>OU426982.1:34685442-35902109 GCA_911387785.2 Aelia acuminata
AATATGACATGCCGCCCACTAAACATTCGCCAAATTTTTACTGTAAAATCAATTCTGTATAAGTATTTGGAATTAAAAAATTGTTATATTAGTAACCCAATCAATACTAGATTCAAAAGTATACCTCTGCCCAAAAAAACTCTAACGATTGGACAAAGAAGCTATGATCATATTGCGAAGAAATACTATATTAAAAGCTATGAGATTCAGTAAAAATGTGATAAAAAATAATTATAAAAGGCAGTTATAAATATGACAATAGACTTTTAAAAGCATCAACTGTATAGTGAAATTGAATAGTGAACAGTGTTTCTATGTACTTTAACCCTACTGTGTATGCTAAGCTAATAAATTAATTTCAATATTGTATAGTTATAAGTCATATCGCATAAAACCACTCATTGAGTATTTAAATGCACTCTTTTGTAAACAATTTGAATATTTAGGCTGATTTGTAGCCTTTCTGTATTTTGGATCAGCTGTAAGATTTCTATTGTAATTGAGCCTACCTATGTACGGGCATTTTTGCCTCCTATAGATCCTATTATGTGTGTATAATTTTATGCATATATAATGGAATAAAGGATTAATAAAAAAATAAAAAATAAAAATATACACAATATTTGCTTATTTTTATCCTTATCAGTACTACCTTGCAAGGCCGAACCTCTTGCTACAGGTTATGTAACCTTTGAGTGAACAAATACACTTGTTATTTTGGGCGTAGCTAGACAACTCGGGGCCAGGCAAGGGCGGAACCAGGGGGGAGAGGATCACAGGGGTTATGACCCAAATATTTTGGCTTTCCCAATTTTTTGAATTTTTAAGCCAGTAATGCAATTAGGTAGTTACTATGCCCTAAACATAACACTTTTAGTGGTTTAGATCGCAGTGCTTCTTAATATTAGATAATAATGTTATTAAAGAATGGTGCTGTCAGCCCTGTGCTTATGAGACAGGGGGGTAATGACTCCCCAAATTTCGTGTTTTTAGGTAAAACTTTGGAGTAACTGTCCCAGGGCGTGGCTGATTTTTACAAATTATGTGGCCGTGATTTTATCGAACTCTAATCGTGCCCTTTTCAGTTAAAAAAAAAAACTTTAATTAGCTTTATTTAATCCAAGCATTCGCCTTCTTGCCTTCTTGAATGAAATCGCCGAGGGGTCCATTCAGTTGGGATCGTGGACCCAATAAACTGCGACAAAATAGGCCACTTCCACAGTTGTACTGAACATACAGTGCCAGACAAAAGTTTAGACTATATTTATAGTATTTAGTTAACAATCTTCAAGTTTCACAAAAATAATTGTAACTCAAGAGATAACATTTCAAAAATTATATGATTGTATCGAATACAATCTATGTAAATAAAGATGAAATTCTGTTTATTTGTTTGTTTGTTCTTTATAGAAATCCATACCGTTTGTCCTAAATTTTCCATATTTCGCTTAGTGGTTCTTTTATACCAGGTGCGAACACCTTTCCATGTTAAAATTGCATAACTTCAGCCAATCTTTGGGTATATTGTTTATTGTAATAAAAATCGTTATGATCTCGCTTTACATTAGATTTTTACGAAAAAAATATCATTTCTGTCCTAACGAACTTTTCTTGATCCACGGCTCTTCTCATTGTTTTCCAAATTCCCTGAGTGAAACCGGGATATAAAGCTAGTTATAAATAAATTAAAAATAAAATTATAGTTATTATGTTGTTCAATAAATAAAATGAGTCTTAAACTTTTGACTGAAACTCTATATTGAATATGTATGTATATATAAAATAGTATTTACAAATAACATCAAGAATATCGATGGATAATGACTTGGTGGTCTAGTGGGCTAAATTCCTTGCCATGGGAGGTATTATAAGTTGAATATTGTTTACCACATATGCAGTCGGGAATTTTCTTGATCAAAATTCTTCTCTTCTACTTCCTTAAATGAGGGCCATCTACCTGAAAACTAAGTAGTGACGAGTGTACCTTAATTGGCAAAGCAGTCTTTTTTTCTGGTTAAGGTGATTTCTTATTGATTTTTCAGAGTGTCAGCAACACCGCAAAAGTGTTATCCATGGGCGATATGTTTTCAAAGGAAAAAATATAGGTTGTTGTTACTCTACTATCACTGGACAGCCATAACCTTCGGATCTTGATCGATTTTTGACTGTCCCCGAAGCTATGTGAGAAGGAAATATATGATGGTTTAAAGCATGGTTCGTGGATATGTGAGACTGGTGGAGTTTTCAACTTTCCCTCAAGTAATACGTAGTTTGTAAAAAGACCAAATCTTGCGACGAAAGATCTACAAGTTCTAAAATCCCTATCTAAAAAAACATATAGCAGCAATATGATATTAGGGATCCACGATATCTAAAATTGATAGGATAAGAAATAGGTATTAGAACATTCCCTTAATATTTTTCGATTAATAGTTTATTAGAAGAAATGAATAATTATTGCTTAAATTCTGAGTGCCTTATCCTTGAGTCAAACGAGACCTGAAAACGGTCGAATGATTACAGTATTTTATGGTTTATGGTTTCAGGCATCAGTCAACAAACGAAACCCGTGTTTACCCCTGAATTATGTTTAAAATAAAATTATACAATTTGTCCGAATTAAGGGATTGCTAGACGCTATGATCATTATTAAGAATAAATTTAAATTAAATAATTGTTACAAAACAATACGTATTTTTCCTTATTATGGTATGTAAAAAAAAACATATTTTACTCACGTAATGCCTCCTTAGTTGCCCTAAGCTTTTGGCCTGTGCCAAAATTTGCTGTTGATACGAAAGAGCCTGAAAGAAAATTTGATTCATTTATTAAAACTTACAAATAATTGCGTTAACGACTATGGTAAAGACATAAATTCTATAATGACCATGAATTAATTATGTTATTATTAATTTATTTAGGATTAATGTAGCTATGGATACTAGGGTCTTTTAAACCTAAGTAGGTATTACCAGTTACTTTTTAAATTATAGTTTGTCACTTAAATATTTATTAAATATGTATGAGAAGGAATATTAGACTGAAAACCTAATGTTTAGGAGGACATTACATTAAATTATACATTTCCGAAAATGATAAAGATATGTGGGGGATACTTACCTAAGAAATAGCCGGAAAAATATTAGCATCGGCCGAGGATAGCGGTTAAATTTTCGTAAATAGTCTATCCAAACATTATTATTATTAATTTAAGCTTGGTATAAAAATTACACCATGCATATGCAGACGACATTGATATTGTGGGGAGATCAAGACAAGTTGTATTTGAAGCGTTCCTATCTTCGGAATTAGTGTCGAGGCGCACTGGGTTGTTGATTGTGAATGAAGATAAAACTAAGTGCATCGTGTCGAATTAAGCTCCGAAGATGGTAGGTGCTTATACTGTCTTTGGACCAGGAAGATTAAGCAGATCTCAGAAGTCGTCTACCTTGGAACAAAATCAAACCCGAAATGAGGAGGTAAATATTGTTAGACAACCGCTGCAACTTTTGACTATGCAAACATTTTTCAAGCAATTGATAACCAGGCGATTCGGATCCCTCATAACTCAAGATAATGTTGTGGATTCAGAAATTAAGCGGAGTCCTATTTGCCAAACCTTGTTATTATGGCCTCGGCCAACATTTTAGGAGCCCAGCTTTGTCCAGAGACACAAAAATCTTATTATATAAAACAATTATCCGGCCGATACCTCTTTATGGCTCAGAAACATGGTCTATCTCCAAGACTGACGAGCAGAATCTAATGGTCTTTGAGAGGAAGATTCTGAGTAAAATCTTTGGAGCTGTCAAAGTTAAGGTATGGAGACGCCGGAAAAACCAGGAACTCAAAGATTTATTTAAGGAACCAGATATGGTCCATTTCATGAAACTCAGTAGATTGAGATGGGCTGGGCACGTAGCTCGAATGGCTGAGAATGACATTCCGAAGAAAATGATTACTGAACTAATACACGGAGCAATCTCGGCTGCGGTGGCAGAATCATGTTGGGAGTGAGGAGCGGCTGCACAGGATAGGAACAACTGGTGGAGGATGGATAGAATAAAATAGATAAACAGGCAAACAAAATTTATCATTTACAAGACCCTAGTTTGGCCTGTGTTCTGCAACGGCTCAAATGCATGGACCATGTTCAGATCTAAAGACATTTTTATATATAAAAATATAAACTTCTTCTTATATTTGACCGGAAAGTATTGCACCGAATGAGGGTGTATTTGAAAATAACTAATGGAGGTAGGGAAGCAATCAGGAGCTTTACGATTTATATAACGAACCAGCTATCTCCCGTTTCATCAAACTTAGAAGGCTCAGATGGGCAGGACATCTTGCCCGAATGGCTGACTGGCCAGTTACCTGCTTAGAATATTCTTTTTTAGCCGTTGCTAGTTTGTGAGAATAAAATTGTGCATTTGAGGGCAGACTGTGTTACCAAGATGCAAGAGATTACTTGAATGAGCGAAACTGAATGACAGGTAGGCAGAACAGAGATGCATGGTGATTACTGATGGAGGAATCCTGGACTATTCACAGGTTTTTGTGCTAAGAATAAGAAGAATAACTAGTTGGCCCGTGCGAAGCATTAAATTCCACTTTATTAAAGTACACACCGTATATTTTGTATCGTTTCTTTTATCGGGGGGGGAGGGGAGGGAAACAAAAGGAGGAGCCGTGAGTAATCTGTAATATAGAGAAGAAGTGAAGTTAGAAGACGGAATACTTTAAAATACACATATCGGTTTCGCGGAAAGCGGGTGCTCTGATTCTATTGACTGAAATCGCATGTTTCTGCTTGTAACTCGCAAACGACTGCGACAATCGGAAAAGTGTATATAACCAAAAATGTTCATATCGACAGACTGAACAAAATGACACCTTCGAATAAGCCCTGCGACAATTTTCGCTGAGAATAAAAGGGTTTAACTTACAACACGCAAACGAAGGGGTTAATCGAAAAAAATTATGTGACCGAAAATGTTCTCCTTGAAAACCTGAAAAGATTAACACCATTTAGAAACATCTAGGATCATTTTCTCGCAAAACCGCGGTTTTGCACTTATAACTCCCAATCGAAGTGAGTGATTTGTATATTTTCCGAAGAAATTCTTTAAAATGATGCCTCATTCCTGAAATTTGATGAAGTATCAAGGGAGTTATGGCGTACCGACAAAAAAACGGCCTCCAGAAACAATATATACTAGCTGACCCGTGTGAAGCATTCGCACTGTAACCTACTTAAATCTCTCTTAATTAAAGTACCTGCACACCGTTTATTTAGTATCGTATAGTGCGCATTTGCTTTTGCTTGTGACTCGCAAAAGACGCTGACAATCGGAAAAGTGTATATAACCAAAAATGTTCTTCTCGACAAACTGAAAAAATAACACCTTTCGAAAGAAATTTTGACATTTCGGCTTAGAATTGCAGTTTATCGTTCACAACTCGCAAACGAAGGGATTAACCGAAAAAAATGTTAACGACCGAAAATGTTCTTGAAAAACTGAAAAGATTGAGACACTTTTAAAAACTTCTACGACCATTTTGATTTTCATGAACTGCGGTTTTGCGCTTATAACTCGCAATTAGAGGCAAAATGAATGATTTGTATATTTTTCCGGTGTAGAGGTTCAGAAAATCTTTAAAATGAAGCCTCATTCCTGAAAGTTGGTGATGTATTAAGGAAGTTATGGAGTACCGACAAAAAAAAGGCCTCAAGAAATAATATATAAGATTACAATAATAAATTTTGTCGAGACAAGCTGCCATGTCCAGTGGGACACTTGCTATCTAGGAGTATTATTTAAGAAAATTAGGCTCTTCAGAATTACATAAAGCTTCACGTCTTTAACAACGGGTTTAAGAAAGAACGTGTTAGGGAGAGTCGTGTATTACCCCTCCAATCCAGTTTATTCAACAATGAATAGCAATAAATCTAATGATTTACAATGAACAACTTAAGTTAAAGGAAACCATTGAAAGACTATACCAAAGCAGATGGAAAGTGACCTCATGTTAGGCTAAACACTAAAACACAAAAAAATACATAAAACCCCAAATTAGGTCTACTTCTTGCCTCCATAGGAAATGGAAAGGTGTGGTATGGGCTCGCCCTTTTTTTATTCACTAGCACTCGACACTTCAAAAGAAAGTGACATTACAGCGTCGATAATCCGAAATAATGTTAGAAGCTGATTCGATAAAATAAAAAAAAAAAAAAAAAACGAAATTAACTAAAATATATATGTAAATTGTTCGTTCATGGAAACATGACCCGGGATGTCAATAAAAAATTACCTCGGAAGTTTCTCCTTCAGTTTTTCTCGGGCAGAGTGGCTCAACTTTGTCCGATTTAAAATTGCAAAGGTCCATTTTTACCGAATATATGTGTAAACTCCGAAATCGGAAGGATGCCCAGAGTTTTTTTTTGTGCTTTCTATCTGGTTTTACATAAATTTCGATAGCTATTTCCAAAATAGGCGTTGTAAAATAATTTAGTTCATGGTGTAACATAAACATATGGTAAGGTTTTGTGAGTATTGGAAACTTTGATAGAGACAAATTTATTAATTGGGATATGGCAAAATATATTTATTAAAATAACTTTATAACATAAAAAGGTCTTGTCTATTGACGATTCCATCATTTACAATGTCTTGGAAACTCGATTTTCCGAAAAATTAGATTCAATATTAAAGTTAGGTGTGAAAAAAGACTTCTGCTGGATGCAAAGAATGAAATTTAAATTTTTTATAAAACTTTTTTTACACCTGTTTTCCAAAATACTCTATATAAAGCATAAGGTATAAATTATTCTTTTTTTTTATTACTAACTTAATTTTTTATTAGTAAATAATAAAATTAGTTGGTGTTCCTATCCTTATCCTTATATATATAAAAATCTCGTGTCCCGATGTTTGTCTCTCTATTTCTCAGAAACTACTCAACCGATTCTAATGAAATTTGGCTCAATGTATATAGTTTTGGCCAACTTACCGGACCGGATAGTTTTTAACTTGATTAGTGATCAAAATAATTCTTATATAGCGAATTATTGCAAATACAGTAGGTCGTGTTTCGATTTATTAACATGGCGTCATATGTCGATTTCATAATGTTTTTGTTTATAAGCATGCTATTGCAATACAGGTTATCATTATTATAATTTTGTATTGCGTTATGTGAGTGCAGTTATTTTTCCTATATTATTATTTTCCACAGACAAATAGTAATACAAATTTGTATTTATTGTTAATTTTCATTAAAGAATAAATAAATCAAGAAAAAGGTTACAATAAATACTCAAATGTGTAGGTACTTTTTCTTCCTTTTCCTTTTTTATTTGTATTTAAATTAAATTACTAGCTAAGCGCTGAAACGCTTTGCTGGGCCCACCCTGATATCAACTTTTAGTATAGTAAATGCATTTTAATAATTTAAATTAGGCTATTATTTGAAATAATACTCTATAAATGTTGTAACAGCACCTACTGTCATAGGTGTAACCTAATAGAAGCCTGACTTGGGGAGTCAGTATTGCCAAAAATTAGTGAAAATTAGTCAATTGGCTACACTGCGGGTAACCAGTCGTAAAAACTCCCTCACAAAAAGGGTGTGTTTTGATTAGGTGTTGTGGGATACTTTGTGATTTGCTAAAGAACTGCATAATTAAGACTTTAATATTATATTTTCAGTTAATTTATTTAACAGAAGTTTCTTTATTTTCACTATTCGTTTTGTTATTATTATTTAAATACAGTGTTTTTTTTATTTTACCAAACCTTTTTATCATTTTTATCCCGAGATCTAAAATGTAAAATTTAAAAAATGTCAGTGAAGATTTGTAATTCCTCCTTTATCAACAATAATTTAAAGTTGAGAAAATTTAATCCCAATCGAATAGAGGCTGTTACTTCCTAAGTTGTAATTATTTTTAAATGTAAAATTTAAGAAATGTTAGCGAAGATTTTAATCCTTTCTTTAATTTAAAGTAGGCTATTATTGGAAATGATATTTACTTATCTTTAAATGATTGTTGATTAAGAAAGGATTACAAATCGCGGCATTTTTTAAATTTTGCATTTAATGATTATTACACCTCTACTGAACAGGAATAATTGTTATTTGGGTAACCTCAAGTTTCAGATTTATCCGCCATAAATATTAGAGTACTACTGCAAAATAATCCATCGGCAGATATATTTTTTAAACAATTGCTCTATATTGGAAACGGTGAAATAGAGCTTATATCGAAGTTCAATATAGCTATATAGCTAGCTGTATCGAAATTCAAAATTTATCAAATTACCAGAAAATTTCTGAACTGTTGTAGAGACGAAAAATGAACTGTCTACGAAATATAAAGTGTCTTTCCTGATATTTTGAACAATTATTTGGACTATAAGTGGCTGGGTAGTCGTGCTATTTTGGCAGCAAAAAATGTTGATTTCGATGAAATAAACTTCCAAAATCAATTGACAATGTTCTAGATGTAAACGAAGCCGTAAATTTCCCATCTGAATTTTTTAATTCCCTGGATATACACCCAAACAATCTCCAGTTGAATATTGGCTCACCGATCATTCTTCTTCGTAACTTAAATCCACCTCAATTGTGCAACGGTACACGTTTGGTCTTTAAAAGGATCACAGGAAATGTTATTGAAGGAAAAATGTTGAAGGTTTACAGGAGATATCGCCCTGTTGGCGATATACACCTATTCCCTTGGAACCGACAGAATTTTCAATAAAATTTAAAAGGCTTCAATATCCTATTCGTTTGGCTTTTGCCATGAGCATAAACAAATCCCAAGGGCAAACAATGTCCACTTGGACTTTGAAAATCCGTGTTTTTCCCTTGGGCAAATGCATAACTCACGTGGGAAATGGGTATCGCCTGCTCACGTGTGTGGAAACCATCAAATCTTTGGTTTGTGTTAAAAAAAAAAAAAACAGGTTAACCCAAAACATTTTGAACAAATCAGTACTTGAATAAATAAAAATTCTTAATTGTATTATGTAAAAACCTCTTTAAGAAGAGATTTATTATCACTCAAATATATTGCTAAATTAAAAGCTTCAACACACCACCCTCCTACCGAACACTTATTTGCCGAAGGGTTGGGAAATCGAGGTCTCAAAGAAATTGAGAAAAACGCCTATCAAAAGGACATATATGACGCGTTAACCAAGATTGGCATGACCCTGAGCAAAATTAAACCCGTTGTTAAACTAACAATACCAAGTTGAAGTAGTGTTAGGCCAATAATCAATAGATCAATGGCTGAGGTTATCAAAACTTACTTCAGTCATCCTTTTTAAAATTAGTGGAAAAATATAGCCATTTCGAGTTAGTTTATACCGATCCATTAAAAAAGGGCGATAGTGTTGGCAGCTCTGTGAGTCGTAAACACAACCAGCTCCTTTTTAATCAAACTACATTGAAGTATGAGATGTAAAAAATAAAAACTTTAACTTTCCTATATTCTTTACCAAATACTTTTAAATGGTGTAATGCTCTATTCACAATCACGTTGGATTTTGATTAGCTGAAAGGTTTTCATCTTTATCAATGAATATTGGTATTACTGTATTTGTTTAAAAATATTAGGATATAACTACTGAGCCACAGCAACGCGTGGCCGGGTCTGCTAGTAATTCTATTGATTAATTAATTTGTCAAATCGTACTTACTGTCACAAATGCTACTTAATATTCGAGAGAAAAAAAAATTAAGACAGAAAAGTAGACTCAAATTAAAACCACCTGGACTTAAACGACAAGAAAATGCTGGAGATGGCCACCTGCTTTAGCACGTGACAAACGTCCAAGGTGTCTAATCATATTCGAGAGGCTCATTTACTAGACTATTATACACCAAGACATATTTGGACTTATAGATCATGGTTTGGGCTACTAATCGATTTAATTCCTCGCACATCCAACCATTATCATTTTAATTCGTCAAGAAAAAAAAAATCTTATTGTCTCACACATAGCCGATATTGTCCGATAGAAATGCTTATTCATTTTAAATAAAGTTAGTTCTAGCTTTTCCAAATAGTTTTCCAAAATAGTTTCTAACTTTTGTATGATGATACGTTATGATTTCATCAATAGCGTGAAGTACTGATTTTTATAAAGTTCTTGCATACCAGAGCATACTTTGCTGCGGCTTACTCTCATAATTATGATTAGTGAAGTATGTAAAAATATTCTAGCGAAAATAAGACCTGTGAGAACATCGCTTAATTTAATTTCCTAATTTGCATTGCTTTGGAACAGGAAAAATGTAATTTTTTTTTATTCTTATGAATATAGTAATACAATTCTAGTAAAATGCTACAGGCCCGATTTCGGGACATTTTTCATTTCGGAGTGAATAAAGAAAACTATCGTTTCGCATAAAAATAATAAACAAAAGTCAACAATTTGTTCCTAAACGTAGGGTAAACCATACAGTTATTGACACTCCAACTTTAACTTAAAGAAATAAGTTAACAAGTCCTAATTTTATTTCAAGATATACATGAATCTAATGTTTGAAGGATCCTTTAAGTCATCTATGAAGTAAGACTTAAACAAACTAACCAGAGGGAAGATTTCACAATTAAATCCATAGGGTGTCAATAACTAGTTTTTGCACTTTTAACAGTAAATATTGCAATATGGCAAAACTATTGAACTTTTGATTAAAAAAAACCTCTAGAGCCTTTATAAGGATAGATAAAGAGGAGCTATAGGAAGTTTCAATTTGATCCCTTCATAAAAAGTATTTTTTTTTAATTTCACCACAGAAATGTTTTCTTAAGGGTGTCAATAACTGTACGGTTTAACCTAGTGTTAAAGTTTCAAGTCAATCCGTCGGTTTTTTTTTTTTTTTTTATTTTTTTCAAAGTATGAACTCTTCAATCCATCCAAAACCTACGAGTTTTGAGAAAACAAACATATGACCCCTGCATTTTTATGTATAAAGATTAAGAAAGGTGTAGTTAACCGTAAAAAATATTCAACCCTCAAAAAAAAAAAAAAAAAATATGTACATTAAAAAAACAAAAAAATCGTAAAAAAGAGCATGCTAAACGTTTTTATTGTTTGAACATCTGCCTTTCTTGTATTTCTTATATTCATTTTACAATGGTTCAATGTTATGCATTGAATTTTTTATGTTGGCCGTTACCCACTGAGGACCTCTGGCCGTTCGACCTAAACGATTTTATCCAGGAAAACGATTTTTTAAATTTGTGCCTTTTTCGCAAGCGTTTTAATAGTTTTAATGAACAAGAAACTACTAACAGAAATTTTTTTTTAGCTCTAATGTGATAAAATTCACTTGGTCATGTTACAATTTGGTTTATTACACCACGCATCATTTCAGCTTTATAAATTAGACTACTGGGCACTTTATGCATGTCCAAATTAAAATTCTTTAGCATAGAAAAACGTTTCCTCTCGATTCTACTACAATCTACCTACATATTATACTAACAAAGACTTACCCATTCCAGCAGTTTTGGAGAATTTCGGTTGGCCGGCCAACAGCTGTTGCACTAGGACCTTCACATGGCACGACCCTTCGCATCCTGCTCTACCAAATACAATGCCCTTTCCTATCCCTTCCACCACGAACCGAACCTTAGGGACTGGCTCTTCCCCTCTTTTTGTTCATTTTAATTCTTAAAGAATATGAAAACGTAATCCCGGGTTGAGATAGTATATTCTCATTAACCGTTAATTTAACTTTCTGTTAATTTGAATCATAAAGCCGTGGGTAGTTGAGCGTAGGATTATTCCAGGAAGCAGATGGTTCAGATGGTTGGTGAAAAAACATAGTGAACTAAACTCCAAACCAATTTAATAATTTTTTTATTTTTGATTTAATCTATTGTTTGTTTGTTTATTTGTTTGTTTAACGTCACTTTATGCCACTAAGGCTAATCGGACGATGCTTCAGTGGGAGTCCTTAATTTTGCTTATCCAGGTATAACTAGGATAGGGGTCTTTAACGAGTAACTGAGATCGTACAGGCTCGGGACCTCCGTTTACGTCCTATTCGAGGGACGGCATAGCCAAGAATGTTTTACTCCCATTAAAACATCCTAGGGCCGCCGCGGGATATCTATTGTTATTCTTTTTTTTTTTTTTTTAGCATGCTTCTTTATATTATACTTGAATAATAAAGAAGACAAAGTTAAATATATTGTAATTTAAAAGCGATCGAAGTAAACACACCAGTATTTCACAAAATTCAACTTTAACTTCGGTTTTCTCAAAATACAATATGGAGGTTGGCGCTTAGTTCACTTTGGCATTACACCGACCATATATACATACAAAATCTTCCCATGTTTCGATCTACATCGTTGATTTTCTTCAGGGCTGTAAGAAGAGAATAAAGTTTTTCAAGAGGAGGATTTAAAGAGACTGTTAGTCAAAATTTAAAATGAATAAAGAAAATGAGAAAAAGAACATTCTTGACGAACAAGTTATATTTATAAGATTTCTATATCATTCATAATTAAAATTCGTTTACCTCCGTTGGCTAAATGGTAAAGCAAAATCGTTATTTTTTTCTCTATAATTTTAATATTTTATTCATATTTTCAATAAATCAAAATATACCATTTCTAAGTCTATTGGAACCTTTTCCTAGTCAACTGCAACCATTTCCAAGTTACAAGGAACACTTTCCAATTCAAACCTACCCTTTCCAAAGCAAATGTAACTCCTTACTATTTCAATTTTAAACAATTCCATTTCAAATGAATTCACCCTCGAATATATATATAAAGTTTAAGGTTATTTGGAATTGGTGAAGTTAGGCCCTCAGAATCCGCCAGGATAAAATAATCAAAAATTTTATAAAAGAACCTACATAAAAGAATTTCTCTCGTTTCTCCTCAAGGTCAAATAATTTAGTATGATTTAGGATATCGTAATTTTGGTACAGATTTTCATATATTTTTGCAAAATTTAAGTAAGACACTTTTGATAACTTCAGTTTAGATTTTTACACATATCCGGCGTTATAAGTTAATGATCAGCCGTTCGGCTAGGAAGGGTGATAAATAAATTTAAACAATTTACATTTTTTACTTTCTTAGAAATATATATATATTTCTATAATATATATATATTTTCTAGTCAAGTATATTATATATTATATATATTATATATATATATATATATATATATATATATATATATATATATATATATATATTAATACTGTCATGATTTACTGCGGTGAGTTTAGAGACCCCTACTTGACCGGTTCCATAGTAGGTTACATTTCAAATAATTTTCGAGGGTGACAATTGAAATGGGAAAAAAATCATCTTTTTGTGTTAAATATTTTATTTTTCATTGTTTCTGCTAATAAGAGTTGAATGGCTTTTTCAAGGGTGATAATTGAAATGGAAACGGTTACAATTTAAATAAAAAGGGTGAGGATTGAGTTGAAAGGGGTTGCATTTGATTTGGAAAGGGTTTCTTGTGACTTCGAAAGGGTTAAAGTTGACTTGGAAAAAGGCTACAGATAACTTGGAAAAGTTTCAAATAGACTTGGAAATGCTATATTAATATGAAGATCGTTAAGAAATTGCAATGTTTTTCAAAGCCTTGATTGAAATTAATAAATCCATGACAAATATGGAAAATTGAAAACTCTAGTTGTTCAGTTACTTGGTAACGGTTATTTCTTGGTCAGAAACTCGTAATAAAATGAAGTAAAGATTACAAAAAAGTTACCTTGTGAAGGTAAAAGTTATGTTACGACTCGATCATGCAGAAAATGATTTCAAACTGGTTGAGGAATGGAAAGGTTTTGTCCGATAGGACGGTCTATTGTTATTGGTAATCACCATTAATGGAGATTGGCCTGTGATTTTTTTTAATGTTATTTTCAAGAGTTTGGTAATATGTAGGAAAAATAATGATCTGGCTAATTTTTTTTTTTTTTTTTTTTTTTTTTTTTTTTTTTTTTTTTTTTTTTTTTGGGACTTCAAGGCTTCCACTGAAGCCCTATACTGCCCATACTAACACCCATGGCACTGGGTGATACTTCTCCTACGAAAGAAAAGCACCACACAGGACGGGACTCGAACCCGCAGCTCCGGCATGGGAGTACGGCGCTTTACCGCACAGCCACACCGGGCCCCATAATTTTAATTATCTACTGAGTTAAATAATCTCCTTTCCATTAATTGCTCTGTTTCTACAAGTTTTTGCTTCACGATTACGATAGAGTATTAATTATTCGGACCGTAGATTATCCGGACTTTTTGTATAGATTTTAATATAAGAAATTGGCACACAAAATTTTCGTTTGAATCCCTGGTTATATTAATCAAAGTAAAATTTTATTTCCCGTTTATCGGTATTTGGTGATTTTATATTTTGTTTAAAAAAAAAAGAGTTTTTTCATAGTTCACATAAAAATATATAACTCATTTATATTCTCTGTTATTTTTTTCTAGTTCCTATTTTACTTTACAACGATTGCGCTTGTTATCCGATTTATTTCTGTATCCGGCCATGTGGAGGCACAAGGGATTTGATAAAAGCAAGGCCAATATGAAGCTGAAGAAGAAATTGTGGGATACAACCGTTCTACGAGTTCTTATATATGGATGTGAGACTTGGAGACTGAGTAGAAAAGTCGTGAACAACCTACAGACAACGGAACGTGGCATGGAACGATACAGGCTGGGAATGACAAGAAAACAAAGATATGGATTAGGAACAAAACAGAACTAATTGATATGGTAGAAATGGCTTTAGGGCCTGTTCACACTATCGGTTTCGCGCCCGCTCCACTCTCGCTCCGCTCCCGGTCCGCTCTCGCTCTACCCCATTCACACTAGCGCTCCGCTCCCGCTCCACTCCCGGTCCGCTCTCCTAATGTCTTACCATATTCACACTATATAATTTTACTTACACCGTTCACTTTTGAAAGTTTTAAGCTATTAAGCCATTAATAATCGAAGTTGTCTGTATTCGGATTATAATTAATGATTAACTTTCAGTTATTTAAGTATTCATTTATTCTTAAATTTTACGGCCAAAAAAAAAATCAATTTTTCGTTTGTAGAATTAGCTGGTAAGTGTACTTTTCTTGATGAAGAAGATAATATTATCAAACAATATAATAAGAAGAATATATTGCAACACAATGATAATTATTAATAATAATTATAAATTAATTTAATTAATGGTGAAGAAATAATTTAAATTTTTTTCGGAATGTATTCGAATACGCTTGAAAATTTCAAGTTGAAATCGGTAAATGCTACAAATTTACCAATTGTGTTCTCTTCTTTTCCTAATTAATATTTTAATTATTTTTTGCTTTAATATATTTTTTTGTTAATGATCTGACATTTTTCATAATATACTGCATTTTTATTCGTTTCAAATTAAACGTTATTTTATAATAGCAATGAGTATGTAGTCAATAAATAAATCGGTGTCCATTTTTTACGAGTACATTAATTCATAGCAAAATATATCTCAAACATAACATGAATTTTTCAAGTCGAAAAACCGCGCGTATTGTTGGTGATTTTTTTTTTTTTTTTTATCATTTCAAGCGTATTCGAATACATTCGGAGAAAAAAAAATTTAAATTTATTTCTTCATCATTAATTAAATTAATTTATAATTATATATATATATATATATATATATATATATATATATAAATTTTTTTTTTTAATGTTGATCTTTTTTGGCCGTAAAGTTGATGAATAAATAAATACTTTAATAACTGAAAGTTAATTATTAATTAAAATCCAAATACAGACGGCTTCGATTATTAATGGCTTCAATCGTGAACGGTGTAAAATTATATAATGTGAATATGAAAAGACTTTAGGAGAGTGGAGCGGGAGTGGAGCGGGAGCGGAGCGGGAGCGGAGCGAGGCCGGACCTGTGCCAATATTGTGATTAACCTCTCTCTATTCCTCTTTAGAATATTTCGCAAATGAGACCGGACCTGGAGCGGAGCGCTAGTGTGAATGGTGTAGAGTGAGAGCGGACCGGGGGTGGAACGAGACCGGAGCGGTACCGATAGTGGAATTCTCTGTTTATTTCTCTTTAGAATATTTGAGCGGACCGGGAGTGGAGCGATAGTGTGAATCCGCCCTTACTGTACTTCTAAACGTAGTGTAATTGATTCCTTTCGGGTTTTATACTGGGATTCGGCTTTCGATATACCTATGTATCTTATGTATATGTATGTATCTAACTTTTCAACGTGGAAGCAACAGTCGAGAAAAGCTTTTTTTTCATGTAGAATGTCCTGCCAAAATTACTTATAATTATATACGTATTGCGATTTACTTTTAATGTCACTGTAAAAAGAGTTACCAATCACGGACTGGATATCCCCTGATTTAATCAAATTTCATAAAAACAAAATTTACTAACACATGAATCTCTTTCAATCAAGATATTTTTTAATGGAAAAAATTGGGTTTGCAGAAAAAAATTACTCAATTTATTTTTGAGAATATAAACAAATAAATAATCTTTCAAAATTTTATCAATTTCATAATTTTTTTTTCTATAAATGGAAAAAAAATTCCAATCTTTGAGATACAATTGATTTCTAGAATGGTTGGTATTCACAAATAGTTAATTAGATAGTTTTCTCCGCCCTATTATTAGATTTTTCCATGGAATAATAATTAAATTGGGTATACATCATCTACAATTTTCATACGGTTCCCTCCTATCTTTTCCATATGTGGAAATTCTATTTCGGCCTTACCAAAAGTTTGAAGAATTAACTTTTTTCTGTTGTCTTCATATTTTCAAAACGTGTATCAATAAATTTAAGTAATCGTAGCTATAGAGTATATTTTATAGGAATGAATGAAAATACAGGTTAAATAAACAGTATAATTTGCTTTCTTTGATTGGATAAACAACAAAAAAAAAAATTTTTTTTTCTCTTTCTTTCGCTTTATGCCAGGATAACAACAGCAAAAACAGTATGACAAATATTGAAGGTTGCATAAACGTGTTTGACAGCGTGTAATTGGTGCATGACAACCGCGTATCCATTTTTCCTTGACACCGTGCCACTCCCGGTAAATGGCATGACATGTCCAGAGAAAGCTCTCCAAGACACGGTCCATCAGCAGTGGTTGGAGGGGCTCTTGTGCTTGCGCAGTTCTTCCACCATCGTCTTCGGATCACCATGTCTCCTGCGGTGAGCAAATATTTATTTATACAGAAAATAGATTGCTATCGTTAATTTTCTATCTTAGATAACCTTATTATATTCCATCTACCAAGTTAAAATTAAATATTTTAATGTATTCTTTTAATAACCCAATTTTTTGAACAATAGACGAGTTTGAAAAATGTAATCAATATAAAGTTTAGGTGACCCCTGTCATAGAGGCTTCCTAATGGACACACAGATGTCCAACCCATTTTAACCTTCTTCATAGACTGGCCAGTTTCTCTAAGCAAGTCTTCATTGATCTTGAACTCCACGAATTAATACTCCAAGATTCCAGATCATCGTCCGAAAGACTTTTATTTCGAATCTTTCAAAACTTCTTCCCAGGGGAAAAAGTTTTTGTGGTCTTGAATCAGAACTGGCTTTGTATCATCCATCTTTAATTAGAGATTTATAGTTAATTTTCGAATTATAGTCTAAACCTGGATACGCAAAATTGATTACTCCCACTATACCTACTATCGTCCGATTGCATTAGTTGCTTAAAATTAAACAAACTAGCAATAAGCAGTAGGTGTCCCAGGAAGAGAGGATTTTGAAAAAAAAAAATCTGGTGCGTGCGCGCAACACACAACTTTCACTTACCAACTTACTTAGATTAGAAATTAATGCGTTTTGTTAATTGCCACTTCTCAAATGAACAGAACGGCTTTAATTATGAACAATGGTCTGTCATTAAAGGCGTACTCCGCATGCCTGGGCTCAACGAGTTTTATTAGTTGACTGAATATTTTTATTTTTTTCTCCTCTTTATGTTTTCTTTATTTTTATCATATTTCATATTTAGCCATTTCTTATTTTTAGGCGTAATGAGAGACAGTTAATTTCTCCATATAACCAAAAACAAAGGTACTTTATAGGAAACAAACAAACAAAAAAGGCCCCCCCCACAAAAAAGCCCCCTCAGAACATTTTAATAATGATAAAGCTTACCTAATATTAAAGAACACCTAATTTTCATTAAACATGACGAATTTGATAAAAATCGTTAAAGCCGTTTTTGAGATAATCGAAAAAAAGGTAAAAATTGGAAAAAATTTATTAAGTAAAGTCCCCCCTTTGGTTGATCAATTTTGATGTAATGTTGGCTATCACATCTTTGGCATATACATACATCAAATACCCAGTTTGATCAAAATCGTTAAATCCGTTTTTGAGTAAATAAAAAAAAACATGTGAAAATGATACAAAATTTATTAAGTAAAGTCCCCCCTCCGGTTA
Organism: Aelia acuminata; assembly: GCA_911387785.2. Classification (NCBI taxonomy): domain Eukaryota; kingdom Metazoa; phylum Arthropoda; class Insecta; order Hemiptera; family Pentatomidae; genus Aelia; species Aelia acuminata. Next base: position 34,703,932 of record OU426982.1, read on the forward strand.
ATCAATTTTGATGAAATTTTTACAGTCATATCTCGGGCATATAAATAGATCAAATACTCAGATTAATCAAAATCGTTAGAGCCGTTTTTGAGAAAATTGAAAAAAACTTAAAAAGTTATTAAATAAAGTACCCCCTCCCTTTGAGCAATTTTAATGAAATTTTTGCTGTCACGTCGCGGGCTTATACATACACTAAATACCCAATTTCAGGTTCGCACGGTTTATAGTTTTTGAGCTAGTCTGTTCACACACACACACACACACACACACACACACACACACACACACACACACACACAGACCATTTCGCGGGACTTGGATTCAGGGGACCCCAAAACGTGTATTTCCGTTGAAAACCGGAAGTCGAAATTTTTCACGATAGCAATACTTCCACTTACTATATATCATATATGTATATAGGTAAGTGAAAGTAAAAAAACTATCATTAGTGGACCAAATTTACGCTGTTGATTTTATATTATAACTCTATATTACTTTTTGTTTTTCTTTTTTCCGATATATGTTTTTTTGGGGACCGCTCCAGATTCGAGTATGATTAAAAGATAATATTACTGACGAGTTGAGTAATTAATTCATATGATAGAAGTATGGGACATAATGCATGTATATCATAGAATAAGTCGCTTTATTATCGCTTTGTAAAAGTTGAAACTTTGAAAGGTAATTAATTAATGGAACATATTAATGTAAATTTTCAACACTGTCTTTACAAGAGGTAATCACTCAATCTCTTTTAGTTGAGGAACTTTCGATGGTGTGGATTTTTATGATTCCACCAAGTTAAAATTTGGTCCTTTTAATACTGTATAATGTAAACCCTATATTTCATAAGATACATTTAACAGTAATACATACTGAATATTAATAGAATTAATGCTATGAGTAATGTGATTTGACTCTTGTTAATTAATACCTTTTTTATTTTACTTTACAAATCGCATTATAAATGAAAAATGTTTAAAATTATTATAATAACTCTTCATTAGTCTTTCCTATAGTCTTTCACATAGGTCACATTGGCCCTCCCCTTCAATAACTATGTGGTACGAGTATATTCATAACTGGACAGTTTACGGTTTCCATCCCTACCTTTTTACGAATCTATAAATTTCCAGACGAAGAGGATTTGATCCTCATGTGATGATTCAAAAACAAGATATCGAATCGTAAAGAATAATATATTGAAAAAATAAAAATGATAATTTATCATCTAGCTAACCAATAAAATTACAAAGTATCTACCATATCGGTTTCAATGTTTTTAAAATTTTCTTCAGGTAAATGTTTTAAAAATTTCCACTTTTCATTTCGAAGCAGCCTCAGTACACTTTTTACTATTATTTATATAAAATTTTCTGTATGTTTTATTTAATGAATACAATAATAAACCTTTATAATTTTTAATATTATTTTATAATTTACAATTTGCATTTACTATAATTTACAAAATGTAATTATTGTTTCGAATTCATACTTATTTGTTGATACTATTTTAGAGCTGGATGCTCCTTGCGGTGTGCATTGGACTCTCGCTGATACCTTCAGATTGTATTCAAGAGCCTGGTGAAGAGTACGAAGATCAAAAAGCCGAGCCATCAAATCGTAAATATATCTTTATCCAAATTGGAAAACAAAATAAGGGAGACATAGAACATTCATTGATAATCCAAGAATGTTTTAATTAGATTCCAAATTATAATTTTGAATTTAATTTAAGTTCGATTAAATACTCGCCGCTTATGATCAATTTAAAAAGTAATCGTTATTTCGTTATTATTAGAATCAAGATGAGATACTAATCCCTCCAAAATGTTTTTAATGTTAATGGTGCAGTTCAGCCTAGTACCCTCGTTGTTTCATTAAATATGTTTCTCTACAATATACAGGGTGTCCCGAATTTAAATGGCAAAACTTCAGGAACTTATAGGGGATCGAAAAACTAAGACAAAAAGTCCTTTAGAGATTTGTTCGTTTTTGCTTAGTTTTGGAGAAAATCGCAAAAAAAGAAACAAAACAAAAATGTTATAGGTAGCGATTATCACCTTTCAAAGTTCGTCAGGCTAGGCAGTGAGATGTGTAAACACTTAATGTTATCGTTTACATTCTTTTATTTGTTTACATTTTGGCTTCCTTCTAGGATTATAATTCATAATCAGACTTAAGTCAGTTACTCAGATATTTTTGTGTGAATAGCATCAGCCACAATGCCGCGTACATATTCTAATGTTGAATACGCTGACATGATTTTTGTGTATGGTTTCTGTAACGGTAATGCTTTAGAAGCGGTGCGGGAGTATGCGAGCCGATTTTCAAATAGAAGAGTGCCTAATTGACGAGTCTTTTCGTTAACTTTTAATAGACTACGAGAGACCGGGCCATTCTTAATACGTAATGAAGGCGACCAATTCCAGGCAGCAATAAGAGCAGATTATCGGAGAAGAAATTGTGTCCAACGCCACTTCGATAACAATCCTGAGACTAGCATCCGAAGAGCATCTGCTGCATTAGGAATATCGCGGCAAGCAATATGGCGAACTTCAAATAATCGCTACCCATACCATCTTCAAAAGGTTCAGAATTTATTACCTCAAGATTATGTCAAGATGTTGAATTTTAGTAACTGGTTTCTTGAAAAAATTCGCGATGATAATTTATTTCCATTAAAAATTATATGGACCGATGAAACTACCTTTACAAGAAGAGGAATTGTTAATCAAAGAAATTATCATGAATGGGCTCTTGAAAATCCCAGAGCTATTAGAGAGAATAGGTTTTAGCATGAATTTGCTATTAACGTTTGGCTTGGAATTTGGAACGGATTACTGGTGGGACCATATTTTTTACCTGAAAGATTGAATGGAATCACATTTTCACATTTTTTGGAGAACGACTTTTCTAATTATTTAGATGACATTCCCTTACAGCAGCGGATTGAAACGTGGTTCCAACTCGATGGATGTCCAGCTCATTATAGCAGAGCTGCTCGAGCTTGGCTGGATATAAATTATCCACAACGATGGATTGGACGTGGAGGAGTAGTACCTTGGCCACCCAGATATCCTGATATGACACCCATGGATTTCTTCGTATAGGGAACCTTGAAGCAGGAAGTTTATTCGGTGTCAATCACCATTTGGATCCTCCGAATTCAAGGAATTTGCCGATAAATGGCATGCAGAAATAATAACAGTCAGCCCACACTACCCAAAAAGCAATGGATTAGCTGAAAAATATGTAGGGATTGTCAAAAACATTCTAAAAAAATGCCAATGCAGTAGAGGCGATCTCAACCTATACTTAATGAATTATAGAAACTCTGCAGTGGCTGGATTACAGTCCTCACCAGCACAACTGTTAATGTCGAGAAACTTAAGGACCAAAATACCCATCCCTGAGGATGCCTTTAGGCCCCAAATCATGGAAGAAGATGTAACTAAAAAGAGTGACCAAGCACATATTTACAACAAAAGAAGTTGGAAAGCAGAAAACTTTGTGGCTGGTCAGCTGGTCCTAATACAAAACACAGCTTCTAAGCTATGGGAAAAAGGTATTTTAATCAAAAAGCTTGATTATAGATCATATATAGTAGAAGTAAATGGATCTCGGTAAAGGAGAAATTCAAAGTTTCTAAAGAAGCAGCATCTTAATGTCTATGGTGGAGCGATGGAGAAGATGGAGGATTTGACACCTGATGAAAACATGCAGGATGCGGTGGAGGATCTGACCCCTGAGGTGAGAGAGGAGAACTTGGAACCGGATGTGACACCTCATGACGACCTATATGTAACAAAATCGGGAAGAACTATAAGAAGACCAAAAAGATATAATGACTAATCAGTTCATGTTTGTTTATATCAAGTTTTTGTGAATTTAAAATTTTTGCTTAGAAGAATAAGTTTAGCTTCAATTTTTTTAGCTTTTGATATTTTCATAATTTTGATTTTTAATTAACTTTTATTTAATGTAATCTTAAACTTTAATTATCTTATGAGTTTTGTCAAATTTATTTAAATGAGGGAGATGTTTGGTAACACTGCTGATGTTTGCTAACACTGCTTTGTAACCCCTGTTTTACCTTTCTTGTAATATATGAAAGTGTTTGTAATAAATGTGGAGTTCACAAGCATTCTATTCTTATTTTAATCATTCTAAACCAAACAAAAAGAACATAACATAAATATAAATGTAAATAAATAAGTATAAAAATGAAAACTTTGAAAGGTGATTATCGCTACCTATAACATTTTTGTTTTGTTTCTTTTTTTGCGATTTTCTCTAAAACTAAGCAAAAACGAGCAAATCTCTAATGGACTTTTTGTCTTAGTTTTTCGGTCCCCTATAAGTTCCTGAAGTTTTGCCATTTAAATTCGAGACACCCTGTATGTACATAAAAGTTGTATTTATTTAAATATGGATGGCCAACCACTTTTCAATACAACAGCTCATTTAATTAAAAAAAAATAAATCCAAGCCTTCATCCTAGCATTATGTACTTTTTTTTTATAAAATGGGAGAATGTAAAATAAAATATTATAATAAAAACTTTTTTATATAATTGAAAGGAGTTCTTTAAAGGATATGTTATCAATCGGAATTATGTGTGTTTGGTTTAATTGTTTTCTGTTTAGAATGGGAACATTTTGAACATTGGAAATGGTGAAGAATAAAGAAACTGCAAAAGCAGTTTTTAAAAATTAAATGTATGAATTTTTAATAATCAATTCATATTATTTGTTACAGAGTACATTGGACGTGTTCAGTTGAAAGTGTTCAGAGGAACATCGAGTCCTGATGGAAGTTGGGCTCCCCATGGGTTTTGGGTGAGGCAGCCTGCTGATCCTAACAACAACTAACTTTTTATTTTCATATTTTAAATAAATAAAACTATTGATTAAAAAAAGTAAAATATATTTAAATTTGATTCCCCATAATCCCTTCTTCTTAATGGCATACCTAAGAGCAAGTTGAATCGTAAGTTGTGGTGGCTGCAGTCCGCTCCCTTTGGGTAAGTTTTTTTTTATGAAAGATAGAATTTAACTTTCCTAAAAGTAAGGGAGTCATATAAGGAACAAATACGAGTAATATGCAGAACAAGTAGGATGTTAGTTTAAGGAAAGGAGCTTAAAGGTAAAAGAGCTCTGAATCAGATGTTAGATTCAGAGGAAGGTCTATTGAGGCTGGGGCCCCCATTTTGGACTCAGCCACCTCTTTTACAACCGGCTGGATCCACCCCTGAGTAGAATGCTACATGAAGTTTAAAAAAGTAGTCGATAGGTTAAAAAATATTTTAATATAAGGGTTGAAATCAATATAACTGAAGCCAGATTTAAAAAGCTTTATGGCATACAGTTATCTTCATTGGACCCCGTCAGTATTAATTTCGAATCCGTTCACGAAAAATGGTCATTTGTTTATAACAAAATCGATTTTTTTGGTTTCAGTTCAATTTCTAAACAACGGTTTTCCAATGAGATTAAGGTGCCTAGTTAAGTCTTTCATTCCTATTAAGTTTGGCAGATAATCCGATTAATTTTGGAGCATTCAGATAATTGACCAATCATCCAAGTCAGTGGTGTTAAACTTGAATGACACCCGGATAAAAGAAAAACATAAAAACTAAATCCAAACATACATGATAAAATTGAACATTCTGAATATAAATATACAATACCTGAACCTCACACGGAAATGAACCAGCTTAAACGAAACTAATTGTAATCTGAAGGTAAGAGGTCTTGGCTCTATGGTGGATTTGGCAACGCATCCTAACCAAGCTCCAGCATACACAAGGATATGTATGGCCTTGCAATGTCTAAGCGGAACACTACACCTCTCCGGTTTGCCAGCTCTAAATGTTCTTCTTGAACATTGGTTCAGTGCATTGTCTAGTTTTATGTTAAAATTTAGAAAGTTCTAAATAAACGAAGTCCTTGCAATACCACCGAACTGGTAGCAAAACCTTTCGTTGGTGACCATCGATGACTATAGATATTGTCAGTGTGTGTTCCATTTCCGTGCACAATGCTCTTTTGCGCAATTAACGTAGACCACCCATTTTTCAGCTATTTTAAAAAATGGCTTATCTTCATTTCGATTCGTTTCAACTTAACACAAGTTAAGTCAAATGAATTTCCTTCAGATGACTAGGACCAAGCTTCTTCAGGTTGACCATAAATCAAGCTTTTTTCTTGCTTGTACCCAAGTTGTTATCAATGCATGTATGTGATACCATGTTTGGATACCATGATTCCATGCACTACTTCGCGAACCAATTTGTTTTTCTTTAAAGCATCGGTACCGTATAGAGCACCTAATCTTTGTGTGTTTATGAAGCATTTTTTTACTTATTAAATTTCCAATGAGTAAAGAATATTAACATTGCTATTAAAATCACCCACTAGCAAAATACTCAATTAATTAATTGCCAACCCTGTATTTAGGGGCCCGTTGTGGCTGTGCGGTAAAGCGCCGTACTCCCATGCCAGAGCTGCGGGTTCGAGTCCCGCCCTGGGTGGTGCTTTTCTTTCGTAGGAAAAGTATCACCCAGTGCCATGGGTGTTAGTATGGGCAGTATAGGGCTTCAGTGGAAGCCTTAAAGTCCAAAAAAAAAACAAAAAAAAAACCTGTATTTAAAACGCTGAATGCTATTTTAATTAAATTAATCGAAATTTCTAGGGTTCCTACTGAAGAAAAACTTCGATAATTTGATTTTTTTTAGAATTCACAATAACTTCGAAAACGATATTAAAGAAGCGAGGAATAGAGATTTAGAATATTTAAGAAACAAAATTTTTAGGGTTGAAAGTAGACGGTGATATTTTAGGTATTATGTAAAGCTCGACCTCAACTGAATTAAAATATGTCTTGTGCTAATCCAGCGAGCAGAATCCGAATGTCTTAATTTCTTATTAAATGTATGTGATGATGTGATGATTAAAGCGGTTATGATTTTAATTAATAAATTAATACATAACATGTTGAATTAAGTGGAGATTATGTTTAATTATAATAAAGTTGCTTCTATTCACTCTCGGTTTCACAGAATGACCTCTTTGATCTTGTATTATTAACCTTATAAATATGTAGCCTGAACGAAATAAACATAACTAATAATTATAAGTAATGTAAATAGTCCAAGAAATGCGCCTTATTTGTAATGATTATTTTAAGCGTTGTAACTACGTAAGTATTATATTTTTATTAACCGTTGGCGTAATTGTTTACATATTGATTTTTGAAAGAGAAGTTCAGGCTGATTATGATTACAAGTCATTTAGACAGGGAGTTTCTAAAAATGTTTTGCCTAAATTTCTTAAAACCCCACCAGATAAGATAGTTGAATTTATGATAGACCTCGAATATTCATTACATAATGTGGATAAGAGGTTTTTAAGTTTTTCGATAGACTCATCACAAATTTATAAAGGCCTTAGGAATCCCTCCCTGAGGTAAGGCTTATACTCATCTAAATATTGTTGTTGAACTAGGTCTTCTGTACTTGTAGTTTTCAATGATTGATTACAGGGAGAAAAGGTTGGTGCGCCCCATTTCACACTTGAAGGGAGGCTACTTGAGAATTGGTGGAACAGCTGCAGATATGCTTGTATTTTCTCCTGCCTTCAGTGCTTGGCCAGACAGAGAGCTTCCATTAGATGGTGGACATTGTTCTTATAATGTAAACAACTGTTCAAAACCTTCAAAGCATAAGAAATTTTCCATGTCTGGTAAATTGCTGTTTTGTTGAATTGATTGTTACTGTCAATTATTGTAAGGATTTTTGATCATAATGGAGATGGAACCAATGGTGATGGCTAGAAGGTGACGATTAATACCATGCATAATCATTTCGTTACTTGCTTTAAAATTATTTTTACTAAATAAATCCCCGAATTCATTACTAGTTATTTTTTAACTAAACATAGCTTTGGTTACTACATGCTTGTATGCATATTTTATTATAATATAACCTTAATTTGTTATGACTTTAACATTTATTATGTATTAATATTATTTACATCTGAATAGTCTATTAGTATATTGATTCAAAGCAGAGGTTCTTAAACTATGGCCCAAAACACAAATTTTACTAAACTTTTGTGCTTAAGTCAAATCACTCGTGTAATGGTCTAGCCATTTTGTATTTGTTTTTCCTCAACCAGTGGTAAATATAACGGATTAATAACTAAGTACTTTATTATTTAGTGTTGGAATGGAGTCTGTGGAAAAAATGTTCAAGAGCAGGTCTGAGGCCCATATAAGTTTAAAAAACCCTGATTTACGGCTTCATTTATTCATATCTGTAGGAATTAATGTAACACAACTAACTAAGAATTAATGTTTATTTTGTTTGGGAGATGGTAGTTCATCAATTAATTGTTTATTCTATTAACATTTATTTATTATTATTTAATTTCAATGGTACTGTATATTAAACAGTTATGAGCTTTAGTAGCTAACAAAACCAGGGTCATCCAATGCTAAAAACCTGCTTTCGGTTAATCAAATTATCGAATCAATATTATATTGTCAAGAAATATGACATATTCTGGCATAATTTATTTTATTATGACAATTTTTATTACAGCAGTCGACTGGAATGAAATAAATCATTTTGCTATAACAACAGGTTTGAAATTATTGTTTGATTTTAATGTTCTTCTCAGAGAAAATGGAAACTGGAATTCATCGAATGGAGAATTGCTATTGGATTTTTCGTTTGCCTATCATTATGAAATTGACTGGCAGCTAGGAAATGGTATGTGTATAAATTTACTTAGATTAAAAATTTATTGGTTGCTTGTTACTTATGTCAATAATTGACAATTTGTTCTTTTGTTTTGATCTTTGAATATCTTCTATAAAAATTTAGTTTTCATTCTCTTGAATCTAATAATTTGTTTATTCTATTTACTTATTAGAATATAGTTAGTTACTAATATTCCTATTTTGAATTAAGTTCTTACCATTATCTGTTGAATTATTTATTTATGATGTGTTGCATTATTTATGATGTCATTAAGAACTTGTTCAACTAATCAGTGCATACTAATGAGTTGTTAAACATGCATAAGTTACACAAAAACTTGATAAAGCATTCATGTTTTGTAATTTAATACTTTTTGTCTGATAATGCTTAGTTTTTTGTAATTAAACATTGTTAAATGGAGAATAAATAAACTTCTTTAATTATTTATTTATTTTGTTTTATAAACATTAACATTGACTTTTTCTTCTTTTAATGGTAAATTTTGTTTTTTTATATATTTTATTATAGTAATGTTTTTATTGTTATAAATAATAATATTCATAAATTAAGAATGATGTTTAAAAATTGTCCTCATTTGAGACTTTTATAATTGAAATTTCCTTGTTACTTAATGATGTTGATTCTACATTTTAGAACCTAATGCTTTCAAACATGTGTTTGGTGTGGAAATTGAACCCCAAACTCTTGCGAATGATTTCAACTCTTTGAAAAAGTTACTGCAGCTTTATAGTTTATATAATTCATCTCTGGTGGTAGGACCAGATGTAACTAACCCAAATCATTTAAAAATGCGACCTGAAGATTTTCTTCTTGATTTCTTAAAAGCGAAGCCTCATATTGATGCAATATCTTGGCATCAGTGAGTAAATTAAATATTTGATTATTATTTATTTTATATTTTTTAATTTTTAGGTGCTAATTTTGGTCTCCTAGATGGAATACATTTTTTGCAATGCTTTATCTTACCACCATTTTTACCATTTTACCATTTACAATCATTGTTAAAAGTTCAATAAAATAAAATTTAAAAGAATATACATGAAAAACAAAAATGATTCTTACTAATTGTAGTGCGTGCCCTCTTCTGGACTTTACATATGTATGATTTCGGTTTACTTGTGCGCTCAAATTAACTTGACTTTGTTTCCTTTAAAATAAAACCTGCAAAAGAACCATTTTGTTCTTTAGCACTCATTACCTCTTGGTCAATGGAAAGTGTTTCTATGTGTCTTCATTTCAAAGTAATGAAGACTATGAAACTGATCTGATTTTTTTTCTCCATATGGATTTCAGTACATTATTTCACAAATACATTTCACCACAAAATGAAATTTTAATATTCCGTTTATAGTTTAAAAAATACAATTCATTAATTGAAGGGGTCGGGGAAAAATAGTGCCAAGCAACATTTTTAACAAAAAAAAACTGTAGTTGTAGTCTGTTTCACCCGGAGAATTTCATTTTTTAAATCTATAAAATCTATGAACTGAGCCTTTTATCGATTCAAACGGTCGATTTTGTAAAAACCAATGTAAAGCGAGATCAAAAAGATTATTATAACAATAAAAAATATACCCAGAGATCGGCTGAAGTTATGCAATTTTAATATGCACAGGTGTTCGCACCTGGTCTGAAAGAACCACTGAGCGAAATTTGGAGAATTTAGTACAAACGGTATGGATTTCTATAAACAACAAACAGAATTTCATCTTCATACACATAGATTACAGCTGTATATCCCGGTTTCAGACTGGGAATTTCATTTTACTAAAGAAACGGTCGATTTCGTAAAAAAAAAACATTGTAAAGTGAGATCATTATGATGTTTATAACAACAAATAATATCAGCTGAAGATCAGCTGAAGTTATGCAATTTTAATATGGACAGGTGTTTGCACCTGGTCTGAAAGAACCACTGAGCGAAATTTGGAGAATAAAGAATATCGGCTGAAGTTATGCAATTTTAATATGGACAGGTGTTCGCACCTGGTATCAAAGAACCACTGAGCGAAATTTAGAGAATTTAGGACAAACGGTATGGATTTCTATAAAGAACAAATAAACAAACAAACAAACAGTAATTCATCTTTATTTTTATAGATTAATGTTTCTGAACAGAAAGAAAAGTTTTGAATTTTTATAATATTATGATTATAAATATTACATTATTTTACTTGATTTGGATTGCAGCTACAATACTGGTCCAGAAGCTACATTAGAAGATTTTTTAAATGTAGAAACATATGATGATTTCTTAGAATGCTATAAAGTTATACAAGAAACTATTAAAAAATCAAAAATATCACCAAAACCTGTTTGGCTCAGTAAGTCTATCTAGTAAAATATCTTATCAAATTTATAAATTATTTAATAATTTCTTATACTTTCTAGTGAAATGATATCAATTTATTGCTTTTTTTATTTTTTTTTTTTAACCAATCATTTTTTTATTTAACTTATGAATGAGATGAAATAAGGCATTGTCTAATAGTAATAAGAAATAGATGAGAAAATAAATAAAAACTGAATTATATAAAAGATTAAAGATCAACATTAAATACTATATTTTAAAAGTAAATTTAGAACTATTGGTTTAATTATAGGCTTGGTCAAAAAGTCCATGCCTTTTTGTGACTTTGAATGAAAATCCATATCTTTTTTGTTTTGTTTTTTACTTACCTTTTAATGATGTAACCATCCTTTAGTTTAGTAACCTTTTACCAATGAATTGGGAAATCAAAGATGCCCTTCTCCCAGAATGGCCCTACTAGCGGTTCACATCAAAAAAAGGTTCAAGGTTTTGTTTGTTAGTACCTTATTTGAAAATTGTTTCCTTGTTAAATACTCTTCTAAAATCTTATTTTGGGTGGAGTCTGTCTTTTGAGATGGCCTGTGAGATATTACCCTAAAGCCCCCAAGATATATTGCGCTTTATGTTTAGGTAAACAATCAATTTTTCATCTCCTGTAATTATTGTTTTAAAACCAGATGTTTTTTTTCTTTCGAGGACTTACTTACATGCATTTGAGTGCTGTTGAGTGTGAGGTTCTGGTCAGTAATTTTCTGTGGCACTGTTAAGCATCTTCTCTGCTTATGTAGCTAATGTTTCTTAGGTGGGAAATGATACTTCCATATAACATCGAGAACATGTTAAATATCATGTACCTTCAGATGTGGGATGACGTTCAATAAAGCTGTAATTTTTTCGATATCTTGAAAGATGACTTGACCCTTCGGTGTCTGTAACATCCAGCTGTACAATACATTTTGTAACTCATAAAATATGAAAAAAAGCTGTATGAAAGATACAAATGCTCTAGAATCGTTTATAAAGATCCCTTAATTATTATTTATATTCTAGTTGGAGAAAAGATCAGGCGAACTTTTCAGAAAGTCCTGCCAATAATAAAAGAAAGTAATAAATGACCACCCGGACTTTTTGACCAACATCGTAGTAAGATGTATAAAAAATATGCATTGGTGATTGAATATAAACATTTTATGTTAATATTTTTTGTAGCTGAGACTGGATCTTCTTATGGAGGTGGTGCAAAGGATTTGTCAAACAGGTTTGTTGCCAGTTTATTGTGGACAGACAAGCTTGGATTGGGAGCAAAAGCTGGCATTTCTGTTATTGTAAGGCAGTCTTTATATAGGGGGGAATATAGTTTACTTGATTCGACTTCTTTAAAACCCAATCCAGTAAGATTTTTAACAACCTTTTCATAATTTTTCTGTTTGTATTTTATTATATATATTTATTGGAGATCAGGAGAGCTCCATCTCCAGCCTTTCCGATGAAATATTGGTAAAGGTAATTTTAGATCATACTTTATGAATGTAAAAACTGTATAGGAGAATGGACTGCATTTAAAATGAAAATTATGGGTTACAACAAATAACCCAAATGTGATATGTTGTATTAATTGTAAAAGAATGACAATTATAAATGTATATGCTAATTAGAATAACAATATTTATTATTGTGGCTATCATGATTTCTGTTGCTGAAGTATTTATTGCTTTGGAATATTTTAAATCAATCAGTTTTTATTCATTACGAAACAATTTACCAAACCAGTTTCTTATTAAATTTTTTCAAGGTTTTGTTTTTACTTTTTATTAAATACATTAGGTTTGATCTCATTTGAGTAGGATCTCAATTTGTACATAATATTAATTCTAAATATTAATTTTAATATTATTATAGGATTACTGGGTTTCAGTATTACATAAGCAATTGGTGAAAGAAACTGTTCTTAATTTAACTGTCCTCAGCAAATCATATGACAGGACATTAAGAGCTTACGCACATTGTTCCAAGAAAGATAGCATTGTGATTTTTGGAGTAAATTTGTCAAAAATTTCTCAAGGTTTTTATGTCCCTTTGAATAATACAGGATATTTATATTCTCTTTATTCAAATGATCTTCAGTCAAGGTAACATAAGCTTTTTTTTATTTTATGTTTATCATATTAAAACAGTATTAGTTCCAAAACTTAAGATAATTTACAGAAAATAAAATAATAAACTGCTAACAAAGATTTAAAAAAGAAATAACTATAAATTTATTTTCGAATTTATAAAAATGAATCTAATTAGATACTAGCTGACCCGTGTGAAGAATAGTTGAGGGTTGAAGTGAAGAATAGATAGATGTGTTTAAATTGTTCACTCTTTGAAGACTATGTTTAAAGTTATGATACGTTCATCTGTGATTGTTTGTTTTACACAAACATAGGGGTCACTGAAAGAGCGCAACCTAAAAAACGCCACATTACAACTGACCGTGTGAAAAAACAGGATCAGGCAAGTACAATCCTGCCTTTGTAAGCGTCTGTCCCTGTGCCTTATTAATAGTAATGGCAAAGGCGTTTTTTATAGGAAATTGCTTCCTACACAGTTTGAAAGACATCGTAGAATCAGAAGGGGTGAGGTAAATGCGTGGTATGACGACAGTTTGACAGGAGTCAATCAATTTCGCTTTGATAGCGTAGTTGTGCAAGTGAGCTACAACCAATCTGGCGCTATTAATTAAGCCCTGCTTAGTGTTTAGGTTTCTTATCAACATGATAATAGCATGTTTTTTTAGTATGAATTTATCAGTTTTGGAAAAAGAAGTGCCCTGATTCTATTGACTTAAATTGCATGTTTTAGCTTCTAACTCGCAAACGACGGCGACAATCGGAAAAGTGTATATAACCAAAAATGTTTGTCTCGACAAACTGAAAGAATTTACAACTTCGAGAAAGTCCTGGGCCCATTTAAAAATGTTTGATGAGAATTGCATTTTTTCGCTTACAACTCGCAAACGAAAGGGTTAATCGAAAAAATTTACATGACCCAAAATGTACTCCTTGAAAACCTGAAAAGATTGACACCGTTTAGAAAACTCTGCTATCAATCCTCTATTACCGAAACCCCGGTTTTGCGCTTATAACTCGCAATCAAAGGCAATATGAGTGATTAATATATTTTTCCGGTTTAGCGGTTAAGGAAGCTTTAAAATGATGCCTCATTCATGAAATTTGATGAAGTATTAAGGAATTTATGGCATACCGACAAAAAAAAGGCTTTGAGAAATAATATGTATGATAAATATTATTGAATATTTCTAAAAGGAGTAAGATAATTGTTATGCTACTTTGAAAATGTACACTGCTTCAAAAATTTTCTTTGTCTGATGTGGACACATAAATGCAGTACCACCATTTGGATTGATTAATAACCATTAACTTTATAATGTTTCATGTCATTATTTTGTGCTTTAAAATCTTAATTAGTCTTACAATTCATTTTCCAGGTCTGTAATGCTTAATGGTTATGAATTATTGTTGGAATATGAAGATCGGCTTCCAGTTTTCAAGCCAGTGAAGATATCTATGAGAGACGTTGTACCGATTCCACCGTATTCAATTTTTTTTATTCAGGTTGAAATAATGCATCCAGCTTGTTATTCTTAGTAAGTTGTTAAAGATTTTCCTAGTCATTTAATGTTAATTGAAATTTTCTGTTTTTAAAATTTTATTGTTGAATACTAAGTCTAAAAAAAACAAAAAAAAACAAAACTAAAAAAACATTTATGTTAGAGTAATATATATTTTTCTAGCTTTTTAAAATAAAAAGTTTGAAATGTTATAAATACATATCAAAGGAGAGAATATAATTATAAACACTGTTAAAAAAATGTTATTTTATTTAATAAATAATATGGTACTTTAATATAATTGTTAACTTTGGATATTTAAAATTGAAATGATTGAATATTATAAAATAAATAATTACTTTTATAATGATTATTATTTTTTGTTTTGTTATTTTAATATGATATGTTTTCCTTTAAGGTTTAACCTTAAAGTTTTTGGCCATGTTTTTTCAGCCAATTAAAAAATGGTAATGCTTCTCAACTGAACCTCTTTATTTATTTATTAATTTTTTTCTCTTGTCTGTTGAGGAAATATGTGAGAATAATTTTATTTTTTCCTGGATTATTAATAAAATTAATCAGAAACTTTTAGTATCAATTTTTATACTAATTAGGCCAAATTAGAATGTTGTACTTAGTACATATATTTAGTTATATATTCTATCAAAAATTTTTACATAGGAAAACTTAAGATTTTTTATTTAAGTTTTTAGTGGTCTAGAGTGATTTATTCGGCATAATGACATGTGTAATCTGATTTATTTGTTTGTCATGAATATAGTGGCTTTATTACTTTTTAAAGTTTGGCTTACTAGTTAACATTTTAAGTAACCTTCTAAATTGAAAACTAAAGACTGAAAAAATGAAGAAATTTTAATTTTTCGTTTCAGTTTACAAATTGATTAAAAAATGTTTATTCTTTCATCATTAATCTTATATCCTTACCTTTTTTACTTCTGAAACTCAAAACATTGAGATTAAGCCTTTTCTCTTTCCTTTAATGCTATTTAAACTTTTAAAATATGCTGATGAACTTAATATCTTAAACTAACTACAAAGTGGTTCATGGTATTGCGTTTCAAAATAAATATGAATTTATAAAAATAAAGCTGCTCTATAATGCTCAGGAAATCTGATATTTTTTTATTTAACTTACATTCCGTATTCTGCCGTTAGAATGTAGTCTCTATGCTCTATAATTTTCGAAGAGTGTGTTAAAATGTCTGTCATTTATAATATTGAAGTATTTATCTCTGAATGGTACATGCTTTCAGAATAATAAAGCACATAATTCATTAATGACGGTGGCGAGCTCATTGATTAAAGCGAGCTCTTATATTTATTAATTTAAAAACAATAACAAGATTATTATATTCATTATTTTATTGCTTATAAAAATTATGGAATAAATCGTTAACTTTATGTACCCATATATAATTTCATACTTTGTATTATTTTTTATTTGAAAATCTTGGTTATTATCATTCATTGTGTTCTCAGGTATATTTTATATTTTTGCTTTTTTGTGAAGTGTCCTTTTTTAAATTGTTCTTTATTAAGGTGTTACTGATTTTATGCATTTATCTATTGATGGCAGAAAGATAAGATTTTTCCTCGACCAACTGTCATATTAGTCGTGGTACGACTCGATGATCTGATCAAACCCTTCCTAGGGCAACTTTGCCTCTATGAAATCTGTATATGAAGTTTCTTTAAAAAAGGTTTCTTTCCTTATTATTATTTGGCTGAAACTATTGTGAAACGTAATATTTTGATTGGAGTCTCTATATTGATCTTATTTTTCTATATTATTTATTAAAAAAAAGTTTTTATTCTTTCTCTGTTTTTGTAAATGTTGTACATTGTAAAATTTATTTTAAATTGTAGTTTCTTTCATTCAAAGTTAAAGTTCCTGTTTTCATTGAGTTTATTTCTTTAATAAACCCGTTGGTAGAAACATTTTTCCTTGAATTTTCAGCTTAATTTTTACATTTTTTTTTTTTGTGTATGAATTGTTCAATTTTGTTGAAATATCTGTAATGACTGAAACTGCTGTGGTATATGCTATGAAGAAATTGCTACATGCATTCCTCCAGAATTTCATGAAATCATTTATTTATTATTATAAGTAAGAGTGTTGATTTGACTATCTGTGAAGTGTTGCCTACAATTATATTTTGGTCTTCTATATCTATAGAAATTTTATATTTTAATCAGACTAAAGTAATTAAGTAAACTGTCATTTTCATACTAAGTTCCTTTATGATGATATTATTGTAATCGTCTTGAGCTTGACTGAAGTGCCATTGTTTTTTTTATTCTGTGTAAAACAAGAATTAATTTGTTGTATTTCAAAAAGTTTAAAATCATAAGGGAATGTTTTAAAAAATATTTGAAATTATTGACGTATTATAACTACATATATTATTTTGTACGGATTATTTGATTTTGTGTGGTTATTTATTCTGTGAAATCTCCTCAAAATAAAATTGATATTATATTTTTAATTTTTAATTTTGACCATTGACATGTATTTATTTGTTTGTTAATGTATCTCCTGTTTATAATTTATATTAAAAAAAAAAATAATAATTTTTTCAACTTACAATTTAAACACACACCCGTCGAATGCAAGACTAACTCAAATCACATTTTTCTAAACATTTTTTCGCTAATCATTTTCCTACTATCTCTGTTCTAAACTGCTTAAAGACAATTATATTATAGATTTTCGTTACATTTTAACAATAAAGCAGGCTACGGGGAAAGGAGGAACTTTAATTGCTTCTTATGAAAAATCGCTTATTTTTTTTTAGTTAGACCAGTCTTGTATTGGACGAGTGATATGTTGAGGGCTTATTTCAATTAATAACCAAGTAATCAATAATTAAGTTATTAATAAAGGTTTTGTGCTGCTACAGAACACCTAATTTAAAGTATTAGATAATTATTATAGTATTGTGATCATTATGCAGTAAGATATTTCAGTTATCAATCAAATTATTATTTCCTCATATCTAATTGTAAATGAGCAGTTCCTCCAATTCATACATTGGTCTAACCACTTGTTTAAGATGAATTGGGAATTAGATTTTCTTTTATGTATAAATATGTATATAAATATTCATACTGTTTTAATTCTTTTTGAACCAGGAATTTATCATTATCAATTGTGTAAAAAAGGTTCATTGTGTTCAATCATTTTAAAAATTTATAAATATAAAAAAATAATTATGTTATTTTTTATATTCTTTTATGAAATATAATGAAATGGATGAATGTACTTATTATTTTAGTTACCGAATTTGTTATACATATATTTTTTTTAATATCTTATAATATTAGTAATGTAAAAAAAAAAACCTTTCAGAAAGGTAAACTTTATATTTTTAATAGATATTTTTTCAATGATATGTATTTTATTTCATTTATATTCCTTGTTGTTATAACAATATCTTATGCCCCATTTATTTGAAGCTACATTGATGCCTACATATTACTTCACCTGTTACACAACCCACACTTACCAAGTGTGTAGTACCAAGAATTCATTACCATGAATTCCCACCACATAGTCCATATGTCCAGTAGCGGATCCCAGGGATAGGGGATGAGGACACTCATAAATTATTACTATTTCTATGTAAAATGAGCTATATTTAGTCATTTTTCAAGTCAATTATTGAAAATGAAATGTATTTAAACATGTTCAGTAACTTACATCGTCATTATGTACTAATATGTATTTTAATTTGGGGCCTTCATTACTCATGAAATGTAAAAAAAAAAGTGCGCCCCCCCTCAGACAATTTCTGGATCCGCCACTGCCTATGTCTTACTATATTTCTACGACCCAATACAGTAATATAAATGTTGTATACCCATTTTGTTCCGAGAAAAAAAGTTTGTTTAATATAATAAAGTCGCTAACCCTGGAACGGCTTACTGGGGAATATAGGACCCCAACTTTTATAAATTTATCTCATTTCATCAACTGGAAACTTAAAAATAAAAAATATTTAAGGTATTGAATGGAAAGAATGGATTGGACTATTTTTTAAATGAATTATAAAAAATATTTCGTCATTACTATTTTCTGGAATGTGAACCTGATTAAAACAATAATTATTTATAAAATAAATCTAAGGCATATAGCAAAATAATAACTTTATGATAATTACTTTCTGAAAGTAAAATGTTTAAAATAATTTTAAAACATAGAAAAGATAATTTACCCACCCATTATATTTGCCTATGGGTGTTAAAAAAGAAAAGTTATTCTGATATGTATGTGATAATTATATATTTATGTAATATAAAATTAGGTGAAATAATGTATGAAGAAAGAACATTTTGCCATCAAATTTTAAATAAATGATTATAACCGATATACTAGGGTCAAAAGCAAGTTCTCAAGCAATCTTTACACCATTCTGTGATTAATACTACGCCACTAAATATCTGAAAAAGGGACAGGGGGTATCAAATAACCTAAAACTACCTCCAGCAGTTACTAAAAGTGACTTCGTTTTCCTGTCCTAGCCATCTGCTTCCACTGCCCTGGATCAGGAATCCATGTGCCCTTCCAGGGTTAATTGGAAAATGTATCATGATTTGCTAAATCTTGCTAATGAATAGTCAAACCATTTTGAGCCATATTTTTAAAGAAAAACAGATGGATAAGATTTCCGAGTTCATAGATTTAATAATAACAATCATTGGTGTCCACAGAGGGGGGCAGCACCCCCCCTCCCCTTGAAGTTTTGAGAACCAAAAACTACAAATTAAACAACTTCCTATTCATTTAATATATTTTTTAAGCATTAAAATATTTCAACTTTTTAACATCAATAAGTGTTATTTGAAATATTAATAAAGCCTTCCAAGGTCAGAATACCTGGTACCCTTCCCCCATGCATAAGAATTTTACCACCCTCCCCCCCTGGACGAAATCCTGCGGATACCCTTGATAACAATAAACATGTTTGTTAACGATTTACTAATCTCAGAGTGTTTTTACCAATATACTTTTATATTAAACTATTTTCTTTTAGCAATATTTAAAATACGAGCACTGGTACACTAAATTACTACGATAACTTTGGTATTATATTGTGATAAGTTAATAATTGGAATAAAAACAATGATTCCATTTTATACAATCACCATACACTGTTTAGATTTTATTTTAAAATTAAAATGTTATTTTTATTTTTACTTCATTGCCTCTAACTCGTTTCATCCCAACTTTTCAAAAATTAATATTTCAGGTTTAAACTTAGTACGCAATGATATTGGCCCATTAATAGTGTACATGCAAAATATCAACTCAAAAACACCCCCTGGGGGTGTTTAAATATGTATGATATATTGAGATACTTTTTTAATGCAAAAAATCGCTTACTTTAAACTAAAAGCAAGATTATATCACTGCCCCATTTTTGGGGCAGTGGGATAAAATGAGTTTTAATGGCAATACTCATAGTTTTACCTGATTTATAAAAAAGTGTGAGTCATCTACATCTTGCGAAATTAGTTTTGCACTCATCATTAATTTTATTCGCATTCGCCTGATTATTTTAAAATATTAATACAGAATTACAGCAGATCACAGTAAAAGTAGGATTAAATCATTTAGCATTCATGGGCACGTTAATCTTTAAAGCTCTTAAGCATGCAAATGTCATCTGATCTCTCTCAGTTTCACCTGAAATGCTTCAGCTTGCCCTTCTATTCCTATTGCTCCAAAAAAGTATGATTTTAGTTTTCAATTAGATCGTTTTGGATAATTATTTTTATATTATTCCTTTGATAAGATAACAAATATATGACAAGTATATAATTAGTGCATTAGCGGGATCTGTTTATTGATGGGAAGTGGGATATAATTTGTGAAACATCTTCGTGACAACCATAACCTATGGCATAAATAGGGTGGCAAAGCGGGCAGGCGCCACTCTCATTCGGGCGCCAAACTGAAAGAGATTTATTTCATTTATCACTGGATCTGCCGATCAGCTTTTCACCTCTTTCCCACGACTAAACTTCTACTTGTTCTGCATATTATTTTTTATTTGCCTTACTTCCTTACTTTTAGTAAAGATAAGTTCGTTCTATCTTTAAATGAAAAAAAAATTCCCAAAGAGGGGCTTAAAGCCTCCACAGCCCTCCCTCTGGATCCACCAATGACGCTTAGAGTTAATTTTGGATGAATATAAAACATCCTTGAAGCACTGACTACATTCTTCGCTAAATCAGGAAATCTGGTAAAGAATGATACGCTACAGTTATTGCCTATACCCAAACTTAAATTCAGCTCCTTTAATCTATTCAAACAGAGGAAAATTCATAAAGAGTGCAGTATATTTGGAGAAAACAATTCAAGGTGGCTCAACCATGAGGTTGAGAACTCAGCCATTCTGTTCAAATTTATTCAGTCTAGTCCAGAACAGCAAACTGATTTTTATTTTGCTTGTTGATATAACAGCTGAAACGATCTTACCTGGAGTTTATGAAACTCTTCTGTTCAATTTTACTTTAATTGCCTACAAGAAATTAAATTATTCTCTGAAATTATGTTCACTTTTTTGTTAAGCAACATAGAAAGCCTCTCTCAAAAGTGTTATGTTCAAGACGGTTTATTCCAAAATTGCGTTTTCCTTGAACAATATTGTCAGCAGATTAGCGCTTTAAGTTAATCCATTCAATCCTTTTAAACCTGTAAATGCAATGTATAGGTTTATTCATTGCGGCCATAACCTGCGAAGATGTAAAAGAGAAAGGTTCAGGATCCGCATTCAGCATAGAAGAATTGAAGTCGCTTTCCCAACTGGACGAGGATGGTATTAAAGAATGCGTAATCATTTTAGGAAAAGAACCACTTTCGAAACAGCAGTCTTCAACTGTATGGTCTGCGCTAATTGATGTAAATAATATAATGCACGTTTTTGTTCTTGAAATTGGAGGCTCCATTCTATTAAATTACCTTTTTAGATTTTCAAATCTGTTGATGATATACCCGAAGAAAGCTTACAACATTTGGGTTGGATCGCCAATGGCATATCACTGGAACACTATAACAACCTTTCTTTGACAGAAGTGGACACTATAGCCGCCTTTGGTAAACTTAGCTGGCTCGATCAGGATCAGGTAAATAGTAAGCTTTTGAAATAAACTGGAAAATAAACTTCTATTAAAAGTCGGGATTTCGATAGCTCCAGTCCCTCCATGCCGCTGTATTCGATCAATGGAGTAGTAAAGAGATCGAAGACCTTTCCAGCTATGATCTGATGAATCTGAGACAAATCCTTTGTGCATTCAATGAGTCCGAGATCGTCAAGATTCATCCTGATGCGTACAAGTAAGTACTTACAATAATATCAGTATATTTTCAACTGTATATACCTAATGGTCAAAAAATCCATTTCACTGTATATTAAAAAAAAATATATCCATTCCATTTTCCTTTCAAAAAGTCAAAAAGATTTTTTATTCAGATATTTGTAAATATCAACTTGTACTTCTTTTAGTTTTTCAGTATGAATGCCTGCTGAATTTCAGAATAGTGAAATTATGATTTTTAATAACCAGCATTTGATTTGAATTAGTTTTTATTCTTTAGATCCATCCAAGATTTAGTCTCTTGTTGCATCATCTGCCATTATTTAGTGATGATGGTGATCATTTAGGTAAAGCTTCCCCTATGTTGCTTCTGGTTATGGCCTGTTCCGAGAGGTTATGTTACTAATATTAGCGGACTCCCATTGTGTCTTTTTCAGTAAAAAGGGCCTTAATCAGCTTTTTCAGATCCTAGCTTGGACCTCTGCTCGCCAAACTCGCTTTTCAGAGGTAAATAAAGGAATGGATCTTTTTCAGTTGAAATCAGGGCCATACTAAAACGTGGCATGGATATTGGATACAGCCGGAAGCAACATTGGGGATTCTGGATATATAACAGATAACATAACTTAGGTTCCAAATATTATCAACCAACATTTAAAGTGTAGTGTTGGTTCAGGCGCTGGTATTGGACTGTATAGATAGTGCAGAGATAAATTAAAATGATATAAGATATGATGGTAAAAAGGTTTTGGACTGCATGAGTGAATTTAGATGGAAAAATCATCTTTAATGATGAAATTTATGTTAGATAGATAGATTTAGGTTAGATACTACAGATATTTATGCTTAAAATAAAAGTCGATGAAGCCTGCTGATGTGATGGAAGTTGATGGAAAAATAAATAGAGTCTTTAGGTTGAAGAAATTGCTTGGTGCAGTGATGTGTGGAGAGTTTTTCTAGCCTTGTAAGGCTTAAGTGACTTACTTGAACTGATGACATTTTTTTTTCTGGCCAGCATTGCTCTTCTTCACTAATTGGTTCTTGGAGTTGTTTTACTCCATCATGTGGGTTGGCCCTTGTGGCTTGAGAGCCTTCTAGTTCTCTTGTTTTTACTTCAGGACTGTCCTTACATTATCTAAAATAGCTGAATTTATTTATAGTGCCTTCCAGTGTTTATATCCGCATTCTCTGGTGGTTTCAGTAGGGACTACTTAAATTTAAAGACTTCCTTTTTTGTTTGCCGAAAACAGAATAGTCATAGTAGCAGAAAGTGATGTCAAATAAACAAACAAAGGGAAGGAATAACAAAAAAACAAAAAACAACATTTAAGATACACTGGACCTAAATTAGGAATTTTTATCTTATTTATATATTTATTTTCGTTCCTAGCTAGGCTTGGCCAAAATTGCTTCAGCAGGAGTATCACCAAGCAAAAACTCTTACAGTTACCACTACCAATTTACCCTTCATTCTCTTGGTCTTCGTTCTCTTTAATACCCCTTTCTTCCTCACACATCTCCCAAAGAAGGAACAATTCAAAATTTTAAATTCAGAATTTTTCAGGGTCGGACCCTTATTACCCTAAAAGGAAGCATGTAGACTGTGGACTGTAATTACTAAATTCTGTTACACCAGCACTCGAATGACCCTGGGTTCAGTAGCCTGCCTAGGAGAGGGCCAGGTACCCTACCTACATGGGCCCCACTCGACTAGTGCCCCATTTCAGATCATTACTGATCCAGATGCATACCGATAATGATGTAGAGATCTGGCCTAGTAGGAAATTAAGTAACACTCTGAGAAAAATAAATCAGGCAGTTTAGAATAATGATTAGAATAATTCTGAACACACTGATAATAGAAATATAGAAATTTATCAATAAAAATACTTAATTAATTAATAATACTTATAAATTATTATTTTATTATTAGAGATGCAGCTCAAGAGTTAGCTACTTTAACTAATTGCACAAAAGAAGTCATTGCGGGTCTCGCAGAATTGGCAACAAGTCCACTTGCTTTTGGAAATCCAAAAAATTGGACTTCACTTCATGTAAGTAATTTTATGGTCGAATATAATCTGTAATGTACTTTATATAACATTCATTCCAGGTGGTTATTTCCATTTTCTTGAATTGTTGACTTATTTTTATTTCCAGTACCAAGTTAAGTGCTTAGCTATCGAATAAGGCTGCCTTTAATAATTATTTAGGGTCGGTAATGTCCAATACACATCTTAAGCTTTAGTAAACCTAGTATCTATGGGGTTGTAAGTGAAGTAATATTCTAGAGTTCCATAATCATGTTCCCTAGTTAATAAATAGTAAATCAGAAACTTGAACAGAAAATTGAAATTAAGTTGGAAAATTCTAATTAATAAGTAGGATCTTATGATATGATTTCATTGTGATTCCATTTATTAAACTCCATAAGCTCCACTGATGTAGGTCTAGGAGATACAAAACAATTTGTTTTATTAACGTCTTGATGATTTTGAAGTTTGATGAAATTGTAGTCCTGTCAATTACCTTATATTTTTGAGTGTTTGACTTAGCAGTACTTTTGGATTCTGCAGGCTTGTTATTAGTGTAATAATGCTTTTAATTTACAACAGAATAATGGCTGTTAACAGAGCCTGTAGAAAGCTAGAGCGAATCTTAAACTTCTCCACTGTTTTCAAAAGCTACAAAATTAAAGCTAATAAAAGCTCTAAGAAAATTAGTCAACCATGGGGTGGAAAACTGGTTATCATCACAATCGGCTTGCCGTAAACGTAAGATATTTAAAAAAAAAATAATTCAAAAGAAGTATTTACCTTGCTATAATAATTAATTATGTGTAGAAATGTTACAATAACAGTGAAATCGAGGCTGTATTAGAGAAACATTAACGGTTAACTGCATCAAGGCAAGTAGGCTGAGATGGGCAGGACAGATGGTCAGAATGGAGGATAAATAAAATAGGTGGAGAAGAAAATACTGAAAGTACATTTCCGAGAAAAAAGAAGGAGGGGAAGTATCAGATGCTGATAGAAGGATGAAGTGGAGAGATAGCGAGGAAGTCTGCAATTGGAATATGGAAGCACAGGGCAGAGAGAAGTGGAAAAGTGTAGCTCAGGAACAGTCATGCTGGTCTGTTGCACCAGGGAATTAGTTAGTTAGCAAAACATCAAGTAAAAAAAAAAAAAAAAATAGGGAAAAAGCATAATCCAATTACTTTAAATATTTTGTGTAATAATATTTCTTAAAAGTATTTAGGAAGTATAAAACAAAGTTTCATTTTGAATGGCTTGTTTTAAAATTAGTATGTTTTATTAAATCACCTTACTTTTATTATTATATTTATGTTTTATTATCATATGTCTTTTTTATTATATGTTAATACTAGAGTAAATGTTTGTGTTTCATGCTTATTTTCAGATAGCCTCAATAGGTTGCATCATGGGTGGGCTACCATCAGTCAGAGTTATTCCTCCTTCAGCAATGGAAGGTTTAACAAAAAGCAGTATCGTCTGTTTGCCACCCAATGTACTTCAGGTAGTCTGAATAAATGGTGAATTATTTGAAGAAAGACTTTATAGTTTATTGTGATTTTTTTTTTCAAATCAGATTATTTTAGTTTAAAATCTGCATTATAGTTTTTTTAGTTATACTCTTTTTTGTTTTTCACATTTGATCTTCTTTTTGACTTAAATTTCTGAAAAAAAGTAATAAAAATAGGCAATCTGCTTATTGAAAAAAAAATAATTTGGCAGAATGATGCAAACAGGAGGTATTTTATTCATAAGACTTAGGCATACCAAGAAACAACTAATGACTACAGCTGGTAACAATAAGCATTTACTCATTTATGAGTAGTGTAACGTTAAATAAAACAACGTTGTTTGAAATTCCAGACCTTTTGTTTTAATGAACTAGCGGTCGGAACAAACGGTCAGAGCACGTGTATGGGACTAGATTTTTTGAGCTCAATCCAGAAGCTTCCAGGCCAGTCCTTTTTATATATAATGAGCGAGTGACTAGACGAGTTAGTCTTAGTCTGTGTCTCGACTGAGAAGCTCAAGCCATATGATTTGTGTGCTATAAAGTGTTTGTAACCTGCTCGAATATTTATGTTGCAATAATTCGTGTGGCATTGATAATTGTATATTTTTGTTGAATAAATATTTGTTAACCCACAGAAGTGTTACAGTATTTTAAAAACAGTAAGGACATTCCATTGTTACACTAATGGTTATGAAATTGTTTGGGATGGAGTAGATTGTCATACCAAATATTTTAAGAGTAAGATTAATGATTAATAAAGGTTCTGAACGGACCAAAAGAAAAATGGTTATGGATTGATATTTGCAATACTGTTAGATGGAGAGTTTTCATGATAGTGATAGAAGTACTGGAATGATTATTTGTGGCTTTGCAGGTCCCCAAAAGCTTGATTCATTATTGAATATTGTGGCATAGTGTCACAAAATTTAATACCATTTTCGGTTGTTTGAGGTATCACTATAATAATAATAATAATAATTATTATTATTATTAGTATCCATTTATTGATACTTAGATTATAAATTTAATTTTTATAATTTTATGATTACTAAGTAAAGTGCCTGAGGAGTTAAATCAAATTGAGTTTTTTGTTTTTATATATTAAGAATACCGCTCATGTGGAAGAAGAAAATTTTTTTTTTTTTTTTTAAAAGATTTCAAATAACATTATCTTTCGGTTCAATAAAATTTAATACCATTTTCGGTTGTTTGAGGTATCACTATAATAATAATAATTATTATTATTATTATTATTAGTATCCATTTATTGATACTTAGATTATAAATTTAATTTTTATAATTTTATGATTACTAAGTAAAGTGCCTGAGGAGTTAAATCAAATTGAGTTTTTTGTTTTTATATATTAAGAATACCGCTCATGTGGAAGAAGAAAATTTTTGTTTTTTTTTTTAAAAAGATTTCAAATAACATTATCTTTCTTTGGGAAAATTTCCAGATTTTTTAATCCAATATTTAACTTTGGATGGCAAGGCATTATACCATAGAGTTGAAAGTTAGCATAATGTTCAAAATATATGTTTCTGTAAAATTTTAGTTTTTGGGATTGTGGCAGTCTTCTTCCAAACGTGATATATATAAATGATGAAATACCCTTAAAACATGTATATAATCATATGTATGCAGGGTGATAACCTGTGTATAATTATCATCATGTCAATGCTGTTTACTTTTTTAAGACCCCAAAAAATAATTATTTTTTTTAATTTTTAATTTTAATTTATACCTGTGATTTCAGTTTTAAATATTTTTAATTTCATGTTATTTTATCTGATAGTTATTTGTTTATATATTATCAATCCTTTTGGAATATCAAATATATATTAATTTTCATTTATTGTAGGAAATGAGTGATGAGCAAATATTAAATCTTTCCCCTTCGGCTGCTGGATCACTCAGCGCTAAGCAATTGTCTGCTCTTTACAAATCCCAAAAATATGCTCTTCAATTGGCTATAAATGGCAAAACTGCGAGTGAAAAATCTGCCTCAACGGTACTATTTATAAGTAATTATTTAATTTTAATAGTTATAAGTTTTATTATTTTTAAAATAATACTTTAGACCTTTAGACCTCATCCTAACATAAATGTTTTTGTTAGCTGGCTATTTTCTAAACAATAATATATTGGAACAAAGTTGTATTGTTCAAAATACATCGCACTTTTAAGATACAACTTGTTTTGGTTTACCATATGAATGAAATATGCAATATAAGATAATTTACATTTTCTTTTTTTTTTTTTGTAATTTATTGTCTTGTAAGTATAAAAACTGATTAAAATTCAGACCATTATTTTTTTTTCTTTTTGGGAAGAATTATAATACAAATATTTATAGTTTTTCTTCACAATATTTCTTCTTTATTACAATGTTATGACTACAAAACCTGTTTCTTTTTGTTTGTTGCTTCAAGCATAATTATTAAATTTCGAATAAAATATTTAAGAAGAACCCCATTGTTCACTTTAACTAAATAAGATATCACATGAATAATAATGAATTGATGTTACTAAAATATTTTTAAGATGCGATATTTTACATATTTATATTGACACTAGAAACTATGAAAATCCTTGAAATACAATAATTAATGATCAAACAATTCATTTTTATAAGAAAATACCTTCAAGAAAGCAACAGATTGGAGTATGAACTTTTACTTATTTTCTCTCCTAACACTGAAGAAAAGTTTCTGTTTAAATATAAACTTATAAATTTATTGTGATAAAAGTGATGTAATGATCACGTAATTATATCGCTCTTTTGGAAGAAGACTGACAAAATCAACAAAAAATTAAAATTTTATATAAGAGGCATATGATTATTGCAATCTGTCAACTCTATGGAAGACTGAATTGACTGCTCTCCAACATTAAATATTGGAATTAAAAATCTGGAATTTTTCTCAAAGAAAGATAATGTGATTTGAAGCCTTTTAAGCGAGAAAAAAAAATCGGTATTTTGTATAGTCTTCTTCTAAATGAGTGGTATATCTTCGCCATTTTAAGCAGGGAGATATTCAAACTCCAAAAAAGGAACTTCTTATATTATATTCTTATATTATTTGTGGACACAATATTCTAAAATATAGCAAGTACATGATAGTTTTACAGCAATTTTATAAACTATTTGAAAATGTTTAAATATGGCATATGAATCTCAACAATTGTCACACAATATGGTCAAAATAAGTTTGAAACGGCTTCTAAATAGAGATCATTCTAGTTTAAGTGTTTTTTTTTTAAAAGTAATTTCCTTTTCTGTTTTTATTAAATAAAAACTTACAAGTCAGTAGGTTTAGAAATATTTGATACTAAATTAAATTATAGCATTTTTTTTTTTAAATTCAAAAAAATAGAACTTAAAGTTGATATATTATATTTATTACCACAATTAAATCAGCTTTGTTCAAATGTAATAATATTTTGTGAATTATAAATATTTAAACATTTTTTAAATGGAAATAATCAAGTTTTTATTGCTTTACTTGTTTAAACTAAAGTTTCAGTACCTTCCTGACATTTCTACCCATGAGCCAATGATAAAACATTTAAAAAAATTATTAATTAAACTGGATGAAGAATCTGTTGCTTTCCTTTGACAGCGTTTTCCCTAACTTCTTCCTATCAATCAAATCACTAATGATTTTTTTTTCCGTAATCCAATAATAGATACAAGGTATAAAGTATATAATATATAGTAATAGTTATTGTAAGCAGTTAGATTCTTTTGATTTAATTAAATTATTATCCATTGTTTCAAATAAAATCAGCATGCATCAAGATCAGTGTTTTGGTATTTTATTACACAAAATGGTAAAATAATTGTGTTCCCCCCCGTCCTCCTAACTCAGCTCTAGAAAAAACTATTTACAGAGAAGGGCACATTCACATGTCACTGATATGCTGTAGCATTTACATATTCCGAAGAGGGAATGTTATACATAACATTGTGCACTATTATTCCTCTCTTATAAAACTCTTTGTCTATATATATATTTATATATTCCTTCATTATTGTTCTATGCTATTTCAATATAATAATATTTATTTTAGGTTTGTGCCCACTATCTGCATTTAAGATATGATTATGTTTTCATACAATTTATACTTTTATTTAACATAAAGGAAGTAATTATTTATTTTACATTTATTAAAAAAGCACTTGTTACAAAGTATGAGCATTAAAATGAACATTCTTGGCAATGATGAGGGCGATTTGAAAAAACAACAGCCTTCAAGATACAGGAAAAATACCAGCTAACCTTGTTTATAGGTTATACCAAGCAAATAGAAGACATCAGATTCAGAATTTTCATTTTTTTTTTTTTTTTTTTGTAGTGCGAAGATTACATTTAATATGCCCTTGATTACCTGTTGCTTTTCCATTGCTCTCAAAACATCGCTCGATCAAGGAAGCTGTATGTACACAGTTCTTTTTTTTTTTTTATCCGTTTCCTAGCACATCATTATTGTTATTGTGCATGTGTCTCTCTTTAGATTTATAGCATTAATTACAAACAGTGAATGGACTAGATCATTGCAAAATAATAAATAAATAAAATATAAAATTGTATATATGTATATATAGGGACTAGAGCATTCTATAAATAAAACTAATAGCTTAAGCACCTCATTTGATTCTACCAATTATAGGTCAGTTTTCTAGATGTATACAACTTGTGAAAAATCTACTCTTATTTGTATTCAATAAAATGATAATTTATATCCATGTTCATTTTATTTTGTTTTTTACATAAATGTTAGAGAACCAAGTTAATTTTTAATTTCTATTTTTTTAAAAAATAGCATCTTGAAATGAAAATGACACTTACAACAATGACAAAATTTAAATAAACCTTTCACACTCTTGGATAAAAACATACCCTGTATCAAAGCAAGAAATTGAGATTTCATTGCTAATTTTAAAATGTAGTATTTTAAACATTACTATAATTTGTTTTGATGAATTTTCTAATTTTCTGTTAGAAAAAAATGGACTAAATGGTCATAATGAACTTCATCAAAATAATGTTAAAAGTGGATGCATGTTATGATAAATAATAATGAATAAATGCAAGTTGTGATGTTCAATGCAAGATTATGACAGTTAACGATGATTGTTAAGAGTCATTTATTTATTGAGCTGACAATTTTAATGTAAACTGAACTGATAAAATTATTTTGCTGAGGAACAATAAACACTTGCATTGATAAAAATTAATAGCTCAAATTTCATGAATCTATAAATTTACAAATTAAGCTCAGATTGATTGCGTGAAATATGAGCACAATTATTAGAATTCAAAACACTATAAATTATTAAATAGTTTCAGTTTGAATATATATATATATATATATATATAGCTAACTACCTCATGTTTTCAAGCAATTAGTTTCAGAATCAGCTAAATTCATTTTCAAAAGTTTTAGAGATAGAAAAAACTTAAGCTAGTGTCCAGTAACCCATAAGTTCAAACCCATTGTTATACTGTGAGAAACAATTGAGACAATTTTAGTTATAATATCTTAGCTGTGAGATAGGATAATGATAATTCTATAAAATATAAATATTATGAGGACTGAATCAGTCTTGAAACTAATAGTGTCATTTGATAAAAAAAAAAAAAAAAAAAAAAAAAAAAAAAAAAAAAAAAAAAAAAAAACGATATAAGGCAAATTTTAATTATTGTGCTCATATTTATTAAAATTCATGATTGGTGAGGAAATGGATGAAATCAAATATTATTTAGGTTTGAATTAATTCAGTCTGAAACCAGAGAGGTTGGGCATGGGTGATGTTTATGAGTAAGCTTACAGGAATGTTTTATACTACGACATTATGATGATTGGTCATGGAATGCTCTCTACATGATAAAAAATATACAAAATTAACTGATCTCTTTAAAGAGAGTAGAAAAGTTGAAGGTTTTCTTTTACACTGTATATATATTATCAGTATATATACATATATAAATATATTTGCTTCTAAATATAAAACAAGTATCCTAATCATAAATGTAATAAATAGCATTATGAGTCATCTTGCGAAATCATTGCACTTCATCATTTTATATATATATATATATATATATATATATATATATATATATATATATATATATATATAATGTGTATGTGTGTGTACTTATATTTTGTGTGTATGGATATTTACATATATACATTCTATACATACACATATATTCATACACACAAGTAATATTTTAAATTTTAATATAAAGTTAATAATATAACTATATTAAAATGAATAAATAGCTTATAATAAATATTATATAGTAACTTTAAAAAGCAGTATTACTAAAAGTATAATTAAAAATAAAAACATTATATTTAGTTTGTGTTAGTCAGTCGTATATCATATATGTTGGCTCCTAGAATTGGCAACTCTTTCTTTTTTTGTTTTTATATTGCACAATTTTATAGTTCATGTTTTAAAAATATAACTAACAAATAATTAAATCATGAACTTACTTATCGATATAAGATTAAATAAGAGCGTGCAAAAATTAAAAAAAAATTATAATCTTTATATATATGTATGTTAATAACAACTTATTCCTCCACTTTATAGTTAGGATTTAGAAAGAGTTATCTACTTTCTATTATTTCACTAATGTACAATTAAATATGATAAATTCATCAACATTACATTTTTGAGCTTTGTGTTCGCTCCTTGCATTGTGCCTCATCACCTTCCGGTAATACCTACATCACTTTTTTATTTAATATTTGGACTAATCCTAACATACCTCTTGTTTTTCTTTGGAACCTCTCGCTTCTTAAACACAACTCTTTTGTAATATACATTATATATATATTTATATTTATATAATCTATTTATTAAAGCTCATGCGTTATTATTATTTATATATTAAATGTACAACATAAGACTTTCTTTGCAGTCCCAAAAATCTTTATATGCGATGAAAGTTGCACTAATTAAATATAAATGTAACAATTCAATAAATGTATATATCTATAGTTCAAAATTCATCGATATTCACGGTATGTGATACCTTAAAGAGCAACTTTCATCAGAATATAATAAGATCACACATTCACCCAGGCACACTCTCATATAATATATGTATGTATACATACACTTATACATATATATAAATTAATAGATACAAGTACATTTTGTATACATGTACGTGTATATGCATACATACATTAATATTTATATGATAAACAAATTCCTGTCATAACCATGTACATGATATTGTAGCCTATGCAATGTTATTAAGGCATTATTAACAGGCCTATTTATTTATGTTAACCCTATATTGAATGCTATTTGCCCTGTAATATTCTACATAGATTTCTAAATTAAGCTTTAAGATTTCAATGTCATTGGCTACCACCATCGTTATTAAGCTATACTTAGCTATAATTCGAATCAAAAGATACTTCATTCTATGAGAATTATACTGAAGTGATTCTAACTATATTTAAAAAAAAATCTAAATGTGATAATAAAAATATTTACAATTCATATAAATAAGCTTCACATGCTATAGCTTTTCATAATTTAAATTATAACAATATTTAACCTCTAAATGATATAAATAAATAATATTAAGTACTAATAATCTTTAAAAATATTTCTTTTTTTTTGTTGGTATAAACTAGAATTTCACATTGTATGGTGGCACCTTCCATTTAAAATTTACAAAGCTGATGACTAACATTTTAAGGAAGTAATAAAATACTTATATCCTATATGCTTTTAATTCCACTCGAAGTATATTTACAAGATATATTAGAAAAAAATATAGTGTTTTTGCCGAATAATATAAAATATTCTGTTGACTGTTAAGCTCCCAATGATAACAACAATACACAGAGACAAAACATTCAAATGCTATAGGCCTGTATTATACATAGAATACCTTAGTATGTTGCCATGTATCTAAGGATTGTTATTAAAATGGTACACATATATTGAAAAAAAAGAGGTGAAATGAAACACCCCTAGATATTATACATTTTCTAAAACAAGTTAACGTGTTTTCTATATATATAGTTATATATATATAAAGCATTGATAAGGAAACCTTACAGCTAAAGAAAAAAGAGGACATTGAGCTATCTTGGCCGGAAATCCATTACAAATTCTAGAAATGGTAAGAGGGATATATATATCAATGTTTTTCTTTTTTTTCAAAACAGAACTCTGTGGAGGTTAAGTTCTATTTTGCCAATTGTAATGTTAAATACATGGCCAATATAAGGAACACCAAAATGTAAATAATTTTAGGATGAAAGGCTGTGAACAATTGAGAGAAGTATTAAAGAAATGTGAAGCTCTTATTGTAGATGGGTTTAAAAGTCTTTTACTATTAAAAAGTATTATTTTTTTTCTCTACCTTCCCTATCATTTTCCTTTTTTTTTTCCCTTTAGAACGATTGGGTTACACTGCTGGTCCTCTAAATTTTGATCCCAATAATTTAGAATTTTTGAATTTGTTATAATTTCACACCCATAAATACTACAAATTAAATCAATGCATATATTTCATCTTCCTTCTTATATAAAATAATTTCTTTTATGGGAAAATAATGAAAAATAAAAAAATGAACTGTATTACCACACTGATTTCTATTAATTTTCAAAATTATATCGATTGAATATAAGAATCTGAGTATATTTACATCATAAGTTTTGATCAGTTCAAAACCACTTAGGAAATTATTGACAAATAAAGGGGTAGAGTGAATTATTCTTAATTTAATTTTAAACCCATCTTATTTTTTTATTTTTTATTTTTTTTAATTTAATGAATTGACAGCAGTACTTTTCACCTATGACTAATATAAGGACTGCATAACAACAATTACCATACAACATCCTGTACAGTCAATTACTACATATATACATCAATACATATATATACGTAAAAGACAAAGTTGTCATTGAAAAAATCACAGCCCGTTTGGAATAGTCCCGATAGCAAATTTACCACATAAAATGCCAAACCCTAAATGGACAATTCTTTAATTCCTAGAGAGATAATAGCAAAATGTTTATCACATTTAATAATTTGGGACGCTTAACAGTCAATAGTTCTTAGTATTACATTGCTGCCATCGGAAATGGCTATATCTAATATCAACAAAGTTTTACTTAGTAACTGTGTTACATATATAATCTACATAATGGCCTAGTCATTAATAAAAGGTAACAAAGTGATTTTGAAACTAATAAAAAATAAATAATAACGATAAAGACATAGTATTAATCGATGACTGCTGTAATTGATAAAATTCATTAAGAAATAAACTAAAACTAATGACGAATCAAATAAGTAATAAGAGTGAAAGATAACTTCTGTTAGATATTTTACATTACATCTTGATATTTTACAGCAGCTGACTAATATTATTCTTTTTATAAAGTAAAAATATTATCCATGGTTGACTAGACTCTGACTAGTAAATTCAGGCTTCTTACTTTGGCAGACAGGTATACATTATGTAGTAGATTCTCTGATAAACTTTGAACAGTCAACCATAAATTCAGGCTGCAAAATAAAAATGGAAATTTAATTATAAAATAAAAGGATACTAAACTAAAACTACAAGTTATATCTCTAACTAGAAATAAAAGTAGTAGTAGATATTTATTTCACAGATTCAGGCTTCTGTTACATCATTTATTTATTATTATATGTTTGTTGAGCATCTTGAAAGTGACTTAATTTAATTACCAATATAATATTTTTATAGAATTAAATAACGGCACATTATAAATACTCCCTTAGCAAATGTGATGGAAAATTTGAAGCAGTACATACCAAAGAAGTGAATTAGAAAAGATTACTTTGCCTCAACACCCAAACAGAATACCAATTGATAATTTAGTTACTGAGAAAATTAGAAAGCTGAAGAACTGAGTTGTAACAGCTTGTCTAAATAGCTTGCCCCATCTAATGCAACCAAGTGCTCCCATCTTCAGCCTGATGTTCACTTTATGGTCAGGGAATGCTGAATGATGCCTGGGAGATCTTTTAGCCCCAGATCTCACCTTAAAAAATGAGAGCCAACCGTAGAATGAAGCTCACCATTACCAGTCAGCGTATCACCAGATGGCGGAACAGCAAAGGGACTGTGCTGGCTAGCAGCATAACAAATCATGTTTATTTTTGGATGAAGTACTTAGCATAGAGTATGTACTAAACATTATTGTAGGTTACCAAGGGAAACCACCACAGACTTCAGTGCTGGAGGAGTTGGAATCTAATCCTACTCAATTAGTGTCTTTATTATTTTTCACATAGGATTATCAGGTTTAACCTTTTCAAATTAAAACAACCAATATTATTGCTAAATGAGTGATTATATTAAAGAATGCTATACAGAGAGTTCTCAACTCGGAAACATTTGAATATAAAATAATAAATAAATTAAGTAATTGAAGCATGAATTTCTTTGATACCTCAAACAAAATTTATCATCAACTTTCTTCAAAATTAAAAATTATATATATATATATATATATATATATATATATATATATATATATATATTATAAATTTCTTTCTTCATGTTAACATTGTTATGCTTTAGAATCAATTAAATAGTTTGGATTTGAAAAAGTAAAGTTAGAAGATTATTAATTTAAGATTCATCTCATGGAACAATGAAATAAACTTAGAAATGTTATTTATTACAGTATTTACCAATGATATGGAGAAAACAAAAAGTGGGAATTAAGTTTGGTTGTACATGAGTATCAATGGATACTATGGTGTTTCTAAAGATCACAAAGTCACATGAATTCTTAAATGTTGAAATTTAATCATTTATTATTTTTATATAATTAATTTATAATTTTTAAACAATTTAATTAGAAAATAAAAGAATCAACACCGGCCGGGAATCGAACCTAGGTCCTCTGCATCTCCGTTGCAGCTGGACGAATTTACACATGAATTCTTGTTTAATAAACATTTTTCAATAAACTATTGTTGTTAATCATTGACTATAAAGACTATCTGGAGAGGTATGTAATGATGAAATATGTTTAATGCTTATATAAAAATATAACTTACTCTTCATATGTGCACGGATTAATAAGGACGGTTAGCATCCTTGGGCCTTTTTAGTTGTACTTTTAATCTCTTCATTCCGATTTGAAAACCATTCATTGCTTGAATGGCTGCTTGTGCGCTGGTAGGGTTGTCGAATGAGACAAAACCTGTGGATGAAAAGTAAGTAAAAACATAAGGTTTTAATTATCATTTTAATTTTTCTACCAGCTAAAAAAAGTTAGAATTATTATACAAAATAAATGTTTATTTATAATGCTTAATCCTAACATAAGTAGAGAGTTATTAATCCTTTTTTTATTTTTATTTTGCCAAAAGTAATAAACTTTCTAATTTGTTTATAGGGGATAAGTTTTAATAAATATAGAAAAAGAGAGGTTATCCTGGAAGAGCCTGTAGGTTTGTACTGTGGGTTTTCCTTCACATAAAACAAAGAAATTTGACAACCTCTCTCACCCTTGGCCGTATTGGGCTGGAATTGCTTTTGACACAAGATATGGTACCGTAACACATTGAACAACCAAAACTCTTTTCAATGAATCACACATATCTAATATATATACTTTTACAAAACTCAGTTGATTTGTTTTAGATTAAAAATTTTTTAAATCAAACCAAACCAAAATTTATTGTACAAGTAATAGAACTTCTATTATTAAAAATACAAATGATCAATGAATACTTATTTATCTGAAAGAATAGTTTTTATTTTTGAACATAAACAAAAATTGTCAAAATATGAGTGAGTATACTTACCGAAACATTTACTTTGATTTGTAGCTCTATCAATGAATACCTTCGAGCTAATGACCGTCCCAAATGGTAAAAACATTTGCATCAGTTCTGCGTCCCCGAATTCTTGTGGTAAGTGGTATATGAATAGATTACATCCTTCTGGGCCAGATATGGAACAGCCTGGAAAACAGCACACTGAATGATCATTATAATGTCTGCTCATCAAGGCAACCTATGATTTTCAAAAAAGGTCTAATTTTCCATTTAAAATTTGTTAGTGATTTAACTTTCAAAAACGTTTGAATTGCCAAATAACTAAAATTGTGAATATTTAGTGTTTATGTCAAATTTAATAACTGATAAATCAAGAGAAAAACATTTGGTTTATCTTGACATATTGCAGTAGTCCTAAATATCCGCAGGCAGATTATCCAACTTTTGGATTATCTGTGCCATGTAGATATGCACACAATAAGGCCTGTCATAATAGTTTTGGTTGATGAAGATTTGATCCAGAAAAAAAGAGGAAAGACTGGTCTTCCTGTCTTTTACAATTCGAACTGACATATTAAAAAAAAAAAACACTAATATATATAATATTTTTTTTTTAATTTTAAGAGTGACCAAACATTTTTCGGAACTCAAGCAAGTCCGAAAAAACAGTTTTTTTGATGAGAATAGTTTTGAAACCCATGCTGTGGGCTGGGAAAATTTCGATCATAATAATTATTTTTGCTTAAATTTAATTTGTCAAAGCTTAGTTGAATGGTAAATGATTTATTAGCTTTGGTTGTTATAGGTGTTCATCCCAAAAATATAGTATCTCTTTATTCAATGAAACTCATAAGAAATAACTAGGAAAATTTTATTATTATTGAAGAAATATTGTGAATTAAAAAAAAATTATAATATACATTTTGAATAAAACAAGAAATGTTATAAATTTATTCAGACTAGTAAAAGTTCCTGTTTATATTGCTGTGGTGTGGAACTAAGACATGGATATATGAATATAATTTAAATTATTTCTACATTTGACATTTATAGCGGACCTTACACGATCAATAATATTGTCAATATCAGTATTGTCAATATATTGTCAATACTGTCGTTTAGCATTGTGGGCCCACCGTCAATAATGCCATCAATACTCAAATTTTCACCTTACACCATCAATATTATTGACAATACCATACTGTATTGTTAATATTATTGATCGTGTAAGGTCCGCTTAAGAGATCATCTAAAAGAAAGAATCTATTTACGGGGACGACATTAAAATCAACTTTTATACACAATACCCTCAGAGCACACCCATAAAATACACTGATGCAATTGCCTCTTTACATCTACATTATAGCTTACAGGAGTAGAGACAAGAATGACATTGGGACTACAGCTAACAGAGTAAGAAGAAATATAAATGGAGGGTTTGCAGAACACATGCATAGTCGAGAAATCAATTTAAAAAACTTTACTGCACTTTAAGACAAAATTAACAGTACAAAAAACACAGGTTTTAAGTACTAATTACTTTTAATCAAATTGACAATGGTAAAACTAAAAAAAATTGTTTTTTCTGTTTATTTCAGTAATTAAGAAATAACCATCTTGCTGAAATAATCGTGAGGTAGTATTTATAAACTAATTCAGTACTAGAAAAAAACAACTTTAATACAGGAAATATTAGATTTTTCTACATAAACGCCATAGAACTAATTAATTTAAACACTAAACAAATATTTACTACAGTGAAAAACCCATCTAAGTAACCCATTATACTTTTACGTTGCTTCAATGTTTATTTTCCACTATGTATTTTTTAAATGATCTTTTCATTGCATTGGTTATTCAATGCAGCTAAGGCTATTTAGTCAAGGTGGTTATTTCAAATTAAACTACCAATAATCTTTTTATGAATTTTAATTTAGAGAGTAATTATTGCAAACATTGTTTAAACTAATAAACAATCCATTAAACTAAATAAATCATTTCTTTACTTTAAAACCGATTTTGAATATGTTTGAAATGGTAGTTTCTGTAAACCAGTATAACTTTTCCAGTTTTTGAAAAATATTATTTTGGACACCTGAGGAGAAACCTAGTTCAACAAATAGGGGCTCAGTCAGTGTTATCATATCTATTTTTCTTTATAAGTGTATTTTCTTTGAAATATCAGTGTTTCTATTCCCAGCTTGTACAACGTGTTGTTTTTCTGGTCTATCAAATTATTTTGCTCTGCCTTTTCAAAAAAACATAAATAAAAACTAACTATTTTAACTCATAAAGTAAATTTTAATATATAAAGTAAATAAATATATAAAGTAAATAATTCTCTTTCATCTAGATTTTATCTTGTATTATGTTTTAATATGATATATTGGCACAGTTACACCGGAAAATTAGGTATGAACCTGGCAACTTAGCCAATCTGTAATTTTGTTAGTTTCTCAAATTGATGGTGGATAATACTTTTCAAGTTAAATTTTTTTGTTTTTTGTTTTTTTGTCAAGGATTAGCAAGACACAAATTCAACTGCAGAGCTTGGACAGGAAATAGTTACTCATGTTCCTTTTGTTTCTAAAGATACGCAGTAGAGGAACTTCTGAAAATGATCAATGTCAACGTGGCATTGGAGGTTGATGGCACAATAATTAAACAGCTACAGATGGGCAGCTTTGTCCCGGAAAAGTTCTTGGCCCAAAAAATGTATCAGAATTCTCTTGGGTAAAATTATATAATAACACCAAGATTGGGAGTTCAAGAATTGTAGCTCCCCACAAGAGGCCTAGGAAAGAGTATTGCTTACTAG
Source organism: Aelia acuminata (assembly GCA_911387785.2). NCBI lineage: Eukaryota > Metazoa > Arthropoda > Insecta > Hemiptera > Pentatomidae > Aelia > Aelia acuminata. The sequence goes on from OU426982.1 coordinate 34,744,172, forward strand.
GCCCCATACTAATGAAATAATCCATTGAGAATATAAGCACAGACCAAAACTTTTTTGTCTCTTTAACATGATATTATAAGGTTTCTTGATTTTTTTCTAGGTGCAACGTATACAACACACATTTCTTACGTTATTTTTATATATTTTTTATATTAGTTATCTATAATAAGTATAATTATGCTAAACACATGATCGGTTTTAATTTTTAAGAAAAATATTTTACATTCAAAAAGATATATTAATTTATGCAAAATATTATTATTTTCAACATAAAAATAAAGTTATAAATCTCCAGACACAATGAAATTTAAGTCATATAAATTAAAAAATAGAGGCTAACATCATCAACGTTCATCGAGCAGATTGAAAGGAATGAAATAGATGAAGATACATGGACAAGGTAAAAGGAAGAAGACACGTTCTGTTATACATAAAATTACACAAGAACTGTGTGATAAGTTGAGCCACCTAGGCGTTCCTGAAGATATATATATATATATAAATATAATGCATGTAAAAATGAAATAATATAAAACATCTTACATAAAAAATACACGTGTCAACATATAACACAGAATATAGTAAGGGTGCATTTCATTGGCATTTCACTTACCCAGTGCTATACAAGTTGAATATTAATAAGAGAAATGTGTAATTTTATGTGTTCATTGAAACATGTGGTAAAAATTTCATATATATCATATTTAAATTATTGTAATTTGTCCCGTAATTTGTTTGAAATCTTGTATATTAGTGTTGGTAGTTACCTTCTCTTTGTGATGCAGCCACCGCTGCTATAGGCTGTGGTATTGCCTGAGCGAATTGGCCGTACACTGCTGGGTATGCTGTTAAAACACCGACATACAATAAACATCGAGAGACATTGCATACATATAAGAGGCAAACACAATTCAAAAGGTACAATGCAGAGAAATACTATTTCTAGAAATATAGAATATATATAAGTATATGTTTCTATTCAGTAAATACTATTTAATAATTTTATTAATAGAATGAAAATTTTTTTAAATATTTTAAAATGGGAGAAATTTTGAGGAATAAATAATCAGTAAAGGAACTAAAATTTCAAATAATTACTTCTCAGTGATGCCAAGAGATTTTTAACAATGTTATAATGTTATTTTTGTTTTAAATAATTAGAATCCTGAAATCAAATATGTCCCAAATTGATAGATGTGAGAAAGAGGTTATATAGACTATTAAAAAATGGTATTAATTAAAAAAAAAAAGGAATAACTGAAGGGGTTAAATATTTACACTTAAATAGAATTAAAGTTAAAGTTAGCTATTATTGGCATCTTAAAGAATCAAATTAGTATGGATTTTAAGATTGGACTTTTCAATAGAGAGCATGTTCAATAATAGACAACATAAAATTAGGCAGATTTTATGGATTAATAATATGATTAGGGATACATTTATTCATAGCATATGCCTTTTTTTCATACCCCATTTTATTTTATCATATACATAAGTTCTGCTTAGTAGTAAATCAGCAACATTTTAAAGAGATAATAAAGTAACTTAAGGGAACTGATTAATAATAAAAAAAAAAAATTAATGATAAAAGAATTTAAACTATATAAGATATGTAATGAATTATACTTATTTTTTACTAAGCATTACACTAAAACATACATAAGAATAGATTAGAATTAATAGATTGCACTGTTTAGAAAAACACTGGAAATTCAGTGAAGTATACATTTTATAAAAAAAAAAAAAAAAAAAAAAAAAAAAAAAATACGGTATCCACAGAGGCCAGAATTTTATTTTAAATATAACTTTTTTTTTTCCTTAAGGAAATATTTAGGATTTAAGAAAATTTTAACTTAGATGATAAACCGCGGTATATGAAAGTATGAAAAACAAGGATGAGGTGAAAAAAATATGAAGTTACCTCAAGTGCATTATCACAAAATTTACCAAAGCTGTTCTTAATTGAACTTCCATGCTGAAAGGCACAAGGGAGAAAGAGAAAGAAGAATAATTATTCAATTGTTAATCAATTTCAGAGAGAAGGTGATAAAATTGAAGAAATGGTATTGAAATGTTGGTGAAGTAGTAATTGATTTTAGTATTATAGTAATTGATTTTAGTATGGCAAGGATTAAAAACTTTAATATTTCTATTACAAAAAGATTCTAATATAATTATATGCATTAAACAGAATTGGCTGAAGTAATCAGGAATCGTGAGGTGCTCATTGAAGGCTCGGCCCATAGATTAGTTAATTGGCTTTAATTATATTAGGCCCATATGTTTAGTTATTTTGATGAAGTTTCAGCTTTATAGAATAAAAATAGTTTGGAATAATAATGCCACATAATCATTTAGTACAATCTGCCTAATTTCATGTGGTACATTATAGGGTCATTTTTTTGAAACTCCATGTATGTTTAGTAGGTATAAGTTAGATTAAATATTTCTTGACAGAATTAATCAAATGAAATAATACTTCTTACATATCATGCAGAGCTTAGCATGAAACACATGCATTAATTAACATTGAGGACATGCATGAAGTCAGTTATTTCAACAACAACCATGCATAATCATTTCTACCAATTTTAGTACCTAAACCCGTAAAAACATATTCAAGAAAACATGTATTACAAGTTTATGACATGACTATATGACACAATTATATGTCACTGATTTGCTACTATCATCACATAATAGTGACAGGAAAGTTCCATTCCACATTAATGCTTATTAAAATTATATATATGTATACATGAATGCATATATATAATTTTAAAATAAAATATCCTCAAATGTACTAATACATGGATTGTTTAAATTATAAAGCAAAAGTTATCTCACCAACTCCGGGATATGGCTGCATCCCAGTATATGCAGCAGCGTGCTGCAGCGCAGCTTCTCCATTTGTCAGTCCAGGGGCTGCAACAATTTGTTAAAAAGAGTTAGATAACCCACATATAATAAATCCTCTTCAAAAAAAATATATTAACCATTAAAACAATTCTGTGTTTACTTTGAGTTATGCATGATCATATTGATATTCAATGATCTAACATCAAAATATTTTGAAACTTTTTTCAGAGTTCAAAAAGCTGAAAAAAAAAAAAAAAAAAACCAACAGACTTATGTAACTAAAATAATTTGCTATTGTTTTATGTTTAGTTTTTTTCAAACTTTATTTTTATACTAGCTGTATGTACCGTACTGTATATACCGGTTTCACCCGGAGAATTTAATTTTTTAAATCTATAAAATCTATAAACTGAGACTTTTATCGACTCAAACGGTCGATTTTGTAAAAACCAATGTAAAGCGAGATCAAAACGATTAACATAACAATAAAGAATATACCCAGAGATTGGCTGAAGTTATGCAATTTTAATATGGACAGGTTTTCGCACCTGGCCTGAAAGAACCACTGAGCGTAATTTGGAGAATTTAGGACAAAAGGTATGGATTTCTATAAAGAACAAACAGAATTTCATCTTTATATACATAGATTATAGCTGTATATCCCACTTTCACATGGGGAATTTCATTTTTCTAAAGAAATGCTTGATTTCGTAAAAAAAAAAACATTGTAAAGTGAGATCATTATGATTTTTATAACAATAAAGAATATCAGCTGAAGATCAGCTGAAGTTATGCAATTTTAATGTGGACAGGTGTTCGCACCTGGTATCAAAGAACCACTGAGCGAAATTTGGAGAATTGAGGACAAATGGTGTGGATTTCTATAAAGAATAAATAAACAAACAAACAAACAGAATTTCATCTTTATTTATAGAGATTGATGTTTTAATCTATCTTTTTGAATTCAGAAACAAGAGAAATTCTTATGAAATGATTTAATAATTATGTACCATTTAACTATAGAAATAGTTTCATTTTGATGTGTATGTATATTAAATTCTAACAATTATTTGGCAGAAATTAATGTTATATGATACAATAGTAGTTTTTTTTTTTTTTTTTTTTTTTTTTTTTTTTTTTTTTTTTTTTTTTTTTTTAATTTTACAAATAGTATTAAATGATAATTATTTTAGAAAAAATGAAGATAACATTTATTTTAGTGATAATGAAATTTTTTTGAATAGATCTTTTTATTTTTTATGCATATCATCTTCTAAATAAGCAAAAAGTAGTTTTTAAAATTTTTATAAATCTTTCAAGAATGGTTACTTAGGACATGTGATCATTAAGAAGAATTCCTGGCCTTGTTTTTTTTATGAAAATATTTGCATTTATTTATAAATTTAAAAATAAAAGAGTCTTATTCTTCTAGCTCAAGAGGCTTCATAACAGCTTCTGAAACATACAGAATGTTTCAATTTTGTTTTTCCCCTTGGCTTTACAGACCTAGTAGATCTTTTATTGCCTTAACAAACCTTTTCCACCTCCGCCTGTCTTGGGCTTCTTCTTTCCAGTTTGTTACATTCCGCAGTCTTTGTTGATTCTATCTATCCATCTGCTTTTTGGCCAACCACGAGGTCTCTTGCATACTATTGAGACATTCATTGTAGTGAAGAGGTTTCAAGAAGAACTACTTGCCATACCCACCCATATTCACCTCATCACCTTCATTTCATGAAATATGGACTGACTGATTTCCATCAGCAGTTCCTTGTTCATCCTTCCCCTCCATTCATTTGTACTCTAATCCCAGCTTGCTCTGGTTATGGTTCGGAGGACTTTACCTCTTGAACCTTTCAATACTTTTTTTCAATGGCACTAGATAGTGTTGCTTGCACAGGCATACAATAGGACTGGTATTATCGAGAAAATAGTTTTTTTTACATTTGTTATCCTCTGTTCTATTTCCGTCAGATGGTAATTTACTGAGGTTATTGTGGATTTTTTTTTCATAATTATTTTAAATAATTTTTTAGAAAACTGGTCATTTAGTTTTAATAAATAGAATGTCATCTAAGCATTCTTGTTAAGGTTATGATCTATTTAGCTATCATTAATATAAATTTAAACATATTTCAATTTAGAATAAAACTCTATAAATCATCTTTTACAACCAGCTAGCTTTTACTTATCCAATATCTTACACACAAATTTTAAACTACTGATTACTTATTTCATACTTAAAAAACTAATAATGATAAAACAACAAACAAATAATCACAAAACAACAAACAAGACAACACACTTCAACAAAATTACTTAAACTAATTTTTATAAACTACTGTAGCTAGAATTGATTCTCATGAGAGATTAAAAAAAAAAAAAGTTGGGATTCACTAAATGCTTATTCCTCACAATTTTTAAATTGCCTATTATAGCCTAACTTGGTTGTCAGATATGGAAAATATCCCTATTTTTATAATTGATCAATAATAATTAAGTTAATTTAGTTTACACTAATGTTTGATCTAAAGGCTTAGATGGGAGAGAGAAAAAGAGAAGATAAAATGGAATGATTAAAATTATGACAGACAATGCAATTGAAAATTTTGGTAAGTTATATTTTGGTTTAGTTATTACAAAGTTATACCTAACGTTAAGAATGGGATAAAACAAAGAAAAGAGAAACATATAAAATTCTACAACCATGCTTTGTTTAATACCATGCATCTAAAGTAAATTATAAAATAAAGAAGTAATAAATAGTTTTCTAAACAATCAGGACTGCAAAATGGTTAGACTAGTAAATAGAGTTAATATTAAAACAATACAAAAAAAAAAGTATATAAAAAGAAGGTTGAATATATTATTTAGTATAGAACGGTAAACCATACAGTTATTGACACTCTTAAGACTACATTTCTGTGGTGAAATTAAAAAAAATATTTTTTATGAAGGGATCAAATTGAAACTTCCTATAGCTCCTCTTTATCTATCCTTATAAAGACTGAAGAGGCTTTTTGGGGTCAAAAGTTCAATAGTTTTACCATATGGCAATAATCATTGTTAAAAGTGCAAAAACTAGTTATTGACACCCTTTGGATTTAATTGTTAAATCTTCCATATGGTTAGTTTGTTACAGTCTTACTTCATAGATGACTTAGAGGACCCTTCAAACATTAGATTCATGTATATCTTGAAATAACATTAGGACGTGTATACTTATTTCTTTAAGTTAAAGGTGGGGTGTCAATAACTGTACAGAGTGTCAATAACTGTATGGTTTACCCTAGTTAATAAATATTTTGCTCTACTTTTTTTGTAAACCATTCAATGAAATATTTCAACATTTATATATTTTTGAGAGAGTGAATATTTTTATTATTTAAAGATTTACAAAAAAAAATGACGTTTTTGTACATGATTTCGGGTTATTTATCCTTAAAATCAACATGTAAAATTTATATATTTTTCAAGTTGTAAAAAAAAAGATTTAATAAAAAAGGAAAAAAATACAAAAGTAGAACAAATACAAGGGACAAGCATTTAAAATAGTTTCATACTTTAATATTGATAAATTTTTAAAGAGGATAAAAAGTTAAAAGTACTTACGAGGCGGGTAGGTTTGGTGAATGCCATTAGTATAGATTGCTGGTTCCGTGGCTGGTGGCTGCCCGTTCGGCGTCTGTGCCATGTTGAAGTTTGGCACAGTCGGTGATGGAAGGCTTGGTAAAGTTCCATTAACTGTTGGTCCAGGTGTTCCTCCACCTTAATTGACATATTACAGATATCTTCTAATAATTTAAAACCATATAAATTTTTGAAAATAGTCATGGATTTTCATGACTCCATCCATGGAGTCCTGGATTGAAAGATTTGAAGTTGATTTTCATTTCTGATTAAAATAATAATAAATTTGAATAGTTTCTAGAGGTTACCATTAAAATAGATAAGACATTCATTGATTTAAAGAAAAAAATTGTCGACTGACTAGTATGCAAATCTTTACCCATTCAAATGGAATAATCATTGCCAAAATAAATTTATGTTTTACAGATTGAAAATAATATTAAAAGGGATGGGTACTATTAAAAATTATTATTTTGAATTTATAAGTAATATTGAGAAAAGTTTGGATGTGAAGATCAAAATTATTTTTAAATTGACAATAAGTACTACATGCAACTGATTATAAAATGCCTGGTAATTCATTTAGTACGATTGAAGGTTATTGGTGTTTTGTTAATTGTGAAGTTTGTGTTTCATAAAATAAAATTTGGTAGAATCAATTTGTTTGTTTTTTGACCATCTTTCATCTTCTTTAATTTTTTTTTTTTTTTTTTTTTACATGTTATTTTGGAAGTATAGGTATAACTAACTTTCTATTTGACAATGATGGTTGAATATGAAATATTAATAAATCAGAGACAGTAACATTTGTAGGTGTAAATGAGTAAAATAGAAAAAAGTATATGAGGGGGTTTACATTACAATGATGAGACTTTACATGATGAGAATTTACAAATGAGACATATCCTCATAAATTCATGAGTAGCTTGATCCTTCTTCTTTAAGCATAAGTAAGAGTAATGAAGGAAAAAGCTGAGTAGTTGAATATGAGAATCAATTCTGCTACCATATATGTGCTTATAAAGGTAAACATATGAACTTTTGTAAACATTCAAAGGGTAAATTGGAAACATCTCTTTACGTAGTTTTTACTGAACGAAGAGTAAGAATGTACATAGATATAGCCTCTAATTGAACTTAATGATGTCTCTTTTCATAAATTGATAAATTATAGATACAATTCCTAAACTAAAATGTTGTCATAATGGTAAATTATAATTTTACATTTTAAATAGCTGCCATGATTGAAAGAACTGTTCAGCTATATGGAACAGATGTCACTTACCATTTAAGGTATGTGTCGCCAAAGCTGCCATGGGGTTTATGTAAGTTCCTTGGGCTGCTAAAATAGCTGCCTGCTGCATTTCCTGTAACACATCCAACTATCATCTGAATATAAATAGGATCATTGAATAAATTAAACTTACAAAAAAGTTTTTTTTTTTTTTTTAAGAGAGATATATTTTTATATTTGCAAGAAAAAACTTTTAACTATAATTAACAAGAAATAGTTAAAATACCTGGTATTTTTCTAGGATAATTTATTATTGGAGTTTTAAAAATGGCTGACCATAATATGCTTATTATAAGATAAATAATTTTTAATTCCAATAAAAATATTATTAATGGTTAATTAATAAAGGGAAGAAAATCTATAGTACTGGCAACAGTGGAATAATCAAAGTGCAAACTTTATAGTGGCATAGGCAGGCCACAAGATTCTTGATTTTCCCCTTTCTATGGAATCTTGTACTTGATAGCCTCTCAGGAATTGAACTAACTGAAGACTCAGGGGTTATTGTCTTTGCAGATGATATCATCCTTAATATGTATTAAAAGTAAGCATTTCTATCAAATGCAAGAAGAAGCTAATCGTATTTGTTCCACAATGTTCGATTGGGAAGAAGAATAAACTGATCTTAAACGAACCAAAAACTAAATATATCATATTTACTAGACAACGAAGACGCCCCCATCTGACCATTAAACTGAATAAAAGCTTAATTGCTGAAGTAACGGAACTTAAATACATACAGAAAAAATTATTTGGGACCGTACATTTACTTACAGAAGTCGCCGAAGAGAACTGGGGACTACAGCATGACTCTATACAGACCATTGTAATCGGGTCCAATGATGACTTATGGTATTCAAATATGACATAAAGCCCTTTCAGTAAATAGAAACTTAGTAAAGTTAGAATGAGTCCACTCCTTTTTGCGATAAGAGCTGCCTATTAAAAGGTTACAGGACCATTTCATATGAAGCTGCTGGATTCATGGCTGACTTCATTCCGTTCTCATTATTGGAATAATTGCGGCGGAAATGACTAAAATCTACCAGATACTTAAAAATAAAGACACAATGGACTTTGAGATAAAAGATCTTGAACATGACATACATCTATCAAAGTGGCTACACTCTAAGGTATACCCTGTATTAATAAGTATTCAAAAAAATCAACTCACGTTAAAATTCCGTTCTGCAACATAAAGAAAGTCATAAGGTGGGCATCGATTTCATAATATATTTTTGTGTCCATTAATTCCGCTTGCTAGCGTTTAATTAACTTTTTGGAAGAGCGTGAAAGCTTCAAGGGAATGAACTCTAAAATCCATAAAACATTTACAAAGAATCGAAAATTCAGACTATTTCCTGTTTCCTCTAAATAAGATGGCGGTCGTTGCTGAACTAGAAACATGCTCTAACCAATTTTTAACGTTACTGAAATTCTTTTGTTTTAATGGCGATTTAATCCGATGCGGCAAAAGAATGGTAAGGTATTCATAAACGATGAGTACTTGGTTAAGTTTCGATGGGAGTTAATAAGATTACGGGGGAGTTAATTATGTAATATTGCATTTAAAGAAACGAAAAGGCATTCACATATGAGTAAAAATATTAGGTACAAACAAAAGTTTGAAAACACGAAACAAAAGAATATCTTTGTTCCGCCAGCTGTTGTAACAATTTGGCCCAAGCCATCCTCAGACAAATTAACCGATCCATATGTCGGCGCCAATGAACTGTCAAGCTGTATTAGCAACTTAAATTAATGGTAGCAAACTGAGTTGATGCAGTTGATAGTGCTCAGTAACTTGGAGACGGTGTAGAAGCAAGTTAATTTCCAATATTAGTTCCATAGGTCGTCTCTTAGAGGAGCTGTTTATCCACCAATCGACAGGGCTTTTAAGACACAACACTTGGATGAATCATATTTATGATTTTTGTAATAAATAGGCAACTCGCAAGTATTATCTCAGGTTCAATGTTTCAGCTAATTCAAAATATTAGCTTCTCTTCTTCGCATTTTTGACTATAGCTTTTTTTCCTGGGCCAGGGGAGAGTTAGTCAGATGTTAACCTTAAGGGTTAAAGGAAACACCGATTTTTTCTGTAATGCCCAATCACCAGACTTAGAGACAGTAAAAATATTACAGGTATATCATATAAATAAACAATGTGCATAATACCTGAGCATAAGCTCCGTAAGTTCCGAACTGGTTGAAGACGAAAGGATTTAGCAGACTCATATTTCCGGCCATCTGCTGCATCCGCCTTAATTGTCTTTCCTTTTCCGTATCTGCGAATTTCACTACCAGCGAGGAAGAAGCGCCCTGTAAAAGGAAACAAAACCAGTTTACAATTAAGTAAATGAGAAAATAATATGGAGTTTGAGCGTGATCTTGGTTACATTTTACCACCTTGTACTGCCCAGTAAATGTATTCCCTTTACAAAATACTAAACCTTGACTGTTCAAAGACATACAAATACAACAATTATAAATATAAATGCTTTACAAGCCAAAGGGTAGAAATCGTGGAGCACAGCGTGTCGAATACCCTAACCTAAACCCTTTCCAGTGATTCTCGATTCCATTTCCTTCTACTTTCTAAACCAGCATGTGAGGTGACATAAAACATCGACAGGGTAAATATCTATTGAATCAGTGAGGCGGAGGTACGCGAGATCCCGGAACACCGGCAGCTGGAAATAAGCCTTATTCGAGGAGGCTTAGGAGAAGGGGGGGGGGGGGGGGGGGGGAGGGAACAGGTTGTCAACTCCTAAATGGGGCTAAACCTTGTCTTCTCTCTCTTCTCCTGAGGCAGGAATTTCGGCCGAGGCAGCTTCATCGATTGAGCTCCAGCAGTCGCGGCCTTGTGAGTTATTCTTCGGAGGAGAAGTACTCGAGTACTACTTTATAGAAGTTGTAAGAAATATTTGAAAAAAAAAATTATTTAAACTACAACGAATTGGCTAAAAAATCTGCCCAAATGAGTTTAGATTGCATCATGATTGGTAATAACGAATTCGATTTTCCATATTCTAGTATAAGGTTTTTTTCCAGTGGTATGTGGGCCATAGCTAAAATCTTTATTTTTACTTTTACTTACCTATAAATGAAATACAGTAGGATCACCACCATTATCCGGGCCTCTATTAATCTGGGTTCCGAGGATCCAATTTTTTTTTTTTTTTTCAATTAAGCTGTTTTTAATTTTTATGGTATTTATTTTGTATTCATAATATTTATTTAAATAAAATGAATACGTAAATGTTTTAACGATTACACAATGTTTAACTTAAACTTATTGATAATAAGGTTAATTATCTATCTATCGTATGATGAGATGTTTCCGGTAACTGTTACTCCAATTCATATCCTATGAACGATATTGTTTTCAAGTCTTTCTAAGAAACTCCCTACTCTGGCTTGTTTGACTACAAAACAAAATATTCTCAGTTGTGATTTAGTCTCCATTTAAATACGAACTAATAATGTGTCGCAAAAAAGGCAACCTGTTGTCTTAACGCTTGAACAGAAAACCGAGTAGAAAAAGGTGAAAGCGTTAAAACATTGTCCGCTGAATTAGGAATCGACGAGCAAATTGTTCGTGACATTTTGAAGAAGAAAAAAGACATTTCCGACATCGTATCGTCGTCAGCCCAAACATCGTGTCCTCGGAAAACAATGAAGAACTCTCCTTAAAGACGTAGATGAAGCTGTCCATCAGGGGTTAATGAAAAAAAGTGTAAAAGTAGTTCATTTGTTACTTTTGTTCGTTTGTTGTTTGTTAAAACTTTCGTTTGTTGATAAAAGTGATTCACACATCACATTAAGTTAATAAAATGTTGCGATTCGATTATCCGGGGTTTTCGATTATCTGTGAACCTCCCCTACCCATCATTACCCCGGATAAAGGGGGTTCTACTGTATATAGTAAGGGAAAGTCCAAATAACCAAATCCCAGGAAATGGTCTGTGTGTTTGAACAGATTCAAAAACGATAAACCACACGAACCTTAAATTAGGTTTTTGAGATAGATGTACTCACCTGATGTGTCAGCAGAAGTTTCCTCAAAATTGATTAAACAGAGGGGGTACTATATTTTATAAATTATATCACAGTTTTTCATTATTATGAGAAACATTGCTTTAGAATGAATAAATGTTAAGACAATTTGCGTTAAGTATCGGGTTCGCGTCCCGCGGCGGCTCCTGCATTTTTTGTACATTGATTAGCTGTTTTAGATCAAATCTATCGACTTAATCTCGCTTTGCTCGCACGGATGGAATAAATGAACTCTTTATAGTTCCTTTTCAGTTGTGATAGGGACTACAATCAACGGCTCTGTCATCTCTACTTCCGAACCACTCAGACATTTTCGAAACTATTCGGGAATCTGTTTATGGAGTGATAATGAGATCTTGTCCAATTCAACAAAGAGAAATAGCACTGTAAATGGAACAATGCCTGCACTTCAAACCAACTACTTCCTTCTGAATGTTTATGAAAGACTTATTGTACGGACATTTTTCTTAGAGATAAGCTGAGGAAAAGCTAGGTTCTTCTTCAAACGTAGGACCTGCATTCGAATTACCTTATATAAGATTTTTTCTTAATAAACTATTTATGCTGATTTTCGTCTCAAGATTTGAATGACATTCATTCCAAAGTACGTAGGATCTCATGTTTACAATGAGGATTATGAAAAATCAGAATGAGTAAGTGTTTACCTGATTTGTGGATCTGGAGTAAAGAAGGGAAACAAACATATTGAGCTCTTAATGAGAAGAAGGTACGCAGATATTACGTAATAAAGCTTCCCCCAGCTCGTATTAAAGCAGAGGAATTTAATGAGGGCACGTAATAAAACGCCTAAGGAATCCCGCCCAAGGAGTCAGGTAAGAGTTAGTCCTTTGCTTTTCATTAGCATGTCTGCAGATTACATAACAGAAGCAAATTGAAAAACCCAAGAAAATGTAGGAAATAGAAGTTATTAAGGCTTTGGGAAGATGTTTTTGAGTAATAAAATTGTGGATTAAGTCTGAGTTCAAGGTCAAAAAATCAATAACAGGATTAGAAGTGAGATGTTCTAAAAATTTATTATGTACTCATTATGAATATCACACTAGAATTATGATTATACCGAAATTACTTTTATATATAATTTTTCTAAATAAAGTCATAGTCAGACGTTCGTTGCTAATATAGTTTCCAACAAATATCAAATTAAAAAATTATATTTACAAGTAACATTTTTGTAAGCAACGTTGGTCTGAAGACACTCTTATAAGTATATTTTTTAGTGATTCATTTAGTTTTTTAAGGGAGGTTTTATTGAAGAAATTTTTTAATAAAAGAACAATACAAACCAACGTCTTAAAGGCAATGGGAACATTAATGTAAACAAAAACAATAACAAAAATATTACGAAACAAAATTATAAAAACGCAGGCCTATTACATAGATAATACTTATTTAATTTTATACAACGATAATAATGATAAAATTTGTTAATCAATATATGCTACATATATGTAGGAAAGGGAGCGGGGTAGCCCACTGGTAAGGCAGTGGATTGCTGAGCTCAAGGTCCCGAGTTCGAATCTGACATGGCTTATGATATCTTTATTATTCGCCTCAGTCCGTCTCGTGGGCCGAGAGACCCTCCTGGGGCAAACTCCAGGCTCTATAAAGTGGGTACCCTTAATTGAAAAATTAAGGGGAAAAAACCTGGCGGTTGAGCGTGATCACGGTCAAATCACCTCCTTCCACGACCGCTGACCAAGAAACAGTGTTCTTCCTTACATGGTACTGAACCCAAGACCCTTCATGGGTTGTAGTGGTACAGGTTTTTTTTTATATGTAGGAAAAATTAATAACTAATCCATTTACCATTTTGGAGTTTAAGCGTAGAAATTAGAGGAATTTTTGGTATTCCTTTGTATTTTTATGTTTATATATTAATGCTTGGTAAATATAAAAAAATATTTCCTTTAGGGAAACCCAATTTTGGAATGATGGTTTAACACAACTTAGGGACAATAAGGTGTAAAAAATAAATATTTTTTTTTTTATTATTGCATTATTTTAATCAGGATTAAAATTTTCAAAGTTGTTTACTATTTATTGTGTTATTCTTTGAAGAAGTCTGGGATGAAGGGGAACTGTCGTATTTCTTATATACACATTTTTAGAATCTTATCTATCAATTAAAACCAGAAATTTTATTTATTTATTATTTGTCCTTGCAGATTTGCACATGCGCAGTGGCGCATCAAGCAAAGTGGTCACATATATGATAGTAGGATTTTGATGTGATGAAAGGATTGACGTATGCGAAGCTATAGATGGTGGTTTAGATGGAGATATTCAGGGATATCTGATAAATAGATGGAATAGGAAAGCAGAAAGCACTGGCTTGTGGTACACCCGCAAGCTGGGAATTGGGAGGAATCAACGGAAACACAGAACAATCTGTTAAGAATCAGGAAGTAAGAAGAAGGAATGTGCAGTTTTATTTTCCAAAGCGAGCCCTTGAGCCAACTGTAAAAGCTTCTTCAATGTCGGGGAAAACCACAGAGCAGTATTCCTTTTTTTCGAAAGCGACAGGAACAGCATCTACTATTCGGCGAAACTGTTGAAAACAAGAAATAAAAATCAAATCTGAAAAATATTAATATTGAAGATGTGCTAACGCAATCCTGTTGTTTATTTTGCTAATATATTTCAGTTATTATTTTTAATCTTGTACATAAATAAAGCTGTCGAAAAGTTTATTAGTTTTCACTTTTATTTGGTTTTTGATTTGAAATCTTCTAAAGATATACATATATACCGAATGAAACAGTTTTTTTTATTATTAAATTTTAGAATAATTTTATCCGACGCACTTGGGAGTATTTTCTGCCCCGGCACCAGCCGTGGAAGGACTGTTAAGTTGAAAGAGTTTGGAGAAGAGGCGATCTGATCCTGGCTTGAGTATAATTTACCGGTTTGTTTACTCCCTTCGACTTGGATAACAGCCTAGTTGAGCACAAGATCCCAAAATTTATAGCGAAAACTAAACCCCTACACAAAATTTTATCTTTTCACTTTCAATAAAAGGAAAAATTAAAGATGTTAGAGTTACCGATACTTTATCTTTAAATATATATTCCATAATTTTATTAAAAATTTCATTTTCGGTCATAAAACTGTTTTTTTTTAATTTTTTGTCTGACATAGGATGTTGTACTTAATACCTTCGGATTCAATTAATTTTTTTTAAATTTTCCAGGAAGGGATAAAAATATTGGGCAATATATTTTCTGACGGGAATTAAGTAGTCTAGAAAATAGAAAATAGAATAAAACAAAGTTTAAATGCAAACCGTATATTTTGTATTAGTAGTTAGTATATCAGACTTTTTTGATATTTCTTGATACTGCTTCTATAAAGAATTATTCACGTCTCTGATGGCTATTACATTACAAGTGAAATACAATTTTTTTCTGAATATTGTTTTACTTAACATTTTTTTCGCACTTCGCTTAATATAGCAATAAAAATGAAAAAAAAAATGTTGATACAGATAAAAAATGTCAAGGTGATTACATAAGCTCTTGGAAGCTCAATAAACTGGATATTGTTGGAGTGGATTTAGATAATACAACACACCAATGTTACTAGATATGTCAATATTATGGTCATATATTATTATTTATTTGAAACAACTTTGGTTAACTTATTTCGATAATTATATCTGTATATAAATTTTAATTGTAATATACTATTGTAATTATGGCTAAGGCCAACGCTTTGTTTGGGGACTCTCCCCGACAACAAATTCAATAAATAAAAAAAATATCTAGGCGTATTTCATAATTCAAACAGTTTTCATATATAAAGAATTTTTAAGCTTCACTATATATATGTAATTGAAATTTTTTTGATCATTGTTAATAACAATTATATAAACCGATAGAAATAAGGCATAATAAGACACCTGTGGTGTAATGTTTAGCATAGCAACCTACAATAGTGAAGGTCGCGGGTGGGGGGTTGTTTAAAGGGAGTATTATAGAATCCTTAGCTTTGCCGTGCCTCATATAGGACCTAAAATGGAGGTCCCGAGTCAAGTACTCGTTAAAGACCGTTTCCTATGGTAGGCTCCGTGAGAACTGCTGCTAAAAAATTGTAATGTTAAAAAAATGTCGCAAAAAAAAAATTGGTTCGGTAATATTTTTTTAAATTAATTTAAACGAGCCCATTGTAGTAGGACGCTAAAGATGGACGTCTTGCTTTCTATTCCAATCTTACAGTTCGCAACTGATATCTATATAAAAAAAGAAATAATACACGAGATTTCGGAGAAAAAAATAGAGATTTTTTTAACCCAGGCCTTCCTGACGATGATCTGCCAAATGTGGAAAGACCTTGGGTATGTATACATAAGCACTTTTTTTTATTTTTTATCTTTTGTCTAATCGACACCCCAACGATCTTTTGTTTGTGAAATAAATTAAAACTTCGTTTGTTTTAATTATTAACATGATATGAGGATAAAACTGTATTTAAATAATAAATAGAACATTACTTAACGATATTAATTCCGATTAAATTGTAAGAGATGTAGATAAGCTTGCAGTAGCCAGGGGTAAGAAATAAATAAGAACAACAGGTGCTTCCGTGCCCAGGCGAGATATATCAGGGGCCTTGTTTAAATCTAACACCTTGGGGTACACCTACAGTTCGTGACCCGCTCCATTTATCATTCCAATGCCCTTTCAAAAAATGCTTAACAGTCCAAAGACCGGTCATTTGTTTACCATTTACTTCCGCTACCATTGTCATTAGTAATTTAATTTAAAAAAAATATATTAGCCGATTCTTAATCTGAGGCTGGGATTTCGACAAAATAAACCGTATTCTCGAACAGCACAATCTTTCCTTGTTGAATGTTTAATGAACTAAGCCAGATCTTAGTCTAATTTTGGGAGCAACCTCACAGAATTTTCTATTTTTATACTCTTACTATCTGTAGTAGTTAACCTTATTATCAAATTCATGTACATAACAGAGGGAAATGTATACAAATTTATTTTTATTATGTACAATATTCTTATATTTCTTCATTTTAGCCCTGATGATGACCCACATGCTTGGTCGAAACGTAGATAAAGGAAATTCCAAACTGAAGCTACCGAATATTTATCATCCCAGGTGGATTTTATAAAAGATCGGTGTAAATTAAAAAAAAACAAACACTATTGCAGATTTCAGAAATAAAATGAATAATATAAAGGTTTCAAATTCTTAAGGTGCGCTAATGTGGAAGCATTCGGGGCCGAATTTGCTTCGATTCGCTCGGAAATGCTCTAATGTGTACCATCGGCCCGATTACATTCGCCCTATTTGTCAGTTGTCGGTACTTCAAAATGAGCACACGCGTTAATGTAGAGGTCTTTTTGTGGAGGGTCGAACAAAAGAGTGTGAGTGGGTCTCTCTCTCTCTATCTCTTAAATGTTTGTCTGGTGAATAATCATTATTTTTTCAATCTGATTTTATTAAATAGTTTGGATATGTTTACATATGCTCGTGTTGGTCAAGAATATTTGTCCCCCTCCCCTTCCTGCCGAATATCCGTCCCGAGCATTCGCTACGTTTGCGCTAATGTGGACGCGCCTTTAGAACGAACTAATGACCACTAAATCCAAATAGAAATGAACTCATGTTGAAATTTGAGACAACTCCTTTCCACAATCCTCCCACCTTCGAATAGGTTTATCTTTTGTTTATAAGCATCCTCATCTTCCCGTTTGTAGCCGGTGACTCTTTTTCTGTTCCGCGTTCGCTTCATTAAGTTTGTAAGACTACTGCGTTCTGCTGGGTCACTGACTTGCGCCACACGACTCACGTGAGCAACTTGACCTTGCGCTGATTCCACGTGAAGTCTCCAGGAAGCCTGTTCCGTTTTTTTTTCTCGTCTTCCTCACCATGGAGTAGAAGAAAGAAGTTGACCAATGGGGATGGTGTCTTTGGCGGAGATAGAATCATTTATTAGCCGGCCTAGTATATATATATATATATATATATATATATATATATATATATATATATATATATATATATATATATATAGAAGCATATACAGCCTAGTATATAAGGGTAGTATTTATAGATTGTGGAACTGTAAGTTACACATTTAATTACTCATCATGATCGCCCACCCACCAAAAACTTTCCTACATTTAATAATCGGCTCCACAAACACCAATACCAAACAATTCATAAAAAATATGCCATCTAAAATTCTTCCAAATTCTTACGAACCAATTAACTAACCTTGTATCCTTTCAATAAATGCTTTCCTCCTTGCAAACATTTAAATCTGAAGAAAAGAACTTTCATTTTTTTGTTTAAATTGTGTACAATTTAAGTCCGATATAATATAGTCCATATAAAATTATTATTTCAACCAGTCATTTATATTTTGAGCCCTGACAGTCAGCTTAGCGTCAAAGTTCGAACGTTTACTGTTCATTTTTTTGGAAGATTATTCAAAATAATAATTCACCGAATATCATGTGGTCTCAGCACCAGATTTTTCCAGTTGGGAAAGCAGACTTTCCTGATCTGACTATGGTTTAGTATCTGTCAATAGATATCAGCACTGATTGACAATTTAGTTTACTTATTGCGTAAGTCAGTTTATTCGTTCACTCCTAAACGATAGACCGACATAATAAAATTTTTAATTGTACTTACACATAAGTATATACCTATGCTTATAACGTTAAATATATATATTTTTTTCATAATTCAAAGCATCAAACCGACGAATTGTGAGTCGATTATTAAGATACGTAAGGCAAAAGCGAAAGGCGGTGCTTGGGAAATATGAAGGGGAGGTGTCGAGCCGAGAGGTAGGAAACAATTGTCCCCGACTCAACAAACACAATTGTTTCAAAGACACCTTTTGTCCCTCGTTAGTGGCTCCCTTTTAATTAACCCACAACCCTTTTTAGTTTTTTTTTCTCTTCTCGAGAAGTTCTTCATTCATCCAGGCTGCCTTTTGCCACCTCGTTTCTAATGGAAGTCAAGAGAGCTAAGCTTTTTTCTTTTCATTTTTTTTTTTTTTTTTTTTTTTTTTTTTTAACTCTACCACTCCGCTTCAACTCCACCACAGAACTTTCAGGGCTTTTCGCGGGATTTCCGGAGATAAATGAGGTTTGGGTTCCCAAAAGTACAAGCGCTTTGAGAAGTTAATGCAATGGAAACATGTTATTTTTTATGCCTCTAGGAATGCTCCTATGGATCAAGTTGATGTTTCATTAACTGGAGGGAATAATTTGTCCATATTTTTTCTTTATTCACATAAGATAAAGACATTTTAAAAAAGGACGGTGTATTATTATACATTGACACAGATTTATAGCTGGAAATAATAACATTGTTTTTAAGGTCGTGGAGATCCAAAGGAGGTAAAACCAAATAATTTGTTTAGGATTTAGTATTGGGTAAAACTATATGTGAAATATTTTTATAAAATATCGTTTAGGTTATTAAAATAACTAATTAAATAAATCTGATTTAATCCAATATACAAGCGAAAAACATCAGTAAAACAGGAAAATTAATAAAGTTTAATTTTTTTAGTACTAACTTTAACATTAGTATTAAAGAATTAAGTATTTAAAATAAAATAATAAAAAGCAAATTTTGTGTACTTTACCATGAGTTATATTCTCAAGATGATGTAATTTTTATTTTGTTTATATTATCCTATTTATGAAAACGCAATCAACTTAACATTTAAAAATTTAATGTTTATTATTCAAAGTTATAAACTGAATCAATCAGTAACCTTTGATGGTTTGTTAACTAACAATAAATGCTAGGCAGTAATTTTTCCTTCAGTTCATTGTTACTTTCGTATTCAACCAAATTTATAGGATAAGCTTCAAAATGACAAAAATGGATTTAATCTCTTTTGCATATTCACAATCCATATATCAATTGAAGGGGTCGGGGAAAAATAGTGCCAAGCAACATTTTTAACAAAAATAAACTGTAGCTGCAGTCTGCTGAATATTACGTAGGAATATATGTCTATGATAGAAATGTCGCCTAAATATGACTATATAGAGCCTCTATAATCATATTTAGGTGGCGCTTCCATCATAGACATAGAGTACTACGTAATAAACAGCAGACTGCAGCTACAGTTTATTTTTGTTAAAAATGTTGCTTGACTATTTTGCCCCGACCCCTTCAATTCATTTCTGTAGAAGAGTGTTGTATCATGACTTATGACGATGAAAGTATATATGTATATATAACTTTTTAACATTGATAACCAAATACTTTATAGTACATTTAAACGTGGAAAACTATATTTGTTGAGGCCAAGATTCAACGGTACTACATTTTTATCGAAAATTGTTCTTACAGCTTTCTGCAGCTGTCGATTTGAAAAATAATAGTTGTGAGAGACCTAACACAATTTAATAAGTTGAAGTTTTTGTAATTCGGATAAGCTAACTGATATCGTAGTGTAAGACATAAGTATTTATTTGGCATAAAATTGTTAATGAAAAGCAAGGTCTAAAGAATTTTCAAAGAAACTGTCGTTGATTTGAAGGTTCAAAGATCCAGGTAATCCACTCTGATCTTGAATTCAGATATCACGAGACAAAACAAGTATTAGAGGTTCCCCGTTAGCCTCAGAGTATATTGGATGTAGTTTTATCCTTTATTGACGGATTGGTTAGGAAAAGGCGTAGTTAAGGTTCTAGACTATAAAGCTAGGTCAATGGGTATATTGTGGGAGAAATAGCTATTATTAACAAATTTTAAACGACCAAACACGGATGTTTTCCCAAAGATTTAAAAAAAAATATCTCTTATCCATTTTGGGAACGTTCTCAAGCCTACAGGGTGAGTACCCAGATCCGAAGACACAATGGCCTTCGCCCTGAGGCCATTACTCAGAGGGTTGGAAGATGCCCAAAGAGGCGAAGCGACGAGGAGGAGGCTAGCGGGGCTATTTAGATAAAGAGGAGGAACACTTGTTGTGCCAGCAACAGGCCTAGTCACCTGTTGTTCTCCTTTCTTCGCTTCGGCCAACAAGTAGCTTATGCCTCTCTCTCTTGTACCCATTATACTCTTCTACCAAAATTCTTCTTTGTCCATTTCTGCTTTTTCCGATAGCAGGAGAAGTTATCATTTGCCAATGTCGACTAAGTATTGTTTAAGGTAAAATGTAGATAACGACCAGTATAGCATAATCATATTTCAAAAAGTGGCCCAGTAGGTTGCTTACTACCCTTACTTCGTTAAACATGGAATAAAGCGAGTCTTTCAATATACTTCTGATTTTGAAAAATAACCGAGATATCTTTTTAAAGTTTATTTATATTAAATATAAATGCAAAAATAGAAAACGAATTGCAGAGCATCCAGGGGGGAAGTGCCTTAAGTGATGAAGTCTTTGGTGACTTAGAATTGGAAATCGCCAGTTTACCGATGGCTATCTCCTAAGAGGTCTTAAAGCTCCAACGTATGAACAACTCACTGCCCGTAACCACACTCCACAAAAAGTAAAACACGTGCAACTAGAATGTCCTCAATATAAACCTTCCTAGATCTTTCAAAGAGCCACTGGGGGTTGATGAAGAAGGAGTCATTAAGATATTCCGGTTCTCGAAGATCACTTATAACTACAATAGTGCTTAAACTTATTCACACCAATGACCCTTAGGGGGGTAGAGGCGTAAAACAAAATTTAAAACAAAAAATATAGTTTTGTATGTAGATTCCATTCAAGTAACACTCATGTACAGATGAAGTCTTAGGCAATGGATAAACTAGTCTGGGACAAACGAAAGAACATTAAATAATACTACTTTGCAAGATATAGGAAAAA
The DNA here is from genome assembly GCA_911387785.2 of Aelia acuminata. Taxonomy (NCBI): domain Eukaryota; kingdom Metazoa; phylum Arthropoda; class Insecta; order Hemiptera; family Pentatomidae; genus Aelia; species Aelia acuminata. The sequence goes on from OU426982.1 coordinate 34,765,855, forward strand.
GGCGTAGTGCGATCCTCCGACTACATTCTTCAAGATTTTTTTTTATGTGTGACTAAAGAGTTTATGGCCGCCTTATCAGCCTTCTCCATCTCTGCGAATCTAGGGTTTTAGTAGTTTGCAGTATCTCAGCTGATTATGGCCAATCCTTCACGAGTTTGGTCTCTCATCTTCTTAATAACATCAGCACGAAGTTTGTCGAGGTTTCGTGAGAGATTTTTTCGAGCTAAATGTTCCACATATTTTATCTCCCTCGCCTCCTTGTTATTGGGCATCGATAAATCAGTTTGTGCAAAAAACACTTTGTTTGTTCATTTGAGTTTTAATCTGATTGTGGAAGGTATCATATAGGTAAACAGGATTCCTTTTAATGGATTGGCGATGATCTTTTGAAAGAATGGAGTAAGCTAAATCAAGTGCTAAGAAAATCCAAGCTATTGAATTTCGAAAACTACAAACTTTTGATAACAAGCGATTCGTAGATTTAAACTAGGCTCAAACTATTTGAATCACGGAGAGAGAGATACAGAGAGAGAGAATGATAATGATGTGTGTATCTGTGTCTGGGTGAGGGTTTTATGTTGTGTGTGTGTGTGTGTGTGAGAGAGAGAGAGAGAGAGAGAGAGAGAGAAGGAAAGAGAGTGATGGGAGATACAAAGACCAGGAGCTATTAGCCTTAGTAAAGGGTAGCTGAACTAACAAGAGAGAGCAGGTTGTTTGTTAGTCGCCAGCTTTGCTTTATAACAAACTACACTTCTCTCAACATCCACGCAAACTTTTCTAACCTCCCTCTTCCCGTTTAGCCGCACCCTCTTGAACTTTTCCATCTCGCCAGGCCGGCCTCTTCCCGAAGATATAAACCCGAGAACAGGGGCTAGCAAGATTTAGAAGTATTTTTATCCGAGGTCTTTCTACTTCCCCACAGTAGGGAGAATTCACAATAGGCCACAGGAAATAGCGTTTAGCAAATGAATAGGTGGTCTTACCAAGAAGTACACAGAGAGATTTATGTGATTGGTGGAGAATAGAAAAATAAATACCATAGCTTTCGATAGGTATTGTTCATAACGTCAAATCCAAGCAAAAACTTTTTATTTATATACCTAAAAATAAATATTTTTATTGTTAAATTCCTAGAAAATATTGCTCACTTCTTTCAATAAATTTATATTTGAAAAATCAGCTAATTTTAGATGCGACTGTATTCTGAACGCACTGAATGTACTAAATCCTGAAGATCGTCAAATCCTTACCTCAATCAAACCAACATGAAATTTTTATCAAGAACATCAAAAATGAATAGAACTGGTTAAAGTTATGTTAAAAAAAAATATATAGTTAACCTTCTGCCTAAGGCTTAATATCAATTCTGAATACATTTCGTTCTACTTTTAAACTTCAGATTAACTCTTCTGAAAAATCATATTTTTTGAGATTGTTGAAAGGAGTGTGCGACACGTACAAAATAACTACGAGACATGGACCATGGAAATAAGACATGTGCACTTGGAATTGGCTGTTGAATGTTTGAATGTGAGAGAGTAATCACACTGCACCAACAACAAAAAAAAAAAAAAAAGAGAAAAAAAAGTTGGCTGTTTCCCCTAGGTAATCACAAGGTGGGGAGGAAGATCTTTGTTATTTTTCCATTAACCGCTCTGATAACTTTCTTCTTTTAACTTTATTATTATTAAATAAAGATAAATCGTTGGAAAAACCTTCGGCATCCTTCCAATGTCGCCCTCCCCTCGCAGAATGCTAAGATTTTCAAGCCAATGCAGGAGAAAAATCTGCTCCAATCTTTGTAAAGTAAATTGTTATAGAATATCATATTCCATATTTTATCATAACGAGGCCATGAATCAATCCAATTCGTTTTATAAAAAGTTTCTACCTCATTTACTTAATGATGGTAAATTGAACTCTAATTCGATCAGTTGGATATTAAAGGCTAGGGGGAAACCGTTATATTTATAAATTTTTGAATAAATATAAATGTGATAACAATAATCATGCAACTCCTTGTGCAACTTTTTAAATAGAGATGAAGATATTTTTCGGTTTATAGAAGTCTGTCCAATACTTGCTGAAGTTAGAAGGGAGCATTGCAGTTAAAATGTGTTAGACGAGTTAGAGTTTAATAAGTATCTTAATGGTAAAATTAGAGCAGCCTTCTGAGCTATTGTAAGTTAACATGGAGTTATATGGTAGATATGAATTTAAAAAAGAAATTCATTTATTGGTTTCCATTAGGTAAACTTTTTTTTTTATAATTTAAAATGTTTTATAGACTCTCCTCAGACGGTATATACCATACCATGCGGCATGTCTTTAGTTCTCTTTTATATATTGTAAATAGCTAGATCAACTACAACTAGAAATAAAGACCTATTATTATCACTATTAATTCAATCCGAAGATTATAAGTTATTGCACGAATTAACGAAATGTAACAAAATTAAAAAAAAAATATTGTTTTTAGAAAGCATAGGAAGGAGGAGAAGTTGAAAAATATTGCATGGATATTCATATAGATCATCAACATGGCATAACAAAAGAAAATCATCACTCCATTCAATAAAAAGTAATTGTTGTGAAAAGTTGTTCCATATTCAATGAATTGGACAATTTCTAGCAATGAATTTTTTTTCTCAAATCTGGATTATGACAAAAATTTTTGTTGATGATGATTGCTCTACTGATCATACTTTTGTTCATACAATTTTTTTAGACCTTTATGACAGAAATGCCACAACCCTTGGGACAAGGATTCGCCATTTCTAGGTAAGGACATCACCGCAAAAAAGGGCTCCTGGTCATATGGCATTTAGCAGCATCAGCAATCCACCATTATTGAACATCCTTCATAAAAACACTAACATTCACTAATGATTTTACTTTATTTATTTACTTAATTTATTTCTCCACGGCTCATAGACAAATCAAGATGGATTAGTATAATGAACCATTGTTCATTATAATCTATTATCAGACGTAAGGGTTACTTTTGTCCATTATGCTCATTCTGTATCAATTACACGATGATAAAAAGGTAAAGTACAAAGATTCTTCGTTAAACGCGTTTTAACGTTACAAATATACATAGAAAAAAAAAATTGTAAGGGGGAGGAAGTTGGGCTTATTGAGTGAGGCAATGTGTTCTAATGCTTATTATGAAACAATCTGTTATAATAACTAACATACACGAACATGTTATATATATTTATACATATATATATTGTGTGTATGTGTGACATATATAAATACATATAGATATAGACATAGAGGGAGAAAGACATTGGATGGGCTGAGGGATGTGGAGGGCTATTTGGGGCTGAGAGGGAGGGATGAAAGGGAAGAGGGGGGACCCTTTCTATATGATAAGTTGATTACTATTTCACCGCGCCACGGTCGCCCCCCCCCACCCTCTTTTTAAAAACCTCTCAGCTCTGACTTCATCTTTCTTACAAAATCCTTCAATATCTAATGTCACCTTCAATCCTCGCAAAATATATTGAGGAAAAGATTTATCACCTCGGTGCATTGTGCCCCTCCATCAATAAGGATTACAGAGCTGACTTGATAACTGGGTGTAGTAATCGTAGTATTCGTAATATCATTATTTGGTAGAAAAGTAACTAAATTTAAAATTTAATAAAAATCAACTTACTACTCTGTTCTTGGAATCGTAATAGAATCTTTCATTATTTGTGGGTGTCTTGATAAAAATTACAAAATATTAATAAAAATGGTCAGAGATAGGTCATTTGAGGTATAGCCCATCGATAGTCACTACCTTCTCCCAGCATTCAGATTATAATCGAAGTACACACATCTACATCTTTTTTTTTTTTTTTTTTTTTGAGAGAGAGAGAGAGAGAGAGAGAGAGAGAGAGAGAGAGAGAGAGAGAGAGAGAGAGAGAGAGGGAATATGTATATTATTTAAAGATTTACAAAATAAACGATGATTTTGGATTATTCATCCTTCCAATCAACATGCTAATTTACATGACTTATTTGTGGAACAATAATAATAAGTATTTAACAATTTTTTTGTATATGAACAGTAGGAAAAATTAAAAACCTACTCAAAAAATGCATCTACACCTATTTATTCCTCTTCAGATGTATTAAACTTCAAGATTCACATTCCTCTAAAATAAGAATATCTCAATTACAATTCCTGTAGTGTTATTCCAATTGAGTGCCATTTTCTTTGGTTTCAACCAGATAAAACCAGAGTCCCTTTTACGCGTGGAGTCCCACAAGGGTCCTGTTTGTGCACCATATTTCTTTCTATGTTCATGTATAAAAACTACATTATTCCTACGTAGGAAAGCGGGTATCAACACTTGTGTTAGTATCTCAGTTACGAACACCTCCCATTACGTACACCACAAGAAATTTAGTTTAGCATTTAATGGAAAATACTACTGCTCTACAAACTGGGATATCGAGATATTTAAAAATATAACCTAAATTGAAGAGACTGGGTATAATTACACAATTTTTTATAAATAAATGTTAAAGAGAAGTAATGTTTTTCAGGCAATCTATTCAACGACCCATATTTTGGTTTCGTTAAAAGATCGGAAATATTAGTGGGGATGTATGACAAATATAGTGAGAGGGAGAAAACGTCATTTTCAGCGTTTACAAATAAGTTAAACCGTTAAGCAACGTGAGGTCGGACGTTGTCATCCTAAGTAAATTTACCTTATCCTGTCTATGGCTTGTATTGAAATAACTTTTCTTTAGGGTTTGAGTAAAAAATATTTTACCGGTTTATCCGATTTCAACGAATTTATGCACTTTTAACACATTAGTTGTTAACCTACTTATTTTTTAGTATTAAAAACTTATAACTCTCATTAAATTCAGTTCGATCTCTTCACTCAAAAGATTGACAATTTTGCTACCATATTACGCATGCAACTAGATTTTTTTATAATATCATAATTGGAAGTATTATCACATAAAATAAAAAAAATAGATGAATGGATGTGTACGCTATTCGTCGTAAACTTTTCAATTATTTCTAAAAAATAAATAGAAGGTAAATGGGGTAACCTGTGGTGTAGTGGTTAGCATAGTATAGCCTACAACACTAAAGGTCGCGGGTTCGGGTGGTGGGCCTAGGATTTTTTAAAGGGAGTAAGGTGAGCCTGTGCGATGTCAGATACTCGTTAAAGATCCCTATCCTAATTATACCTGGATAATCAAAATTCAAGACTCCCACTATAATCTTCCGTATCGCAGTATCACAAAAGGACGTTAAATAAACAAACAAATAAAAGATAAATATCAGTTATACCCCGTAATTTACAGCGGGATTGTTAAAAAAAAAAAAAATCTAATAAAATTATAGGTTGTGAGAGCGGTACTACTTCCTGAAAACATAAAATGATTTATTTTATTATATTGTAATGAATAATGAAATAATAATGGAACAAAACAGATGAATGGACAGATCTGGGTCGTAAACTTCTCAATTCAAAGAAAAAAGGTCGATATTAATTAGTAATCAGTATTTAATTGAATTTACAAATTTGGTGCGTGTTTGCAGCACAGAAATATAAAACTAAATTAAGTTTAACTATTAATCCATACATTTACTTTTAAATGTGTCTTTTGTCCCACTTCCCTTGAGTTCATTTCGAATTGTAATGCATAAATTTTCAATTCCATTTTTTTCTTTCTTTTCTCTCCTCATCTCATTTTTTATTCTCGAAAGGCGTTATATTAATAAATTATTGATGGGGTCCTGTTGCTGCAGGGGGCACTTCCCTTCAACGTCCTGCGAGCGTTCCCTTCATCGATTTAAAAATTACTGTCATACTTCAATCACCGTACCCTCTCCCCTTGGCCCCGCGAGTTTATCCAGATTTACATAAACATTAGTAAGCGAGGAAGTTTAGAAGCCCGGTTCTAAGTCGGTCCTACAAAACATTGAAAACGCTTCTTTTAAATATGATGGTTACGAGAATCTATAATTAAGGTAGAATATAACTCACAAGTATATCGGTTGCTAATTTAGATACATTGCCAATTTTAAGTTTAAAAAAAAATATGATCCTCCATAAACACACTAACATTCCCCGCCGCGGCTTTGCCCGCGAGCCTTTAAAATCAATTCTGTGATCATTATCTTGGTATTGATTTAATATAATATGTTAACTGATGTTAAGGAGATTTAGTAGAATCGGAGCTTCCGGTGGAATGTTGGAGGGGGAAGCTGCCGGCTCGGTAGAAGAGGGGGAGACGCGCAATGGAGAGAGTTCACTAAAACCACCGAAACAAAAAATTGCTTACTTGTCGTGAATGTTTCATTTTTCGGCTTTAAAACGTGGTTTTCGACGTCCCGTAGGGCTTTCGAGTTAAACTCGTCGTATCAAGATCTTTAAAATGAGTCCAAGTTAGATATTTTTTCTCGAAGTGCAAAAATTGGTGTCCGTTAGAGTTAAACGACAATTTCGCCATTCAAATCCCTTAGGGGTTACATTTTAGAAACCCCTTTCTTAGAGGTTACCTAAAATCTAAATTCGGAACTTTAAGTTCCTATCATTAGTAGTTTTTGCTCTGGATTGTCTCAGGACATAGCCTTTTATATACATGGAGAAGAGATCGAAATAAACACGCACCATCCCCAATCATGGGAATCATAGTGTGCATAATTTGATTACCACTAATATTTAAATAAACAGTAGCCACATTTTATGTGAATGTCTATTTTAATAATATTGTAACGTTAAATCGATATTCAAATAAAAAACATATGGTTTAAAATCTCAAAAATAGATTTCCGTTAGAGTTAAACGACAATTTCGCCATTTAAGCCCCTTAGGGGTTACATTTTTGAAATTCCTTTCTTAGTGGTTACGTACATCGCGTTTAAAATCTAAATTCCGAACTTCAAGTTTCTATCATTAGTAGTTTTTGCTCTGCGTTGATTCTGTCAGTCAGGACAAAGCCTCTTATGGTAGAGATTATCACGACATATGTCATAACGTTATATCATATATCATATGTCATATGTCATATGACATATGTGCAGGACACACATACACATTACATTTGTATTTAAAGCTGTTATTAGGAAGATTAACAATATATTCTAATAAATGAGTGGTTTATATATGTTTATTTAAAAACAAGTCAAAGTCAAGGAAATTTCTTCTATATTCAGGGTTATTTTATGTAATAATAATAATAATAAAGGCTTAACGAACCCGAAGGTTCGATGCCGACACCACCAATCGCTCCCTGCACACCTCCATCCATCGACCGTCATCCAGACCTAACTTCGATAGATCCGCCCTAACGCAATCCTCCCACCTCCGTCTCGGCCTGCCCCTCGGACGTTTCCCATTCGGCACCGCGTTTGTTAATCTTTTCGGAATACGTTCACAGCCAAGTTTTGCAATTTTACACGCCCATTTTATTCGTCTTGCTGCAATCACGTCAATTATATTTACTGGGTAAAGTTCACTCAGTTCGGCGTTGTGTAAGCGTCTAAATTCTCCGCTTATTTCATCCCTCTTCGGTCCAAATATTTTACGCAGTACTTTATTTTCAAAAACTCTAAGCCGTTGCTGATCCCTCAATGTCAGCGGCCAAGGTTATTTTATGTATCCTAAATAAAATGCACTGAAAAAGTAATCACATTTATAAGAGCAATAAATGATTAAATATTAAATAAAGATTATATAAATAACCGTACATACATTTTTCTCTTATTTTTGTCCCTCTCTATTTTTTCTTGCAACCAGTTTTCCATTTACCACTATTTGATATAATAGTGGTCATTTCTACTTTGCATCAAAAAACTACTTAATTACATAGTGTAAGAGAAAAAACACGCACTAAAATCTCTAATCCTTGTCACATTACTCTTATTTCTACTTTGTAAGTTCTGCTTATTTTTAACTAGTTAGTTTAACCTTTAAATTTGTTAGTTGTTTGTTTTTTTAACATCTCTTTTTGATACTAAGGCTAATCGGACTATGCTACAATGGGAGTCCTAAATTTTGCCTATCTAGTTATAATTTGGATAGGGATCTTTTTCTATTTTACGTCCTATACGAGGGACGCCATAGCCAAGGATTTTTTACTCCCATTAAAAAATCCTAGGGTCACAGCGGGACAGGAACCTGCGACGTTCAGTATTGTAGGTTGCCATGCTAACCACTACACCTCAGGTGAGCCCATCTTTAAATTTTAAATAAACATATATAAAAAACAGGAAGATTTGATCACCACTCATTTATTACCAGGTTAATTTTTATTGCAAAATCTATTAGATATGGCAAGTTTAATGCAAGACTTCCTATAACTCCAAATAACCTGTATCAGAGAAAATAACATTTCTAGTATTTCATATAATCGTAAAAATCCACCAATCCTCTTGTGTTTGTTAATGTTGTACCAATACAGCTCAAAATTTATTGATATTGAACAACTAATATTAGTTTTCAAGCAAAATATTTTGAAATGTGTTACTTTAGCTTTTAAATTTTATAAAAACGACATCAACTAAGACAAATATTAATAAATTTCTTGAATTTAGGTTCTATTTTAAAATTACCGATTTCCCCGTTTCTAGGCCAGTCGCTGTGGTTCCAAGATAAAATTTAAAATGAAAAATCAATGTTTTTGAAATATGTCAGTCTTGCATTAAGGGTATTTACTTGCTAATTTTTCATTCAACGTTAAAGCAAATTTCTCCAAGCCAAACAGGAGGTGTTTGAAACTGAGCAACAAACTTTACCGCGTATAATTGCTTTCCTATGACCGAATAATGTAGTTTTTATATATGTAACTAGGAAATATTGTGGGACTCCACGCGTAAAAGGGAATAGGCTAATCTTGGTTTTGTCAGGTTGAAACCCATGAAAATGGCAGTCAATTAGATTAACACTACATGAATTGTAATTATGATATTCTTATTATAGAGGAATGTGTAACTTGGAGCGAATAAATTATCATTTTTTTTCTTAGTTGATTAGTACATCGGAGCTGCTTAAAATTATCCATGGCATAGGAAATGTTGTTGGGGATACGTGACAACACTGACCGACGGATTGTTAGTAGATTAGCCATGCTAGACACGCTTTATTGGAATCCGTACACACGGCCTATCGGGGGCTTAAACACCAATCAGTTGAGGGAGTGAGAGAGAGGGGTAGGAGTGAGAGAGAGAGAGGGAGGAGTGAGGGAGAGGGATTGGAGCGTGCGTGAGAGGGTGCTTTTAGTCCACGGTGCCAGAGTCACTTAAGAATTAATTACAGTGCGTAGAGTTAGAATATTTAACATCCGAATCGATCCCTCGTTTCAATGGGTCGAAAAAGACAGTTGATACAAGACAGGTAGGCTGGTTGCAAGTTGATAAAATACGTAGCCGAATCAGACATGTACACTTGTCTTGTTTATGACGACGTTACACCATAAAAGTTATCTTTAACTCAAGCTTTTGGAAACCCTGATGAAAGGGACTATAATGTGAATTGTTGACTTCATGATGGACTTTTTAAAATTTTCTACACAACATCCAATTATGAAGATCTTTCGTTGAAAACAATTAGCGATTAAGTGTTAAATGATGGATATTAAAAACAATTAAGGAATCAAAAATACATTTAAGGTCACCAATATGGCCAGATTCAGTTTTGATCAGATTTAGAATCCAAGCGCTTGGAGTTGGCAGTGTTTATTCTGTATCCCAATAAAAAATCGAATATTTTTTCACGTTTCTCACAACTTTGTTAGATTAAAACATGTATAATTTCGACCTTTGATGGTATTCTGAAAGAGACATCACAATTTTGATGGTTGGTTTTTAAACAATTTAAATAACAGTGTTATGAGATTTTCAATAATGATAGTTACTTTGAATTCCTTCTGCATTTAATCCTTAAAAAATAATAGATTGCACGTGGAATGACATACATGAAGTTAAAATCGATATAGTTATTTCGCCAAAATGGATTATGAATTTTTAAAATTTTATGGGAGCCTAAATCACCCTCATGTTCTACTGCCTCCAATTCGAAAATAGCTACTACAAGATAAAATTGTAGAATTCTGCGTAAAGTAAGCTTCTTAATTATAAATTTAACTCAGTCCTCTGCAGATTAATAAACTTTCTACTAGGAACTTCATGTGTGAAATAAATTTACTAGAGTGTAGAACAATTTACTACCAAAATAGTGAGTTCTATTAATTATTTTTTGATAGTCACTTATAGTACAGGAAAAACGTATCTCTTGAATAACATTAGGCTAGCAAAAAAGGAGATCCAAAATATGAATTGACAGGGCTAATAAATTGAATTAGCTGTTTTTGATTACAATATTCCTCTGTTATCCATTACCAACTCTTTTCCATGTAAAAGTCACAGTATAATTTTTTTTAATTTTATTTTATTGTTACAGCTTGTTTTCAGGGTCAAGTGAAATCTGTCATCGTAAATATTTCTTGACTAATAATAATAAATTCTAAACAAGAACAAAATAAGCTATACGTACAATATTTTACATATCTTAACAACCGAAATCTTATAAAAATATCAACAAGACCAATATATTAATCCCTTAACAACCATTACTAAACAGCAATAACAAAATAACAGGTATAAATGGTAATAAATATAACAGTAAATATATACATTATACAATTCAAATACATTAGAGAAATATATAAAATAAAATATAAGAGCTCGGCTTAAGCATCTTAATTTTGCAATGAAATCTATTTTCCCTAGTTAGGCTAGTATGAAACCTATTTTATGTTACTTTATTCGATTTTAGATGGCTAGATTACCCGACAAACATCGGGACACGAGATTTTTATATACATAAAGATAAAGAAGATAATATGGTACATTGGAAATTATACTTTTGAACTTAAAAAATGACGGTGTTGAAAGAAGTGGACGATATATATGGAATGCTTTTTTTTTTTCTATCCAAAAATATCCCGTACCAATTTATACCCTAAGGTTCATCCAACCGTTGAAAGTATTTTCTATTAATAAAAAAATAAATATATGTACATATATTGAATGGAGAGGCTATTAGTGGCTAGTTAGGATACGGGAAAGCACGGAAGCATACCCACTGGATATCCCACAACCCCATTGAGCCAAGCAGACGAGGCCATAATGCCCAAGGGTTTCAAGAGGCAGGCTAGTGGGAAACGCTCCCTGGGGCCTCCTTAACGAATTACTTTCCCTGTGCTGAGTAGGCAATTTGTGGCAAGAAAAGATTTCCTCTCCGGCCAAGAGTTATAGGAAACGGATACTTGGTTACTCTCCCGACATTTGTATACTGCATTGTGTTTTTTTTTTTGAACGATTCCATATTATCGTAGTTTATATATATAGATATATATTTTCAAGTGTACTTACTAAATTATACAGATTGATATGAAATAAGATAAAATAAAACTTCCCCCTGTTTAATTTAATTTAGATCTTGGTTATGTCATTAGGGAGGAGATAAGTACAGGAAAGAGTTCCAATCTGGGTGGAAACATATCCGTACTCGGTTATGCCTATGATTTAGTTTTGCTTGGCGATGACATGAAAACGATAGAACTAAATACAAAAACGTAGATGAAAGCCAGTAAAGAAGTAGGGCCGGAAACAGATACAGAAAAGACAAAAGATTTTGGCGATATTGAAGTAGAAAAGAAACATTTGAAGCAATGGAAAAATTTATATATTTTTTTGATATACAATAACTAGAAAAAATAATAATAACGTAATTGAAGAGTAAATTATTCGTTTGCAAAATTTCGGGACCGAAGGTTAGGTATAGCTAAGTATACCTTCTGTTTTGAAATTTAAAAATTAGAATATAATAGTTAGATAGGTGAATGTCAATCTTCCCAATATCATTTATTTAAACATTACAAAAACATAGTAAAACGCCAACGTTCCAGACTATTTCGTCCATCTTCAGCGCATTATTCTTCAGTTATATATTTTCTTTTCATATTTTGGTGGCTTGCTCACATCATATTTTCTATACTTCTTACATTTTTCCATTACAATTTAAGAGGAACTCAGGGGTATCTACAAACAGAATATGAATATGCTACTGTTGACATCATATCCTCTCATCAATACCTCTAGGGATACACCACGAAAATACAGAAACGCATTACCAAGAGATGTACTTCCCTTGCTATAACCTATAGATGTTGATAACAGTAGGTTGATGGTGGATTCTGAAATGAATCTAACCTGGATTCAGATTTAGATGATTTAGAATAAAAAAACAATTCGGATATTTTCTTCTTTTTAAAGTTCGATATTACAATTTAATATATCATTTTTTAAAAATGTATTTTATAGTTAATATATTTTTTTTCCTTTTTGAATAATAGAAATTTTAATAAATTAATATAAATAGAATTGCTTTATTACTTACAATTTATCTGATAAAATTTATTTTGTTTTAATATTTTAATTATACATTTTTTTTTCATGAAAACTTTGTCAAAAAACATTATTTTGACTTTTATTTATTAATTCATGCTTAAATTTAATTTTCTACAAACATTAATATGAAATAAGTCGCTTCCAGAATTATTTCCCCCTAGATTGGCGATTCGTCCCACTGTGCGCTGTAGAGATGCAAATAAAAATCTTAAAGTCTTCATAGAGCTTACTTCCTGCAAAGACTTTTTTTTTTGTTAATGAAAACTACTTTTTAATAACAAATCATCTGTATTTTTACGTTATTACAGATTTAACATAATGTTCCTAAAACTTATCTAAATAGTTATGGGAAAATCTACTCAATTCCCGGTCGCAAGCTACAGTGCTGCTCCTTGACTGGAACTAGAGGAACGGGAATAGAAGCCGGGCAATTATAATTAAAGCCCGGTAGAGCAAAAAACTATTTGAAAAATGTCTATTAGGTATTGCTCGGACCCTCAGGGTTTAATCGGAAAATCAAAAGATGTGTAATTCAATTTGTTTCTAAAAAATAAAAAGCTACTTAAAGAGTGGGTGTAAAATTAGTAATAGATAAGCCTTTTTCGAAACATATGATGATATGTAGGCTTCATTTTAAGAAAGTTATACTTTATACTATATTTATCCAAGTAAATATTAGTATTTGGCATAGATAGTGTCTTAGATTTGTTTTTTTAATTTTTCCCATTTTTGTCTTACATCCGTTGTGCTTAGTTGTTCCAAGTTTTCAATGCAATGCCTGAAAGTATTAACAAATAAATAAATAATATGACAAAGAAACTAAGCTGTCATGAAAATGACAGCTGTCACAACAATGATTGTATGAATAGGTAATTAAAATAATTTTAATTACACTACGGTCTTCGGTTAGTAATAATTATTATTGCAATGATGTGTTTGAATTTACCATTACTAGCAGCTTCACACGTACAATCATAATATAATTGCTTATTGTTATTAATAAATTTAATTTCCACTTTTATTTGATGGGGCAGCCCTTTGAGATCACTAGTTTGAAGGCAAAAGGCATGTAAAATAACTACTTTTTCGCTTCTAGATACTATTCCACATGTATGATGTGGTTTTCATCAAGGATAGCTTGCCTTTCAATTAATGGTCTTTTGAAATTATTAATTATGTCTATAACATCAACTATGTCTATCCCCGTTCCTTCCGACATTTTGCAAAACTATAGCCGATTGCAACTGCGAATATCTAGTATCTGATTTTGACGTCCCGATAGAGTAAGATTTGTGGTATTAAGATTTAGAGCTGGATCAAGAAAACATAAAATTGAAATATCTGTACCAAGATGAGGAACATAACAATTTGTCACAGCTCCACTATCTTCTTTATAATTTATCGCAGTAATGAAATAAATATCTGAGGAGAAGAGCTGCAAGGATAAGCGACTCTTTAGATAAGGAATATGGCCGCTGGCGTTGTCGTAAATAATCATTATGAAAATCTAAGTCTGGGACGGTTATCGGGGATATTGCTGCCCGGTGTTAGTTCGCTTCTATTCTTCTATCTCACTCGTAAATTTTCGGTTCAAAAGAGTGAGCGAGTATGTTCGACAGCGGACTTAACATCCTTTGTTCGAACAATACTTGTTGATATAAATGGATAGGATTTTTTATATGCTTTAAAATTACAAAATGTAGCCATAGAGTCTGGCCCATTTTGTTCTAGTATGTTAGTGATGTTGAAATTAAAAAAACAATATTTATCATCCTACCTAGCTTTATAATATATATTGATACAACTTATTTGCTAAAAGACACCATAAATATTTATTCTTTTGTTATCATTAAGTTAAATCCTAATCAACAGTTGAATTAGACTTAAACTTGACGTGGTAAAACAGATTCAATTTACCATTTACCAATTATTCAAGTTATTTTGATTTACATTATGTAATACATCATATAATACTAATTAGATAGCTAGCTATTTAATTAGTTCTGGTATTGACACATCTACGTTTAATTTCATAATAATTTAAATAAAAAACCAGAATAAAAATAAACAACTTTCTAAACTAAACCAAACAAATCAAGCACAGTAGGTATATAGATAAGTTAATATCAATAGTAGATATAATGCATTGATAAAAAAAAAAATCTATTACATTGCTACATTGCTTAGAAATTAATTATAATTAATAAGTAAATTAATACCCATTAAGAATATTACTTTAACTACAAGGAAAACAAATACGAAATTGAGGACCTCGAAAAAGGTACCACAATATACCGAATTTCCAAATAAATAGTTACATTCAAATTTTACTTAATTGTTTTTTTATCGTTATGTAAAGAAATTTCGTTTCCCGATGTTTGTCGGGAGTAAAATCAGAAAATATCGAACCGATCTATATAAAATTTGGCTTATTGTGTGTAATTTTGTTCAACATAAAAGATAAGTTTGTTGGCCTCAATATTTCTTTTTTTTTGCAAATTAAGTGCTTATTATATTGTTTGTTGTTTATTATTATTATTTTATTTTGTGCTTAAAAAATTGAGTGTGATTATTTGTAAAAGTAGTTACCTCCAACCAATTTTTTGGAACTTAAATGAAAAACATCATAATCCTTGGACTGACGTGTCTTTAGAATAATTTGTAAGTAAATAATAAAGCGAAAATGCCACTGGGACCTTCCAATAGTTTACACATTCATTCTTTCATAGGATAGGATAGGGGTTTTAGGGCGATAAATATCACGATTATTACGCCCGTAAAAGTTCCTATTGATTTGATGACTAGTATAGCTACAATTTCATCTTATGATTGTTTTTTGGAATCTTCAGTTTTCTTATTATAACATGTTATAAAACTTTGAGGCTTTTAGAATTTCAATTATAGTGTCTATTGTTTTTGTGTTGTCAGACAATACATGGGAGAGCTGCCTGGGGAGGCTCCTCGAACTGAACTCGGCTGAATACTTTGGGCAGTCCTCGACGATATGCTTGATTGTGAGTGATGTATGACACTGCTCACATTTCGGTGCCTCTTCTTTGTTGATGAGATGTCCGTGAGTTAGCCTCGAGTGGCCGATCCTCAGCCTTGTTATCACCACCTCCTCTCGCCTCCTGCCTCTCACAGAGCTTCTCCATGCTCTAGTTGTTTTCTTTATTTCTCTTAGCTTATTTGGAGAAGAATCGGATTTCCAGGAATTTTCCCAATCGTCAGATATTTTATTTTTTAACCAAGTTTTGATATCCTGTGTTTCGAAAATTTTGATTACCGGAGTGTTCAATTGTGCTGCTTCTTTGGCTGCTTTGTCTGCCGTTTCGTTTCCAATGATACCAATATGGGCTGGGGTCCATACGAAGGTGACTGTTTTTCCCACCTCTTTTGCTACGTTCAGATAGTTTTTTATATTATTCAGAATGCTATTGTCGGTGTAGAGCTTTCCTAGGGATTTTAGTGCTGAAAGCGAATCTGTGCATATTTTAATATCGCGTTGGTTAGAAGTAATGGCTTCATCCAAGGCTGAACTGATTCCTTGTAGCTCGGCGGTATATATCGAAGTCAGGTGCGGAAGCTTATATCTTTTAGTTCTTTGGGCAGAGACCACTGCGCACCCTACATGGTCATTCATTTTAGAGCCATCAGTGTAGATAATACAAGACTCTGGTGATGCTTCATTCATCATGGCGTGAAATTCTTGACGAAGCGCATCTGGGGGTAATTTAGCTTTGAGTAGCTGAAACTTTAAGTTGATCGACGGTGGAGAGTAGGTCCAAGGAGGGTTTTCCAGATAGGTTGGAGTATACTCTACTGCATTTCTTATTTCCGTGACAACTGATCGTTGTCTTATAGCTAGAGGTGCAGGTGAACGTGGTTTTTCATGATAAAGCCGGCAATGTTTCGGTTGAAATATGAACTGGTAAGCTGGGTTGTTGGGTTGGGAAATAAGTTTGGTCAAATATGAAGAAGTAATTTGCCGTCTCCTGAAAATCAAAGGGGGGACATTGGATTCGGCACATATGCTCAATATTGGAGACGTTCGAAAGGCTCCAGTGGCGAGTCGAATTCCAGCGTGGTGAATGGAGTCTAGGAGCAAGAGATGTGTTGTTTTGGCCGATGAATAGACAGGACAACCATAGTCCAGCTTAGATAAGATTAAAGCCTTATATATCATCAGTAAACTTTTCCTATCCGCTCCCCATGATGTTCCTGCAAGAACTTTGAGTAGATTCAGCCTTTTAGCACAATCTTCCCTTAGATTTTTGATGTGAGAAACCCAGTTCAGCTTTTCATCTATTGTTAATCCGAGAAATTTTATTTCGTTATTAAAAGTGAGAATGTTGCTTCCAAGAGTGAGTTGTGGCGGAGTCGTAGGGTTTCGTTTCCTAGAAAAAAGGATGCATTTAGTTTTCTGTGGGGAAAATTTAAAGTTATTAGTTCTAGACCAGTCAAGAAGTTTGTCGAGGGTATTTTGGAGGAGTCTCTTCATCCATTCCTTGTTGCTGAATCTCAGGAAAATTGCAAGATCGTCGACAAATAAAAACGTTTTTACTGATCTTGGTATTATTTCTGTCACAGTATTCATTGCTATGGCAAAAAGTACACAACTGATGACACTTCCTTGTGGTAGCCCACGTTTTAAGAGTTTGGAGTTGGATTGACTGTTGCCGATTCTCGTTCTGATTGACCTGTGGTACAGAAAATTTTTGATAAAAATTGGAAGGTTTCCGCCAAATCCCCAGTGATTCAGTTGTTTTAGTACCGTTTGCTTGTTGACTGTGTCGTATGCTTTTTCAATGTCAAAAAACACTCCGACTGCTTCTTGTTTGGTGATGAAAGTGTCTAGGATTTCCGCTTCCAGCGTGACTAGGTGGTCAATAGTTGACCTTCCCTTCCTGAATCCGCATTGAGCTGGGGACAGTAGCGAATGAGTCTCCAGATACCACAGCAATCGTTTGTTGACCATTCTTTCCATCAACTTGCATAAACAACTAGTTAGCGAAATCGGTCTAAAGTTTTTAATTTGGGTTATATCTTTTCCGGGCTTGGGTATGGGTATAACAATTGATTCACGCCATGATGCAGGGAATTTTCGAGTAGTCCAGATTTTATTATATAAATGAAGCAATTTATTTTTACCATTGGTAGTGAGGTGTTTGATCATAAGGTTATGGATGTCATCAGGTCCTGGCGTTGTTGGTTTTAATTCGATAATTGCATCTTCTAATTCAAAGATTGAAAAAGGAACGTTGTATGGATCGTTCACATTTAAGGCGAAATCGACTTCTGGAGGTGATGACGTGTCCTCATAGCTGATAGATTGGTTGGAGAAGTATTCGACAAAAAGTTCGGCTAGAGAGTTGGGATCTGATATTGTTTGGTCATTTATTCTAAGAGAAATTGTACTTGAATTGTGGATGCCTCTGATTGAATTTATTCTGTTCCATACGTTTCGGATGGGTGTATTTGTGTTAATCTGTTCGAGGTATGACTGCCATGAAGTTTTCCTTTTCTGTTTGATAACGTGCCTTGCTTTTGCTTTTAGTTTTTTGTATTGGATGAAGTTGGTAATGGCCGGATTCCGTTGAAATTTTCGAAGGGCTCTATTTCTTTCCCTTAAAGCTTGACGGCATTCATCGTCGAACCAGGGGCAATGATTTGTTTTCGGTGTACCTCGGGACTTCGGTATGCTTTCTTCTGCCGCTGCTATGATTGCCTTTGTTATTTCAGAGGTCAAAGTGTCAATGTCATGTGCGGGATTCCAGAAATCGAAGGAAAGCTTCTGTTGAAAGAGGTCCCAGTTTGCTTTCTCGGTGATCCACCTGGGATATTTGCTGGCGGGAGGTTGGTGACTTGCAAATGATATCGTAATGGGGAAGTGATCGCTACCATGTTGGTCAGGGCAAGTATCCCATACAACTTTATTTAGAATACTGGGAGAACAGAAGCTTATGTCTATGGACGAACAGGAACCATATTGCGGGCTCATATATGTAATTTTCCCAGTATTTAATAAGATGCTGTCGGTTGTATCGATGACACGTTTTATCGTATTGCCTCTACTATTATTTGATGATGAACCCCATGATACGTGTGCACCATTTAAGTCCCCAGTTACAATATAAGGAGCTGGAAGGTTATTGATAAGCTGGACCAAGGCTGATTCATCGACTGGTTCGCTTGGAGAGAGGTAAATGTTGCAAACGGTTATGGGAAACGTATGGTGTACTCTAACGGCTATTGCTTCTAGCGGCGTTTGAATATCTATTTCTTCGGAGTGATATTTATCTCGGATTGCCGTGATGATCCCCCCGCTAGCTGGCCCATCTGTTTCCCTAT
The DNA here is from genome assembly GCA_911387785.2 of Aelia acuminata. Classification (NCBI taxonomy): domain Eukaryota; kingdom Metazoa; phylum Arthropoda; class Insecta; order Hemiptera; family Pentatomidae; genus Aelia; species Aelia acuminata. The sequence continues at coordinate 34,784,645 of OU426982.1, forward strand.
CTTTTCGGTATATATTATAATGCTTAAGGGAAAAGGTATTGGTAGGTTTTAGGTTAGTCTCTTGTATACAAACTGCCCAAGCGTTGTATTCATTTAGCAATATTTTTAACTCCTCGAACTGTGTCCTTACTCCATTGCAGTTCCAACTAATCAGAACCATTGTTAAACATAAAGATCTGCGTTATACATAAGAATGTATAACAATACAAATTATAACTACTTATGAAAACAGTTACAGAATAAGTTTTGCTAATTATAAATAACAATTGGTTATAAGTGATTTTAAAATAAAAGTGGGTAATTTTAATCATTAGAAATACATAAAGTGGCATAGTTATAATTTTTTTTTTTTTTTTTTTTTATAGATTATTACTATTATATTTTGGGTTATTTTATTTTATTGATTTCTTATTAATTATGGAAATCAAACAAGGATACCAGATCTCATGCAGTTTCCATTTCGTCACTGCTAATATTACTGCTATCATTACTACTACTATTTCTTTTAGTTTTCGGCTTACGCCGCTGCTCCTTAGGTTTAGGTTTAGGAGGCGGCGGCTCCTTAAATACCTCAGTAGTGGTTGGAAGGCTAGAGGAACTATTTATATTAAGGATTTTACCAGTACCAAGTGAAGAAGCACTGGGTTCGGGATTGAGAGGGGTGGGTGGGGGGTCTGATGGAGAGGAAGGGTTTTGGGGGGTAGTGGAGGGGGGTTTGGGGGTAGAGGAGGGGGGTGCTGGGGAGATCTGTGTAGAGGCTGCCTCAGTACGTCTAGTAACATCGCATGAAACTTCTTTAATTGTAATATTAACATCATTAATAAAGTCCGTTTGACATCCTATTTCTATACTTTTCATATTATTCCTAACTACACTAGCATAAGTGCCATTTTTAATGAGACTATGACTTTCCTTATATAGTTTTTTTGCAGCGTTATAGGGAATTTTATTTTTGTATTGTAAAGTTTTAATTTCCCGTTCTTCTAATAGTTTTGGGCAATTTCTGTCTAAACTTGGGTGTACTTCATTACAATTAACACAGGAGGGCAAGATGGTTTCACATGGCTTCCCTTCATGTTTCGGTTTAGCACAAATTGCACAGATTGGTTCTTTATTACATTTAACGGTCAAGTGTCCAAAACGAAGACAGGCCATACATCTGATGGGATTAGGAATATACATTCTTAATTTTAGTTTGTATATTCCTACGATTATATTATCAGGTAAATACGGTGAAGCGAATGTAAGTACATACATATGGGTTTTCCTTTCTTGGCCTGATTTTTTTGAAATAATTCTTTTAACCTCAACGACCTTTTGCTCTTTGAGCTCTTCTAAAATTTCATTTTCGCTTACATTGTCTAAGTCAGGGCAGAAAATAATGCCTTTGCTCAAGTTCAATTTGGAATGTGGGCTTACTTTAACTTTTATATTAGGTCCGAAGTTGGTTATTTTAAGAATTTTATCGGATTGTTCTCTATTTAAAGTTTCAATTAAGAGTGTACCGTTTTTTAGTTTTTTGATGTTTTTTGGTTCCTTACATGTATTATTTATGGTTTTAGCGATTATGAAGGGGGATACCTTATGAAAGTTTCCTTCATCTGTTCTCTCTATAATAATAAATTGGTTATAATTAATGTTATTGCTTGTTACTTGGTTAAAGTAACTTTCATTATTACTATATTGTTGATTATAGCGTTTTCGCTTAAATTTCGGTGAAGAAAGGTCAGGTGGTTCGTTCATTATAACAGTTACTCCTGATTTTTATGTGATAAGAATGAAAATATATTTAATTTGGTGGGAAATAATTAACAAAAAAGTAGATAAATAAATGTGAGAAATGAAATTACAATTAAAATTAGAAAGAAATAGAAATATAAAGTAATTATAAAAGGTACTTATCAGAGCAGCTCTATGCGCACTCGACCGAGGTCCAAACGCAGCACTGGCCCTGTTTAAGTGTATCTTCACTCACTCACAATCTTTATAGTTTTACGTGCCACTGGTCTTTTCTAATCAGTATACACTAGATTGTCTTCATTTTATTCATTATAAAACGTAATAAATAGCATTAAATGAAAAGGTAACCTTTAACTAATTTTAATCACACAACACGATCACCTGTTCTCCCCTCATTCTTTCATAGTCATTCCTCTATGAACCGCGCTACGCAGTGTGAGGAGGAAGTCTATATAGCTTTCTCCAGCTCTGTCGGTCATCTAAAAGCTGCCTTCTGTCCTTCCATTGGAGTCCTCTTTTCTGGAAGTCCTTAACTTCGTCTTCCCATTTTATTCTAGGACTGCCTCTTCCTCGCTTCCCGTCTAATTTGACTCGATAGATCTCACTAGCAACTCTACTCTGCCCCATCCGCAGAATGTGTCCCAGCCATCTCAAGTTTCCCTCTATTAAATCGTTGGCAGGGTTAACGTCGAGGTTCGATCTGATCGTTGTATTCAGTACTCGATCTCTTCTTGTTTTTCCCTCTATCTTTCGGAGAAATCTCATTTTAGCCGCTTGTATTTTTGATTGATGCTTTTTTGTTAGCGTCCATGATTCCGAAGAGTACGTCAGAATGGGGAGAAATGTATTTCTGAATACAGCTACTTTCGTTTCATCAAACATCCTACCCGCAGCTGTCTGAAAGGTGTGCACCCAGGTATTTGAAGTTTTCCACTTGCTCCAGAGCTTTTCTTTCAACTCTGATCACACGCATAATTCTCCTTGGTTTCTTCCCAACCTTCATTACCTTTGTTTTCTTAGGGTTTATTAACCATGTTTATCTTCACGATTTCTTCTTTCAATTGGTTAAAATTGTATAGCAGATTCTTGTCATTGTCTGAAAAAATAACAATGTCATCAGTGAATGCAAATAGTGACAGGCTCACCGGTTTAAGGTTAGCATACCCAAGGTGGGACTTCCTCATTTTCTCCTTCGCCGCGACGAACTTTGGCATTATAATAAAGATCAAGAAATCATAAATCATGGCTGTATTATTTAAATACCTGGATAGGCAAAATTTAGGACTCCGACTGCAGCGTCCGATTAGCCTTTGTGGCATAAAGTGACGTTAAACAAACAAAATTAGTGAGAGAAAAATAAGAAAAAAAAAAACGTTTTTAAGCGAAAATGGAGTAACGAACTTTAATAGCAGCTTTGAGTGGTATTGGATTTTTTTTCTCTATATATTTATCTGAAACAACATTTGAATTTTTTTTTTTTTTCTTTTTCTTTCATATAACCATCATTTCTTCATCAAGCTAAGACGTTTCTCGGGAGGGTTGTGGGCTAACTTTGGGAGGCGGCGATTACAGTAACATTGAAGGAGGCCGTTCCATGAGGAGCTGTTTATGGCCCGCGGTTACGGCCTTGTTTTCCCCAAAGGGCCGCCGATATAAACATGGGCGGGGGGTAGTGAGGGGGGGTTAGGGACGATGATTTCAATAGGCGGAAGAAAGGGAAGGGATGAATCGAGGCAGATTAGCTGATGAATTAGCTTGTTTACCCTCCGTCCTCAACACAATGGCCCGTCTCTCTTCCTTTCCGAAATCATCATTCGTCGTTCGGAACACTCGTAGCCAATTTTATCTCCTATAGTAAGGTACAAATGGATCTAAATATTATGCAGTCTGCCATTTTGTAAGGAAAAAAAAAATACCGATCAATCAAAAAATTGAGTAACAATGAATTTGCATCCTGGTGCTCTAGCTATATAAAGGTCTGCTAACACTGGTCAACCGACCCGTTGCTATCTATACTTCGTAAATGAATCAGATCCGATACACGCCACGAGCTGCGGCACGGTTATGTGTGATCAAACCTTAAGACTGTGAGATAAGATCATTATTGAAATTCTTATTTTTTTTCTATTTGACAAGAGCAGGTAGCCTATTTAATTACAAAGAATTTTATGGTCACTGGTCGGTAAGCATATAAGTATTTCTTATTGTTTTTAATTTGATGAATATTGTTTGAGATATATTGTAATTTCCGGTATTGATAATGGCGTAATTTGCCCAAACTTCGGAGCAATAATGTAATATAATGATAATAATAATAATAATAGAAATAGAAGGTGAGGCCTCAAAGTCTCGTATTATTTCCAAAACTCATCTAATCATAACCGTAAAAATTAATAATAATTAAAATACAATATCATACTAGGAGAGGGGGAACAAAACTAATTTTCTACTTCGAATACGAGATATATTAATTAATTATACCGTGTGTTACAACGTGTATATTCATATTATAACTATTACTTTTATAACTAATAATATTAACTATTACGAAGGAATTTCTCTTCAGTTGTCTTGTAGTTATATTGCTATTCCCAGTGCCTGGAATTCATTTTGTCGTGAGAGCTGGCTTATCAATTGCGGTGTGTATGGGGGCTTTGAAGGGAGCCGCTCTAGTATGAGACTATTTACATGGAACCCTCTCTCTATGCGAGGGATATAGATTATGTCCGGGGCACTTGCTCTAGCCGAGAGCGAGATTGCATTCCTGCTATTCGAATCTGGCTTCATAATCTAGTTAGGGCTGGATTGCACTGGTTATGGTTTTTCATGCAAATAACAGACAAAGAAAAGTGAAAGCTTTCCATTTAACAAGAATTTTCATCTGAACGGTCGAAAGGATTCGTTCCCCGTCCTCTCTTGTAAAATTCATTTGCCTTTAATGTTGCCTTGTTGTAGCATTAAACACGATTAGTTACTATATCGCAGTCAATTTTATTACTAACCCCTTTCCTTAAATAAAATGGATTATTAATTGAAATATAATTATTAAATAATACTAGCTGTATATCTCAGTTTCACCCGGAGAATTTCATTTTTTTAATAAACGTGAACAATTCTATAAACAAAAATACAAAAAAAAAATATATAAAAAAAAAATAGCACTAAATACCGATGTAAGGTAAGATCATAACGATTTTTATAACAATAAATAATATTATTAGATTGGCTGAAGTTATGCAATTTTAATATGGACAGGTGTTCGCACCTGGTATGAAAAAACCACTGAGTGGAATTTGGAGAATTTAGGACAAACAGTATGGATTTCTATAAAGAAAAAACAAACAGAATGTCATCTTTATATATATATATATATATATATATATATATATATATATATATATAATGTATATTAAACAAAATACAAAACATATGATTTAAAAGAGTTCTAAACTATTCTTGGAATAGTTGGAACAAAATGTACTTGTACATGTTTGTGACTCTTCTAGTACATGTTCGTGTGCCTTCTACGCTTGCCTAGAACCTTCCAGACGTATCTATTACAGATTAAATATAAGGAGCGATCGATTGAAGAGTTGCTCTGAAGATTGATCGTCACCATGCTAAAGTAACGAATGTGCAACTAAAAACCTATTCTATCTATTAATTTTCTATCTATTATTACCTATTAATCATTATATTTATATAGATTGTTCTTCTTACCAATTTTTAAATTATATGTGATCCTTTAGGCTCAAACATTTCTGAAGATGTTTAAAATTATTTAGATTAGACAAAATTAGTGCTATTGTTTCTACAATTTTTTTTTTTTTTACTAACTACTTTATACTACATTTTTTTTTTCTATACTATTGCATTATGTCTGATTGAATGGCAGTATTGGTAGAGTTAGCACATTCTCACCTTATTAATAATAAAGAGAAATAGGAACGATATAATGAATAGCTTAAACACAGGAAACCTTCTAGAGACTAGAAATAATCTGGCGGTAACGACGATATGGTTACGTTTGTGTTAAAAGATTCGGTACAAGTTGATACTTTTTGTAACCTTGTTTGTTGTAAATTGTTATTTTTGTTCAATAATAATTATTCGAACCCAAATAAGTTTTACAATATCTTTCTATTGAACAAAAAAGTTTTTAATGTAATTTCATTTCTCATTTTATGAAAAAAGAACAATCAAATTGATTTAATTTTAAGTAACGTCAAGCTTAGCGAATAGTTAGATTTGTGATTCACATCTTGACAATCATTGAACCCAAGATAATTTTCCTTTCCTCAGGTATCAGGACCGTGAGAATACTGGAAGTAGCTCACACCGACCGGTTTTAGGCTCTCTTTTTGTTTCTCTATGCATTTTTTCAATCGGATATCGGAAAAAGTTGTTGTTTTGTTTTAGGTAACTCTCGAAGATTGAGTCTCTGTTTTATAATATGAAATTGTATTATCGATGATCTACGCTATTTTGTTAATCTTCCTGAAACCGATTGGAGAGAGGCTGAGTCAGTGGGAAAGGCAAGTAATGCTAAAAGAAAAATGATACTTTTATGTATTTTATGGAAAATACTTTTATTTGTTTTATTACATTTATAAAATTATTCAGCAGTTTTTTCTGACGATATACGAGTTACTTAAATGATAAAACTTTTTTTTTTTTTAAAACAATTAATTCAGCAATGGTGAGGCTGTATAGCGAAATCACCCCATTCAGCCTCCATTGGCTTGGCTTATACAAATATAATATGCGATTGAGTATTAAGCGTGGCGATCTTCCGATATCCAGAATTTCCCTCACAAGTGGGGCTTAGCGTCCTCCCGCCAGATTATATCTAGTCTCTAGAAGGTTTTCTTTGTTTAAGCCATTCATTATATCGTTCCTATTTCTCTTTATCATAAATATGGTAAGAATGTGCTAACTCTACCAATACTGTCATTAATTCAGACATAATGCAACAGTATTAAAAAATTTGTGTTAAAAGATTCGGTACAAGTATAATAGAAACAATAGCACTAGTTTTGTCTAATCTAAATAATTTTTGTCATTTTCAGAAATATTTGAGCCTAAATGACCACATATTATTTAAAAATTGGAAAGAAGAACAATAAATAATAAATACGGAAGTGATAAATTAAAGGCTTATTTGGGAATAATTAAATGCCCTATTAGCGTGTAGAATGGAAATAATTCTCCAACAGCTAAATGGCGGGTCTCACCATCAAAAAGAAAACTCAATGAATGGCCCGGGGTTTTCAGAAATAATTAGCACGCCCAATTTTATTCCTGCTTTTTCGCAGATGACAGGGATCGAGAACATATTGTACTCAGGATGAAGTTAAAATTTACTGCATGTATGCTTTTTTTTTTCAATTGTTTTAATGATTTATACTAATTTAGAAATATTTAGAAAATAAATTAACATATAGTTTACACGAATAAATAAAAATTTCAAAGGCATCATACATAGTGAAAAGGTAAGTAGGTATATCAGTTTTATTCCTTTTAACTCAAAGAATGCATTCTCTTTACATGCGGAATCTTATTCGTTAAACGTAGGGAATTGTATTATTCACGTTTGCGTAAAGATCATTATTTTTTACCTTGAGCGTAAAGAATCTTTTTTTTTTTTTTAACTTTAATTTGTTTACGTTTTAGAAATGTCCATAGATTTTAATTCATGGCGTAGCGAAATTTATTTTTTATCCTGTTATTATATAAGAAACCCTGAACTTAAATTGTTAACCCCTTTTAGAATTTTAAATACAAATATGTTTCTCTAGGATTACGTGTCTCAGCATGCAAGGAGCCCAAAGATACGACAAAAATTAAAATCGAGTCTTTCGGAAATTACTGGTCCACTCATAGATAAACATTTCAGTTATTTATTTTTTCAATAATCATCACTTTTTTTTTACCTCTTTGGTAGCATTTAAAGAGCTAATTTCGAATTCATGACATATTCTTTACAAGTAAAATGTGAACGCACGTGTCTGGATTCACTTTTGAAATCAATAATAATAATTTACACACAAAGAAACGTAAAATATCTTATAAAAAATTATTGGAACCAGTAATTGAAGGTTTACAAGAACTAAATCGATGCTTGGTGATTAACCGAGTAACATAGCAAACTTGATTGTGGATTAATTAAGTGGACGGTATATGTGAGTTATAGGAGCCAGTAACAAAGTCGAACGAGGCTTAAATACTTAAAATGAGCTTGAATAAAAATTGAACTCCAGGTTCTGTCGAAATACCTAGATTTACCGAACTTAAATCATTAACTACTTAACACCAGAAATTTAACGTTTCTTTCAACGTTAAATTAAATTAGTTACCAGTCGGAATGGGAGTGAGTTCTCTATTGACTATGTAACTCTATAATATTTAGCAAAATAAACGTTAAATAGCGGTATCAACAGGGATATATAGTTAAAATCAACGTAACATATTACTGAACCTTAATCGATATAAAAGTCTTCCAATGTTTTATCTTCTTTCACAAACTAAACGCAAAAACACACTGTTACCTTCCCCTTTCTGTCTCATTTTTATTCGTTTGTTTGTTTAACGTCACTTTATGCCACCAAGGATAATCGGACGATGCTACAGCGGGAGTCCTAAATTTTACCTATCCAGGTATAATTAGGATAGGGATCTTTAACGAGTACCTGACATCGTACAGGCTCGGGACCTCCATTTTACGTCCTATCCGAGGGACGGCATGGCTAAGGATTTTTTACTCCCATTCATTTTTATTTATCTCACACATAAACTCTTATCACATCAAAACACTATTGTCTGTCATGGCAACGGAGTTATTGTTTTTCTCAATTACAAAACTATATTGGGGTCAGCTGTGGTGTAGTGGTTAGCATAGATGTATGTATAATATAATACATACATAATGTACAATACTAAAAGTCGCGGGTTTGCGTCCCGCGGTGGTCTTAGATTTATAATGGGAGTAAATCCTTGCCTATGTTTTTCCTCAGTTAGGACGTAAAATGGAGATCCCGAGCCTGTACGATGTGAAATACTCGTTAAGGATCCCTGTCCTAAATATACCTGGATAGGCAAAATTTAGTATTCTCATTGTAGCATCTTCCGATTAGCCTTATTGTCTTAAATTGACGTTAGACAAGCAAACAAACTAAACAATATTTGATTCACTAAAATTATAAATGAAACCTTAGAAAGATAGATGTGGAAAAATACGTTATGACCTAAGAAGAGACGTTTTTTTTTTCAATTGCTCTAAATATTACAGAAAATTCTGAAATGAATAAATAATTAAATATTTAATTATGTATTTTTTATTTTTTTATCGGAAAGATTCCTTGTGATGATTGCTTGGTTTGATAGAGGCAGGCAGGCCGAAGGCAGTCAGTTGTTATTTACAGAACTGCGTGCACTGCCTTGTCCAAATAAATCCGGCTCTAATTTAGACCCTCCCCGGGCTAGAAGAAGTGCCTCTCGCCCCGAAATTGATGGACCCATAGTCTTCACACTCATCACCGGTTCCCGAAGGGCTGGCTGGGTGTTTGTTTATCCAACAAGCCGGTTTTTTTCTTGTTATTCTTAAGCTAGGCAAATATATTTAGTTTGAAATGTATAAATAAAGGTGAAGGCGAAATATACTTCAATACAAGAAATTTCTGTAAGGCTCCAATATACTCTTTGAAATCCCGAAGCATGAAGTAAAGTTTTGAACATGCCCCAGAAATCGTTCATATCGAGAAAACTAAGGTACCTCACTTATTTCATATAAAAAATAAATTATTTTTTAAAACATTTTATTCCATTTGTAAATCCGCAACTGTTTGCATGATTATTTAACGTCACTCATATGCTACTATGGCTAATCGGACCATGATACAGTGGTATTCCTAAACTTATATAATCAGGATAGGAATCTTTAACGAGCACCTGATATCGCACAGGCTCTGTACCTCCATCTTACGTCACATCTTAAGGGCTGAATAGCCAATGATTTTGTACTCCCTTTAAAAAATCCTTGGGCACCATGTCGGGCTATTAACCTGCGATCCTGCGTTTTGTGGTTGGCTATGCTAACAGGGATCCCGTATTAATAAATTTATTCTTATATAAATCCGCAACTGTTGACAGAACGTTGACTAAGCCGTTTTGGTGCCTTACTTTAACTAATAATATAATGGTATGTAACCCTGAGTACGTCTTTCCTGGCTTTTTCCAGTTACCATTCACTGTTAAAAAAGGAAATCTCCCTATTGAACGCCTTTTTAATCTCCTACAATTATTTATTGACATGTCCACGTTTATCTTACGCCTTCTTTAAAAGTAAGGTTATATGTCCGTGGAAGTTAGAATGAAAACAATATGTTTATAGAACTTCATATGTTATCTAGTTACTTCGTATTCTTTGTCCCATGTATTTATTTTTTTTTTCTCTGTGTTCTTTCCATTTACCACTCATTGTTAGGTCGAAAAATTAGCTGCAATAAAATAGTTTAAAACTATTTGTAGTTTTTGACCACCACCCCGGACTGTTGTTATATTTATTCAATATTCGGTCAACCATCATTTATCCAATTAGAATGAAAACGTTTGTAAAGAGTCTTTATGTATTGGTCAACATGTGAAAGTCAGTATGTAGGGTTTGATTAGTCACGTACCATCGTGCTTTTGAAATGAATCGTAATATTTTTGACTGAAAGGTTTGACGATTTTTTTGGCACTGCTGTATATCTGTGAACATTATTTCCATATAAGTTTAAACAGTTTTGAAAAAATACAGGTAATATTTAACAAATAAATATCTGTACAAATTCAATAAGAGAAATTATATGATTTTTTCTTCTGCTTTCATTTATACCTCGTTTATCACGAAAATTAGCAGAAAGTAACCCAATTCTATGGTAATGCAATTTATTTTTATTTAATGTCTTCATAACACTATCAGGACCAGGGGTCACCCATGGTGTAGTGGTTAGCATAGCAACCAACAGTACTAAAGTTCGCGGTTTCCCGTCCCGTAGAGGCCCTAGGATTTTTAAAGGGAGACAAAATCCTTGGCTATGCCGTCCTTCGGATAGTACGTAAAATAGAGGTCCCTTTACGATGTCGGGTACTGGTTAAAGATTCCTATTCTAATTTTACCTTGATAGGCAAAATTTAGGACTGCCACAAAGAAACAAATTATCCGCATCTGTTAGCAAATGTTTAGAAGGTGGATGAGACGAAATATAACAATTTCTTTCAGATGGATTGAGATTTGAAAACAAACAATACAAGAGGAAGTATCTAAAGAGAAGATGGAGTTAGTTTGAAGAGAGAATCACGTATTTACCGGCGCGGTACCGGAAGGCTGGTTTAAATTGATGTCTTTTAAGGTAAGAGAGGTAAGACCCCCCAGTTCTATCTGATGGGGCTAGCCATTCATAGCAAGCTGTCTTTATTCCTCAGCCCGCCAGCGGGAGGATTTGCACGACAATGCCTCTTTGGAAAGTGGCCTCGGGTGAGGGATTGGGATCCGAGTCACGGCGAGGCGAGCAGATTTTAGCCATTAGCACAATAACCCTTCTCCGCCCTCATCTCTCTTATTAATTTAATTAACTCTTTCCTTACTTTATTCCCATTTCCTCTCCGGGAACTCCGCAAACTGACAAGGACAACCCACCTCTCGCTGCCCCCCTCCCCCTTCACCCCTGTCACGGCACTAATTTAAATGAGAGATGACAAAGAAATGAAATTATCCCGTACCTGGAAATTTTTTGTTATTTCTTAAATGGCGAAGAGTTCATATCAGCCCAAGCTAGACTGGGTTTCGACGAAGACTGAGAACTTTAAACCGTTTCTGAAGTACTATAAAACTAAAAAAAAATTTATTGGAAGAATAATAATTCAAAATGTCAGAAAAACTATTTATTTATTTTATTTAGATATGCATAACTTATGACATTTTTCTTAAGTTTGCTATCTACTAACGTAATAAGCAAATGTGCTGACAAAACAAACAAAATAATCGAAAATATAAGAAAATAAAGCAAAACCAACTGAAAGGATAAATGTAAAAGAATAACTGTTTAATGCAGAAAATCTCGTGGCCAACGCCTCAACAGTCTTCTTTGCGGATTGTAAGGGTTTGTGGGGGTGTATAGAGCTTGAGTTAGTGGGTTGGAATTCAGAATAAGTCTGTCATGAAAGTTACGGTAGCGATCTATAGCTGTTACTTCGACGTAAGGAATGTCGACGTCAGTTTGTAAGACCTCATTAGAGAGATAAAAGGGCGCATCTATTATATTCCTTAGTATTTTTGATTGAAATGACTGTATGAGTCATATATTTGATCTTTTGGCTGTTTCCCAAGACAAACAATAAAAAGTCAAATTGTCGACAATGTTCAATGTACAAAAAGTATCAGCTTGTAACGACGCAGAAACACAAAAGTAACCATACGATTCAATCTTAAGAGCATGACTAAGACTCTAGTCCGTTGCTCCTTATGTTATGTCTGAATTCGAACATTTCAGATGGTTCCCGACAAGCGTAGAAGATTCTCGAACATTTAAGTACATGTACGAGAACAGTTTGTAAATGTTTTCAACAAAAAGTGTGGAACCATTTTCAATTTAAACAACCAAAATCATATTGTTATATTTCACGTTACATTACTACAGGAGAATAAAGATAATTCTTTTCTTCCTATTCAAATTAGTTTACAGGACTCATCTTAAAACATAGGGTTACAAAAATTCAGATATTTTAATTTTCACAGAGCCATGAATGACATATGTACTATCAGGAAATAATGGTATGTTAAAATATTTCAAAATCGATTTGTTTTTATTTTAGCGAGAATGAAGATTTCGAAGTCCATATGGGTCATTATCTGAAAATTTGTAAATCGTACGTCCGGTCCATTTTCAACCATTCAAAGGAGAGCTAGCTACTAGAAAAAAATAGGAACTATTTCACTCCTTTTGTTGTTCTATGGAGGCTATGTTTTAGCTCGAAACTAAATTTATAATTGGTTAAAAATAATTGTTTTTTCACTCCCTCACCTTGTCCGACTCCCAGGCAAGCTACTTTAAAAATTCGTATTCTTTCAACAATTGAGTGTTTGATTAAATTGATTAATCGGTTAAGTCAGTAATTGCTTCAAGATTCCATAAATAAGCGGTATCATTTATTGTTACCAATAACTATAAATAAAATAAAAAATGTATGTCCAGACGTTTTTACTTCACTCCCTCACATCAAGTGTTGGATGGTCTGAGCGTTGAGAGGAACATAGCTCAAAGCCCGGGGTGGAAAGACCCTAGGATCGTTTTGACTGCCGACCAGAGGCTGCGATCGCTTGCCTCCGCTGTGAGATTTAGGTTATTAAGGGAAATCTACGCTGTGGTCAATAACTACTTCACTCCTTCACCTCAAAAAAACTGGTGAATTTTCAAGTAATTTTTTCACTCAACTATTGTTTTTCGATGGAAAATGGTCATAGTTTTCGATTCTGCAATATTTTTCAACTTTAACCTTCTTACAGTGATTAAAAAATAATAAAGACTTTGAAAACTCCACTCCCTCATACTTCACTCCCTCACTTTTTCCAAATATTTCTTAAATGAGGGAGCGAAAGCCTCCATTCTATGAATTCTCAAAAGATTTTGAGAATGCTTTTGAATGTAAAGGTGACAATTCCTAAACTGTGACCAAAAGTATGAAACTGTAACCTAACCTAACTCTAATATTAAGCCTACTTTTGGCTATACGCGTTTGGAATTTTATTTTTTGAATTTGAAATTGGTTTTGTTTTACCATTGTTTTTTAAGTTTGTATATCTTTAAAATATACGCGTTTTTGCTTTCACTTTTCAAAGTTTACTACTACCTTAACACATTTTTCACTCCCTCGCTTTGAAATTGTTTTCATAATTTTTTAAAAGAACAATTAAAGGTTCTCCTGTCTGGCTACTATTTAAAAAGTGAAGGTAATATACCACTGAGTACTTATGATTTTTTTCGGCCCGAAATTATAGCTTTTAAATAATGAAATTTTAGCAAATGAAATCTACGCATCTTCAGATAATGACCCATATAACAATTATCGCAAAATGGCATAGTTAAGTGGATGTGTGAGTGTGAATAGCCAAGCTCCAAAACAAGAAATAGTTCTCGATACTGAAATTATATATTTAAGATATGTCTTGGACTTAAGATTAATTCTGACTTTAAATAACTATGCTTGAATTTTCGACTTCTTCACATCTATGTAACTTTTTTTATGTTCACGTTGAAACTTTTATGTTCCATTTAGTTTATTTGAAATGGTTAAAGTATAAACATTATTAATGATTGTAAAAAAAAAAACCTACTTTCGAAATCTGTAGGAACATCTTTGGTAAAAAATTTTGTTATAATGACTTTCATATCAGCATTTTACGACAATTATGTGATAAAATATTTAAGTTAAATTAAACTTATTACAGAATCAAAATAAAAATAGTTTAAAGGAATATTATCACCAATGCAATACAACATATGGCCATATGGCAACACTAGGCTGTTATGGGTTAATACCAGAGTTGGGCATATTTATATTTATAAATACGAATATGAATTTATTTTTATCTTAATTTTAATGTGAATATGAATATAAATTTATTTATATCACAATATTTGTGAATATGAATATAAATAAATTCGTATTTACAAGTGTGAATATAAATAAATTCATATTCACAGGTGTGAATACGAATTTATTCATATATATAAATTTTTCTGTAAATAAAAAAAAATTCACAGGAAAAATTGTGAATATTCACAAAAAAATGTGAATATTTATATCTCAGCTGTGAATTCGGCCGTATTTACAAATAGAGATGTGAATATGGAAAAATTCACAAATTGAGATGTGAATTTCTACTAAATTCATAATTTCTCAATAAATATATAAAATTATTTTCAGATTTCTCCATATTGGTACACATTATTGAGTTAACCCTTTTTATGGAAATCACATCAGATATCGCTTACTAGGTTTTTTGGGGTGCTGATTATGAAAATGATATCGATTTTGAGATTCCGTCGTCAGGTATCGATTTATTACAACTTGCGCGATATAATCGATCTTGGTGTCGGCTATAGGGTTACCGGAGATGGTGAATATGAAAATGATATCGATTTTGAGATTCCGCCGTCAGGTATCGATTTATTACAACTTGCACGATATAATCGATCTTGGTGTCGGCTATAGGGTTACCCGAGGTGCTGATTACGGAAATGATATCGATTTTAAGATTCCGTTGTCAGGTATCGATTTATTACAACTTGCGCGATATAATCGATCTTGGTGTCGGCTATAGGGTTACCGGAGATGGTGAATATGAAAATGATATCGATTTTAAAATTCCGCTGTCAGGTATCGATTTATTACAACTTGCGCGATATAATGGATCTTGGTGTCGGCTATAGGGTTACCGGAGATGGTGAATATGAAAATGATATCGATTTTGAGATTCCGCCGTCAGGTATCGATTTATTACAACTTGCGCGATATAATCGATCTTGGTGTCGGCTATAGGGTTACCGGAGGTGGTGATTATGAAAATGATATCGATTTTAAGATTCCGCCGTCAGGTATCGATTTATTACAACTTGCGCGATATAATCGATCTTGGTGTCGGCTATAGGGTTACCCGAAGTGCTGATTATGAAAATTATATCGATTTTGAGATTTCACCGCAAGGTATCGATTTTTTGATTCCGATGTCAAGTCAACATAAGCGATATAATCCATATTCGATCGGCTTCTAGGTTAATGTAGGTGCGATTATGAAAATCGTAACAATTTCTTACAACCTTCATTCATTCATTAAAACCATATAAAGTATACTGGGATTCGCTGTTAGGTTTTCGATTTATTACGAGTAACGTAATATCAGGTTATGTTGTAAGGTAGGTATATTTTTAATTTTAAATACGAATATGAATTTAATCATACTCTGCTTTTTATGTCGATAAAAGAAATTTATTTATAAGTTATAACTTATTTTAATTAAAAATACAAATCTTTTCACCAATTATACCAATTATTATATAATATAGGAATATCATTATTAATGTTTTTATAATTCAAATCAATCAGCAGAAAAACAAAATATAGAGAACTTGAAATAAATAATAAAATAATTTACACAACAAATAATATAAGAATTTTTGTCTTCTTTAGTTTGCATTAAAAATAAAGATATTTGATAATACAGAGATTGAAATACGAGGATACAATTGCGCTAAAGCGCGATATGAAAAGAATTCAGCATGCTGAAGAAATGTGTTGAAGACTAATGATATTTGAGAACAGAGAGAAGTTTATATATGTATGTATATACACATTTTTATATGTTGTATATTATCTGCGTACACTTTTGAAGAATTTCGACTCTTGCCCGTCTGCAAAATATAGCTGCATAGTTTCATTTGCTTATGATTATTTATTTTTAATGTATATATGTATGTTTATTGATCCTTTTAGTTTGTTATTATTTTTTATTATAGAATGTTTGATGTATAAAAAATGTATTAAATTTTTTTTGATCACTAGATTTTCATTCATCTTAAAATGCAAACAACTCATTTTCTAAAATTGTACAGACTTACAATTAGAAGTATTCACTGATCATTTTAATCCTGATCTAATTCCCAGATTATGGTGTGAATCGTAACATTATGATTGATATTGTGTCAGTACTTGCAATAATGTAGTATATTCAATTTATAAATATGAATTCATAAATACATATTTACCTACACACCAAAATTAACAAAATACTACCTACATTACTACAAATATAACAACAATAATACGATGCCTATGCCAGAAGCTTAAAATCTATATAACATTCATATTTCAACAAAATTTAATAAATCAATAACCTCATTCATAATCAGCTCCTTAGATAACCCTATAGCCGACGCTTGTAATAAATCGATACCCGACGGCGGAATCTTAAAATCGATATCATTTTCATAATCACCACCTCCGGTAACCCTATAGCCGAAACCAAGATCGATTATATCGTGCAAGTTGTAATAAATCAATACCTGACGGCGGAATCTTAAAATCGATATCATTTTCATATTCACCATCTCCGGTAACCCTATAGCCGACACCAAGATCGATTATATCGCGCAAGTTGTAATAAATCGATACCTGACGGCGGAATCTCAAAATCGATATCATTTTCATATTCACCATCTCCGGTAACCCTATAGCCGACACCAAGATCGATTATATCGCGCAAGTTGTAAGAAATCGATACCTGACGGCGGAATCTCAAAATCGATATCATTTTCATAATCAGCACCTCAGATAACCCTATAGCCGACACCAAGATCGAATATATCGCGTAGGTTGTAATAAATCGATACCTGACGGCGGAATCTCAAAATCGATGTTTTTTTCATAATCGGCACCTCAGATAACCCTATAGCCGACACCAAGATCGATTATATCGCGTAGGTTGTAATAAATCGATACCTGACGGCGGAATCTCAAAATCGATATTTTTTTCATAATCGGCACCTCAGATAACCCTATAGCCGACACCAAGATCGATTATATCGCGTAGGTTGTAATAAATCAATACCAGACGGCGGAATCTCAAAATCGATATTTTTTTCATAATCAGCACCCCAAAAAACATAGTAAGCGATATCTGATGTGATTTCCATAAAAAGGGTTAACTCAATAATGTGTACCAATATGGAGAAATCTGAAATTAATTTTATATATTTATTGGGAAATTATGAATTTAGTAGAAATTCACATCTCAATTTGTGAATTTTTCCATATTCACATCTCTATTTGTAAATACGGCCGAATTCACAGCTGAGATATAAATATTCACATTTTTTGTGAATATTCACAATTTATCCTGTGAATTTTTTTTTATTTACAGAAAAATTTATATATATGTATAAATTCGTATTCACACCTGTGAATATGAATTTATTTATATTCACACTTGTAAATACGAATTTATTTATATTCATATTCACAAATATTGTGATATAAATAAATTTATATTCATATTCACATTAAAATTAAGATAAAAATAAATTCATATTCGTATTTATAAATATAAATATGCCCAACTCTGGTTAATACAAGGCTTACAATGAGATGAAGGGTATACTAACCCGCAAGACACGACTGTCATGACGGATGGTTCCTTACCCCTTACTAAGCTTTCAATGTGACGAAGCGGTCCTTGGGGGATAATTCAGCTGGGGACTACTTAGTCTGATTACTTGAGTGAATTTTCCCTTAAAATTATTTTTGTGTTAATTATAATGTAATCTTTCTTTCTTTTTTTTTTTTTTTTTTTTTGTACAATTAAGGCTAATTTGAGGGAAATTAGTAAACAGTCAACCTCAATCAAAACTTCATTAATTAGATTAGCAGCGGTGCAGGCTTCAAGAGGAGCACTTTTGAGGGATGAGCAATCCATCATTCAAACATTTTGTATACTTAACGTTAAATCGTTTATGAAATAGTTGTCATAAAACATAAACTGCGCTCATTAAATGCCCTTTATTATGCTACTTTTACATTAAAATACATTCTTCAACACTAAAATACCTGAAAAAATGCACTGCATCCACTATGGTCCAAAATCCACTATGGCACGTGGGAGGAATGATACAAAATAAAAAATAAAGAAGAAAGGAAATAAAGCAGTGAGCCATGAAACCAAGAAAGAAACATCATTATATTTGGAGATATGGTTGGAGGAATATCTATCTAAAGCTCATCCGACATAGGAAATATCTAAATCTAAGATCAGGAGACTTGGATCTATTGGGTTGTTTTACAAGAAATGCCCGTTTTCAAGGTAAAGGGATTTAGTAAATATACAATATGAAAACAATATAATTTTATTCGAAGAATTTACCTTCTTTTTCTACAAATTTTCCCAACGTGACACCAACCTTTTTATCCAGGAACTGAAAAACTCTGAGTGAAATAAAATGTGAAAACGCACTCTGAACTTCAGCATCATTTTCAAAAATTTTCCTCTGACAAAGCTCTCTCAGCTCAACTCCTGAATGATAATATCTGTCAAGTGAGGAGAAATTGGGTGCGGAAGAATTTCGTACCCCAGTTCTTTCAATTTATGCACGGTAAGCTTTGAAACGTGGACCCTTCCGATTTACCAATTCAGGTTGTTTTTTTAATAATTTTGCGTGCAGTATGGCAATTTCATAGCATCAGGTTGTAGATGTGATAGCCTCACCTCTTGGCAAAAAGAAATAATGTATGATTCCAGCCCTGGACCCCCATACTGTAACCATCATTTTTTTGGGTGTAAATTTGGTTTGGGCATTTGTCCTGGGCTTTCGTCGATGTAAAACCACTGCCCTGACCGACGCTGATTGTCATAAGCAATCCATTTTTCCGAATAGCCGAGATTAAACACATAAAAAATATTATACGAAAATTGCGTGTTTCCATTTTTATATTTGGAGGTATACTAAAAAGTGTTAATGTGTGTTAAAAAACATACATAATGGTTTGAAGTAAGATACACATCGTCACATTTGAACATAAGATAGAGGGAAGAGAAACCATGTGATCAAAAATAACATATGCCGTAGCTCTGTTATTAATTGTCCTTATTTCGTAACGTCCTTTTCATTTTGGAAGGGAGAAAGAAAACAATCAATTTTCTAATTTCATTTAGTCCGCATTCAAACATATTAGAAGGTTCTCAAAAAGCGTAGAAGATTCTCTAACAATCACGAATATGTTTTAGAACAGTTTGTTACTGTTCTAAGAAAAGTCTACAACAAAAAGACTAGAACCCTTTTCAATGTAAATAACCATAATCATATGTTTTTGCTTCATTTTACATTACTACAGGAAAATAAAAATAATTTTTAATAAATTAACATTACATGAGTTGTGTGTGTCCTATTAAAAATTTATTAGAAAATTTGTAAAATGATTGACAAAGTTTCTATTCTTTATAACATTTTATTTATACACTACATATGCACATGTGATGTAAAATTAATAAAAATTATTTTTATTTTCCTGTAGTAATGTAACGCTAAACAAAAACCGTATGATTTTGGTTATTTACATTGAAAAGGGTTCTAGACTTTTTGTTTATGTTCCTGATTGTTCGAGAATGTTCTACGCTTTTCAAGAACATTCTAATATGTTCAGATGCGGACTAAATGTAAGGAGCAACAGTCTTAAAGTCTTAGTGATGGACTGAAGATGGAATCATATAGTTAATTTGTCGTTACAAGCTGATACTTTTTGTTACATTGTTAATAATTTCAGTTTTTATTGTTTGTTTGACATTGTGAATTTTTTTTATTCTAATAATAATTGTTTAAACCCACGATACCTATTACCTACACTGATTAACTATTACCTATATTCTATTTTAGTTCATATTTTTGAGGCCTTGGTATTTGTACTTTATTCTCCTCTCATAAAGACAGTGGCAGATACCGCTGGGTACTTTTTTTTTATCTCACAAATATGCGCCATTTCTTTGCCTACTCGATTTTTCAAGATCATACTCTGTGGTTGTCTGTATATCTGATTAGAGGTATGAGTGAATAAATACATAATTGTTTAAAAATAAGAAATTAAAAATATATATAAAATAAAAAAATCTAAATCCTAGTAATTCTCATCAAATCTTGAAAACCATAGTTCTGATTAGAGGATAAAAATGATTGAAAAATAATTATATCAACGTTGATTATCATTAAAGAATAGTTAAAAAACTGTATTATTTTTTATATCAATACTGTCGTGAAGTTATAAGAAAAGTTTAAATTTGACTCTTTGAAATTGTGAAAGAATCTTTCAATATCAACAAATTTCATCAATTAATTCAGGAGATACAATTCTTTTTTTTTTTTCTTTCGAGAAACAAAGGAATTCAACCGCCTGTTTTTCTTACTTAACTTGAATATCCTAAGAATACATTTGTAAAGAGAAGTTGATCCTGAATCCATTTCGAGCCTTCAAGAGAAATTGAATTAATTTGAATTTCTGATATCAGGCGAAATGAATCTTCGGTCTACTTTAAGTACTTGATGGTTTAATTTTGGTTGGATATCGATTCAGATAACTTAGTTTTTTTTTTTAATTTTTTAAATTCATGAAATTGATAAAATAGGTATTAATTACATCATAGTATTATAAAAAAAGATTCTCTATTTGTATTAATCGGGCATGTCTGTTGATTTAGTGTTATTTTTTGCCAGTTATTTCATGACGTCATCATATCTAGCATTCTTCACAGATAAAGGTTCATTTTCCGAGTTGAAAACTCATTCGTAACAGTCGTATATTGATTCTTACTGACCTTAAAAGTGTACTTTTAATCAGAACTGAACTGAAGAAGCATTTAGCTACTTAACTACAGCTAAGTTTGTAAAGAGGCGTATTTCCTTCAAGCCATGTTACTACTGCACCAAAACATCAACATAAACATATAATATATTGTGTTACCAAGTTCTACCTCGCTAGACCAAAAGTGGACTTGTTTGGTTTTTGCACAAATTATTTTCTATGGAATATGTTAAACTAAATGAGCTATTCAAAGTTTATTTTCCATGCAGGCATTATTTCCAACTTTTCGGCAGTAAGGTCAGCTTTTGTCCGGCTTACAGGTACCGGCCATCATAAAATTAGGATTTAAAAATTTTAAATGTCACAGTCACTTCAACTCTTGGGCTCAAGTAACCCGTATTTTTGGATAATATGTCCCAGCATTACTTAATAACATTCTGTTCCATATATGAGGTATTTAGGACTTAAAAAGGCCTCAATTTGCTTTGACAATAAACTTAGGACGAAATGTATGAGCTTATCTTCAGTTTTTGGCTATTCCTGATATCTATACAGACTAAAGTTTGCAGAGTGAATTAAACGAACAAGGTGAGTAGTTCGCAAAACTATTGCTGTTCCTCAAACCTCCTAAACTCGCACTATGGTCTACCTAGTGCTTTTGCCAACCGTCATTGTTCAGTTCTTGGGCTCAAGTAACCTGCGTTTACGGTATTTAAGAAAAACTTTTTTATTACTGTTGTAACCTCTCATGCAGATATGACTTGATCTCACTCTGACTGATATAGATTTGTCGACATGTAACAATATATCAACACCTATAACTTTTTTTTTCTACATCGATCCCATCTCTTAAGGCCGATGACTCAAGTCTCTGGGAAATTTTCTTTTATTCGATACCTTAATCTAAATCCTATCGCTACTGGAACCGTATTATTTTTAATGTAACGGTTCCTTAGAAAAGAAGCCGCACACTTATACTAATACATTAAAAATTGCTTTTCATGAATGATATGGAAAGTAACGAGTTGATAAAAAAGCTAATGACTATGGAAGGGAGAGGTTGTGGGGGGGGGGGGGGCTGTTTATGGAGGTGGCGGTGAATGGGATCCCAGCTGATATTTACCCAGCACAAACACAATTTGCCCTAGTGTACCCAGCCCTAATATAAGGGATCGTTGAGCACTATCTAATATCTCACTCCCCGACAACTTGCTCTTCCTGTTTACCTAGCTTTTTGTTGTTATCCTCCCTCATACACTTTGCTAAATGAGTCTCTATTTCATGATTATTCTTGCTATTGATGGGGCAAACTACTGACGGAAAAGAAGAGAAGCTGCCTTTGTTAATGTTATATACATATCGGCATATTTATTTGACAAGGTTTGAACAGACTTTTTTTTTTATCACCTTATATTCAGCTAACTTTTAATCTGTATTTTTCTATAATTATATCATTTTCTACAATTATCTAATTTTAATCTATATTTTATAAAATAGATTTGTCCTTTTGAGGAAGTCGAAAAGATTTTTAATTATTTTAAGTTGTCCTTTAAAATATAATTAAGATCGAAAGGTATTTCTAACATTGCTCTGTCTGTGTCTTATGCTCTACAATCTGTCAACATAAATTTAACGCTTAGGGGGCTGCCACAGGTCAGACAATCAGGTAGAGGATCGCAACCCATTAAATAGCTACTGCGTTTGATGGCTTTGATCTGATCGCTCTAATACCGACATTTTTTAAAAAAATGAGATTTTAGTGGCTTCTGAAGTTCCCCTTTTAGATGATTTTTTTTTTTCAATAAAACTAGTTGAAACTTCACTTAAATCTCAGTCAATTTCATTTTGTCAACCTGCGTCGACTAGGCAATAGGGAGTATGAGATATGAGGATTTTGGTGATTTTTAGTTGAGGAATGAAAATTGTTGCATTTTCCGTATAGGTATAATTTTACAATTTTAACTGCGTTGTTTGTATTTTGTTTATTTGTGCATGTTTGTCTGAACCACAAATTTCTGCTCTATATGCCCTACTAGGTTTCAGTATTTTAATTAAATTTATTTAAATATATTTTTCAGAATATTATTCATAGTTAATAATGATATGAATAATTATAACCGTGATCATAACATGGTTTGGGTGATTAGTAAACGCAACTTCAAATTGTTGAGATGACGAATAAAATAAAATCAAACTTGTTTTCCAAACTCCAAAACGGACTAGAGTAACCCATCAATTGTCATAAAACATTAAACCTGAATAAAAAGCAAGTGGACCTACCCATATATGTGTCTTAAAACGCATTCTGAATGTTCACTTCTTTACGAAACTTACGTACACTTCTTTTGTTGAATAATAATTTCATAATAGTTTCAAATAGGAATTTAAATGTACTCGTATTCATTGAGGCATTCAGTTTAATGTAAATTCAGTATAAATATGAATTTCCAGACATAGATGTCATTTCTTTTTTTTTTCTTTATTCGGATATACGCGCCAGTCCGCAATATATAGACAATCAGCAGATGTGATGGATGACCTTATACGATGACAAACTTGTCAGGCATGGGGAAGGATGCCACCAAACAGTACCTCTTGATTCAGTTGAACAAGGTATGTTAAAGAATGAGATCTCTCATCCAACGCCTTTTTAATCTCCTCCTCACATTTATGGGCATTATTTCATCTATGGCCATATCTCTTATTAGTAGGTTTATATGTCCGAGTAGGTTAGTGTGAAAACGTTTGTAAAGAGTCTTGATGTGTTGGTCGACTATTGGCATGTGGAACTCATTATGAAAGATTTGATTAGTCACGTACCAAGGTGCTTTTGAAATAAATCGTAATAATTTTGACTGAAAGGTCTGAAGATTTTGTAAATGTATTTGTTTTGGTAATGCCGTAAATCTGTGAACAGTATATCTATATAGGTTTAAGTAAGTATGTGTACGGGTTTAGTCTTTGTCTCAGTCTTAATTTTGAGGATTTAGAAAAAAGTGAGTAAAGAAGCTTTAGTCGTTTGTTAAGAGTTTCTATTTTCATTTTAACGTGCGGGCCCCATGTCATCCTTCTATTGAGGGTTAGTCCGAGCTACATTTTAAAATTTTTATTTTACACATGTATGACTTTTTAAAAAAATGCCAACTTTAAAAAAAAAGTCTAGAACTCTTTTAAATCCTATTTTTTTTTCACCTTACAATATTTTACGTTTCATAATATAATTCCATTCCTTTATGCTCAATTTGGCATTAGAGGTTTTAATAATAAAAACAACCCTTTAAAAACAAGGCTTATTCATTAAACTTAATGAAAATGTAGATTCTCATCGATTTTTCACAGCCCACCACCACCCCCCACCAGTGAAAATTACTAGCAACATCTATGTAGGATAGTTTGTCTAGCGATGTCCCAAATTGATTTACAGTTTTTTTGTGGGCTCAAATTTATGGCAGATAATAATGGAGTATAAAGGGCGGAAAAATATAGACTTATAAGCTAGAATCGATAGTGCGGCATAATAGCTAAGAATGGGTGAATAAATATATTGCCGTGGGGAACAATGGCTTGAAGTTACCTTGTCAGCGAAGGAAACATATGGGAGAGGATGGACAGCTAATTATTACTCGATGTAACATTATCGATGTAAGAGGAGCTATCGATTGTAAACAGATACTAATGGGCCAATGGGCCGCTTGGTGACAGTAATGTGACTCAGGGGCTAATGACGGGCATTATGGGTGAGGTGTCTTTTCAGGACCTGTCGTACTGCCCATTACCTCCTCTCCCTTCTCCACCCTCCCCATATTTTCGGATGTTACCTGTCGTGTTCCATGTGGGAGCTACATGTTTCGGCTTTATAACGGAAACTAAAATCCGAGCCCTGTATCAGAACAAAAAAAAAAAAAAAAAAGGAAAGGAACCAGAAAGTTAATAAGGTTACACGGTTTTTATATTACGGATTTTTATGCGCGACAAGGTAACTAGTACAAAATATCCAGTTTTGTGACAGCACTGCACAACCTCATCAAACCATCCTCTCTTCATTCTATACGCCCTTTTATGTAACTATATCCTGTGAACTTCAAAACTTTATTAAAAAAATAATACTGATATAAGTCGTAGAATATCAAATTTTTAATAGCACAAGCTTCTTAATTATAAAATAATCTTGATTCTTTGAGAATAAATAAAATTAAACAAATTTGAAAGTGTTCGTAACGCTTATTTTTTATTTAAACATTTCTTTATGCGAGTTGTAAGCAAAAAAAAAAAAAAAAAGGAATCCAAAACAAGTCGCGTAAATTAGGACATTAAGGGCTATTAATACTTGCAGGTTTTAATTAGTCTCTCTACACAGGAATAAGTTCGTTTGAAAATTAAGCAGCGTATTAAACACGAAATTCGATGCTTTACAACTTGTTTACATAACATTTTTTATTTTGAGTAGTTGTTTTTAAGTTGCGGGCTTAGGAACATGAGAGTACGCCATAAAAGTTAAAATTTCCGATGTTGGTTCATCGATTTTGGCAAAAAGACTTACACTTAAGCAAAATTTAATGTTCTCTCATTTTAAAGAAAAAATAATTTATTTCGCGATAAATTTTTTGATGATAGAGATATAAGCAAAAATCTAGAGGAAAGAAATTCCATTTCAGGGGCCGGCATTTGTAAAGGTAGTGTGTATATGTTACTGTGTATGATTAGGAGACTATTTACTTCGATGTCAATACTAAAAGGATTTAAACAACTGCTATAAAAAAATCAGATAATGTCTACTTTTTTTGTAACGGGCTCTTAGTCTATAAAAAGTTATTGTGGTAAGAGTTAAAATAAAAAAAAAAAACTGGCGATATGTTAATAAAATTAGATCGATTCATAGTGACATTAGTTGTAGATATAAGGGCAATTTAGTATGACAGACATCCGCAATAGTGAAAAATAATATTTCAAGAAAAATCGATTGAAATTCATATTAAATTGAGAAAGATAAAAGAATATTTATGTTTACATTGAAGTGGTAAATATTACTTAGAAATTAATTTCTGTACAACCAAAAATCATTTTAAGCAGAACAAATTCATCATGGGCAAATTTCACATTAAAAAAAAATTTAGAACATATTTTTGTTTTCTAAATAGGCCTAATTAAATAATAAAATGTCATAATTATTATTGTTATATATATATATATATATATATATATATATATATATATATATATATATATATATATAAAATCTGTAAACCTATATCCATATTATTGCAAATTATTTATATATTTGATACCTGATTGATAACATTATGATGCCCTGGGGAGTACCACCTTAATTACCTAAATTATATTTGCTTGTGATCATTTTGATAGGTAGGAATGAATGCAATTGGATGCAATTTAGATGGGAATTTCCGAAATATTCCCAGAGATCCCAATTAGTAGAAGTATAGTATGCCATTCCCGAAATTCCAGAAATAGGTAAATGAAACTCCAGTTTGGTTGAACTAATCAAATTAATGTGCATTGTAACGTCGATGTAGTTTAAAATAATTTTATTCATGTAAAATTTCAATACAAATACGTCTAGAAAAAAATAAGAATTTAAAATTAATATCAACGTGATAAACCAGTGACTGGTAGTGATAGAACAGTGACTCAAAACTGGGGTGGACTTCGCTGTCCAGGTTAACACTAACTCACTAGTCAATCGGTTACTTGTATATGGTCTGTTATGGAACTGCAAACATCCTGTAAACGCATGCGTAATATACCACTACTGCTACTATCCGTATTGTCAATGAGTCATATAATGGAAGAGGAGTAAAATAAAATAAGATTTTATTAATTTTACTGATTTTAAAATTCACTGCAGTTAATGAATGAATGAATGGTATAAATATATAGGAAAATTAAAAGACCTTATCGTCGTGATTCTGCAAAAGGTCGTATATCAATTAAAAGGTGATTATCAGGAGAACAAAAAAATAATTTTATTTGCGATTCATTTTTTTAGTTTCGTGACGGATTGAAATTATATTGTTATTATATTCATTCGTACAATTTTTTTTTTGTGCTAGAGTTTTCCTTATAGGCTGGTGTCAGTTAGAATTATTGACCAACCGTATCATGGAATTCGAATATTTTTTTAATGAGCATGATTCTTCTTTTCTATTTACTGGTGAAATACTTTAAGAATACTAGAGCTACTCTTACTAATTACGAATCCAATAGCAAAATCGAAAATTTCTGACATACAACCTGTTGCGGTATCAACGAAGTTATTTTTGTCACATCAAAGCTCGGAAAGTAGAAGATAAATTGACTTGAAAAACTACACAAAGTTACTGTTTACTCAAATAATGTCAGTACCTTCTTTTTATGTTACTACATTTAAAGGAAATTTTTTTATAAATAATAGACAAAAAAAAATTCTCCCTATTTTGTTCATATTTTAATACAAAATGGTAGTTTTATTCCATAGCTACAACATGAAAAATAAATCACCGAGATAGGACACTTAATGCGTCTTAATGAGTTAATGCGTTTTTAATTTCGATGTTGTTATGCTTGTTACATTAAAATTCGAGAAGTAGTGGATGTATTGATTAGAATTTTTTTCAGTTCTTGCATTTCATTTAAGTGTAACTATAAAAAAAATATCGAACTGCAAAGTCTATCCGGAAAGCCCAATCTAGAAACCTATATTAAGAAAGGACGATTAAGATGGATCGGGCATGTATCAGGTCATCCCATAAGTAATGGCAGTTTTTAATATTCTGTTTGTTTATGTTTACTTAACTAATCCCTCCTTGTCAATTTATTTTTGTTTAAATTTTTTATTTATTATAGCATTAAATACACTTCTATTTATGATGTTTTTGTTGGTGAAACTTATTTATTCTGTCGTGAAATTTGAATCATTTGAAATGGATCTTCCAACATACGCCATGTTGCTTTTCTCTCCTCTCCGGTTTAAACCAAGAACCTTTTCTCAACAGGATAGTAACTGGGGATGAAAAGTGGGTTTTCTATCGGAATGTTAGACGGTCGCAGCAATGGCTAGGACCTGGAGAAACAGAAGCGAGAGAAGGACTTCATCCAAAAAAGGGATGGTGTCTGTATGGTGGGATATGGAAGAAATCCTTCATCATGAATTCCTTGATCTTAACGAAACTATCACTAAAGATCTGTATTGTGGATCAGGTGGACCGATTGAAGCGAGCAATTGAGGAGAAACGTCCATCACTTATCAATCGACGCGGAATTTTATTCCATCATGACATTGCGAGGCCCCATGTTGCAAAACAAATATTGAAAAAATTAAATTAAACTTTGGATCGGAAATTATTCCTCACCCACCGTATTCCCCAGACTAGACGCCTTCGGATTATCACCTTTTCCGCAGTCTCCAAATCTCATTAAGCGGCAAGAACATGAATACAGTCGATGAGGTGAAAAACGAGATGCCAGCTTTCTTTTATTTAAAACCAAAGGATTTTTTCAGAACAGGCATTGAAAATTTGGTTTCAAGATGGCAAAATGTTATACAACAAGATGGTAAATACATTTTAGATTGATCGTGTGTCATTGATTTTATCCTATACCTTATAGAAAGTCATTAAAAACCTACATTACTTATAGGATGACCTGATAGAACGCATGGAAGAGGCCGGAATTCCGAAACATGTGATCAAAGGAACCCTGGAGAACAAAGATTGAAGGGGATACCACGACCAAGGTGGGTTGAAAATGTGGAGGGTGACCTCCGAAAGATGAGTTTGAGAAACTGGAGGCGAAAAGCAACGGATGGAGAGGAGTGGAGAAGAATTTTTGAGGAGTCTCAGGTCATCACAGGAATATAGTGCCATATAGTTAGTTAGTAACTATGATTAAATATAAATTTAAATAACACCTGTAAATATTTTATAATCCTTCCCTATTCCACAGCAATTTAATACTATTAAATGCATGAACGGAGAGGTGGTTGTCAAAAAGTTTTATTTAACAAAGTAAACTTAACTTGGACATTTAAAAACCTTTTGGGTGTTCGGGCACCCATGTTGCCTAATTGTGACCCGCATCCTTCGGGTCCTCGATAAATTTATTATTAGTTAAACTCTTCACGTCAAAAGGAACTCATGCTTCAACATTTTATTTAATAATGGTCAATTACCTAAAATTTTCAGGCCGAGAAGAATCAGCAAGTAGAGATGATAGTTAAGTACTATTAGGGAATTAGAGGGAGTTAAATTTATTAGTATTCATCAGAGGAAGTGACAACGGCTTTTTGGGGGCGAGTGTCGGGCAATTAGCATGGAGGGGTCGCGATTCTTCCCTTTGGTCCGTCCTGCCCCTCCCCCTCTTCGCGGGCCGTAACAAGGGGCAAAAAATAATAAAGAAAGAAGGGGACAAATTAAATCCGAGACCAAGCAGGTGAAAAGCAATTAAAATTAAATGCTAAGACAAAGGAAATCGGGGCATAACGACGTTAGGCGCCCCCCGCCCCCGCCAAACTTAAGTTGGTTAACCCAAGAAGAGCGACTTTTGAAACAGGCTTAATTTAAGGCGGAATTTAATATAAGTCTCATCAAGGTCCTCGAGCTCGCTTGTCATCCGCTTCGGGTCTCGGCCCCTCTCCAGCCTCCGAATAACTCCGGGTTCCAGACTTCCAGTCGCGAAGCATCTCTCTGGAAAACAAGGACCCGCTATATTTATAACGCTGAGTCCTATTAAAAACAATCCAGAACTTTATCAATAAACAAAAGTTGATGTTTTCGACTTTCGCGAACAATAAACGGTAGTTGTTACTGTCAAATTTTTTTTTTCCTCCAAGAATCAAAACAATTATTTTAGTTAGAATCAGCTACAATAATCAAATATATTGTAACGCGAAACAAAATAGAACACATAACATGTGGTTTTAAAGAGTTCTAGACTTGTTGGAACGAACTAACTAAGCTTGCCTAGAACCTTCCAGGCAGTTCTTCTTCAGACGAAATATAAGGAGCAATGGACAGCAGTGTAAGTCTTGGTCTCAAGCTCAAGTCATATGCTTATTTTTGTGTTACTGCATAGTTACAAAATGATACTTTTTCTGACCTGTTTAATTATTTGTGTGGCATTGTAGTTATTATTTTGGTTATATAAGATTATTTAAACCCACATAAGTTTGTGGGTAAACATTGCATAAAACATTGTTTTCCACAGCTGAATGCGTAATTCGAGTACTCGTTGACCTAAAAATATAAAATTTTCATCTTCATCACTTTCAGTACTGCAGCAATGCAACATTCTTTCATTCGATTATTAAAAAACTAAAAAAAAAACAAACTATTTTCGTGTATTTTACAATATAAACTAGAATAAAATTTGTTTTCCTAACCTGATTAATCTTTAAAGTGAAAAATAATCGTGTCTAACGGACCTAAAAAAATAAGAAAGGACGGTGACCCGAGAGAATGTTCTTCAAGCGGCACAGATATTTTAAACATTAGTCATTAGATAAAACAAATCTTGCCTGATACATACTTAAAACAAAAGCACTCGAGTGAAATAGTTACGAGATTCGGATGCAGCGCACCCTAAACCCTCAAAATGGTAATTTGATTGGTTGGTGTTCCTTTCCTATTCATCGAGCATTAAAACAGTATTGACTACTGTTTCTTTTAGGTAAGATCCAACCAGCACATGAAACACGTTGAAAACACATGCGGATCACACCTTTATTGATAACTAGAGCTCGGATTCCCGTGCAATTGCATCTTTTTATTGGTAAGTCAGAATAAAGCGAATTCAAGTTACTTATCCGAATCAAGCCTAATGGGATGTTTTAACGGAGTTTTATACTGCACGAAATTGCACGTTTTGGGGTTTACTGCACGAAATTGCACGTTTGGGGGTTACTGCACGAAATTGCACGTTTTGAAATTTTATTGCAAGAAAATGCATCATTTGATGTTTTGAAGAAAAAAAATTATAACAAATTTTAATTTTCTTAAATACACATCAAAAAATTGGTGGAATTATAAATGGGAATTAGGAATAGGAATAAAAAAATAACAGAAAGGAAACATAGGAAAAATATAAAGGGAACTTGGGAGATGTAAACAAACACAAACCTCTAATTTCCAAGAACTAAGGGCTCAGTAGTTCCTTGATGTTTACATTTTGTTTCATAATTCTTATCGTTCTTTCACTATCTGTCTAGCTTCTGTCGGATATATTGTTACTTAAAATGCCAAAAATTGGAGGTTTGTCTTCAAAAATTGCGGGATGGATTGAAAAATATCTTGATTCAAAAGGGATGTTAGTGTAGTGTTATGCAAATCTTGTGATAAAAATATTAGATGTGAGAGGAAATCACAAATTGATGCCCACTGCAGCACAAGTAAGTACCTAATTATTTTTAACTATAGAACGGTACCACGGGTAGTGCGTGTCATCAGAGGGATTTAAAAATAAGCCTACGCACCGGATACTGCATCTAGTGATTCCATAATTTGAGTAGCATCTTTCCTTTATAAGATCTCCCTATTTCCAATATAATTACAACTCACATGCAAGTGTTTTACTCTTTATTCCAAATCTTGTTACTATTTCAAAAAAATATTTATATTCTGATTTTTTTTTTTTTTTTTTTTTTTTTTTAACGGAAATATTTTTAAATATAGAATTGCAAGAAAATGTGCAATCAATTATGAAATTAAAAACCATTTTGATGAATCCAACCATTCAATCTAATTTGGCATTTATTAGATCGAATTTAGCAGCTTTGCCGGTTGCTCTTACAGAACTAGAGGAGAAAAATCTTTCTCTATATGACCAAATAAAAATAGTTAAGGGCGTTGGAAAATCATTGAAAAAAAATCAAGAGCGAAAAAGTAATTATTATTTACGAAAAATTTCGCAAATTTTCATTAAAAAATCCTGAATACTATTAAAAAATTGTAATAATTGCCTGGACGGAAATTCAGTCACTATTAAATTGAAGGAGATCCCTAGTTTCTGAGTCGCTCTACCGATTTTTGAAGCTGAGATATCTTTTTCTAAATTGAAAGAAAGTTTAAGTGAGAGGAGGCACTGTTTAACAGAAAAAATTTAGAAATGTAGTTAGCTAGAAACTTTGATTAAAAAAATAATGAAGTGTAGTATATTTCTAATGTATTCCACTATTTTTTCTTTACTAATGAAAAAATCATTATTTAACAAAAATCTATATTAAAACTAATATTTTAAAAATAAAAGATTTTACTTCAATTTACTCTCCGCTACTTATTTGTTTCAAAATTAGCTATATATTGTTCACATAAATAATTTAATTCATGATTTTCAAGCAATATATTTTTTTGCATGTTTTTGCACGGTTTGAAGTTTTTATTGCACGGTTTTGCACGTTTTTAAGTTTTTATTGCACGTTTTCAAATGTTTACTGCACGGAATTCCGAGCTTTAATTATTACTAAAAATGCCTATAATGGGAGCAAGTCGAAAACTGCGGGATGGATTGAAAAATCTCCTGAACTCAATAGGGATGATTGTCTAGTGTTCTGTAAATCTTGTGATAAAACATTGGATGTGGGAGGAAATCACAAATTGATACCCGCTGTAGCACAAGTAAGTACCTTTTTTTTTTTTTAACCCTAGAATGGTAACAGGAGTAGTGCGTGTCACCAGAGTGATTTAAAAATAAGCCTAAGCACCGAATATTGCATCTAGTGATTCCATAATTTTAGTAGTATCTTTTCTTTTTTAAGATCTTCCTATTTCCAATATATGTAATTACAGCTCACATGCGAGTATTTTCTCTGTAATCCACATCTTGCTGTTACTATTTTAAGTAAATATTTTATGTTCCGATTTTTTTACCGGATATTTTTTCAAAAATATATCAATAGTATTATAAAAAAGATCCGAAATTCAGTGATTATACCAAAATCTATACGAAAACCAATATTATAAAAATAATCTGTAAAAATAAAAGAGTTTCTATTTCAATTTACTCTCAGCTACTTACTTTTTTCCAAAGTAGCTAGTTTTTGTTCACAAAAATAATTTAATGCCTGATTTTCAAGCAATACATTTTTATTGCATGTTTTTGCACGTTTTGAAGTTTTTAATGCACGTTTTTGCACGTTTTGAACTTTTTATTGCACGTTTTCAAATTTTGACTGCACGGAATTCCGAGCTTTATTGATAACAATGGGCTGTTCGTAAAGGACTACTGCCGCTACGAAAGGTTGTCATTGTGTTCTAAGTACTCGTTGGGACGAACCATTGATCGACTATTCGATTAGCTCTTGTTCGAAAAACAAGAAATCGAAATTAGGATCAAAATAGTGGTTCGTTGACAACAGCAAGTTTGAAAAACCTATTAATATGGCCTAGGTAAGCATCCAAAGTAACGCAACAAGTAAAAAGCGCTAGTTTTAACTACAGCTTAATTTTTTCGTCCGTGTAGGTGATGTGAGAAGTGGAAAAGAATCGCTTTCTGTACCCAATAACTTAACGAAACACACATGTTTGTTTATTTAACGTGATTTTATGTTTATCGGATGATGCTTTTTGGGATTCCTAATTCATTGGGAGTCCTCAATTTTAAGAATTCAGGTTTCGAATTCTTACTGGGGTATCCGAGAACGGCATAGCCAAGGATTTTTTCCTCCCATTTAAAATTTCTAGGGCTACCTGGCGGGATAAGAACAACCGACCTCCTGTTCAGTAGTTGGCTAGACATTACACCTCAGGTGACCCCCATGTTAAATGAGAGTTTTCTTCATATTCAGTTTTCTAGTAATGGATATTGTTGATATTTTTATCATTCATCAAAATTATGCATAGGTGATTTAGTTTATCGTTGTCTTGATGATACTTGAATTCGCGATGACTTGAATTAAGTGGGTTTAACTGCATTTTACAGACTCTTAAGTTTTCGCGTATTCCAATTTGATTCTCTGGATTTTTGCTTGCTCAGTTTAGCTAATTATCCAGAAAATCATTCAAGAATGATAATGATTTAGTTAGGTTTTTAGAGGACAGATTTTCGTGTCCTGCTTTTGTGATAGTAAGAAAGGGGTCGTCGGGGAGCGCTGTGATTAAAGGAAGACTACACCTTCCCCCGATCTCATTATTGACAGTGGAGCTCTCTTTATTTTATGCAAATTAGCTGCCCCCCCACCTCCGATTCCCTCTCTCCGCCCCCCCCCCTTGTTCGACCAACAGCATGCAGATCTCCTCTCTTTAACCTACACCGGAATTATGCTTTAATACACCAAAGTCACAACAGCCCTCCAAGATAAAGCAGTGTCTCTTTGCTTCCTAATGAAACGTATATATTATATCCCTAACCACTTTGCATAATCTTCCTTTTGAAATAATAGACTTCAAACGGTTTTACAAGTCGTAAAATAAATCTCATAATCCCTTTGCCTGTGTTGTATTAATTGCCAAGGAGAGGGGCTGGAGGGGGGGGGGGGCTCTTTAAATATCATTTCGCGCTGGGCTTTATATTTCAATTTAATAAACCGGGGCCTCTCTCTGCGAGGACTGCTTTTATCCAATTACAGGAATATCTGTTTCGGAAACAATTAAGTTTTTTCCTTTTTTTTTTTTTACATATAAATTTATACGCTATTAGAGAAAGCATAAACTCAGCATTTTTTAAAATTGAAACTGATTTAATACCTGATATTTATGTTAAAATATAAAATATTTCATTGGCTTACAATTTTATGCTCACACCAGTGCCTCTATATGATCTGGTTCAATTGAGTATGCATTCATTTTTATACTTTAGTAGAAATAGAAGCATTTTACCAGTTTTTCTCCTAACTAAATATTTAGGTAATGATAGAATGTGTGTGTTTTGGAGGTTGTAATTGTCTCATTAAATTCAAATCCTGAACAGGTATGTCTGCCATTTACATGATACGAAATCGAACCTTCGAGGTTTCTCACAACAAATAATTTCTGAGGTGTTTTAACAGCATTTGTATGTCTTATTGTAGTTGTTTCGATAAAACATGATAGCAGTGTGAAGTTCAGATCTCTAATGTGTAACATGCGGAAATGAATTGAATTTAAAATTGCTTTCATGTTTTATTAGAGAAACTGCGGAATACTGCTTTGAAAGGGAAGTTTTCAATATAATCTTAATCTAAATTAAATTAGGAATAATAAACTTGAAGAATAAAAAAATATAGAATCTGAAATATCATTAGTTCAATGCAAGACTGGTATAACTCAAAATAGCATGTTTTTTAAATTTTTTTTTCTTCTGAATATCTGATTTTCTACTACTATCTTTGAGCGAAACCGCAAAACAAAACCGTCAATCATAGCGATAATTTCTGAAAAATTTGAACAATCCGATAAAGCGGGCAACGGATATTAAAAGAAGGAACTTTATTTGTCTCTCAAGTAAAATCTATTTCTGTTTTTTCTTTTAGTTAGGCCAGTCTTATATTACGCGAGAACACTATCAGATGTATAATCATAATAATGGCTACGGTTTGTCATTATTATATCAGATACTAGGGTAAACTATACAGTTATTGACACTCAGTACAGTTATTGACACCCCAACTTCAACTTAAAGAAATAAGTAATCAAGTCCTAATTTTATTTCAAGATATGCTTGAATCTAATAGTTGAAGGGTCCTCTAAGTCATCTATGTAGTAAGACTTAAACAAACTCACCATAGGGAAGATTTCACAATTAAATTCACAGGTTATTGACACTAACTAGTTTTTGCACTTTATGCAATAAATATTGCCTAATGGTAAAACTATTGAACTTTTGACCCAAAAAAATCTCTTGAGTCTTGATGAGGATAGATAATGAGGAGCTATAGGAAGTTTCTACTTGATTCCTTTATAAAAAGTTTTTTTTTTTAATTTAACCACAGAAATGTAGTCTTAAGGGGGCCAATAACTGTACGGTTTACCCTACTTTATTTTTTATTTTGTCTATTCAAAAATTTTAATTTTTTAATAATTAAACCTATTGTGTAAGTCTTTTAATGCTTCAACAATAATTTCAACTTCCTTTTTTTTTTAATGATTTAAAATGTAGGTTAAATCTATGGCAACGATCTGTAACAAATATTGGATTTTTTTCTTTTTTATATTTTAAAATTTCAGGATATAGAAACGCAAACTTAAAGCCCTTTGATGTGAAATAGGCATTATCTAAAAAAAAAAACTTTTTTTCTAATTTAATTATATAAAAAAAAAATCACATTCGACAAGTAGATCGGAAACTGCATTAGCCCAATTAGGCAGGACACATTATCGGAGGAACACAAAAACACATTAAAGCCTTGCTAATGGTTGGGGGGGTGAGGGAAATGTAGCGTGGGGGGGGGGGGGCGCCCCGGATCCAATAAACAGAACTGACAAGTGTCGCGAGTCATCAATCGGCCCTCCAAGGGACAATATGATATTTTGCATCCCCTATGGCCCATAAACCAACCCATATGTGTCCTCTTACAGTCGAGGGCTATCATATTAACGTGTCAAAATTTTTTATTGGATTTCATATTCAAAGCGTATATATATATAATAAATTTATATAGAGTTCTCACATTAACTATTTCAAATACAAAGAAAAAAAAAAGATCTGAGGAGATAATGTGAACAAAATGATTTTAAGTTTTTTATCGGTGAAATGGTTTCAAGAAAAGACTAAAATAGTTTGTGCAGTGATTTTCTACCAAAACAGGTTGCGTTTCTTTTATTCTTCTTTATATTTTCTAATTGGACCTAGACATATTTATAGTTGGTGATATAATATAGTTTGATTTACCATAGCTTCACAATATCAGTCTTATAAATTATTTCGTTTTCATCTTGAGGGCAAGGGTTTGGTAAGGGTCATCTGTGGTTTAGTGGTTAGCATAGCAACCAACAATAATAAAGGTCGCAGGTTCGCGTCCCGCGGTGTTCCTAGAATTTTTTAATGGGAGTCAAAAATCCTTGGCTAATCCGTATCCTAATTATACCTGAATAGAGAAAATGTAGTGCTCATACAGTGGCATCGTCGGATTAGCCTTAGTATCATAAAGGGACGTTAAACAAACAAACAGAATGCACTCAGAGGAGTGTTTCATTATTGTTGTGAACGATTCTTACAAGCTTTAAGCAAAAAAACATTGAAAATTAGGTTTTATGTTACTAGTTGTGGTAAATATCGCTTCCCATGGATACCAAATGGATTTATTTTTATGCTCTTTAAAATAATAATAATAATAATTGATCGAGAAGTGCTGACGAATGTCGTTTCATTATAATTGTAATTATCTATACTTTAGAAAGAATAACAAACGAAAAGGAGTAATCGGTGAAAAAAAATTTGCTAAATGGCGTTTACAAATGTTCATTTTACATACGTATGTAAAATGACTACACCTTTGTTGTAGTGGTTACCATGGCATCCTACAGTACTAAAAGTCGCTGGTTCGATTTTTAATGGGAGTTAAAAAATTCTTAGCTATGCCGTCCCTCGAATAGGATGTAAAATAGAGGTCCCGAGCCTGTAGAATGTCAGGTACTCGTTTAAGATACCTATTCTAATTATACCTGGATAGGCGAAATTTAGGACTCCCACTGTAGCATCGTCCGATTAGCCTTAGTGGCATAAAGTGACGTTAACAAACAAACAATTGTTTATTCTATAATGGTTAACAAACCCACTATATTCCTTATGTGTTTTTCTAATTAAAACAAAGTTACGTTACATCTAAGAACGATATTATTTAAAGATAGGTTATTATCCTTATTATTTTTTCTCTAATATTTTTCGTTACTATTTTTTTATATCTCTATATCTACACAAATTTGTTGTCACCATGTTTGTCGGAGATAAAATTTGAAACTACGCAATCGATCTTGATAAAATTTGGCTCATTGTGTATAGTTTTGTCCAACTTAAAACACAGGATAGCCTTTTTCTCGATTAATGACCTCAATATTTCTATTATTGCCCATTAATTGTTTGTTATACTGCAAATGAGAGTAATTAATTATAGTTTCTATTAAAGTTCAACAGATAGTGGTGTTAGTTGATTTATTGACATAAAACTTTATGTCAATATTTCTTTCGATGTTTATGGTAGGTAAGCTAGCCAAATCCTATTTTTCTGGTTTGGACTAGGAAAATCAATTTTTTCCATAGGCCAATACATGCCGGCTGCTCATGCGTGGTAAAACCAACAAAACTATTTGCGTTAGCAAAAGACAGGTTAACCAAAATCATTGTGCACCTATTAGCACTTCTATAAATTGAAATTATGAATTATAATAATTCAAAAAAATGAAAATATTATTATAGAAAGTTATAAACTAAAGTTATCTATCTCATTCATAAAATTAAATGTTTCAACGCATTATAGCGAAACATTTAGATTGTTTATGGATTGTTTTCAGCCAAAAAATATTTCAACTTTATGAGTTTGTAGTGTTATTAGTAATAATACCTTACAAATCAACATTATCAGTCATGCACTTTAATTGTGGATTTTCTTTTATTAAAACAAAATACTTATGGAATTCTTGTTGCCAATAGCAAGAGAAAAATCTGGTTCATGCCACATATTTTTATGGCTTGAATATTTTATTCCTGGAGTCCATCTCTTTGTTCTATTTCAGCCATAACTTTTTTATCCCCTCGTAATCCCGGTAACATAACGGCAGGCAGTGACAGGGCCTGGAAAGGGAAACCGCAGAGCTGTGCAGAACCGCGAATTTAGGAAAGTGTGAAGGTGATCCGTATCCAATGGCAGCCATAACAGGGGGGGGGGCGCTCCCCGCCATATGCCACCCTTCAGCCCTGCCATAAGCATTTTATCCAAGGCCCCCCCCGTCCCCTGGTATTCAATAGGGCCGGATTTTATTGGGGACCGTATAAACAAATAGCTCTGCCCTTCCCCGGTGTCTTTTAGGGCGCTGGGATTCCTGGGGCTCCTCTCCTCGCTCGGGGTATTTTTACCACCCTTCGGGGATCGCCTTTTTAAAATGTCTCTTGAAAAGCGTCGTTACTTTCGATCCTTGGAGGAATCCCTTCTCATAAAGAGGGAAAACTTTTTTTATTCTAAGGGCGACCGATCATTGGTCCGTCGGTCGTTCCCCGTCGGCTTTATCGTCCGGAGTTCGGACATCAATGTTCCCTCTGCGTGACAGGATTAGATAGCTTCATCCTCAAGGAATCTTCGTAAACGAACCTGATGAATATACTATACTATAATATTAAAGAATTAATGTAAACAGTTTGGATAATGACTTAGCTAGTGAAGAGGTCAAACTATTAAACTAATAATTCGACATATTACCTTCTACCTTGAAATCTAAGTAAAAATTAAAATATATCGTTTCAATAACTATCAAGGAAACTTTCGATTAAAAGTCTGTAACGAATATTCGATCTGAATATGTTAACAAAGGAATAAAGAATACACAGTTCGATAAATATTCACATAAAAACAATCTGTACCTGTGTTTTTTTCTATCTCATCTATAAAAAAATGCTTGTTTTTATACAGATAATTTAAAAAAAAACGCTTCTATTAAAAAAAAACTTTTTTTTTTAATTTATCGTGCATATATTTTTCGTTAAATTTAATCTAATTTAAAATCTCACTATCTAAAATAATTACCATTCAAATATTTTTAGGACTATCGCGTCTAAAATTTTGGATGCTTCAATAATCGAATTACTTGAAATATTATCGACAAAATTACTAAACTAATTATACCGTGTAAGAAATGAAATTATTGACGATGGTCTTTGCCTAATAATTTAGAAGTTGGTGAATTCCTACCTCCGTCAGAATAGAAAACGTGACTCCGACACCAAGATAATGACATTGTTAAGATACTTAGAAAACATCAAAACTAGAATACCTTTTATGAATGGTTTTTGCACATAATCTTTAACAATAATACTATTCTCACGATATTTGGTGCACTTCTCCATGCCTAAAAAGTATGGAGAAGAAACTCGCATAGCTTTGCTAAATCTTTACTGTTCTTAATAAGCATTATTATTGATTTTTGAACAGTTTAAAATAAAAGGATAACAGTTAAAGCTTGTCATGTAGAACCCCGAGAACGCCAATTTTTTAATTTGACCGGTAAATGAAAAACCCAAAGTTGTGAATTTCTGATCAATCGGAATGAAGTTTCTAGGCAAGCATGGTATAGATACATTATCAAGCTCCAAATAGTTGGGAATTCCAAATTTTCAAAAAAAACTTTTTTTTTTACTTTTTAAAAAAATCTTTTAAATTTGTTTTCCTTATTGCATCTTATAGCTAAGCTTTAATAAGTCTTTCTAGCGATAGATAGAAGGCAAAAGGTCAAAAAAAAAGTATTTAAGAAAGAAGGAAAACCTATTTAAGTTTGGAATAACATTAATCAGTTTATTATTGAATGTTTTTATGGTTTCATTAATCACCTCTATTAATTAAATACAATAAATAAATTCTAAACAATAAACTCTACAATAAATAATTAAATAAAATTTTGAATTTTATGTTAACAATACATGAACAGTAATAACTTATAATGTAATGAATGTAAATTAATACTCACGGGCATAGTCTGACTGCCGTGCAAACTATTGATGGCTGCTTGGGCCTCTAAATGCGAACTAAATTTAACAAACGCACAACCTGCAACAAAATAAAAATATAAATTAATTATCAGTTGGTTACAATTCGGATGAAAATCTAAAAAAACATAATATAATATTGTAAAGCAATGGGATAGAATATGACGTCCCATACAAAAAGAGGACATTGAAGTTAATGAGACTGAGATTGGATAGTTACATTCAATCAATTTTTTTTTAAAAAGATTAAAAGCAAACATAATACTGGATAAAGTGAAGTAGCCCTAACTGGTTATTGAAGGTATAAGCAATGCAACTCTAAAACAAGTAATGGTAAAAGAAAAATTAAGTGTACAGACCACCATTGCGACTATAAGAAATTTGTGACCATGAAGAATAAAGATAATTTAGGACTCGGATCCCCCATAGTTTCGAAAAATGATTTCGTGATGGAAAGGGATACATTTTTTCAAAGGTAAATAAGTCTCAGATTCTGTTTTCTGCTATAGACTTTCTTTCACTATTAATTTACCTACTAATTTAATGCTTTATACAATTCAGGAATAGTAAGTTCGTGGCTTACTATTTTTTTTTATACACTAAGAAATTAGTGTTACATTTTTTCATTTGTATTTCCATTTTTAATAGCTTGGAAATGCAAGAGTCCAAAATCAATTTTTTTTCTTCTTCAAATTGTTTATTTGCCTAAATCATTCTTCAGAAATGGATAAAAGTAATTGTTTGTTCGTATGTTAGAAAGTAGTCCATTGAATGTTTGATGATTTCGCCGAACGTGGTTCACCCTAATGACTCTTACCCTAATATGTCGAATGATTTCCGGAAAATGCACTTATACCCATTTGCATTTCCATACTTCAATTGTTTAATGTAACTCAATCACCTTTTATGCTAATATAGTTTCTAGTAAGCATTAATTGTTTTCTTCTTCAAGAAAACACTTTGTCAGGAAAAAATAGAATACCTTTAAAGAGCCCACCTTCTTTGAAAATTTAGAACATTAAATTAGGAGATTAATAGTGAAAGAAAGCCTATAGTAGAAAACAGAATCAGAGACTATTTAACTATGAGAAAATTTGTTTTGTTTTTGTCCTTTTCATCAACTGGTTATAAGTGAAACTCTGGGGGTTCCAAGTCCTACATCATCTTTATTCTTCATTGTCATCCAATGATATTGTTGCTATTAATAAATTCTTTCTCAATCTTTTGAAAAATACGATTGAATGTTACATTCCACTCAACAATATTATTTACTTTTATCCTATTTTTTATAGATCATCATGTTCTATGCGATAATGTTTATCAGATCCTATTGAGTTAGGAATATTAATATGTTAGTAAACCGTTAATCATAAAATAGTTTTAAAAATGTTAAATTAGACACGTTTTGTGCAGAATGAATTCTTTCGACTGAAGTAAATAACAAAGCCTCGTCGTTGATACTGCAAAAGATCATATGTCAGAAGTTTTCGATTTTGCGATTTTATTGGATTTTTAATCAAAACGAGTAGCTCTAGGGTCCTAAAAGATGAAGTATGTCAACAGTGAATAGAAAAAAAGAATCATGCACAATAAAAAAATATTTGAATTTCAGGATTCGCCTGGTCATTAATGAGTGACACCAGCCTATAAGGCTAATTTAAACTCTAACACAAAAAAAATTTTACGAATGAATATAATAACAATTTTAATGTTTCTTTCGATAATCAAACACAAAAACTAAACAAATGAATTGCAAATAAAATGATTTTATTTATTCTTCTGAAAATCAGCGGTTAATTGACATGAAATATTTTGCAGGATCATCGACGATGTACACATTTTTTTTTTTTTTTTTTTTTTTTTTTTAAAGCGAAAATGTTTACAATATGTAACTATGTTTATGGATATGTAACTGAGTTACTCAAAGAATACTGTTTGTTATTGATTAATCATTTTACATTGCCAAAGGGAACTATAATTTCGTTTTCATCTGGCGTGTGAAGGGGCCCAAAGCGGACAAAGCAACTCCGTAATATCCTAGAGAAAGGGGCAACAAAAAAGTAAAAAGAAGTCGGACGGGAGACCCCCAGAGGAGTGTCAACATCAATAGAGAGCCCAGCTCGGCAATTATAGTCAACTCAACTCTATTTACTACGGAGGACGTTATGAGCTCCGGCCCCCAATTTATGCCCCTGAGTCCCCTAACAAACTCTCCCCCAAATTAAGACTTTTTCATATCCCGACCAACATTTTTCGGCTTTTCCCTTCAGGCCCACTTTCTCTTTTCACACTATACCTTCTTTTCATTTAACTCGGGCCCTTTTTACGTTTCCTTCTGAAAATGAAAGGGGGAATTAATAAGTCTGCAGCAGATACAACCTTGCCAGCAGAGTAGCAGATAACTGCATCCTTCTTAGTAGGAAGCTTTATATAAATATAATTTATATAAAACTAAGGATAAGTTTGTATAAGCACCGTTTTCTTCTGAAAGGATTTTAGGAGGCAGAAGATTTTTAGAAATTGAACAGACAATGTAAAGTTTCGTGAAGGGAGTCTAACGCAGAATATCAAACAAAATAATAGTTAAAAAAAAGCTAACGTTCTAATTTGATTATTTAAATTAATATTAATTAATGCTTCAAACTATTTACCGTATTTATTTCTGTATATTTTGTTTGTTTGTTTATTTAACGTAACTTCATGTTGCTATTCTATTCGGACGATCCTATACCTATATGGGAACCTTAAATTTTGCCTATCTAGTTATAATTAGAATATGGATTTTAGTTATGCTCTTATTTGATCCTTTATTGAACTTCACTTATAATAAATTATTGCTCCGATGTTTCGACAAATTACGCCATATCAAGGTCAAATAGGCTACCTGCCTTTGTTAAATAGAAAAAAAAACAATCAATAATAGTCTATCACAGTCTTATATCAAATAAGTGCTTACGTAAAATCTGTTTTGGTCTCAAATAAATAAAAAGTTCAAAAAATAGGGAAATTTAACAAGTACCTAACATCGCATAGGTCGGGACCTCTGTCCTGGTCCCCTTCGAAGGACGGCATAGGCAAGGATTTTTTACTAATTTTAAAAACTCCTAAGGCCACCTGGGGATACGAACCTGCGAAGTTCTGTTTTAGTTGGCTAAGCAATCCACTACACCACAGTGACCCCATATATTAAAATATAGTAGCAAGTATTAAGATTTTTTAAATTATTATTATTCTTCAGATTTAACCATAATACTTTGAATGAAAATGTACTTTTTAACTGTTGCATATACTCATCCAAAGCGGCAACACAGCAATTAGGTCAACTAGAAGGAACACTGTAATATCAAGAGGCAAAAGAAGTTTAATTTCATTAAGCCTTAGCGGAGATGGTTACTGCAGTTAGTTCAGAACTACTTTTGTTACTCTCTGGCTTAGTTTAATTCTTCAATAGTGCTCTAACTTCCATTATTTTTTTTTTTTTAATCTACATAAAATTCTTTTATTTCTTTTAATACCAAAATAGCTTTAAAATGCTTTGTTGTAAATGGGGGCAAACTTCAGAGGTCGGAAATGACTCGGAAAATCCACTTTAAACAATGGCTTCAACGGACCATCGACTCAATTACGATTGGATCAGTTGTTTTTTTTTCTTTTTTTTTTTTCAATGAACAGAGAGATATCTCGGAGGCATTAACGATGACGAAGGCCGTGAAGATGAAACGCGATAAAAAGGGCGAATTTTCCGTTATGCGGAATATTACCCCCGTTATTAATACTTAAACAGGGAAACGTATAAAGGCAAAATTATTCCCGGGGCT
Source organism: Aelia acuminata (assembly GCA_911387785.2). Taxonomy (NCBI): domain Eukaryota; kingdom Metazoa; phylum Arthropoda; class Insecta; order Hemiptera; family Pentatomidae; genus Aelia; species Aelia acuminata. The sequence continues at coordinate 34,829,179 of OU426982.1, forward strand.
ACTAAACTCATTATTCCCGTTCCCCTTTCGAAGGAAGAATCGGAGTAATATGGCGAGGCGGAGAGAAGAGTGAAGGAAAAGAGAGGAAATATAAGTGGCAATATTTTGAGAGAGTTTTTCTTCCCCCGGCACAGGGCTCTTTCCCACTTCCCTCCCTGAGCCCTTAATGGGGTGTAATCCTCTTTTAGGCTCAGCTCTACCTTCCTAGCAAAATAAATTAGTTGCAAGCCCCAGGTAGGAGCGGCCCAAACGAGCAGGGATTGCTTTACTTTGTTCCCCCCTTCAATACAGAGTACAAAAACATAGGACAATGGTATCCGTGTCCTAAATAAATAAAAAAATCCCCTTTTCCTCATTTGTCACGTGTAATGCGTACTCTCACGACAAATAGGATTTGTGATGTTCCTAGATTAAAAGTATCATAATACGAAAATTTTCAAAGAAAAAAAAAATACGGAATCAATCGATGAAATTAATTCGTGAATTTGATATTGGAAATATAAGGCAATTGAAAAGTAGGACAGAAAATGTTTTTTTAAAAAAAGGAAATATTTGGTACACTACATTTTTAGTAAATTTCTAGAAGCCTTCAAACTGTGCGAACCTCCAACCCTCGAACAGGTTTTCTCCTGTGCCTTGCCGTACCGGCGTACCACGAACAGCAATTTACACTTAAACGTAAAGTCAAGCGAACAATGATGTCTGAACGCACCTATGCACCTTAATAGAATATTTTTTATTACAGACGGTTGACTTGAAACTGGTGGCTGTTCAGGCTTTTGCTCTAACTCATTAAAGCAACGTGAGAAAAATGCTAAAAGAAGGTCTAGAAGCTTATCTTAACTATCACAAAAGTGACACCAGCGCTACCCACGAACACACAGGCGAACGGAATCTTCGAATTTGTGTCTTATTTAGATTCGCCGAACAGTGTTCGGGACAGATTTTTCGAGAGTAGTTCCAGGGGTGAAGTTCGTACAGTGTAAAGGCACATTAAAAATAATCATTCCCATGACGAATAAAGATTGATATTTTTAAAACTTATGTTGAATAATGAAAAATGTAGTAAGCACTGAAAGCTTCGTTCTAAAATGTAACAAAACATATTTTAAGAGGCTTTTTATAAGGTTTAATACTTGCCTATTAAGAAAATTTCACCAATTATATCATTTTAGTTGCGCCTATTAGAACGAATATCTTCTCAATTTTGACAAGGATAGTCAAGGAAAGACGCAACGATGATCTAGTTTTTTCGAATTTATCACTGAAATACTTTTTAATAATACGTACTTATAAGCGAACAATGATGTTTGACCTGCACCTTACTACAATAATTTTCATTACAAAGAAGGCTAGCTGACTTGAAACAAGCTGTTTTTACTTTTGCTGTAACATATTACGTACAAAAGCAAGTCAGAAAAGTGCTAAAAGAAGGTCTAGAAGCTTATCTTATCTAACTCAAAAGCGCTGTCGCTAAAACACTAGCGCTGTCCCCCCGAACATAGAGGCGAACAGATAAAGTACCTGTTCGAGCTCTTATTTTTTATTAGTTTCTTATTTAGATTAGCCGAACACTGTTCCAAACAGACTCTTGGAGGGTGAGGTTAGCCCAGAGTACAGACATCTTCTCAGTACATCATATTATGTATCATAATTTTTTTTTATTTTGGATAGCCAACGGTTCGATCATTAGTTTATGATGATCTATGAGGATTAGTTTATGATAGATTAATAGTCAGGATTTTCAGTTTGATCTTTTTTTTTATTTTGGATAGCTAAAGTTTCGATCCCTTGAAGCGGAGCTTCAACAGGGCTTCTGAGTCCAGAGTAATACACAGAATCTAGAGAGTGAGAATCCCTGATGAAGATCCACATTTAGGGATCGAAAAGTTGGCTATCCTAAATAAAAAAAAAAGATCAAACTGAAAATCCTGACTATTAATCTACCATAAACTAATCTTATGATTATAAATATTTAAATTTCTCATGTTTCTGACAAGGTGGAAATTATAGCAATGTTTATTTGCGGATAAGGGTTTATAAGAGAACACTCTTTTAAGGAGGTAGCACGCTTTGATTGTTACCGTATTTCTGTAGCAGAATCCTCGCCTCAACTCCCGAGGCACTTGACCATGCCACAAATTCATTTATCTATCGACAAAGGAAACGGCATTTTGTAGCTGGAGGGGAGGAGAAGGCGGCTAAATGAAAGCGGGATGGTGGGGGGGGGGGGGGGAAATAAATTAGTAGGTGGGGAGGGGAGGGAAGGAGCCCTAGGTGACAGAATCAAAGGCTGCATTGTGCGACAGTAACAAGTTCAACAAAGGCGCCATTGTAGCCCGCCGTTCGGATTGATCTCACTTCATAAATCACTTTTCTCCCTCACTTCTCGTCCCGAACTTTTTCACCTGTAACCACTTTCCGACAATTCTCCCCGGTTCTTTCTTACCCCCCCCCCCCCCCCCCTCGCTCTTGACAACTCTGTACAAACAGTCCGTATTGACTCTCTTGCTTTCCAACTCACACATCCCTTGAGGCCCTCCGAGCGGGGGAGGCCAGAGGGCTTGGGTCCGATTTCGGCGGATCAGAATGAGGGATTTCGAAATATAAACAATCCTACATGAAAGGGGGAAAGATGGATAAAATAAAACGGAACTGATATTTTTTTTTATGTTGAAAACCATTCATATTATTTCCTGGTTCTTCAATCATCTTCATATGTCATCGCTACCACGTCAATCTATCGAATTTGAAAATCATCACTTTTCAGGGCAGCAAACAGTGCTCAACTCCTTTTTCTAAAGTCAGCCTTTTTCTAAAATGGGAAAGTTTTTTATAATTTTCTTTCGGTTGGTATTGAACATTCATTAATTTTCTAACGAATTTTATCTGAATTGGAGAGCACTAGGACTTAAATTGGGTCTCCCCATCACCGTTGCATTTTGTTGATTAATTAAGATATTAAGGCCCACCTCAAATTAGACCTAGGCGTAATCTACGTGTGGCAGAAATCCTGTACATATTTTTTGACATTAACGCACTTTGAACAATAAACAGCCAACACCTATGACTATTACCCAAATCTTTATCAGCTAGCCCAGAATGGCAGATAACCAGTGGCGGATCTAGGGGAGGGGCGCCCCCCCCCCCCTGAGAGGTGAGGACCCCAATCTACAATTACTATTTCTGTATAAAAAGGGCAATCCTTAGAGATTTTTTAAACCCAATAAATGTAAAATAGATTGTACATAAATATTCAACATAAATTCACAACGTAAATATACACTTAAATTAGGTCCTTCATGACACCTACAAATTATAAAAATAAAAAATGCGCACCCCCCTCCAAAAATTTCTGGATCCGCGACTGCAGATAACAGTGAACCAGCAACTTCCTCATGATTTTGAACAATGAGTAAAGTTTGGATAATGTTCCAAAGAAAGTTTTTGTTGTTATAAGAATATGTAAAACTATGCCAATTTGGTTAATGAAGAATATGTAGTGGTAGTTGATATTTTCATTTACAAGGGATATTTTCTAGAAGGAATTCGAATAATAGATTCAGAGCTTTGACTTGTTTTATTTTTCTTTTGTCTTTTTTTTTTTTATTTATTATGTAACCACTAAGTTTTTTCCATTACCAAATGTAATTGGGCATATGCCTGTTGGTGGGATTATGTAAAATAAAGTAGTGGTGGTAGCATCAAGGTGAATTATTACAATAATGTCTCTCACCATCAGAATAATTTAATTCTTTGGCTATCTCCTTCCCCAAATCATACTTTAGTTTCGCTCTCATGAATATTGTCATATTTGTCAACATTTTCACTCTAACTTCGCGCGAACCACGAAACTGAGTTCGCAAGAACAACTCAATACTACTGGAAACTGATCGAGGGATAGGTTTAATAGCGCTATTTCGTTAAATTAAATAAGTTCTACAAAATAGTCCACGGGATGTACTCAATCCGGGGATGTGTTCAATTTGTGGGGGGCTTAAGGCCCATATCACAGCAACGTAACCTCCTCTCGTCAATGATTTCCAAGATCTAGCTGATATCGCCACTTTGCAGCGAAAATCTCGGGGGCTCGACATTGTCCAAATTTATAGATGACCACTAATATAGATTAATGATAGAAAAAAAAAACGCATTTAAAGGTTTGAAAAATGATGCGTTGGCAGGATAAGACGTTGTACATTTCTTATTGGCAGATAACATCTTAAGTTCTGCGGTAGCTTTGGAGTGCACCCCCATTCACATTTCAAATGAAGCAGCAAGTTTTAAATCAGGGGACATACATACGTACGTGTTTACTACCATTTGTGCTCGCAAGAGTTCTTGGTTTATGTTCACTTAACTTTAATCTAAATATATGATAGGTCAATGGTTGTTATGTTATTTGACATGTATATTTTGACTGTAGCTATTTACCTTTTAATGATAATTGTCGATTTCAAAATGCCAAGACATCACATTTAAAAAAAAAATGAAGCAATAGTACAGAAGTGTAGTAAAAGTATTTAAATTAATAATTTTATATCAATAATTTTTTATTTTTAAATTTATCAAGCATAACGCTTTTGTTAACAATTACTTTAACATTACGAGAGTATTTTAAGCAATCATAAATCACGTTGTTAATAAAATCGTTTTTAAATCAAATTAAAATTTTATCAATCTCGACTCGATTACATAAACGTGGTACATCGATTTTTATTGAGGTTACTCGGCTGGCCCATTTAATGTAAAACTATTGTTCGTTGGGGTTTGCCTCGTGCTTTCCCCAGCCGGGCCCCGCGATCAACCCCTAGGGAAGCCCCTGAGCCACTAAACCCGCCCCCCCTCGGGAATAACATCCCTTTGAATTAAATTAGAATACATTTAGTCAGCTTCACGTTACATCCATCGTTACATCATATCCTTTATTTCGGATTTAATTCAGATTTGAAGACTAAATCAAAATGCTGAGAAACCGATGAGATGTGTGAGGTATAACAAAAGGATTGAGTGGGCAAATAACAATTTTCTTCGCTGCAACTGCTTAAAAACGAAAATTAAATTCCTCCTGGTTAACTACTTCTCTCCCGAAAAAATGATTGAATGAAATGTGGTTATTTTCGTTCATGCCTTGTATATAATGATCTACATAGACAGAGCGATAGGAAAGGTAATATGTGTATACATAATATATATATATATATATATATATATAAGGCCAATGTGACTAATGCTATGCATTCGGACGCAGTACATAACCCATATATAGGACTTCCAATCTGTAAATGCTGCCATTCTATGGATAAGACCACATGATTGAGGCTAATTTAGAAAAATGCAGAGTTATACGAGCTCCACAGCAATAGAAGAGTTCGATCATTTCATAGAGAGGATGTGGCGGGGTCATTGACAGCGGGAATACGAAAAATATCCTGCTATATCAAGCTGTAGCGGAAGACAAGAAGCTGGAAAGAGGAATTACTGAAGATTGGCTGCAAACTGCAGTGCAGTGGTTAGCATAGCAACATATAGCAATAAAGGTCGCTGGTTCGCGTCCTGCAGTAGCCCTAAGATTTTTTAAAGGAGTAAAATATACTCAGCTATGCTGCCCTAGGATAGGACCTAAAATGGAGGTCCCGAGCCTTTACGATGTCAGATACTTCTTAAAGATCCCTATCCTAATTATATGTACTTGGATAGGCAAAATTTAGGAATCGCGCTGTCGTCCGATTAGCTTTAGTTGCATAAAGTGACGTTAAACAAAAAAACCAAACCAGATGCAGAGAGCCTAAGCAGATGGGAGATCGGGTTTGGAATGATGGGCAGAGCAATGATCTTTTTGCATGTTCCATCCTTTCAGTTTTTTTTATTGTAGGAGTAGGTGAGGTCGAATAACAATGAAGTTTACCATCCCCGTATTTTTGACTGTTTACGCCTCAAACGACAATGAAATCAAGACAACATAATTGCATTTAGATCAAAATGTTTTGAAGGGATTTTGATCGTGACGTACATAGTGTACAAAGATAAAGATATAAATAGAAAGTCGTCATGTTATGCTTATCTACCTTTTACGCCATGTCCTATTAATAATTTAATGTTTCGTTAGATGTTAATGGATGTTCTGTGTTGTATTATAATTTAACCGATACCTGCTTGACACTTAAATATACTAGTCAGGTTTACAAGACGTCAGGAAATTTCCAAATAATCCCGAAGACAAGGGGAAATGCACATTCCTGCCTTCCATTGTGAGCTGCCATGGGAAACTTTATTATCGAAATCCGAGGGAGACGTGAGGGTAATACGGTTTATTTAGTACGTCAGGGGCTGTTACGCTCAGGTGTCGAACCAGTAATGGGATATAGACCACATGGTTAAACAATATATCAGGGAAGGAACAAGTTATAGAGGCAGCGTAATTAATTCCAACGGCATGTCGGGGACTTAGTGCCTAATGAGGGGCCCGGTATCAGGTAGATGAAATTAATGGCCAACCTAAGACGAGCCCTTCCGCGGCGCCTTCATTGTCCATAAACAAACCGATGGATACACAGTTTCATCCTCTCAGATTATCCCCTAAAACCGACCGCCGATTTATAGGCAGCGATTTAGGACCTTGGATTGCAAAAAAAAAAAATCGATATAAATCCTAAATATCTTTGTTTCTCCATCGCTGAATAATGGCTTTATGGCTTGGGATAATCACCCTTGTACACCCAAGCCCGGAGAGGCAAAAAAAAAAAAAAAAAAAAAAAACAAGGAAAAAGTGGCGGGATAAATGTTGGCATTGATGTTTTTCTTGTTCCAGTCCTATTGTTTGCTTCCCAACCGACATAGGTAGTGAGTTATGCTCCCATTTGCGATTTAGCTATAAATATTGAACCGTAGAGAAAACACAGATTTTATTTTTGTTATCAGTATTCAATGAGTGATTATTAAATTATGTTATATGAATATTAAATGTGTCGAGATTCTTTGAAATCAGATAAACCGATAAAGAATGAATAATAGTTTAACAATTAATATTGCCTTTTTTTTTTCTCCCTACAAGAAAAAATCAGTTAACGCTTTTGTGGATACATACGTACTTTCTCATGGATACAGCAGTGTTACGGCAATGTTTTTAATCTGACACACAATGACAACAAATACCTTTGTAATCATATTTGTGGAAATAGAAATATATACCTTTAAATAATTATAAAAAAAAGAAATAGAATAATGACAGAACACTTTCAATAATTTTATTTTACCAATCCTCCTAGGCAACTTATGGGCAAGGCCTGTTTAGAGCTCTTAGCGTCTTAACAGAAGAAAAGAGCTTTTTGAACGATCTAAGCGAGCGAGAGTCGTAAGCTGGAACTTAATGAAACTAACTAGAACCTCTTTTAAACGGAAAGGACGCAATGGGAGGTCACTAATATAGACGAGTTATAAAACGATGTTGTGCAATATTAGGTATCGAATTTTCTCCTTTTTTTAAAAAAATAACAAATATTAAACCGACATCAAGTAGAATGAATTGACAGGAATTCGAACTAGTCACAAGATTGGGAACAAAATTTAAAAATAAATATTTTTATTTTTTAATTTAGGATTCCATTCCGTCTCAGTCGAGACAATGGTAATATTGATGTCGGAACACATTTACACTGTAGTATAAATAAATAACATTTCTATACTTTTCTTTTAATTTAATTTCTATACTATAAATTTTGCATGTAAATAATATTTTCTAGATTAATATGTATAATAGTCTCTTGTTATTTAATTTTTTTTTTTTAAATTTAATCAATGTTATTTATTTATTTTTCGATACAGGACACTTTCTCTTCCAAGATATCCTTTATCTTAAAAAGAAATAAATGAATAAAACTCCTTTCTTAGCCCTTTTTTCATAGTTCACAGAATATGTAAACATAACTGTAACTGACTTGTACACTCATTAGTAACGATCGTAGTGTTTGTGGATGAAAACCCTAAAACATATTTACCAGGTCTGACAACATTATATTGAATATTCGGCCATATAATTATATATTTAAAAAAAAATAATAAAATAAAGGATTGCGGACAGGTCTGACCTGGAACTGACACAGAGTCTTCGGATTGTCAGCCATGAAACAAGCAGCGTGGGCGAAATATTCATGAGTAGGTGTATATATTATTTAAACGAAATTTTAGATTACGTGTTCTAGACTAATTACACGCCTGAATTATCCACACGTAATCCGCTAATTACTCATCGGCCGCTATTGAAATTTTAAAACCTACATCATTATTAATACGTCTGCTCAGAGCCATTTGACAGGATATATTTATCTGTTTGTATATATCCATTATATTGTAACGTAAAACACAATAATAATGATCGAAAAGAGTTCTGGACTTTTTGTTGAAACATTTGAAAAAACTGTTCCAGTGCATGTTCGTGACTGTTCAAGAATCTTCTACGCTACCTTCTAGATTGTTCTAATTCAGACGACATATAATGAGCGATGGACCGGAGAGTTAGTTATAGTATCAAGTCGTTATTTTTTTGTTACTGTGTCGTTACAAGTTGATATTTTTTGTAACCTTGTTGATTATTCGAGTTTATATTGTTTGGGTGGCATTGTAAATTGTTATTTTCTTCGAATAAAATTATTTATACCCACATAAGTGTTAGGATAACTTAAAGGAGAATATATCAATACAAAAGATACTTGATGCCTTCTGAACATCATTCCTCAAGAATGTAAGTAACGTTATCTTGAATAAAAAGGAAATTGCAGGTAAATGAAGATAAAAATAAAACATGAGAAATTAATGAATAATTGACTGGTTGATTCCAAGAACCAAACAAGTCCGGATTATTACTAAAACAAAACAAAAACACTGCTTTTGCAGAGCTACCCAAAGGTAAATTCCAATTTAGAACATGTTTGATTCTTGGTGAAATGCCCATTTTTATGTATTGTAATAATCATGAACATAATGAGCATTGTTGCAATTAAAGCGTATCAGTGTGATATTTATTTATCCTTTAAAGTTACTTTAAGGTTTTTTTTTGTTTTGTTTTTTTCTGGCACCGAAGAAAGAAATGAAATTTTTTTTCTACTGAAAAAGTGAAGCTTATTTTACTCTCAATGCCAAAAACTATAATTGATGAAGTATTAATGCTCCTTTCCTTTGTTTATTTTTAATAAAGTACCTGTATTATAATGGTTTATAATATAATTTATAATTTATATTGTGTTCAATGAAAGCTAAGCAGTAAAACTTTAGAGAATACATGTATTTAGAATACAAAGTAGCATATTCCATAATATTTTGTCTCATTAATTTTGATTTATTAATATTATTTGTTATTAAATTAACATTTTATTATTATTAATTTTATTTTCCAAAAAAAATTTAATTTAATACAATTTTGTTAGGTAATAAAATTACATAATCATATTATTAAATTGTTTAATTTAATAAAATAGTTATTTATTATACAAGTGACGAAAGTAGATCATTTTACAACTCGAGTGAAACGTTTACCCACACGAGCGAAGCGAGTGTGGTAATTTCACGAGAGTTGTAAATTCTACTTTTTTCACGAGTGTAATATTAAATTTTTTCTGTAATCGTGTAATACATGATCAGATCTAACCAGAATATGAACAAAATTAGGATGTTGTGAAGATTATGGTATGTTGTTGGTAGGTTATAAGCATGGTTGTGAAAGGTTATAAGCATAGTTATAAACAAGTGCAGGTTATAAACAAGGAAGGTAATTATTATTATATTTAAATTTTAAAATATATTGATTATTTCCACCAATAATTCATTCACATTTCAATTTATTTTGTTATAATAAATTCTTACAATGTTAAAAAACATTTAAAAGCATTTAATTTCCAACTTCAAATTATTTTTTAATTTATACTTATTACTAATTAAGAAGGCAATTCACTTTCTTCATTTGTGAAGAAAGTAATCACTTTCTTGATTATTGAGTGATTACTTTCTTCACTCTATTGCAAAATGTTTCACTTTCTTCACTCATTTCAGTTTAGTAATGTTACCATTATTCAACGATTACAGAAAAAATAAATTTTAATTACTTATTTTGAAATTAAGTTTATATATTTTCATTATAATCTTTTTCTTAATTTATTTTTGAATAATTTTTCTTTGATTTTGTATTTTTGCCTTAATTAAAATTACAAAAATAAAAAGGAAAAAATAAAATAAAAACCTATTAAAGGTCTGGCCACACATGTCCGCACCGGATCCGCACCGTAGCAATAATAAAGGTTATGTTCAGAATATTTTTACATATTACCTTTAGTTATGCCTAAAGTTCAAGCCACACATGTCAGACACAGGCCACTTTAGGCATAACTAAAGGTAATATGTAAGTTAAATTAAAAATATTCTGAACATAACCTGTATTATTGCTACGGTGCTGATCCGGTGCGGACATGTGTGGCCAGACCCTAACGTGTCACAGATAGACATGGTCAACCACTTTCTATGTCATTTAATAGGCTTTTTGCAAATAGGTACCTTGAGAACGAAATTTCCTGTGGTTATGAGAATGGTAAGTTGGGTTGACCAATTTACTATCTATATAAATAAGATGAAATTCTGTAGGTTTGTTCTTTGTTGAAATCCAAACCGTTTGTTCTAAATTCTCAAATTTTCTCTCAGTGGTTCTTTCATACCAGGTGTGAGCACCTGGTAGCAACTTCAGCCAACCTCTGGCTATATAAGTCTCATTATATAGATGTTGAAGACCAACACGGGTGAAACCGGGATATACAGCTATTTCTTATAAATTGTGAACTAATGTTGATGGTAAATTCATTTCATTAAAATCATGTCATAGACATGAGATATGTTCAAGGCTATATAAAATATCATTATGGTTTTTTTTTTGGTTTTTTTTTAGAAGCTGATTACGCACGGTTTGGAATAATGAAGCGGATAATGGGAAGGCGATAGGTTGAGGTGAGATATTTACAATGAGCGGTGGCCGGAGGTCGGGAGGACGGGCGCCAAGGGATGAAATATTCACGGGCCCCCCCGCCCCTGAATTTTACATCGGCTGACAAACAATTTAGCGGGAACCTGTCGGCCTACTCTCTCTCAAAAATACAATTAGCGGCGTCTGTCACCCTCACGTACGTTACGTCGTATCAATTTTTTATTCTATTCTCTCCCCCTCCCTCAACCCGTTTCACTTCTAAATTTTTCTTCTCAAGATTAAAACTAAGTTTTAAAACCCTTCCCAGAAGTCGGGTGACAAGTCGGTAAAACTAGAGAAGGGCTGATTAATCTTTAACGTTGCGGTTGGTTTCGAGGTATTAAAAAATACAAAATTCTGTGCAAGGGTTTCAGAGAAAGAGGTCTGATGAATTGTGGTATATAATTTAAATATAAGGGCATCGTCAATTTTTTTTTTTGTCTTTATATTTTAATTTACTTAAAATAAGCTTCGGAAATCATCAAATGATTTTGGTTGTATGTTAATGTATGCGAATTTTAAAAATTCTGTTATTCTAAGTTTACTAGTTTCATCAATAGAAAATACAAGATATTAAATTTTATGATCATAAAATGTTTTTTAATTTAATGCCAGTCCATGTATCTCACCAAATGGGGCAGTTTCGTCTTTTAGTAATACATAAACCACTGGGATTATTTCGTTCTATACAGCTAGATACTGATTTACATTTTATAGAATAAATGGTTATCTATTTATCTACATAAACCTACTCTGCGAATTTTCCACTGTAGAAATTGAGTTATTTTGCATGATCTGCATGATGAAGAGGTAAGGTCTGGTCATAGATAACCGCATCGCAACACGGGCGTGTATCGGATCTGATAAAAATACGAAGGATAGATAGTAACGCCCTTGTATTAATCTTATTAATCAAATTTTCCTGTATTAATCGAAGTATTTAGGCATGTTCCTTCATCCACCATCTTTTTCAGCCTTCTAGGAGAATGGAAGAAAATAAATTGTTCTAGCAAAACCTTTTTTTTTTTTTACTTCATTTATGAATCTGCACCTATCAACAGAATTTTGATGAATCGGCAAATTTGAAAACTTTCTTACTAATCATGTGATAACATGTCGGACATGTGGAAGGACGGCAAGCAGTAGTACCTGGTTTGGTTCAATTCCTCTGGCTTGTTAATCAAGGAGATCTCTCATCCAAAGCCTTTTCAATTCACCCATGATCAGGGGACATATAAGTAGGTTTATATGTCCGTGTAGATTAACGCATTGAATGAATTAATGCAGGTTTCTCGTGAATAATTGAAAGAGATTATTATGCGAAAAAGCAAGCAACATGTACAGTCGTGGTCATAGAAATTGCATCACCTATGATGGTTATCTTTTCAATCCTAAATGAGTATACAATGTTTACCTACTATCATCTGAAGATGTTGAATTTACTTTCATCAAAAAACGTCATTTTCCTCCAATCATTAGCCGTCCACTTTTCAAAATTCCGCACCCAATTCAGGAAATGGCTTATTGGCTGGTTTTCTTGCCCATAAACCTTTTTCTCTTAATCTTCTGCCTACTGTTTCTCGACTTACTTCAGCTAAATTGCTACCTGCTAGATCTCTTGATATTTCCTTTGCAGTTTTGAAGCGATTTTCCCGTCCCTTTCTTTCGCTCGGTAGATCCCTGAGAAGGATTTTTTTTCATTATTCTCACCACAGTGGACCGGTTGCACCTCACTCTTTTTGTTCTCTCCCGCGAAGAAAGTCCAGCTTCAGAAAAAAATGCCAATATTTTAACATTTTCCTCCTTGGACATTTGTTTGAAACTCCTTCTATCGGACATAATAATATGAAATAACATGTTTAATATTAGCCACTCTGGAACCAACTAAACTATAAGTCACTGATTACATCTATCTCTAATGCTAATAGGTAAACTATTGAAATCCCTTAATTGTATACTCATATAGGATTGAAAATATAACAATCATAGGTGATGCAATTTCTATGACCACGACTGTACGATATGTCAAGGAGTACGAAAAAAGGAAGCACCTCTTCTTGGCTTTGGTCCAGTCCCTTAATTCGGGAAAGATTACCTCTAGTCAAGCACCTTATAATTGCTTCCTAATTAAATCCTCCTTAATAAAATGCCTAAATCCGTGGTTGCCATTAGATATGATGTAATAATTTACGCCCCTAAATGTTTTATACTAATGTACAGTAATTTTCCTAAGTCTGCCTACTGAACCATGAAGAAGTGCGATGTATCAGCCTTCCGTCTGATTTTAATTTGTTCCAATTTTTTTGTAAAATAGTGAAATTCACATCTTCCTCTGAATTATATATTACAATCTCTTAATTATATATATATTACAACAACTGAAATTTCACAAAGTTTCGAGGCCTACTGCCCCATCTTCAGGTGTATTGCTAAGACTCGTGCTGCACTGTTGTATTTAATTTTTCTTTGAATTTTCTGTTAATTCCTTTTCTATGGCCTTCACTAATCTTCATATTCCTTCGAGCTTTTTTTTAATTTTTAATATATATTCCTGGAAGATTTGGTTTATATTCTTCCAATTTTTTTGTAAAATAGTGAAATTCACATCTTCCTCTGAATTCTTTATTTGTCTGTTCATTACAACTAAAGTTTCACTACGTTTTGAGGCCTATAATCAACTGAGAAAATATATAATTCAGAGGAAGATATGAATTCCACTATTTTACAAAAAAATTGGAACAATATAAACCAAATCTTCCAATAGCATATATTAAATTTCCGTATTTTCTTTTATATATTGCTTTTCATTTTGACGTGTGTTCCTAGTTCAACTTCGAGACGATGTTAGAGTAAAATGACCTGTATTTTTTGACTATATAATTATTATTGCTAGAACAACTTGATATAGAATACCGAAACGAATAAGATAAAGATATCATCTGATATTCGTATTTTTAAAAAAAAGAGCTATGAGGAGCAGAATCAGAAGCAATTAGACGTAAATCCCTTTAGAAGAGCATTGGATGGAACGGACGGCTGGGCAGAGAGCAGGTCGACTCCCTTCCAGCCAAGTAAATTTTAAAAGAGCTGTTCTACACGTTTCGGCTAGGGCAGAGATAAAGCCGTAAAGTCCGCTAATTTTTTTGACAGAGACGAGAAAGCTCATGGTCGAGTAAGTATGGAGATGAAGCCAAACGGGAATTTTATCCTACTAAATTACAAAAGCGTCAGCCATATTAAAGAGATTTCTCTCGACAAAGGACGGTTCAGCTTTCGGTTGTTAAACGGTTTTACTATTTCATTTTCCACCTTGTCACTAAACCGTCATAAAGGTACATTGCTTTTATGGGTTAATTCGACTTAACAACAGAACAAAAGGGGTACTATCTATACTTTTCGAATAGCAAGAAGAAAAAATCGCATGGATAATTCTTTTGTTTTCAAAGCAGTATTTATATTTTTCTCGTATACAGTTTTAATTCTTTTTTTTTTTCTAAAATTCCTTTTTGATGTAGGTAGACGATTAAAATATACCGAATTTCGTTTCAGGTGGGTAAAGTTTTCAGATTATTTGAATTTATTTTGTTTGGGTGGCATTGAAAATTATTATTTTCTTTAAATAAAATTATTTAAAACCATATAAGTGTTACAATATTATAAATAATGATTTTATTTATTTATATTGTACTTTAGGTTTATGTTATGTTGTATTAATTATAATGTAAGCTATTAATAATATAATCGTAACCTGAACACGTGATGAACTACATGTTTATTATAGCAAGTATTCACATAGTGTACTACCCGAAAGCAAGTAAAGTATTTCTATTAATTTATAAATACACATTTTAAGCCTAAACTTGACATGTAATAATCGAAATAAAAATAAAATAAAATTAGTGTTAAAATTAAGAATAATAATTTTATATTTATCTACTTATTTATTTTTATGTTTTTTTACTTTTGCACACACGGTTTTACTAGATCGATAGAGAATTTTTTTTTTATTCACTAAAAAAAAAAGTAGGTGACTAATAGACTACATGCATTGAATAAAAAGCATACAAGTACCTTTTTTACTTAATTTATTTTGTCTACTGTCATGTTTTGGGTTCCTTTAAAACAATTTTGTACTAAAATTGAAAGATGGAACACCTAACTTCATATCCCTATTTTATCATTGTTCTTTTTTTGTTCAATGCTCTTCCCTCAGTTTACATTAAATTTAAAGAACTTCCAAGAATGCACTAATTTGTGTGTGAACTAATTTTAATTTATGAGGACTTAATCATGAATTAAAAAAAGCAACAAAATAAACAGAGAACAGGCTCTGGAGTATGACACACTGATACAAATTTTATTGGACATGGTTGCTGGGGAATGACAATGATAAAAAAAAAAAAAAAAAAAAAAAAAAACGAAAAGGGGGCGAGAAAAAATGTGTTGTAATAGAGGTAGCCGAGATAAAACTTGCCCCCGTCGGAAAGTTTAATGGGCCCCGCCGGTATAAAAAATACTTAATGACCCCCTTAGTTCCCGGCTAAAGAAATTAATAATTATTCATTAAGGGCTACTTTCTGCCTTTTTCATATTCACGAGGGCGCCCCCCCCCCCTCACCCCCACCCACGCTTATTACACGCTAAATTAGTTTGCTTTCAAATTAAAGACAACATTTAGAGTACATGGGAGTGTATTAAATTCCATCTAAGCCTAATTACCATTTATCATCAGTAATGAGTAATGTTAATGGGCTCAAATAGTTTATTTTCTTTGGAAAATTATTCCGTTTCCCTAATTGAACTGAATAAATAATTGAGCTAACATGTGCTTATATATACAAAGTCTTAAATGAGATTAAACAATAAACTTTTTCGGAAAAAAATTAGAAGCTGCTTACTAGTATTTATTATTTCTTTGAAGTCATATTAAACCATTAATGCACAATTCATATACTGCTATGTATTAGGTTAAGAGGTAGTCGAAATAGTCATATATCATTGTCATAGCTGATGATAGAGCCGCTTACCAATTAGAAAACTTAATAAGTAATCAAATAAAATATATCTTATTGGATATCAAAATTTTTCATTTTTAATAGGGAGTCTAAATTTTAAATCAGCTTATCAATATTTTAATTAATAACTAAATTAGTAGAAGGAATAGGTGAGGAAACTTAATATTCTTCGAAGTTTCCTTGTTAGGAAGATAATGTCCTAAATTGAAGATATCCTGTTTTTATTTACCAGAGAATAGCCGTTTCGACCGCTAACATAAAAACCGTTAAAACAGAATATAGTCCCCACGTTATCTGTTTTTCATTAATTACTATCTTAATAACAAAAACCATGCAAATTAAAGTTTACAGGTGTTTTCCCTGGTAGAGAACCTACAAATATATCATTTTTGTTTTCATTTAAATGCATTTTTAATAAATTTGTCAGTGGAAGAATATTTCCCCCTCCATTCTTTAGGTGAGAAAAGGGATGTTCCAGTGGGGGACTCTTGAATGTGACTTCGTACTGTCAACATGTACTTTTGGTTATAACTTTGGATAGTCCTGAGTGAGTGATAGACTGTCCCTTCAGGACATAAAAAGTATCATTAGTGATTTTTTTTAAATTAACATGGTAATCCATGGTGAGCTTAAAAGTGTAATTGAGAATTTTTAAAAAAGTGTTTCAAGTTAGTGTTGTAAAGATGAGTGTCAAGTTGACGAGACTTAAAACCATCATTTGGCGCTATTGGTTAATTGGTATTATATCAGAGGTTACAATAGTGGAGAGAGCTGTCATAGATCCTGGGAGTATCTAGATGAGTACCCAATATGTATATACTTTTGATGATTTTGTAATATAGTAGTTATAGTTTATTGTTGCATTTGGTTTAATCTGAAATAATCGGTGTCCAGTTTAATCGATAAATAAATTGAATAATTTAGATACCTTGATGCCCAAAAATGTGTCAAGCAATTACTCTCAGACATAGTGAAAGACTCAAACATTATTTTACAGTTATCCTAAAACCTCATTGAAAATGCTGGTAATCTTTTAGGCCTCCGTTGGTATTTCAATCTCTCACTATTACGTAATTGCCTGGTGTAGAGGGAATATCTTAGCCCGTTTTAAAACTCTATATTGAAAAATTTAGAGGTGAGAAGTAGTCAAATGTCATTTTTTAAGACAGGATGATTCATAATCAGGATTTTCAGTTAAATATTTTTTTTATTATTTTGAAAAACCAACGTTGGGTTTCCCCGAAATAAACCTTTGAATTCGGAAAACTAACCCCCTACCACTACCTCTCACCTTATTTTACCCTCAGTCTTTGCTTTACTCTGGACTCAGAAAGTAAATATCAGATTTCATGTAATTTTGCTAACAATTAAATATTCATTTATAATGCTTACCATCTATTATATAATTATCATTTTTATAAAGTATTAATTTAATTGTCATCTTCTAGCATAGATACTCATATATTTGTTTTCTTTTAGCTCTGATGAATATCCAGTTGGATCGAAACGTTGCATTTTCTAAATATAAATTTTTTTAAACTGAAAAATCTGATTATGAATCAACCTATCTAGATCGAAAATTTTTGGAAACTTCTAAGCTTTCGTTATAATTTATGAAAATACTGAAACAAAAAAAAAAAGGCAGATTTTGTTTTCAAAAATATCGCAAGAATAAATCAATTTTCTAAATGCTTCGTGCAAAGTTATGCAATATTGTAAATATAATAAAAATATTATAATACTTTATTAATTCTTTAAGTTGAGAGTGGATGCGACATTGTTAATGTTGTTTTATTTTTTAAATGAGTTTAGTTTTGCTTTAATCATTAGAAACGGCTGGAATACTATATCACATTTATTTTAATTCAATATTGTACAGGAAATAAACTATGCTTTGAAACGCCTGATAAAGCTTACAAGGATTTTATTAAATGTACGCTTTACTTTTTTTTTTCTTGGTTCCTACCCTTCCTCGCAGTTTAGGTTATACGGGGATTTCTTGGGGAAAGGGTGGGGGATTGATGCCAAGTTACCCTGGCTTCTGGTTTTGAACTGGCATACCCAATCATACTTTTACGCTTATTTTCTAACGCGTTTGCCTACTCGGCCATCACGCCACCAAGGTACATATTACTCATAAACCAATCAACTGATTTCTAGAATTTTTCAGTAGGTTTTAATATAGTACAGGAATTGGGAATAAATGAAATAGTGAACTTGAATTTAGTTAGATTAAATTCTACTTTTACAACTTTAAATTCCACTTCTATGGCGATCGATGCTAATAGCGGAAAAAATTCTGCGAAATTTTTTTTTTTTAAACAGCGATTTTAAAAAAAAAATTTTAGCTAGTGCTCAGAATCTGATGGGAGTTATTGGGAGAGATTTAGGAAGAGTTAATTTTTTTTTTTTTCAAAAACAGGTATTTTTTTTCATTTTCATCACTAGTAGCAAAAGTGGTTGTTTTCGGTGCGAGGTCGAGTTTAACGTGTGAGAAATAGCCGAGCGCGGAAATTAGACCAAGCACCGAAAACACACTTTTGGTACGTGTTATGAAAAATACTTTTCATCATACTGCTCATACTTGTGTACATTAAAACACTTTTATATTTCATTAATGACTAACAGATACAATATAAGAAATTAAATTGACACATTTTTTAATTAATCTGTTTATTAACCTATATTAGAAGAAAAGTACTAATATATTTACATTAATATTTATAGTACAATTCTGATTATCCATTATATTAAAACCATTGCTTGGCATAGCCTTTTGGAATACCGATACCTATCCACGTTATTTTGCACTTCAAACGTACTACTTATGTTAGAATGAAGCAAAGTATAGATTCAAGTAACCTCCTTCAAACACATGTTTATTAAAATATATTAGTAGCAGGTAAGGTTAGCGCACCAAAAAGATTTTTCAGGCCTAGGCCCGTAAAGTAGTACTTTTCGGGCCTAGGCCTGAAAAATCAAACCGAGTATTGAAAACACATGTTTTTGATGCAGTATGATGAAAAATTTATGTTGAAAATAGTGTGGTAAACGAAAAACGTAATGTAGAATAAATTATGCTTTTGATTGCCCTATATTAATACCCCATGCCAATCCCGCCAAAAAAGCCATTTCTTCTTCGTGTAACCTGCGCTAAAACGAAACGAAGCGCAGTAAAAAGAAAAAAAAACAGAATTAAAAAAAAAAAGAGGGGGTGCTTTGATAAAAGGTAGGGGTGGTGATTAGGTTTGAGGGGGATGTAAACGATCAAAGGGTGCTATAGTTCAATTGCAAAGCGGGCTCAGAGTCCGATAAATGAGGGGAAGGCCATCAGCCCGGAATGGATTGCCATATCGGTCGCCCGATCGCCTGGAAACAGCCAAAAAAATATTCAACGCTCAAAGTCGCTCGGGAAAAACCAGCAGGCTATGTATAAAAAAAAAAATAAATAATAAAAAAAAACAAGTCAAAGGGCTCAGTTCGGGAGAAATGTTTTTCTCAATATAAATCAGGGCAAAGGAAAAGTTGGGGCGTCCACTCACTCCCCTCGTTACCACTTAAATAGGAGAGATGTAGGTCCAACGTCTGGGGGGCACCCGTCAATAGCAACTTTTTGTATCCCACTTTACCAGTCACTCGACCGTCAAACGGTCTGCTGAAGAAATGGAAGAAGTTTATAGACAAATAAATGAGTCAATAAGTGAGGCCAAAGTTCCTCCTAATGGTTTGCCTTGAATATTCAACGAGCTCTTCACCGGCCCTTCAGTTGCAGCTTTAAATTAAAAAAAAAGGGGGGGGGGGGAATAAAAGAAAAATCTTATTTAGTAGAATGAATTAACTATATCAACGCCGAATATTTAAAAACATTAAATAAGTCTTAAATGAAAACATTAAAGTCTGTATTACTCTGGACTCAGAACCCTGATGAAGATCCATAGGTTGGATCGAAACGTTGGCTTTTAAAAATAAAAAAGTTTTAACTGAAAATCTTGACAATCATTCAACTTTTTTTTTTCTATCTTTTTATCCCTCAAACATTAACCTTGTATAAGAGCTGTATATTTGTTAATGTGTACATGCTCCATGCACTAGGCATAATACATGTATCTTGAACCTTTCCCTCATTTATCGGACTCTGAGCCCGCTTTGCAACTTTCACCTCTAAACTTGTCTAAATATTGAAAAAAAAAAAACGAAGATATGATTCTGGATTCTTTGTATTACTCTGGACTCAGAAGCCCTGATGAAGATCCATAAGTTGGATCGAAACGTTGGCCTTTCGATCCAAATAAAAAGTTTTAACTGAAAATCCTGACAATCATTAAACCTATTCTAAAAACATTAAAGCTCTAAATCTTTTCAATTTTGGAAGGAACTGTCTTGATAATCGGAATACATCGATTGCCTGTCCGTACATTCAAAACGTCAGGGTCATCAAATGTTTTATTTACAGTGAACGGAAAATTGGATAAGATAAAAAAAAATATATGTATCGTTGTTTTTCCAATTTTGTTGCTACATAAATATACACAAGCCAGGTCAGGGGTACCTGGTGTAAAATGGAAAATCCGGTCGGTCCATTATACTCCAGGTACACCTTACCCGGCATACTGTCCGGATCGCAGAAAAGTGTCGTCCGTGTGCACCGGGCCTTAATCAACCATGGTAATTTTTTTTTTTGTTCGGTACCCCTACCTGGCCATGTGTGGCATACGGGGGTTACTCTAGAGGTGTAACCAACCAACCAACCATTTGTTTGTAGGTCGATTTATTCCGTGGGGCCTCCACAAAATAAAAGTCAACCATCCCAGGGCGGATTCGTACCGCCACCGTTCGACTCGAGCGTGCTTAAGTATAATGGTAAATCCGGTCGGTCCATTGTACTCCAGGTACCCCTGACCTGGCTTATAGTCCGCATCGCAGAAAAGTGTCGTCCGTGTGCATCGGGCCTAAGCGGGTCGCGCTCAAACACGCTTGGCTATCCCGGCCCACAACCATGGTAATTGAATCAAGCCAAGATAGTGTGTATTTTGGGTAATTTCCCTCCTCATGCCTTAGTGTGAAGGGAAAGCACCCATTGCCATTACTCCCTCATTCGCTTATAGTCAGCACCTTGCTTAAAAGAGGGAATAAATGATGAAAGTAGAAAAAATAAAACCTAAAAAAAAAAAAAGGTTTCATCTACCTTGCAGCACTCTTACCATTGAGCTAACGATGGGGCCGTTCCAACCGTGATTCTTTTATGTGATCCCAACCACCAGGCAGAGGACCTGGGTTCGATTCCCGGCCGTGGCCGAATCTTTTATCTTGTAATTAAATGGTTAAACAATTATAAATTAACTATCTAGCAGATGACCAATGATTACTAATAACATTAGATCTTAAAGTTTGGAAGGTTGTAAAACTATATCTCAAAAAATGGATATATTTTAGATCCGTTAGTTATCTTACACCCGACGATATGGGGTATAATGGTTTTAAAGGAAACGACCAGTTAGGAACTATAGTACTCGAAACGGGAAAACCCGAAAATAGTTATCTGAAATGATTATTAACATTTCTTACAGAAATAATATGACTTTGAAAGCATTTGTACTGATATCATACATTGTTTATAGGATTATAAGAAATAATGGAAAATTTCTTATATCTGATAACTCCAACGATTTCCTGTTAGGCATAGAAGAGACTAAGCCAGACATAAAGGATAAAGCATATTGAGGACATAGCAGTATATTAGCCTGCCTCGGCTCTGCGGGTTGAGGGGAAACCGGTTTGACATGTGGCTCACATATCGGCCCTCTTGTAACACAGAACGCCTGTCACACAAAATTGTTTTCTTTGTCACCAGTGACGTGCCCTTAGCTATTTCCATCCCCGTTGGAAATTCCTTCTCCCGCCCGTTTCAAATCCTCCGCAGGGCGAAAAAAAAAAGTTTTTCCCCTCGCCCTCCTCAATTTAGTTTACTTTTCTTAATTAACTCGGGAGGAGAAAAAAAAAAGAAAAGAAAACTTGGCGGAGTAATTGTTTCGTTAATGAGAATTATTAGTTCTATGCGACCCTTTTCCGGTAATCAAACCAGTTTCTTTGAATATTGCATTATGCCAGCCAATCATACTTTCGTCAAAGTTTTGGAACAACATAATAAGGTAACTTCAACAGCAATATTTTATGTTAAAAATGAAAGGCTAGTTGTAAGAGTCATTAATATTTTAATAATCAAATTATATTGTGTTTAATTTGAATTGAAATAATATTATAAGTCGCATAAAATCAGCGCTAAAATTAGTTCACTATTGAGGTATGGTTCCAGATTTTTGGAGAATTTGGATATAATGATATTTTCCCATATTGGTTGGTTGGCATGTTTGGTGGTATAGGATAATTTATTTTTGTTAAATTAACATTCCAATACCACTACATTCTGTAGCTGATTTTGTTTTTGGGGAAAAAAATGAAATGTTATTGGTCTTGATATTTTAGGTGAAAGATCAATTATGTCAAGTCTATAAATAAATTTATCATGTTAATAAACTGCAGTAATGATGTTTGAATGAACACCGCAATAATGAATGAATTTTCAGATAGCAATTTAAATTTTATAGATATTAGTCAAATATAACATGCTTAGAATCTCTAAGTTCTTTACTTTTTTGGATTTACAGATTCAGGATCACGTATGCCACCTGCAAGCAACCCTCTCCCCCTCACTAACAACTGACGAACAGTTCCCTCGTCATTCATGAAAGAATATTGTTCTCTCTTTTTTTTTTTTTTAATTTTGAAACGTTTTGTCTCTTTTTTGCCGTCAAGGGCGATTACAATGAACTAAAATGGTATTTTAGTTCATTTAGTAAACGGTTAATAAGTTAATCATCACTAATCAAATTTGGAGAATATATTTTATTTCAATCGGCCTGATGAATACTTCGGCCGCGCGGTGTAATCTTCTTGCGGACATTTATGTTGCAAGCGGGAGCACAGGCAGCCTGAAGGGGGGAGCCTAAACCTCATGTTGCTGCAAGCAATGGTCCTCATAGTGCAGCGGTAGCCCATAGCACAATGACCAATCCCATTAGGGCCAATTTGACGGTGTCCTTCCAATCGATGGTGTCAGTTCCAGGACAGAAACAAACCAGGTCCAAGGATTATCACAGCTCAGAGTCAGCAGGCGACGAGGACCTATATTTCTTTCCCTGGAGCAGACTATCCTTGTACGGAACCTCGGGCTAATGACTTCCAGGAAAACCACACCTTGATTCATGATACACGGGGAAGTTTTTTCACTCCTACCCGTACACTTCAGTAGGCTGACAGAGTACGGGGGGGGGAGGGTTGCTTGCAGGTGGCATACGTTAACTCCCACGACTATACTAGAGCCGACGCTAGTGAGCCTACCACACACGGCTTTACCCACACGACCACCGAAGCCCTCCTTTTTTTAAGTTAGATTAACTAAAACTATTCATAGAAACATCACTAGTTAGTTCGTGACATGCAGTCGTAAAATAAAAAAGACCAGGCAAACTAAATCATACAAAAAACTGCTGGATGTGTTAAGCAGAATCAACTAGCAAACTAAGAACTTTGTTCCTATACTGCGCTTTTTATTTGTAAGTTATAATTTGATATTAATAATTTATGCTGATCTTATGGTGAATGCCGATTGACGTTTGGGGGGTCATTTGACCTGTAGTTCGGTTATCCCAAATCGATTTCGTTATTATTTTTTCTCCCAACAGAGAGAGTCTACCTGTTTATTGTGTTTGCTGAGAGCTTGTTGCTGTTGGGAGCAAATGAAACTTGGTGGCGGGCAGATTAATGATTCTGTGAAATTGGGTTTAGAGCTGGAAACATATTTGGTTTGGTTTAATTACAATGTATTTAAGGTAGAGTAGGCTTTGTAGGGCAGCTGCGGGGGTGCCCCTTGCGGCCTAACCTTTCATTTAAATTGCACTCCTGCTTCCATTGTAGCTCTCTAACGCCTAGCTTTCTCTCCACTGCTTTATTCCCATGTCCATACCCTATCCACATTTCTACGTGCTTTTTCGTCAATGTATAAGCGGAGTTCATTATTGTAAATATCATTCTAGACCTAATTTGACTTCATGAACGCAAAACAAAAAAAAAAAAAAAAATCTGATTTATCTCGCTCATATAGTAAACAAATTATTTTGTATTGACCAATAGCATTTTATGTAGAACATAGAAGATTTATGTATGTAAGCAATAAAAACACAGTCAGTATATGTCAAGTATTGACGGAAGAACCCCTCATTTTGCTTTCGTTTGAGAATATCATAATAGAAGTCTTAGAATCGAACTTTAAAAAAACCTTTTGTGGCCGATCAATCGTAAGAGTTAAAATTCTGGACCTTGATCAGAATCACGGGCGTCAAAGCCGGGGGGGGCAGGGGGGACGCGCCCCCCCCCCCCCCCCCCCCCCCCAATATTTTGACAGGAGAGGACCCTATGTAAAAAAATTAAATAAAAATGCGATTATACGAATTTATCCGAGTTTAACCAATAACATATAAATATAAAATGAAGGTTAATTTCAGCATACCCCATTGTTAAAAGCTAGTCAGGCGTATCGTATATTTGATGGATTATATATTTTTTATTTCAGCTCGAACTGTTTTGTTTTATTGCTCTACATTTCTTTTTTAAACCAAGCAGCTTGATCCTACTTTCCATCAACTTGATGAAGCTTATAGAAGTTAATGGAAAGCAATGTAGTTAGTGGGATCAGAATCAGAATAAAAACTTGGATACTGTTCAATCAAGAAATTTTGGCCCACATCCTTCAACATTAAGTCTTAACAATTCCCTATTTTGATGTATAACTGAGGCATACATTGACAAGGTTTAAGAGACTATAAATACCTTTAAAATACAGCGTTGGAGGATGAATTTAAATGCCCCAACAGTTGTTTTTAGTGGTTATTATTTCAACTTTTAGCCCCTCGAATTTCTACCTACCTTATCTAGGAAAATATTGAGCCCCCCCCCCCCCCAATAATTTGGTGCTGGTGACGCCCATGATCAGAATCATCCATTTTCTCAATTTTTTTATAAAAAATCTTATCAAAAATCTTATATTATGTAGGGCTTGATTTGAAATAAACGAAAACTAAGAATTTTTCTAAAAAGGGTTGTTTGTAAGTACAAATATTCACTTTAAAATTATAGTCAGTCATTTGTGAAAAAAACGACAAAACATTAAACTTTTCTGGAAATTATTCTCTGTGCATTTACCATATCAGATTAATTAATTTTAATAAGACATCTACATTTTTCATTTAATGTCTTTAATTGCATGAAATGATGCCATCAGGTTCAGTTTAAAGATTATTTTTTATATAATGTGTCATCATTTATAATGATTATATATCTCGGGCACGTAAACAACACTATACATAACAGCTCAAGGTATTATCTGATGATGTTAAATCCGTGGAAGTAACTCCTTGTGAGGAAGAGGGGCAGAGATAAAGTAAAATAAATATGGCTGATAAGAAAACAATTCCATTATTCACAAACCCTTTTTTTTCTTTTTTTTCTTTTTCATTTAACAAATATGCTCCTAGGCCGTAACTAGATATTTTTAAATATTTCCTATAAAGGAGGCGAGAGATGGTAGAGACGGATAGGACGTATGAGAAAAACATAGATGGAAGAAAAATCACTTGTTTTTCGTTCTCGCTATCTCCAACCCCCCTCCCCTCTACCCCCACTCCAATGATTCCCCTGTTTACTAGTTCATATTATAAATTTTCCTCTTCTCCCACCATTTTTTTCTTCATTTTTTTCGTTCCAGTTAGATAGCAGCTCGTAATTATTACAAGGCTATCTGTGGAACTTATTCAGGGAACAAGATATTTTCCTTAGACATTTCAGTTTTTTTTTTTTAAGAAAAAATTAAATATTAAATATGCTGTTCATTTATTATAACTGATTATAGGCTATTCATTTATTCAGCATAATTTAAAAATGAGAGCTAATTGTTGTTTGTTTGTTTGTTTAATGTCCCTTTATGCTACTAAGACTAATCCGACGATGCTACAGTGGGAATCCTAAATTTTCCCAATGCAGGTATAATTAGGATAGGGATCTTTAAGGAGCACAGGCTCGGAACTTCCATTTTACGTCCCACGTTATCCCAGGGTCGGTATGGCTAAGGATTTTTTACTCCCTTTAAAAAATCCTAGGGCCACCACTACACTACAGAGCTAATTAATTGATGACATAGGACACTGAGATAAATAATAAAGTTATAAAGGTATAAAATTAGTAGGGTTGAATTATTTTGAGTTGAGTAGAAATATTTATTTTTTATTTTATAATGTTAAATTTGCATGAGCGTTGTGAAATAACAAGCAAAGGAGATCTTCCTTTCGTTCTTTCGGATTCGTGTTAATTTTTAAACTGTCAAAGATTTCGGGAAAATTATCATTTGAAATAATCCAGGGTGCATTTGTGATATTCAAATAAATTTGAATTTTGTTTAAGTGAACGTCTTTTGCGGTACTACAAGTAGCTGCTTGTTTCTTTGGTTGAGTGGAAATCTGTTGTTCAGAAGTTTTTTGTAAGATCTGGTATGTCAAAATTTTATGCTAATTGTGATAATGAAACAGAAGAAATTGTTATAAATAATATTGTATTTATTCATAAAGTTAATATTGAATATTTAACTTCGTTTATCGTTATTAATATATAATCTCTTTGAAAATAGTAAAGGGTAAACGATAAATATCTTAATTTAGATAGATAGGTGAAAATACTCTTCCCAATACCATTTATTAAAAAATTACATAAATTTTTTTATATAAATATGGTAAAACCGCCAACGTTTCGGATTATTAATCCATCTTCAGGGCAATCTTTTTTTGCTGTATATTTTCATTTCATATTTTGGTGGCTTGGTCACATCATATTTTCTGTATTTCATACATATTTCTATTACAATGTAATAGGTCACATTTTTGTTATAAACAGAATATTTTACACTCATTTCACATTTAAATTGCTGCCACAAATACAAATCTAATATGTCCTTGTCCCATCTAACTATTGCTTGCTCTTATTATATAAATATGGTAAAACCGCTAACGTTTCGGATTATTAATCCATCTTCAGGGAAATCTTTTTTTTTGCTGTATATTTTCATTTCAATTTTATGTAATTTTTTAATACATGATATTGGAAAGATTATTTTCACCTATCTATCTAATTTATATATTCAATATCTTCCTTTATAATAATTGTTGTACTTGTGATTATACAGTAGATAAATATCTTAATTTTCAGCTATGCAATAATAATAACTAAATGTTTGTTTTTAAACATAATGGTGAATAAAATTGTAAGGGAAGTTGTATTGGTTAACATGAAGGGTAGTGCAAATAAAAACATAAACTAATAAATAAAAATTAATTAGCAAATAACTCATACTGCTACATTCCTCCGCTCGGAATCATTAAGGATATTTGTGTTTGCTCAATTTATTCTGAACGACATTGGTGATTGAAACACCTAGAAAGATTTTTCTGATGAAAAAATATTGGTGATTGAAACACCTAGAAAGATTTTCCTGATGAAAAAATATTGAAAACTGCCCTTACTTGCAGGGTAAACTTTTTGACATCAACCATTTTACAACCAAGTTGTATTTTATAAGAATCTGGAGTCTAACTACCATTTTTTTTTTTAAGAAAAAAAATAAAAAAATAGCTAGGAATAGATTGAGACGTAAACAGGATAACTGTTTTTTTTTTTTAAAATGAATTCTGTTGGGAGTGGGCTTTGTCAACAAGAACTCATTACTATTGTAATTTGCTTAAGTGGCTAGCACTAGATTTTTTTTTCTGCCATTAAGCCTTGGCAGGACAGAGGACAAAGGACACACACAGGACTCGCCCGAGGCCGATGTATAAGTAATCATCCGATTAGAGTAATGCAAGTAATATAGTTAATTATTGAAGGAAGGGCTTGTATAGTTAATGCAGGGCGGAGGTGTTTAAGGGCGATGGATAAAGGGCTCTCGGAGACCTTAGTGCAAATTAACCATTAAAGTAAGACGCTGAGGCCCTTTAAATATTTATAGCCCGGTTCCTTTGTAGGACAAATTGTTTATGATGGTCGATCGGGTCTGGTCGTTTACATAGCAAGCAGTGCCAAGATCGATTCACGCCCCCCCCCCAACTAAAGTAAACTTATTTGCGGATCAGGTAATGATCAACAGTTCCAACAAGTAGTTATCGGCAAAGGGGGCGACAATCACACTGGATATTTATATTCGAAATTAAACCTAACTTTAAAAACTTCATTGCTCTTTAGATTAATTCAAAGGAATAAAATGCAAATTAAAAATAAATAAGTAAGTAATAGAGCCATATCTCACATCTAGTCTGAAGACTATTTATTATATCATATCTTATATTTTATTTATTTTTTTTTGTTTTTGTTTTTTTAACGTCTTTTTATACCACTAAGGCTAATCGGACGTTGCTACAGCGGGAGTCATAAATTTTGACTATCCAGGTATAATTAGGATAGGGATCTTTAACATCGTACAGGCTCGGGACCTCCATTTTAAGTACTATCCGAGGGACATCATAGGCAAGGATTTTTCACTCCCATTAAAAAATTCTAGGGCCACCTCGGGACGCGAACCCGCGATCTTTAGTATTGTAAGTTTCTATGCTAACCAGTACACCATAGGTGACCCCATTTATTTATTGTTATTTGTTTAAAGGTATGAACTATTTTATTTTTTATTTTTTAAAGGTACATTTCGTCAAGGCTGATGCGCAGGAGTTAGACAGTAGTCAGTGATTTTTTAATTGCTCTACATTATTCATTATTCTTAATTTATTTTCAGAAATTTAGTCCAGTTTCAATAGATATTTTTTTTATATACCATACTCTTTATATATTTTTTGCTGAATAAATGATTAAATTAAATTGGCAGAAACGCGAGTATATAAATTTTATTATGCTATTGAAAAAAAAATCCAATTTTTTCGGATTAAACTGAGGGGTAATTGATTTGTCTTATCGCATTTTATTATTTCACTATTTCTTCATCCCGAACAATGTTTTACTATATTTAGTCATATATTTATTTTTATTCACATAGTAATAAAAGGTAATATTTGCAGATTTGACGGCATTATGTTATGCTTAGCAATCAGGTTTTTATAAATGTAAAATACCTTTATTTTACATCGGGATCACCTGTGGTACAGTGGTTAGCATGGCAACCTACAATACTAAAGGTCGCATGTTCCAGTCCAGCGGTGGCCCTAGGTTTTTTAATGGGAGTAAAAAATCCTTAGTCATAAATGGAACCATGAAATGGAGGTCCCGAGCCTGTACGATGTCAGGTACTCGTTAAAGATCCCTATCCCAATTATACCTGTATAGGAAAAATTTAGGACTCCCACTGTAGCATCGTCCGATTAGCCTTAGTGGCATAAAGTGACTTTAAACAAACAATAAAGGTAATCTGAGGGGTATAATAGAGTAAAGTATTTGTGCATATACTTCCTCAATTCTTGTTATCCTTATGAAAAATTTCAACATTTATTGAAAGCAATAACAATTTGACACCAATCAGAAAAGAACTGGTACGTATTATATTGTGTATGCTGAACTGGTAAGTATTTAATTAGTACCATTCCGATTTGTATTATTAAATAGAACATTAAACAAAAGAGTATACAGCATTTACCGGCTAAGAACATATGCTGAATGCTTCGAATCCTTGCAAATAATATTTTGGTTAATGTTACGGGTGTCTACTATATTATATTATAATAGAGTGGCTCAAAATATGAGCAAAAGCGATTTGGGATTCAAACATAACTTAAGAGAAACATAATTTTCTAACCAAATCTGGTATGCTTTATGGTATGGACCTCATTTTCTTAATTTTGATCAATGAAAAATAAAAATGATCATATTAAAGGCTTTTATATAAAACTGAAGTATATTGAAAAGAAAAAGATGATAGTTCATTAAAAGTAAAAACAAAAAAATACTTAATAGCTAGTTGGCTGGATAAAAGTTTATAAAAATATGAGAGAGGGAGCTTTAAAAAATATAGTTGGTTTTATCCAAGGAAGGATTACCCTCATTTTGCCGACGGGAGGGTGGGTGGGGGGGCGACCAGAAGAATGCAATTTCGGCGGGAAATGAGGGAGCCAGGACTGGTAAGGAAGACTGAGTGACGCCGGGGCAAACATAAACCTGACAAATGTGGGGGGGGGGGAGAGTTCTCCTCCCAACTTTAAATGAAGCTCGGATCCTTTTACAAACCCGCTTTTTCCGACTTCACGGCTCCTTCTCAAAGCCAACTTTCTATACTGAATACTCACTCCCCGAGGGCAGATATTTCAACGGGGGAGGGTAAGAAAACAAGTAGGCGTCTCTGGGATGACTTAAGGGGAACTGTGAGTCCATTACCGGGTCTCAAGCTTTGATTCCAAAGTCCACCGAGTTGGATGGAGTATTTATTTCTTATCCAGTAAATCAGGGATAAGAATATATATATCTATTTTTTTCCAGAAGTTACAAAACAATTAAGTAATAGTTATAGATAGTACTTAATAGAAATGAGGATTTGCTTGTTTGTTTGTTTAACGTCCATTTTTATGCTACTAAGGCTAATCGGACGATGCTACAGTGGGAGTCCTAAATTTTGCCTATCCAGGTATAATTAGGATAGGGATCTTTAACGAGTACCTGACATCGCACAGGCTCGGAACCTCCATTTTACCTCCTATCCGAGGACGGCATAGCTAAGGAATTTTTACTCCCATTAAAAAATCCTAGGGCCACCGCTGGAATTGAACCCGCGATCTTTAGTATTGTAGGTTGCCATGCTAACCACAACACCACAGGTGACCCCGAAATGAGGATTTTTTTCTCTTGCAATTTTATATTTTTTAGCAAAGATAAATCCCATCAAATTAATTTTACCCTACGCTATCTAGAAATTATTTCTACTTTCTTAAGACTTTGGCTGCCATGTCTTCTCAAATCGAGCAACCGTTCTCTTGTCGTTCGAACGAGAGCGTGATTCTCAGGTATTCTTTTTCCGCAGTCTAGATCTAATTATTTGGCAGAGGCGGCATTCTAGTGTGAGCCACCGGTGGTACATGCCGCCCGATGTCACGTCGATTCTGTTATTGTTCTACACATCTGACACAATTTTCCAATATGTTCTCCGCATAAACGGTACCTGTAGGTTGGTTGCAATAACTTGTTCTTGAATGGCTGTGACGATGCCTTCAGTTTTAAGGAAATATTAACCCCTGCGAGTAGCCACATTATTGAAACATCCATGGAGGATTCAATATTATTATTTATTTGCGCCTGTTAATATTCTTCAACAATCAGAGAATGAGATGGAGATATATAAGAAAACATTACATGAAAGGCATGGGCAAGGAAATTACCCAGCAGTACTTTCCCTGGCTTGATCAAATTTGTACGTTGGCTTAAGAAAGGAAGTCTTTCATCCACTGCCTTATTTTATTTTTAACTTTCAAAATATATGTTTAATATACTCATTAAGTAATTTTCCCTAAATCAGTGGTTCCATTATATGGCCAAAATTATAATTCTAAGACATAATGAAAGATTTGAGTGGGCTGGGGAAGGTGGAGGTATAATGTAAGCCCCAACTAATGGCGCGATCAACAGGCCCGGATCAACAGAGCCACTTAGCTAATGTACTGGCTTTTCATTCGGTTCCTCCAGAGCTCCTCCCTTAAAAGGGTTTTAACTAATAAAATTTTATTAGCGGAGCCCTTGGAATTCATGCTATTACCATGTGAAAAAAACCTAGAAACTGTAATTAGAAAACCGTGTTCGGAAGGCTAGTAAACTACGAGTTTTTCCTAGTACTTATAATTAAGTCATGAACGGTTTATTTTCTCTACAGCGCGTTATCCAATGGTCCTCCATAAATATAAAAGTTAAATATAGAGGTGTGTAATGGTCGACTGTTTTTCTTTAAGATGGCAACATTAATAGCTTGACAGCTCGAAAACCGTCGACTAGTAGAATTATTTTCATTAAATTTTCACAAGATGTTTAATAGTCAAGATTTTCAGTTGAATATTTTTATTTTGAAAAGCCAACATTTCGATCCCACCTTGTGGATCTTCATCAGGGCTAAAAAGAAGACAAATATATTATTATGTATGCTAAATGTTTATCATGTTGTTATTAATTATGGATGGTAAAAATAAGGAGTAATAAATAATTTTTATATTAAGATTTTCCAATAGCAGGAAGGAGACTAATCACTAATATAGAAAAAAACGGCCTCAAATAGTCTCAAAATTACATATATATATTTTCATATATATATATATATACAAGCCAAATTTTCGCCCCTTCGGGCATCATCAGGGCTGTAAAATTATGTATAAAGGTACAATTATAATTATTCTAAATTTGTTTTAATAAGTATTAATAAAGTAAAATAAATATTGGGGGACTCACCATCATCATTTTTTTTTTTTTGGACAATACTGTTTTTAATATTTTGTTAAATAAAAAATAAAAAAATTGTAAAATTTAATGGTTTTTATGTGATATGACTTTTTACTTATATTTGTATTTGGAATAGTTATTTATTTATATATCTAATTTTTACAGTTTTGTTGTTCTGATATTGTCTTAAAAAGATTTTTAATTTCTTTGTTATGGTTGGTAAAATTCATGTAACCCTTGTACTTAATTTATATAATGTTGGGAGTACTGATACTAAATGTTAGACTAAGGCAACCCCAGTTGATGAAGTGTTCTTACACAGATTGTTCAGGATAGTTGTTTTTATAAGAATTTTATCTTTTCATTTATATGTGAAATATTTTATATATATATATATATATATATATATATATATATATATATTCAATCTGATGGTGAGTCCCCCAATATTTATTTTACTTTATTAATACTTATTAAAACAAATTTAGAATAATTATAATTGTACCTTTATACATAATTTTACAGCCCTGATGATGCCCGAAGGGGCGAAAATTTGGCTTGTATATATATATGAAAATATATATATGTAATTTTGAGACTATTTGAGGCCGTTTTTTTCTGTAATAAATAATGCAAAACAAATCCGACTGATGGTATGTTTACATGACATGGGTACCTAAAAAATCTGATAATTATATAAAAGATAGTAAAATTATACACGAATATTTGAATAAGTAGCTGGTTAGCATGATAAAATAAAATCTGATATATACCTTGTCTAGCCCAGAGTAATACAGATATTGAGGGTAAAAATGATAAGGTGAGAGGTGGTAGGGGGCTAGTTAGCCGACTTCAAAAGGTTTATTGAGAAGAAACCCAACGCTTTTGAAGGAAAGGCACATGACTAAGTGTCTAATAAAAAAAATAAAATAAAAAGAATAGTAAACACTAAAAATATAGATTGTATAGTATACAATCTATACAATACATATCTATACAATATACAAATTATTTATATTTTGACTCAATAATAATACATAACGTAAGAATGTATATAAAAATAAAAAAATTGAAAAAGGAAGTTTCACAATAATAAAGATAATAATATTATAGAGGTACATCGATCAGGGATCAAAAGATGAACCGGTTTAAGGTTCGGAACGTCGTAACTTTTATGACCATGATTTTAAAAATCATCCATAGAGACATAAATGCAATAGTTTTTTTTTTGTAAGTGGAAAGAATCTCCAAAAAAATTTAATAAAATATAGACATAATAAAAAAAAGCTTCATGCAGCAACGTTTATTATTTATTTAATTTCAATTATTATCGACGTTTCGAAAGAACGGCTATGTTCAAGTCTAAATCTAATTTCAAAGCTTCTTAAAAGTCATATTCGACAATGAACGAATCGCATTAAAACTATAATATTCTTCTCCTTTAATAGTTGAGACAAAATTTAACCATAAAAACAAGAAAAAAAAAAAAGTTTTTCAACGTTATAACACTCCGAATAACGTTTAATTCTAGGATATTAGGTTAGAAGATGGATTTGAGCCATTGACAAACAAATGTGTTTTAACACGTTAGGTGCGGCATCGGTCCCCGAGGTCCGATGTCTTACATTCCCTTCTTAACAGCCGATTTTCACATGAAAATGTCCGAATGTCTGACCACTTCAAATACTCAATTTAGTCGATTTCTAATGAGATTATTGCATTTTAGTTCAGAAAATGTTGCTAACAGCTGAAGTTCTGTTGTTTTTTAGAATCGGACTCCGAGGTCCGATTACCGATAAAGAATAGCGTATATCCTATATCGACCTGTCCTGCGCCTATTATGTCTAGTTCCAATCTTTCCCAAGAGATAATGCCCTTGAGACGCTCGTTTAATTCCCTTTTAATAAAAAAGATAACGCTTTTGTCAAAGAATTCCCATCGGACCCCGACGTGGGATATCGTATGTGGCTCTTGCTAGCAGTCGGACCCCAGGGACCGATACCATCCAATTCAGGATACCCCTAAAATACGCGGCTGCACCTTATGTGTTAAGGTTCATTTTAAACAATTCAGTAGATAAAAATCATACGGTAAATTAAAAAATCGACATATGAAAAATTCCTTTTATCTTCGGTTTGTTAAAAAACAACAAAAGAAATATATATTTATTTACTTTTGTTGATTCCATTTGAGAAGCTCAGGAAATTATATGAACCGAATATAATTTTTTTTTTTTAATTTTATTATTTGTTTTTTAAAAATGAGACGAATGAGAAAGATTCTGAAGGGCTTCAAAGCTGAGAAAAAAAAAATATAAGAAGGGAGGAAAGGAAGGAAAACAAACTGACTAAACAAGGACCGGAACAAAAAAGAAAACGAAGGGGAAAAAAAGGGATTAAAAAGATAAACGGAAACCTACAAGTTCTCATTAGAATAGCCTTGGCCAATTTAGCGATGAATTTTTTATTTTACTAATTACAATCCTAACCAAATACAAAGGGCGATTTTAATTTCTTAAAAGCAACTTTGAGATTAAGCCCTTTCTTCCCGATAAGGGCCTGTCCTCTCGAGTCCACATGTAGCTAATTAGAAAGAGAAATATTGAGGAAAACAACGCTCCTTTATAAGTAATTAATAATAATTAATATTACCCGAAAGTAATTAATATTAATTAATATCACCATCCCTCCCATCAAAGAAAGGCAAAAAGAAATTAACAATAAATGTTCAAAGGAATTTGATATAAGATTAGTTATTCAGAGAATAACTCAACCTTCAACGAATTTTTCCAGAAAAAAAATTCTTAAAAATTATCAACTTTCAAGATATCTCAAGACCTACTAGGAGCAGTTAGAGTGTTATGAAAAAAATTGAAGCATTATAATAAATTTCAAATATTTTACTGATAATCTTCTTACAGAATTTTTCTTTCCAGAAATTGTTTCCTTTAACAATAAATCTTCTTTTTAAAATTCCTCTTAGTATTTTACAGCTACGATAAGAAAAAATACATTTATGTTTCGCTCAGTAAAAAAGTGATCCTAAATCTTTGATAATAGCCATCAGACCTTGTATAAACTCAAATCATTCGTATTACAAATATGAAAATCTTCTATCCTTTAGCCTTTGGATATCAAGTAAGCAGTACGTACACGATAATCTAGCGTGAAGTGTCCTCATAACTTCGAACATAAATGAGTATTAGAATATGTTTGACTGCTGTTATTCTATACATATTGTATTTAAAAAACAATCATCAATATATATTATAAAGCAAAGTGTTGAAAGTGTACAATGTGCGTGCCGATAAGGCTCAAAAACGACTCCACGTACGATTAAGTAAGTTATATCGTCGTGTAGCCATATAACCCCTGACGGTGAATAAGGTTTCCGTTTTTTTCTTAACGGTGTAAAATTGAAGAGAAAAGGACTGGAATTTTAAGCCTCTCGCACCATGTAATTAGCCTATTTGAGATTGATATACGAGTTTATGAATGAAAAATTTAGTTAGAGCTCCAGGCTACCAGGAAGCGCTAGGGTGCATCAGTTGAAAAATGACTTAACTCAAATTACAGCATTTTTCAATAAGATTTTATCATCCCTCATAGTTCAGGATAAAAAAAAAAATATGATGAAAACATTGTGCCTTCATGAAATTTTGGCTTTCACTTTGTAATAGTACTTAGTAAGATTCGAGATCTGCAGAGTACGCTCAAACTACGGGGGGATATCTTAAGGGAGGTTGAAATGGAAGACAGGTCTTAGAAAAAAGGTTTCTATGAATCTACGGTAGCTTC
Organism: Aelia acuminata; assembly: GCA_911387785.2. NCBI lineage: Eukaryota > Metazoa > Arthropoda > Insecta > Hemiptera > Pentatomidae > Aelia > Aelia acuminata. Next base: position 34,865,502 of record OU426982.1, read on the forward strand.
TATACTTCTGGATCTAATAGGACCATCACAGTAGTCGGCGCTTAAGTTGTACTCGAAATATAATATTTTTAACTGAGATATCAGATTTTTCAACTATAATCTAATAACTTATTATCTGCTGACTGCTTGGAATGCGCTTATAGAATTCAGAATCACAGAAACCATCAAAAACGATGCATAACTCGACAAAGTAGCAGCAAAATTAATTGTTCATTTACCATTTTCAACCCCCTGTAAAGTATATAGGGTTCCTTATTTGGGAGGACTCTGCAGTTCTCGAATCTTAATATTAATAGCAAGTTAAAACCGAAGTTTCAAGAAGGTGCTAATTTTGTTCTAAATTTCCTTTAATTTTAAAGTTTATCTGTTATTAAAACTATCACACAACTACCGGAGCGAATCCCAGGCACCCTAGCTAGTTATTAAATAATAAGAATATGTATCCTGTTTTTGTTGAAAATGGTAAGTTTGAGTTGTCTTGTAAATAACGACATGAGCGAAACATCACACGAATTGACATTTTAGTCCCTTAGCATATCCAACTTTTTAAATCCAAAATTTTAATATTACAAATAGTTATCAAAACTATGTACAAATACTTGACTATCATATGGAACTATCCTATAACTCCTCCTCACCCCTTACTATTCATTAATACTAATCTTTTGTTTTATTTTGCATAATCAATAAGAAAGCCCTTCAACTCCAATAATTACAGTATAAGCTGCACAGCAGCACTAATAACATTATTAATAACTTCAAATACCACTTGTAGGAGAAGTTATACAGGTATCACTCTATATCGAGTGGCTCGATCATACACATATTATTTCTTTGTTTTTATGTTCTATTCTGAAAAGGAAAAAAAAAAAAATAAAAACTGTTTGTTAATAAGTCTTGACTGCTTTATATGATCCGACTGTAGAGGAGCTGAATGAGAGATCTATTTTCCTAAAGATATGGAAGGAGTACTGCTGGGTACATACTTTCCACCATGTCTGAAAATGCTGGCATTAAAACTGCACACCCTCTTATTTGTGGATTGCCACGTAAGTATGACAGACGCAAAAATTATATTTGCCATTAAATGTAGATGTTTTTATTGTTTGAAAAATAAAAAAGATTGATTTATTACAAAAATATAGACATAAAACAGCGGTCCATATTATTATTTGAAATGTGCGTCTCGAAAGTAGGGAAAGTATAACTGAGTGAGTGGGAATACCAAAGGAGGGTAGTTAAGAGCTTCCCCGGGAATAAGCCAAGGGAAAAGAGAATAAATAAAACAAAGTCGTGAATAAAAATGAGCCCTGATTTCTTTTTCCTGTATATCTTTCCTTTTAAAGAACATCAGCTCGCTGGCTAGAACACCGTCCGAGTTTGCCCAGAAATAATACTCAGTATTTTGATTGAGCTGAGTTTTAGAAGAAATTGGGAACCTGGCCGAAGATGAATTCTTGGTAACCGGGGTCGCTGGTAGAAAGGACTTGGAGGCGATCGATGAAGAAACTTCATTTGTTTATTTATTTTTTCTAAATTTTTACCAAGGCATAATATTTCTCACGATATCAATTCTGATCAGTTATCTGGTTTATTCATGACAGAACGCTTATAAAGAATAGTCTGAACTACCTGAAGTTAGAGGTGTTAAAACCTATTTAGAGCTGTGGGAAGACTCGAGTCTCTCTTAACCAGAGACAGATTTTAATCAATACTAACAAACACATAAATATTTCCATTCTTTCTTCCTTAATTCCCTCTCAACTTATTGATCGTTCCATTCTATGAAACAGAACTTCTTCCTTCATCGAATCTTTCTTCCTTATTACTACATTAAAAAAAAAAAAAAAATCCTAAATAGGAAGCTATGAGCAATTGATTGTGTTTTGTTTAAAAAATATTTTTTTTTTTGGTATTTCTATCAGGGCTATTGTAATGCTATATAATAATGACTATTCTAATTTTAGAATATCTGCATATTACGGCGACAAATTAGTGATCAAGAAAAATTCAAACAAGAAATAGACTTCATTTTTACCTTTCTATAATTATATATCGTTTAATACATAATATGAAGAATGGATAATTAGATATTTAAACGTTTAACCTTATAAATAAAAAATTCACATTTTTTCTGTGAGCAATGTTTGTTTAATTAATACTTATCCATCAACGTTGTTCAGTTGGCCAGCTTTCTTTTAGATTATCCAAAATAAAGTCCATGGCTTCAATATGAACCAGTCGAGTCCGGTTTGCACCTGTATGTCGAATATTTAAGGCAGTCATTTCTTAAAAAAAAAATTATTCCCACTTCGTCATTTGAGCTTTGAAAATAAATAAAAACGTAACCTTTATGCAATATTTCTGGAAAAAAAGAGCCTAAATTTTCATCTCATTTTTTTGTGTAATTTCGTATGAGTATCAACTGGAAGTTGTACAAAGTCAAATAAGGGACTAGAAATCCACACTTTTCTGCCCCAGAGAAAAATACTTTTCATTCAATAGTTCATTATCAAAACCTCGAAATCTACATAGAAATAGTATTAATATAATTTATGAATAAAAATTTGGATTAGGGCGACCAATTAAGTCTCAACACTATATTTTCTCGTTTAAACTTCACTTATGCATACGTTTCGGCCAGTTCGGCCATCATCAGTGCTGTAAGGCAACATAATACAAATGTTTTACTAAATTAACATATTTGCAAAACAATTATCTATTAATCTGACAACAAATCATTTAAAACACAATAAATAGGTAGCAGATACCTATATATTTTAATTATTTAAGACAAATCACTGATGGTGGATTTTTAGAAAACAATTTTTACCATCAATCACATTTAGGTAATTGTTAATAATTTTATAATTTATTAATTTTAATGTTGATTTAGTTGTTGTAATTGATATGTAAGTTATGAGGGAAGTTAATTTTTATTGAGTTTTAAATAATTGTTTTGCAAATATGTTAATTTAGTAAAAAATTTGTATTATGTTGCCTTACAGCACTGATGATGGCCGAACTGGCCGAAACGTATGCATAAATAAAGTTCAAACGAGAAAATATAGTTTTGAGACTTAATTGGTCGGCCGAATCCACATTTTTATCAATAGGATAGTCTCAAGAAGAAGGGAGAAAAATTAATAACTAATAATTAATGAAATTACGACAACAACTAATTAGTTAAGCCCTAACAGTTGATTGGTGGGTAACTATGGGACCAGCAACGACGAGGAAGTAGACACAGGATGTAGTAGTAATTTTTTTTTATAATACATTTAGCTATTTAAGCGATATAGAAAGACAATTAGTTTAGTAAATTCTATCACAATTGACTTTTTAATGAAAATTTAGTTGTCATCACCTTTCCTAGTCTTACCTAATTATATTAAAGCAATAATAAGTAAATGAGTGTTTTAATGTGTAAAGTCATCCCATGCTGTTGAAATTATAACCATTGAGATAAAGGGCTTGGGGAACATGGCTAAACGGACGGTGTTTGCCAGTTAAATGACCGCGATAGCTTTAGAATTATCCAGATTGCCTTAGCGACACACTAACTTTTAACGTGGTGAGCCTAACCTCAGGGGCAGTAACGGCTTGGTCCCAAATGGGCCCACCTGTTACTGCTAACTCCTTAATCCAGGCTTAAACTTCATAATCAACACGTATGGGGACATTAGAACCCCTCCCCCCCCCCCCCCCCCCTCGGCCACTCCTCGATAAATGGCCTTTCCTTACTCCCCACTATCCTAATTGGTCCGCCAACGAGGTGGCGATAGTGTTGAATGTCCACGTGGCTCAAGATATACAATTAAGTTTAAAGAAGTTGATGATCATTATTTTTATTTTATTTATTTACTTTTTTTTTGTCGTTTCACTCAAGTTTTGAGTAGTGTACATTGTACTTTAAAAACTTAAAGAAATAAGTAAGCAAGTCTTTATTTCAAGATTTACATGAATAATGTTTGAAGGGTCCTCTAAGTCCTCTATGAAGTAATTGTTTAGCAAACTAATCATAAGGAAGATTTCACAATTAAGTTCACATGGTGTCAATAGCTATTTTTTGCACTTTTTTGGAATAAATATTGCTATATGGTAAAACTATTGAACTTTTGATCCAAAAAAAACCTCTCAAGTCTTTCTAAGGATAGATATAGAGGAGCTATAGGAAGTTTCAATTTGATTCCTTCATAAAAAGATTTTTTTTTTTTAATTTCACCACAGAAATGTAGTCTTAAGGGAATCAATAACTGACCGGTTTACTCTACGCTAAATCAAAAAAAATTTTGATTTTTTCTCTTCCTACGTTTTAGCCTGAAATTCTTCCATTTTTTTATTTTTACATTCCTTTGGATCCCCTACATCCAGAAATTTGGATTCCCTGTTTGGTTTTGATTTTGCCATGGAAACCTTTTTTCTTTCTTTGGCTATAATTTAAGAAGTTTATGTGGTAGAATATTTAAATATATTTTTAATTTATTTGTTTCTCAGAAAATTTGCGCATTTGGAATTCTTATAAGTACTTCTATCACTTAAACCAATATAGTTTGATTTTCTGGTTACGAAGCTTAATGGGGTAGCGCAGTGGTAAGACATTATTACTATGCTCGAGGCCCTGAGATTTACTGTTTACATTTATATTCTGACGGGTCGGGTCGGTATTGTCGCTTGGATCGGTTTACCTGTCCGGGCCCATCCTGAATTAATTGAATAATAGGGGGGAAACTGGTCAAATAAAAAATTCTACTTAGGGTATGAAGATGTGGCTATTAAAAATCTCTTCTTCTTTTCTTTATTGCATCAGAGTTTTCCGGTAATTTTTATAATCAATTATAATTTCATTTTATTCTATGGTTATAATCCTCTCTTTTTTTATGTAATTTTTAATTACATTACTTTAAAGAATTGTATTACCTTGTTTCAAGATCAATAATTAATAATTTTACTCCGTCAAGGCACCAAGTGGCATTTGCCATCAGAATCATTGTCAATGTCAAATAGTCAATTTTTACGAAATCAAACAGATAAGATTTATTCAAGAGTTCATCGAATTATCCTTGGTTATTAATTATTTCATGCTATTCGTCGATTCCAATATCTTCACTGTTAGGTTGCCTTCATGAAACAGTCTTTTTCAGCATGACAGAATTATACTGTGCATTACGATTGATTTTTCCCCATACACAAAATCTTTGTAATAAAGGTTAGTATTTTGCTATCCACTATATAAGGCAGCTCCATTTCTGGACATAAAATCCTGCATCTCTCTTCATTTTTCTACTAAGATCCTCAACACCACTTCATATAGTGGTGGTCGGTGCAATAACAAGGTCGGTGCATTGTTTTGCTGAAGCTAGCAAGTACAGTCATGTACTAAGTAAAAGACACACCTCGAATTCGTATACAAATTTTTACATTGTTTAGCTTGGCCTGTTACTATTGCTATATACCAATATATAGTAACCAAGCCTGTTACTATTACTATATACCAATTAAACTATTGGTAGGTAAATGTCATTACGTAGAATTTTAATAGGTACATATCAAAGTGCATTCATTAAGTGTCATATAATTTTTGAGGCTTTTGGTAGAAGAATGTGTTAACTCAATTCTAACCCATTCAGAATGTGAAGATTTAAAACCATCTTTAAATAACAAAACTTATGAACCCGGAGACTTTGCTCAAAGCATCAACATTAAAAAAGAGGTTTTTTTTTTTTTTTTTTTTTTTTTTTTTTTTAACTGAGTTAACACTTTTTTCGCAATAAACGCTTCAAATAAGATTGGAATGTTAAAAAAATGTAAGTAAAAGATAATTTATAAGACCTACCAGGATAACCTAAAAAAATACAACATAGTTGCCACGGCTCTTTTAGTTTGAATCTGAAACGAGTTCTCCAAGTCAACTAGCTACTTGTCCAATAAATCCTTTATACAATATTGTAAAGGAAATAATAATTATATATTTTTTCAATTTCTTCTTATCAAAATAGAGAAATATACTAATTTTGATGTTTTTGTTTCTAATTCATTGAATGCCAATAATCCTTTTTTAAAAATAAAAAGTAATCTTAAAAGGAAACAAGAAAAAAATCTGTTAAGTATAAATAAAATTAAATCGTTATAGGAACAATACAATATTTTTTATTTTATTTTATTGCAGATTTCTCTTATTCCGTACGCCTATTATAAATTAACTGAATAAAAAATAAATATGACAACAATTAAAAAAGTTTATTCATTATGAAATTATATCATAGGAGAATACATTTTGGAATAAAGGTTTTAAAACATTAATTTAAACAAATTTAATTGTCCAATTTTTATAGACTTATGACAAATAAGAGGGAAGCTCCTTAAAAGAATTATAATAATAAACTGACGATATTATTGCAATGGAGATATAACGGTTACAGGATGGAACTGATATAAAGCAGTTACTGGTTAATGGATTTGTTATTGAATTGGAGGCCCACTGGGGGTCGTACTCATTAATATCTGCTCCAACAATCCTCTCACATTTGCCACCAATTTGCATTTCCCTTGCTTAATGTCACCGGCTTATCTTTTCTTTGTATCATAATATGCAATTTTAATGGTATCTTATTTATAGTCAAGTTACCTTATAATATTTTAATATTTTTTTGTGTGTAAATTTAGGTAAAATAACTGATCTAAACTAGTTTATTAATTAAGACGGAGCATATATTCCTCGATACGAAAAATTAAAATCAAAATAATAAAAAATAATTAAATTTATTGGAAGGAGAATTAATTTATCAAAGTATCCTTAATAAGGTTTTTTTATTATTTTTTTAACGTTTCTGTGGATTATTTTCAATCATTGATAGTGCCCAGCCATACATCTTCACAGTCTTATTTCAGGAGAGGTAATCTCTCGTCCAACTCCTTTTCTGCCGCTTAAAGTAACTAGTCTATTGTTTTGTCCGAGTAATATAACATGAAAGCTGGAATAGAGAGTTCGTATGTGTTGGACTATAGTTGGTTTTTGTAAGTCTATATGCAGAGTTTTGTTACTAACGTACCAAGGTTATAACATTACCATGTATTATTGGATTAAAAGCTTTTTTTTTTTTTTTTTTTTTTTTAATTTTATATTATTATTTTTTTTTTTTTTGCGAAACCAGAATTTGTGTGGCGAATTTATATTTATATAAATTGTATTAGACAATACAATGCTGATAATTCTGCATGATTAGACGATTTAGAAAAAAGGGAGTACATTATTTTCAGTCTATCGTTTAGACTGAAGTTCAAATTAAGTCTAGTTCAATTTTGCAAATTGTATGTTTCAGTTCTCTTATAGTAAACAAGTGCCTTCTATTTTTCTTATTCTAGTATGAGAAAATTAAAAAAAAAAAAGTTACTTGAAATTGAAAACACAGATATGGACCGTTGTCTAAAACGGTCCAAACGCAATACAATTAGGTATTAATACACTTTTTTGCTGGTATATGAAACTGGAATAGTTCACTTCATGACATCTTAATTGCTTATAAGTCTGATCGTAGTTTAGTCCGAACTTGGGTTTTATCTGTCGTGAAATTATTTTTAACGGTATTCTCATCCTGTTTTACTAACGGTAAACGGTACTTCCACTTTACCAATATTGAATAATTTTTTACCAATTTTCAGGTGGATAATTTTATGTACATAATATCATACTTAAAAGTAAGTAAATAAATTCAAACCTAAGTTAATGTTTATTTCATTATCTCTGATTCCTTAGCCCGGAGGTAGCTTAATTGTATCTGCGAATCCTCCCCCCCCCCCCGTTCCCTTTGATAGATTTGGTTGGGATGGGGAAGATATAAGAAGTCGGAAATAGATGATATAGCGGAATGAGAAGAAGAGCACTTGAGGAGATTTCTTACCCCGCGGAAGATCCGGAGAAGGAAGAAAAACCCGAAGAAGAAATGAGCTCGGAAGAAAGGAAGGGTTTACCGCAACAAGTGGGGATCCACACTTTTTCCACTTGCTCAGGTATACTCCCCTTTTTCTTATACACCAATCTCCTTCCTAGTCGGGAGCTTATTCTATCATCCCCGCAACTACCTCCATCATGTCATCATAGCCCATGTTCCCCCTATCACATAGCAATTTTATCTAAAAGGAAAATTTATTTGCTTGAGGAAAATCATATAAGCAGATAATAAAAATGATTTTTTCCATTAATATAATCTTAATTAACGGATTTCATGGAATCATTTTATTTTTAAATCATATAAGCACTGTAACAGTATATTTATTCTGCGATTAAAAAATTCATATTTACCTAAAGTATTAAGGGGTTACTTAAGATGCTCTGAGTTATAGTATTAGACATTCAAAAGCTTGGATGGATGTTGGGAGATACAATTTTTTACTTCTGCAGTGGCCTTTTCGAAAAACCCTAGCGGAAGACCTATCGAAAACACCACATTAAAACATCGGTTTAGTAGACTGCTAATACTATCCGTATTATTAAAATTATATTTGCAATGCAGATTTGTACCAGTGTTGTAGAGCAGTCATTTTGAAAAATTGTATGCCTACATGTGTAAAAGTTTTCCAAGACATTGTCGTTTCAATCTAGGTGAATGCTGTCCGAGGAAAAGAGAGGAGGAAAGAGAAAGGATGAGTGGATTAGGTTGATGAATTGGAGCATGGAAATGCAAAAGGGTATAAGTGCCTTTGAGAAAATTTAATAAAGCAGTTACTGGTTAATGGATTTGTTATTGAATTGGAGGCCCACTGGGGGTCGTACTCATTAATATCTGCTCCAACAATCCTCTCACATTTGCCACCAATTTGCATTTCCCTTGCTTAATGTCACCGGCTTATCTTTTCTTTGTATCATAATATGCAATTTTAATGGTATCTTATTTATAGTCAAGTTACCTTATAATATTTTAATATTTTTTTGTGTGTAAATTTAGGTAAAATAACTGATCTAAACTAGTTTATTAATTAAGACGGAGCATATATTCCTCGATACGAAAAATTAAAATCAAAATAATAAAAAATAATTAAATTTATTGGAAGGAGAATTAATTTATCAAAGTATCCTTAATAAGGTTTTTTTATTATTTTTTTAACGTTTCTGTGGATTATTTTCAATCATTGATAGTGCCCAGCCATACATCTTCACAGTCTTATTTCAGGAGAGGTAATCTCTCGTCCAACTCCTTTTCTGCCGCTTAAAGTAACTAGTCTATTGTTTTGTCCGAGTAATATAACATGAAAGCTGGAATAGAGAGTTCGTATGTGTTGGACTATAGTTGGTTTTTGTAAGTCTATATGCAGAGTTTTGTTACTAACGTACCAAGGTTATAACATTACCATGTATTATTGGATTAAAAGCTTTTTTTTTTTTTTTTTTTTTTTTAATTTTATATTATTATTTTTTTTTTTTTTGCGAAACCAGAATTTGTGTGGCGAATTTATATTTATATAAATTGTATTAGACAATACAATGCTGATAATTCTGCATGATTAGACGATTTAGAAAAAAGGGAGTACATTATTTTCAGTCTATCGTTTAGACTGAAGTTCAAATTAAGTCTAGTTCAATTTTGCAAATTGTATGTTTCAGTTCTCTTATAGTAAACAAGTGCCTTCTATTTTTCTTATTCTAGTATGAGAAAATTAAAAAAAAAAAAGTTACTTGAAATTGAAAACACAGATATGGACCGTTGTCTAAAACGGTCCAAACGCAATACAATTAGGTATTAATACACTTTTTTGCTGGTATATGAAACTGGAATAGTTCACTTCATGACATCTTAATTGCTTATAAGTCTGATCGTAGTTTAGTCCGAACTTGGGTTTTATCTGTCGTGAAATTATTTTTAACGGTATTCTCATCCTGTTTTACTAACGGTAAACGGTACTTCCACTTTACCAATATTGAATAATTTTTTACCAATTTTCAGGTGGATAATTTTATGTACATAATATCATACTTAAAAGTAAGTAAATAAATTCAAACCTAAGTTAATGTTTATTTCATTATCTCTGATTCCTTAGCCCGGAGGTAGCTTAATTGTATCTGCGAATCCTCCCCCCCCCCCCGTTCCCTTTGATAGATTTGGTTGGGATGGGGAAGATATAAGAAGTCGGAAATAGATGATATAGCGGAATGAGAAGAAGAGCACTTGAGGAGATTTCTTACCCCGCGGAAGATCCGGAGAAGGAAGAAAAACCCGAAGAAGAAATGAGCTCGGAAGAAAGGAAGGGTTTACCGCAACAAGTGGGGATCCACACTTTTTCCACTTGCTCAGGTATACTCCCCTTTTTCTTATACACCAATCTCCTTCCTAGTCGGGAGCTTATTCTATCATCCCCGCAACTACCTCCATCATGTCATCATAGCCCATGTTCCCCCTATCACATAGCAATTTTATCTAAAAGGAAAATTTATTTGCTTGAGGAAAATCATATAAGCAGATAATAAAAATGATTTTTTCCATTAATATAATCTTAATTAACGGATTTCATGGAATCATTTTATTTTTAAATCATATAAGCACTGTAACAGTATATTTATTCTGCGATTAAAAAATTCATATTTACCTAAAGTATTAAGGGGTTACTTAAGATGCTCTGAGTTATAGTATTAGACATTCAAAAGCTTGGATGGATGTTGGGAGATACAATTTTTTACTTCTGCAGTGGCCTTTTCGAAAAACCCTAGCGGAAGACCTATCGAAAACACCACATTAAAACATCGGTTTAGTAGACTGCTAATACTATCCGTATTATTAAAATTATATTTGCAATGCAGATTTGTACCAGTGTTGTAGAGCAGTCATTTTGAAAAATTGTATGCCTACATGTGTAAAAGTTTTCCAAGACATTGTCGTTTCAATCTAGGTGAATGCTGTCCGAGGAAAAGAGAGGAGGAAAGAGAAAGGATGAGTGGATTAGGTTGATGAATTGGAGCATGGAAATGCAAAAGGGTATAAGTGCCTTTGAGAAAATTTTCCAGAAATGATATGACTTATACCCACCAGGTGAAATACGTTCGGCGCTTACACCCTTGCTACCTTTCAAACGTTCAATGAACACTTATTAACAACTAAAAATTAATTATATCCATTTCTAAGGAATGGTTTTGACACACATAACTATTTGGTAAAAAAAAATCTTTATATATTTGTTAAAGAGTGATATGCTTTTATTCAAGATTCTTTTGTTGGTGTATTCATATCGTTGTGTAGGGTGCGATCTGAATTGAACCACGGTGCAAATTTTTCCGAGAATTCTGAATTGTGATATTCCTATTTTGTTTATGTGGACGAATTTTGCAATCTGGTCTGCTCCAAACGTCCAAATAGGTCTTACAATAGGGTTGTAGTTTAGTCCCTTGTATCTTAGTTTGAGTGATCTGTTGTCCAGGAGATGTGGTAGTTTATTGTAAAGTTTGGTGAGAATACAATCCTAATAATAATTTTATTCCATTCATCATAGAAATTTAGAGAACCTGAAATGGGAAGCGGCATCCCATCAAACATCCTGAATTGAACCAAATGTAGTCTAATCATATTAGTAATATAGTAATCAGAACTATATTATATATTGTTCTGTGTTACAATACGTGAAAAAATTGAATTAGAGGTATTGAAGCATCAACACTGAAAGCAGAAACTACCTCTCAACACTTTGGTCAGAGAGAGAGAGAGAGAGAGAGAGTGATAATGGATTAATTGATGGATGATCGCTAACTAAAACTTTTTTTTTTCCTACAGCCACCGAAGCCGAGCTATTACTGTGAACAAGTTGGCCGAGTCAGGAAGAGATGGAAGTTTTTGGTAGAAAGACAGGCGGGGCTGGAAGAGGCATTGTAGCCAGGGGAGGCATAGCTAATTTCCGGCGAGTAGATTGATGTAGGTATTAGGCTTGATGTGTGGCCAGGTTTTGGGAGGGATGGGAGGGGGGCGGTAGGGCAGGGGGGTGTGGAAGGGGGGTGTGGGAGGGCATTAACGGTCAGGCCCGGGTTCGCTCACCCTACAGCATTTCGGCCTCTTCTTAGCTTGTTCCATTCAGCAGATTTAGCAATGCCTCGACGGTTTGATGATAGATCGCAAAGAAAAAACACATCTGTGACGCTTAATGTAACAGCATTTAGTATAAATAATGTTATAATTTATACGAACAGTAAATGGTCAAAATAAGTGATACAAATATATGAGATTTACATACTTTTTTATTACTGTAGCCTACGTTTCGACCAATTTTTAGTTCATCAGGGCTAAAAGAGAAAAATTGCTGACCTAAAAATTGGTTCAAACCGTACAGTAATAAAGAATATGTAAATCTCACATATTTGTATCACTTATTTTGATAGCACTCCCAATAATTTCCTGTTCATTAATATATACGTCAACGGTCAATTATCTTCCATCATTATAATTAGTATAAATGGGATTAACTGCATTTATTCTTTAAACAATAATTGTTTGTTTGTTTAACGTAACTTTATGCCACTGAGGCTAATCGGACGATGCTACAGTGGGAGTCCTAAATTTTGCCTATCCAGGAATAATAAGGATAGGGGTCTTTAACGAGTACCTGACATCGTACAGGCTCGGGACCTCCATTTTACGTCCGAGGGACGGCATGGCTCAGGGTTTTTTACTCCCATTAAAAAATCCTAGGACCACCGCTGGCCGCGAACCTGCGACCTTTAGTATTGTAGGTTGCCATGCTATCCACTATACCACAGGTGACCCCTTACACAATAGTTTCAAAACTATTCCTTCCGACGAAGGTAAGGAAGCTTTGTATTGCAGCGTTTTAAGATTGCAATGGTTTAAGGAATTACTTATACGGATAAATTTTCGGAACCTAGCATTGCTTCACTTCTAGACAGTTTTAAGTTTTTTTAACAATCTTGGGATGATTAATAACCTGTGATGATTATAATTCTTATTAAGTGTAAGCAGTTGTTATTCGTAAGTGAGCACCAACATTTTCATCCCAGGACTGATCGAAAAACCTGATCGTGTAAACAGGCTTTTCGTCCATTTTATTCGCCCTTGGCGGTGAAATAGTGAAGTAAGGTTTGGTTCCAAAGCGTTCCAAGAACTTGGAGAACCAAATGGAAAGAAGTGAGACCAAATGGAAAATATTTGGTTCCACAAGTGTCAGCAGCCTTGTATTCCCTCGCCAAGGGTAAAGCTACTTACATACAGTATATAGGTGATTCTGCTGGTAGAACACTGAGCGTTGCTATAGTTAAACTGATATGTTCGGGAGAAAAAAGTTTGGCGTTTGTCTTGTAGTTATAATACACCACAAAACTATGCAGAAGAATAAACAATTTTTTAAAATATTTTCTATAAGCCTTGGACGGGATTTGAATCAGTATTTCCGTATCACTAGTACTGTGCTCTTGCCACTAGAGGCATCAGGCACATATCACGGTCAAGTCAATCCTTTCTCTTCACTGACACTTTTCCCACCAATCTCTCAATTTTTCTTGTTTTTTAGTTTTCTTGTTTTGATAGCTTGAAATTTTTTATTTTAATATTTTTTGACCGGGATATGTGCCTGGTGGCTCAAGTGGCAAGAGCGCCGTACTAGTGATACGAAAATCCGGGTTCGAATCCCGGCCAAGGCTAATCTTTTCTGTTCTTATAATATTCTTAAAATAAGAACTTTAATTGTATCACACATTTATAGTCATACTATTTAGAAACTGATCCATACTGAACTGAACTATTTAGAACAGAACTATAGGCCTGTTTCCAAGAGGGAACGGTTAGGGGTGCGGTCAGGATAAATAGCACTAATATGTGAAATTTACATATTTTATTTAGCCAACGTTTCGACCCAAATTTTAGGTCATCATCAGATAATGATGGTCGAAGCTGAAGGTAAAGAAATTAGAGACGAGGCTTGAGATGTAATAACTGGACTTAAAGTAGCTCTATTGAGGTTACGAAAGCTGGATCTATGAAGTCAAAGTTGATGGTTGTCATCAGGTTGTCTGCCCCTATGTTGTGAAATCATGATGGTACAAGATATTTGACCGCAGATGTAATAAAGAGGAAATGGTTGGTAGTGCGGTCAGAATAATTACATCTAAAGACTCATCTGTTATTTCTCTACCTTCAGCTTCGACCATCTCTATCCCCATGATGATCTAAAATATGTAATTCCCCCATAATTAGTGCTATTTATTCTGACCGCACCCCAACCGTTTCTTCTTTATTACATACAAATATACGGTCAACTATCTCCCACTAGTGGTGTGTTGTTTAGTAGCAATCTGTTTATTTGAAACAGTTAATTTAATTAAACAGAAACAGTTAACTGTTTCGGAAAAAAATAAACAGATACAACAGTGTAGTGAGAAAAAAAAAAGGTAAATAATAATAAAAATTAAACACAAACAATTAGCTTGCAATAGCACGGGCGTGACCTGTTTAATAAACAGTTTCGAGAAGCAGGCAGAATTAGCAGGTTAACGAGCTGTTGACCGAAACAGTTTATGAATCTGTTTCTTTTTCAAGGCCACTGTTTCACGTATCTGCTAATTCTGCCTGCTTCTCGAAACTGTTTCAGTGAAACTGTTTATTAAACAGCTTGCGCCCGTGCTGTATCTGTTTAATTCATTCGCAAATCTGCTACTCTGAGTTATGAGGCTCTTAATTTTTTTAATTATTAAATTATTTTTCTCCTGATTATTTATTCAATTAAACCATAATTTTATAAACAAAAAATAAATTAATGCCTATTACAAGTTTTATTTATTTACAAGATTTATAATTTATTTTTAGTGCTGTTTAATTGTTTTACATAAAGCTTTATTTTATATTAAATGTTTTGTGAGAAATTGTCATTCGAACTTGTTAGATATTTCAATAATTAAAACATAATTCAAAAGAATGCTGGAATGCGAAGTGGGACTAGTTTTTTTTCTTTTTTCCCATATAGTATTATTTTAAACAGTTGTATCTGTTTTTTTTAAACTGTTTATTGAAAGTAGCAGAAACAGATGCAACTGTTTTTCAAGATTAACAGTTTTGCCCATCGCTATCTCCCACCATCATAGGCCTTTTTCCTACGAAACTTTCTTCTTCTTCTCTAGTCATTGTTGATGAATCATAATAAACCGAATTACATTACCAGGAATGCATATAGCAGTAATTTAATATTTTAGTTAAGCTTATAAGCTATGAAGCGGTTAATAAACATATTGCTAACTAAGTTGCTTGTGTAATAGGAGAGTTTAACCGAAAAGGGGAGGTCTCTATCCTGCCTAAAGTGATTTTAATGAAAATGGAGATGGCGGTTGGGGCTGTGGTTGCGTTGCTGGCTCTGGTTTCGGCGGTTTCGGATTCCGATCCCCTGCCCGGTAATTATAATGCACAAATCCAAAGGGCTGCACTGAACTAGCAACTCAATATCCGCCCCTAATTTAGTTGCAATAACATCTCTATACATACCGCCGGGGACGCCAATAAGCCCGCTCTAATTAGTGAAAATATTTCATTTAGCTATCCCAGCTATGCTGAGGCCTCTATGCGGATTCTCAATTGCTTTGAGAATGGATTCTGATTAGATCTGATATGGAATGTGGAAAAACCAGGCAAATGTAGGAGCAATCCAAAGTTTTCCGCAATTCCAACTCGCTTCTACGACTTTTTTTATGGCACAATTAACCGTTTAAAAAGTTTTTATCACGATGGAATGTGGTAAGGTTTGAAATGACTGTAGCCATTCCATAGCCCTTCTAGCAGTAATATAATCATTATTATATACATTAATAGTTTTTCTTCAACATATATGTCTTATTCAATTTCACCTTTTATCCGTCACGCCAACTCCAAACAGAACTTTTATTTTATTTTTTTATGTAGGCATCAATCACTTGGGCCATCATCGCCTACAATTAATTGTTATTATATTTTATTACATCAATTATTAATTGTCATGTTTTATCACTTCCTAGCCATCCAATATCCCGAAACAATTTAGACTGAAATTTATAAATTATTTTAAACTGATCGAAGCTTTTATTTTTTAGAAACTTTAAATTCCTTTATAGCTTGTCTGCAAATACGTGTATACATTTATAATATTTTATTTAGTTATTTTCACTTAATATTGAGTTCATTATTTGGTTTGTGTTTTTGTATGAGGTTTCCCACATAATTTATTGTTATTTGTTATAAGTTATAATGCTCACGATCGCAATAATTTCTCTTACTATATATTATGTAGGTAAGTGAAAGCAAAACTTAAATCAAGGATTGTTCTTCAGTTTGAGCTCAAATTAAACCATTAAAAAACAGTTATCAGTGTTAGGTTTACAGTACTGTTTAATGCATTTTAAATTGTTATACTCTATTTTTTTTAGAAGTATAGCTGATTTTTATATAATATCAAAAATAATATCGAGCTGAAGGAAAAATGGTTTAAAGTTCGAGAACATTTTCACTTTACTTTTGCACTACTCTCTTCTATTCGAAAGAGAGAGTGTAGTACAAAAGAATTATATTGCAGAAGAGCTAGATTTTGATAATATTTAGTTACAATAGACCGAAAAATTTGGCTATGAAAAGTAACCGTCATATTACATTTTACATTAGAGTCCCGTTATAGTTTAAAGTTAGAAAGTAAAGTTCGACTTCATAATTTACTTTAGAAACATTAAAATAATGTAAATCAAATATAAATTTAGAAAAAAAAAATAATGACTTTCGTAAATGTATAATAAACTTATAAGTGATAAATAATAAAATGAGCATTACGTGTTGGAGGTTTGCAATAAATATAAAACTAGTACATCTGGAAATTGTTTTATTTGTTTAATCTTACTTTATACCACTAAGGCAAATCGGACGATACTACAGTATGAACATGTAGGCATTAATTGATGGCTGTAAATGATAATAATAAAGGCTTAATGTATAAATGATGTTTACGTGAAAAACATTAGCTATAACTCAATGTTCATTTGATATGATGTTCTGATATGAATACAGATCAATGTTTAGTAAGAATAATTACTTTAGTGGTATATGTATTTATTACTACGATAAAATTCAATCATTATCCGATATGTTCTTTATTGAAAAGAACCTGATTTTCCGGGAGATTTTTTTATTTTCCTCTTCAAACTTAAATTCACACCTGTCAGCAATTAGGACAATCAGCGAATGTGTTGGCTTGAAAGAATTAATACTTAAGGCATTTTGGGCATGATGAAAGGAAAGAGCCCAGCATCACCTCTTTTCGGGCTTGATACCTTCGGTGAGCAGGTCCCTCATCGAGCTTCTTTTCAGCCGCCTTGCAACAGGCATATCAGCCGTGGCCATGTTGTTGAATGGTCTGTTAGTATGTCCGTGTAAATTTACAGAAAAGCGCAAATAAAGAGTTCATGTGTGTTCTTCGATAGTTGGTTGTCGTAAGTATGTATGTAAAGTTTTATTATTTAAGTACCAGGGCGCGTTCGTTATTAGTCTCAACATTTTTTATTGAAAAGTTTGTAATTTTTTCAAGTGCGACCTCTTTGTTGAGCTGAAAATGTGTGAGGCGTAGGTCCAAATGGGTTTAAGTAAGTAGGTGTTTATATTGAATTTATGTTCTATTTTCAATTTAGACGATTTTTTAATCGTCAGCATTTTTAGTCGGTTGTTAAGAGTCTGTCTTTTATCACTTTCCCATGTAGGCCCCAAGTCATCCATCAGTCGAATATTAGTCCCAGGTAGCGTACTGAGTCCGTCTGAGGTATTTGATTGTCTCCGATGTGAAATGGTGGGCACTTGTCGCGTCGAAGTGTGAACGCTATTTGTTGCGATGCTGTTCTATAGAAATACAGATCATTGTATAGTTAGTTTCCTCTATTGGAACAGAAAACGCAAACTATGATACAAAGCTATCATTAACCGGTATTTTCTATCTTCAAAAGAACCTACCTTATAATTAGGAGAAGTTATAGAGCAATACTTTTTTTTTTTTTTTTTGAGAAAAATATCATTAAATCAGAACAAAAAAGCAGCCGCACTTTTCCTGTTGGGGACGCGCTGAAATTTATAGTCCCTTCTTTTTCATAAAAGAAAAAGGAGAAAACAAACCAGATTTTTTTTTCTGGAGACAAAAAAGAGAGAAAAGAAAAAAAATAAATACTGGATAGAACAGAGGGAGAGAGAGTAAAAAACATTCAATTAATCTTAATTGGTGGCCGGACCTTGAAACAATGGCAATTTGGCGATATCTGCTGGGATCAGCCCTCAGGCAGTTACTGGAGCAAGGGATGAGCCTTCAAGGGAGAGTTTTTGAATATAATTATCCTCGAGCAGGGGGCCCTAACGAGAAGGGACCCCTCATTAGGCCTCAGGGGGGGCGAGGGCAGGAAGGGGGGGCAAAGCCCTAGTCAGCCCAATTCTTCTCCCTCTCTCTACAATTTACATCGGCAACGAACCATTTGTCCCCATCGAATACCTAGCCCAAGGTCATTAAAATGTATGTTAAGGTTGTGATTGATGATCTGGTTGTACATTTGAGCGTTGATAGATGTTCTTCTGAGGTGGAACATAGAAGTCTTAGAGGACGGAAGGTTGTCGCCAATCTGCTGATATTTGAAATGGTAACATTCGTCCACATCCAAATTTTTAATAGTCTTTGATGGAAAACAATGTATATTATTAATTGACATAAACACAAATAACTCTTCAAGGTTCGGGGTCACCTGTGTGCAGTTAGTGCATAGGAGAGTAGGTAAAAAACGAAAGGTCGCGGATTAGGAGCCGGAAAGCAGCTCTAGGATTTAATGGGAGTAAAAAAATCCTTGGATACGCAGTCCTTCTGATGGGACGTTTAATAGAGGTCCAGAGCCGGCGTGATGTCAAGTACTCGTTAAAGATCTTTACTCAAATTAATGTGGACAAGCGAAATTCAGAACTCCCACTAAAGCACCGTCCGATTATCTATATTAGCTTGAAGTAACGTTAAATAATCAAACAAACAAAAATAAACAGGTTTTGAAATTGATAATTATTTTTTTCTAAAAACTTTTGTAATATTAATTATATTTTTTTTTTACTTAAAAATCATGCTTGATTTATTCTTAAAAATGTTTGATGTTTATTGATTTGATTAAAAATGCTGTTCCCTTACAGAGTGAGATGAAATCATAAGTGAGATAATAATCATCGAAAAATTGATCAGAAAAAATCACACTTTAAAAGATGTTGTGTAATGTTGTATTTAGGCGTTTCATTTAAATTCATCACTATTTATAATCTTAAAGCTTAATATTTTTGTGATCGTGCTTTCTTTAAGTTTATTATCACTTAGTTAGTCATGACCTGACAGTTTTTATTTATTCATCAGTATCGTCTACAAAGTGTTTAAATATTGCAAAGTTACGATAAAATTTGTGAGTAATAAATATTAATTATAATTTACAGTTTATTTATTTGGGTTATCTGAATCGAAAAGAATGTATTTATTTTACTTATTCCTTCGCTTATAGCGTAAATCTGTTTAAAAATCAGTAAAAGTATACTATCCAAAGATTTTAGGATAGCATATGCTCTTAAAGAATTTTTAAGAACATCTATAAGATGGAACATTTGTTCAACCAAATTAATAATTTATCATATAAGCATGATAATATTATATTCAAGATGTATAAAATCTCGAATAGTTTCATAGAATTTATTGATTATAAAATCTAAAATAATTGTAGAGAAATTTAAAGTATGGAAACAATTAATTCCCGTAGGCAGTATAAATAGCGTCCAATATCAAATTTATTCGTGGCATTCGAATTTCTATCTGAATTCGAAAAAATATAAGAATATCTCGATTTATGAAATTTGGCGCCCAAACCGAAAGAATTTTAATTGAAATCGCTCACTAAGAATGTTTTAAATTGAGTTTAAACTGCAAATAATGTTGACGAATAAATAAATAAAAAAATAAATTAAAAAGATGGTGACATAGAATCCCGACTGATTTAATTTAGAACTAATTAATACTGAATTAAGTGATACAATACAGAAGATTCCTGTGTTTCTCCTACTAATTAATTATTTATTTTCGTTTATTATTTATACTTGTAAATTAAATGGAGGAGAAGTTGTGAAAATTAATTCCAATGGGAAAAGTAAAACATAAAAATAAAATAAAAGAAGAAAAGCCTTTTAATGCGCTTCCTCTCATTAACTTTTCACTAAGGGAGGAAAAATTAACTCTAAGGCAAATGGCTTTCTTTTCTTTTTTTTTTTTTTTTTTTTTTTTTTATAAAGAGATTCTTACATAATTAATTCCGTCTGAAAAGAGGGAAGGGGTGGGGGAAGGGAGTAGGTGTTGTTATAATTGGCCCCCGAAAGCAAGGGGACTTGGAATAATCCTAGCCTAGGATTCAACTCCTCTTGTTGCACATAATGTTTTCCATTAAGTTGTTCCAAGGGGGGGGGCGCCTCTGGATTGCCCCCCTTAAAAACAAAGTACTCATTCCTCTTTTCAGAGAGGGTAAGCCGCTTAGCCCAACCTGTGTATACACACACAAATTCCTTTATTGTTCCTCAAAGTCCTCTCTTTCTTGCCCTCCCCCCTCACTCGTAATAATCGCCTTATGCCTAAGGTCTATCCATCCACCGAACATTTCAATAAAAAAAGAAAACGTTTCGTCGCACAAAAGATCTCAGAAAGAGGATTTCTTTGGTAAAGCATTCTAAAGGATTTCTTCTTTTTATGATCATTTGAGCAATACATAATAAGCATCAACTTTAATGGTCTCTTTTGATTTAAAATTAAAACATTCGATGGGTATCCTTTTATTTATCGTTCGCTATATATAAGTGTAAAGTTGACCTCTTCTGTACTTTTTCATGTTTAGGTTCCTTATCTTCTGTATCAATTTATTCCACTTACCTTCAATTAAGAAAATATATTTATTTACCTATTTGTACTTGATTTAAATAAAACTTTCGCACAATGATCAAGATCACTGATTAACCTGAAAGAAAGGTCAAATGCAAATACGTTCGAAAATAATAAACCAATTTTGATAATTGATTTTCACATACTTGCAAGATGATTCATGGTAATCACTCTTGCAGAAAGTTAGAATTTTCTTTAAATCTCTCGGATTAACCGAGACTACGTCCGAACGGTTTAAGATTCAGAAATTTACCAAAAACGACACGACTGTCTGCTTTTGCATGCTCTAAACGTTCCTACCAACTACAGAAACATCATTATACGGTTGAAATTATTGATGGATTATTGACGTGAGGCGTCCTATATCTGTCTTGTATTCGCGTAAGGGATGTTTCAACCCAATCCCATTATGAATTGTCATTCCATAGTTGCCTCAGTTATTCAGCGAAAAATTAGGATATTGCTATATGGAAAGTCCATAGCTTCAGTATAGAATCTTCCAATTAAATCATATTTATAATTATCTCTTTTTTTTAAAGAAATAAATTAAGTGAATCACCTTACTAGCTAATAAATACCTATTGATAGGATGCTATTGTAAAATACTAAGCTTGTTCCCAATCCTTTCAAAAATGTTTGATAGAAACCTTAATCCTCATTCTGGAGAATTTAAAAAAAAATTAATTTCTTAAAGAAATGTACTGAACTCTACATGTTTAAGAAACTTAAAGAAAAACTGATAAACTGAAAAACTTATCATTGTTTAACATGGGATGCAAGCAATATTACATTAGCTTATTTCGGGACACTGAAACTTTCTAAATTGGCCATATACGACTTGACGGCTGGATTCTGCTTGCTCTAAGCACTCCTACTGAGTACAGAAACTGTCATCTTAAGGTGCCTTTACACTCTACGAACATCACCTTCGAACAGGTCCGCCTTCGAACCTTGCCGGACCGACGTGAAGCGAACAGCCATTTATACTTCACGTGACGTCAAGCGAACCAATATGGCTGACACACCCAACGCTAGTTTATGATAAAGAAAAAATCTCCATTATCAATATATTTTATATTCTATGAAAAAAAAAAAAAAAAAAAAATAGGAGACGAAATACAACGTTCCACAAATTACACCAGTATCACAAACAACTCCTATCACTTAGGAAAAACCCAAATCAAAAGTGACACCAGCGCTACCCCCGAACCCAGGCGAACAGATGAAGTACCTAGAACACCCGAACAGTCGACGTGAAGGCTTCACGAAGGTTGTTCGAGTGTGGTGTTCGAAGGTAAAGTTCGAAGAGTGTAAAGGCACCTTTACACTCTACGAACTTTACCCTTGAACCTCACCCTCGAACAGCCTTCGACTGTTCGGGTATTCTTGGTACTTCATCTGTTTGCCTGTGTTTGAGGGTACCGCTAGTGTCACTTTTGATTTGGGTTTTCCCAAGTGACAGGAGTTGTTTGTGATACTAGTGGGCCGTTAGTAATTCGTCTCCTATTTTTTTTATTTTTCAGATAAAACAAAATATATTGATAATGGAGATTTTTTCTTTATCAGAAGCTAGTGTTAGGTGCGCCAGCCATATTTGTTCGCTTAACGTCACGTTATGTATAAACGTGTTCGTGAAAAGCCGGTACGGCAAGGTTCGTGGTAGAACCTGTTCGAGAGTGAGCTTCGTAGAGTGTAAAGGCACCTTAACAGTTAAAATAATGGGTGGATTATTAACTTGAGGTGAGATATATCGGTTTGAATGTTTCATCCGGATCCCATTATGAACTGTCATTCCATTGTTTGGTTATCCCAATCATTCTATATCACTTAGCAAAAATTAGGACATGATCCAAAGCTTTTTCCGATTGCAGCATAATAGTTATCCTCTTTTTTTAGAAATGCAGGCTATGATTTTCATTTATTTTATCAAATGATGAAATAAAGAATAACGTGCTCTAGACTAAAAATGGGCACTGTCCGGTATGGAGACCTAGGGTTGGGTGTGGGGTGGAAGAGAAGGTATTCGGGGATGCTCAAAGAGTAAATAGCCAGGACTGAGGCGGAAAGGAATGAAGATATATTAAAGGGCGGCCCCTCGGACGGGAAATAATGGAGGGCCCCCTCCCCCGGCATATTTCAGCCAATAGGATCCATAACTTTTTTCAATTAGATCCTCAGGCACCCCTTACCTTATAATTATATCAGGATTCTCTCTCTAATAGCCAGGGCTAATAGTGAAAAATATCCTTTGTTTTCTGGCAATATTCCTCTATTGTCGGCCTAACAAATTTGTTTAACGGCCGCACCGCAGGAGGGATTTAGTGGCCAATCTCTGCCCTAACTGCTCTGCTATCCTCGTTAGTTCTCTCTCGCGGTATCTCTTTCTTTTCATTAGGGTCACCTTCCAGTGCCCTCTAAATCCTGGAGTCGATGTCGTAAACGCTTGGCTAATGAAAAAAGTATGTCCAGCGATTGAGTCGTTTAGTGGAAACTCTAATCTACTGCAGTTCGCGTTAAATTTTCATTGAATGGTGGGGGTGGTTTAGGAACACCTCCCTAGAGGTGGAATCAAAAATTGACTGCCTATCGTAAAAATCCCTGTATTATTAATAAATTCACTATAACTTAGTAATATTTAATTTAACTAAACAATGGTATTATTGAACTAATACTAATTAATAAACAACAAATATTTTAAAAGTGTGTTTTATATTGACTAGAAAATTTCTAGTTAATATTGGTTCTAGTTAGTAATTTAGTGAAAAA
Organism: Aelia acuminata; assembly: GCA_911387785.2. Classification (NCBI taxonomy): domain Eukaryota; kingdom Metazoa; phylum Arthropoda; class Insecta; order Hemiptera; family Pentatomidae; genus Aelia; species Aelia acuminata. Next base: position 34,889,178 of record OU426982.1, read on the forward strand.
TTATAAATCACCGACGTTTCGAGGTCCCACCACCCCATCATCGGGTAAACTATAACAGCAAATCTAAAATTATGATATAACAACTTTACGATTTCCATTACAATTAAAACCACCATAATTAATATTATTTGATCTGCTTACTTATGTAAACATAATTTTCCTTACCTTTTCACTGTACATGATCTGACAAAAATAAATAAAATATAACGTAGGATATAATTTTTCACTAAATTCCTAAATAGGAACAGTATTTTTTTAATTTTTAAATAATAAAAAATATTTATTTTAGACTATATATTTTTCCTTTTAATAGTATATTTTTTTATTGTTTTAACTTCCATAATATTTAGTTCATAAAATGATTTCTTCATTAGTTACGTAATGAACATCAATCGTTTATTTTTCTAACCTGAAAGGAACATATTCTTATATTGCCTTAGGGATCCCGATCTTAAAAATAAAAATTCTGTAGGAAAATCCTGTTTTTAACAATTTTTTAGTGATCTGTTTTTCCTGAAGGTTCACTGTTACATGACTTCCTATGCGCAGACCTTTGTTGAGACTTGATCCCAAATTGGCAGTGATTTACTTTCTCGAAAACAGCATAGCCAACTACTATATCCAAGGGTGGCCATAGAAATTTTTTAAAGGTAGCAAAAATTCTTGACTACGCCTTTCTTTGGATGTGACGTAAAATGAAGGTGTCGAGCCTATGCGATACCAATTACACGTTAAAGATCCAATATTAATTATACCAGGACAGGCACAACTAAGGACTCCCACCGTTGAATCGTCCGGTTGATTAGCTGTACAAGTATAACGTGATGCTAAAAAAAAAAAAAAAAATCTAAAAATCCTGTATCAAAATAAATGTACCTCAAGGCAAGTAAAGATTATATATTTTTTTAAATTAAGTAACAGGAGTTAAGCGTAGAACCTGCAAGGCCCCTCAAAGATTAAATATTTTATGTTACAGATATGTAGCGACATTGTTGCTAACATATGTGTTATAAATCCCTCACCCTCTCCGAACCACTCAAGTCGGTAGGTAAGGTTTTGTTGGAGAACATGGGGATATAAAAAGGAGAGAGAGGCGGAAGGAAGGACGGAGGAAGAGAGTGGTGGGGGTAGGTAAATGGCGACGAGGAGGTATATAAGAGGAAGTGATTACTTTATTGTGAGCCAGCGGAGGGCCCTCCAGGCATGACCATTAGTGGTATTGCTACGCGGCTCCCCTGACCTCCGTCGTCAGTTACAGCCGCGGCAAACTTCCTTTATGTTATACTTCTTGTTAACTCCAGCTGGTACGCGGCTCTCTGTTAGGGCCTCTCATTGTCGCCCACCTCTTCTTATCATTCGCCTCCTCAGTCGACCTAAAGGGAGCACAATGGCTGAAGATGAAAAATCCACCATAGATCTAGGAGTCATTGTACACAATGACAAGGGACTTAACACTTCAGAGGGCAAGCGCCTCTACCTGAATTGGCACATATTACAAAATGCTATTAAAAGAACTTTTTTCTTTCACTTTTTAAGGCTTGAAAAAAGTTATTGCTAATAAAATAAGTTTTATTTAAATAAATGGACAACACTTACTGTCTTTATTTTTTGGTCTTTATTATCAATCATATATTAGCATGAAGCGGGCAATCACAAATGGAATCGCATTACAGGAATGGCGTCAGTATGGAAAAGGAGAAGCACCTAACAACCACAGTTACTTGAGAGAGGAGTTTCAAACTTTAAGATTCAATCTTTATACCTTCCTAATTTTTTTTTTTAGTTTTTTTTGGACTTTCATTATTGCTTCCCCCTAAACAAGGGGGAAGTGCTGACTATCAGCGAATGAGGGACTAATGACATGTCAGGTATGAGATGGGAAAGCACCCAGAAGTATTCCCTTCCTGGCTTGATTCACTTACCTTAGCTGTCTAAGAGAGCCGATCTCTCATCTATCCCCTAATCGTATCCTGGAGTGAGTCCATCTTGTTTGTTACAAAACTGTTCGTATGTCCACTCAAATCTCATACATGTCCACCCCCACAATGTACGGATGCGAAGCGTGGACACTACCAGTCGTGTCGTTACCACTGCTGCATTCATCATCATGTTGAGGGAGCCCGATAGGTTGCTTACTGCCAATTTTAACCTATTAGCTTTCTAAAGATTCACCAGTTTTCTCTTCTAACCTCTTCATTCATCATCCTTCTTCAGAGCACTAATTCATTACCAGACCTACCAGTTACTTACCAGACAAGAGTCGGAAGTTTTAAACGGAAGGTGCTAAGGAAAATGAATTAGGACTCTGGGGAAGAAAGTCGAAAGAAGAAATTATAAGGGAAACCTGGTCCATCTATAAAAATATGAAAACTAAGAGGTTGAAATGGGTGGGACACGTGGTGAGAATCAACCCAACAGGCTCCATCAACATGACGATGAATGCAGCAATGGTCGGTACCCGACCGTGAGGGAGACCCAGAGATCGGCTGACAGGATCAAGAAGGAAGCCACCGAACACCAAGATAGACACATGTGAAAAAGGCTAGTTAGGTCTGTGAGCCAAACGAAAAAAAAATGTGGATTCAAATAATAAAAAACTTTCGTAAAGCGTGGTAATATACTGTTCAAAAGGATGTCAGTTTGTAAGTGTTGTTAGTCACGTACCAGAGTGATTTTATAATAAGTCGTAATAACTTTGATTGGAAGCATCGTGCTTCATAGCTAAACCGGCAGACCTAGGTGTTAAAATTATTATTAAAATATAAGAAAGCATTGCCAATTAATTTAATCTATCGTACTGCCAGATGGATACTTGGGTGTCGTGCTTCTCCATTTTTTCAGATATTTTTATGTTAATACACTCTCTTTCAAATAATTCTTTTAAGAAATATGATAAGAGGGGTGGAACACGGCAGCTTTGCCTGGCTGACGTATCGCTGTTTTACAACAGCCGAGAGTTATTATCTTTTAAAATTCAGGGAATTCGCGTTGTTTACAGTAAATCTAATCGTTTATATATCTGGTATCCACGTGCTAGTAGAATGTAGAAAACACGTTTAAGATATATTGGATATTAAGTTCAGATCACCAAGATCGTAGTTATTAAAAATAAATATTTATTCTAAAATAATTTTTTTTTTTTTAACTAGGAAGGAGTAGATATTGATGGTAAAAATTTGACAGGTTGTATAGAATACACAATATGCCGAATATCTATAAAGAATAAAGAATAATTTCTTTAAATTATTTAGGGTATTGTACAACCGATAATAGGATAATTTTTGTGAATTAAAAAAATGCATAACAAATTTTCTATATTTTTAAAATAAAATTAAAATTGATAAGAAATTGCACAAGAGTAAAATTCTTGTTAAGTTATTCCGGCATCCGATTGCCGAGAGGAATTTATATTCCGATGTTATTAAAGGACATAGTTGCGACGGTCGGGAATGAAAAAAAAAAAATCACGAAAGACAGCGGATTCTGATCATTCCACCTTCTCGGCGATAGAAATTATTAATTTTAAAAAGAATGTGTATCTTAATGTAAGCAAAATGTAGGAATTTCATTATTCCTTGGTGGAATGGAGGAGGGGGTGGGGATAGGAGGTGGGGGGAGGGCTAGAGGTAGGGGAGGGGGAAGAAATTTTCATTAAGAGGGTGTGTTAATTAAATACTGGACTGGATAAAAGTTGCCCAAGGAACAGATAATAAGGAGCCCACTTTTATAATTCAACTCGGAGCGATAACTTAGGCGATATCTCCGAGATAACTGCCTTGTTAATTATTGTTCCCTTTTGTCAGTCTGCAATAATTATAATATTCACGCTCTTAAGGTGCATTTATCTACACTTATGTCGAACAGCTACTTTCTTAAAGATGGCCGAACTAAGCGAACAACGAACATAACACAGTGTGCTTTGTACGGTACGTATATACTACTATAACAAAAAAAAAATCCCATTTTATTTTTTATCTTAAACCACTATCTATAAAACCTTGAAATATAAACTATAAATTTAAAAAAAATAATTGTAAGAAGATATAGTATAATTTTTTAATTTTATTTTCGGTGTAGTGTCATCTCTTATTACAATATTTTTCACCTTGTTCCATCACATTGGCATTTGAATCAGTCTTTTCTGAAATTCGACATGTCCTAAAAAAGATTTATTTGTTGTATTAATTTATCTATTTTGTTGTTGGCTGTTATATGTTGGCTCGACGCATGCCGTGAAACACAATTCAAGAGAATTATATTTTCTAATATTGGATAAGTTTGAAGAAAAAAAAGTTAAAAGAGTCCCTTCGGGCAAAGGTAGAGACGTCAATAATTTTTCTCTTTTAGTTTTGTCGCTTATCAATAAATTTGAAATTTTGGACAAGTTGGGATTATAAAACGATGAAAATAAGAAGGAATAAGAAATTTTGAGAGCTATCGGTACAAACTTTACCCAAACTGTATTTATTACATATTTTAACATTAATGTTTATTTCAGTAGATTAGTAATTTTTGTAAAACTTACATGCTGAAGTAACATATTTAAAAATGTACTGTTCGAAAACAAAAACTAGTAGTGATTTTCGTATCTTAATCTAAATTATTTGCTCTTCTAAATTAAAAAACTGTTACACGGTGGATTTACAAGATTAAATGAAACACATTAGAAAAGTCATTTTTTCTGATATTAGGCTATTTGGAGTTATGGTGCTCTTGCATTTAATGTGCGATGTACACTTAATAATTTCAGTGACTACAGAATATATCATTGATGCGCGGTCATAAGGGCTTAAGTCACTATTTGAGCATTTGTAGATTATGTCGTAATATTATAGCTCGAAATCAGAGCTACCGGTCGGTATTAAGGTCTCAAGTCAAACTATATTGTCTTATGAAAATAACAATTACAAATAATATCAATAATTAGATTTTACATAATGTTTTGAACTTTGCTTTGCTCTACTGAAAAATTCAAAATTTTGACATAAGCCCTTATGACCGCGCATCCAAGATATATGCTTTGATTGTTTTTTTATACAAACTCAAAACAGTTTTCGTCATACTGAGAAGGATGTTTGGAATGAACGAAGGATTAAATTATTTCAAGATTTTGTTATTTTTTAAAAATATAATTGTAAGAAGATGTTATATATTTTTAAATGCAATTGTAAGAAGATTTAGTAAGAAAATTCATTTACATTTTATTTTTAATGTATTGTCATCTCTTGTAACAATCTTTTACATTTATTTCTATCTTATTGATGTTTGAATCATTCGTTTCAGAAATTCGACTATAAAGTAAATTTCAGGCTCCTTACATGCCGTGGAACACAATCCGAGAGTATTATATTTCCTAAAGTAAGATACAGGTCGGAATTAAAAAAAAAAAAAAAAAAAAATTGGAAGAATCCTTTAGGACAATGTAGTAATGTTGTTTATGTTTTTTCTTTTTTAATTTAATCGCTAATCAATAAATTTGATATTGTGGACATATAAGTCGGATTATAAAACGACGGAAACGTTATTAATGAACATAATTATTCTAAACAAAAAATTAAGAAATAAAGCATTATAAAAAATAATATCGTTAAGGACACTATTTTTTTCTAATCTATCTTACTGGTAAATGATTTTCTAACGTGATCACCTGAAAAAATAAAAAAAAATTATTTCTTGGTGATTTTCTATTCTATTTATTTAACTTAACGAAATAGGACTTAAGGTTACTCGGTATAAGAAGGAATCAGTAATGTTGAGAGCTATCGGTATAAACTTTACCCAAACTGTATTAAATTACAACACTTTATGACGTTGATCAAGTAAGAAACGATTATAATATTGAACCCGAAGGGTGGGGGAAGACGACAGCTGATGGATGCGCAATTAGGCCGTGTTGGTGTTTGGGATCTAAGTGCGGAGGACCACATTAGTCCCGGGGCCATTTAGCACCAGTCACCTCCGCATAATTACCCTTCATCTCCCGCTAACTAGTTACCCCCGACGTCCAGTTTTATCCCAATTACTGTCCCTAACTAGTTATCTTCAATGGCTCAAACTAGAAAACCTAATATGAAGAAATTTCGAAAATGAGGTGTCCTCCACATCTTGAGCAGACGATAAGTATCTACGCAGTGATGTGTATAATTAATATGCACTAACGGTTTCCTACTTGACCAGTACTGTAGTGCTATGCATCAAACAGTCTTATATTAACCCTTTTCACTTGGCACCGTTTCGGACGTTACCTACCGGCAACTCGACGCAACTTATTCGCGAAAACGCACACCCTGAAAACGTAATATTATACAGTAAAATTTTAGAATAAAGTAAGGAATTGTAAAGAAATTTAGGTTAAATGTATTTGTAAAGCTTAAAGAACACATAGTTACGAAAAATTTTTTTTTTTAAATATTATATTTTTTTAATAATTTTGTATTAATTTCAAAATTATTTTTTTAAAATTTTATATATATTTTTCATAATTTTATAAAAGTACCGAAAATAGACCTAAAATTGCGTAAAATTTTTGATAATTAAGAGAACCGGAACGGATAACGATGGAAATCCCTTAGATTTTACTAAGGTTTTCCCGTTCCTTATATATAAAAGCATAAAAAATCTAATTGGAGAAGTAAAAACAGTTAAAAAATTACGAGATGGGATCTTTTTAGTTGAAGTTTTCTCAGATCAGAAAAGCTCCTAAAATGTGAAAATCTACTTAATAACTTTCCGGTTAAAGTAGAAGCACATAGGAAACTAAATCAAAGTAAAGGGATTATTTGGTGACCCGAACTAAATTTGTGTACAATTGAAGATATAAAAGATGAATCAAAACCAAAAAGTATAACCGATTTTAAAATATTAACGTAATATAAAAATAATGAAAAACACCGCGAGCCGCAACCATCATTTATCACCAAAAGCGAAATATCCTATGAATAGTTTTTATGATTTGTTTATATCCTTATATGTTAAAAACTGAAAATTATTTGCATTGTCTCCATAGCGGAGCCATTTGAAGACAAATTTTAAATGGCACCGCTACGGAGACCTCGAGTGCAAAGGGTTAAAAGTGGTACAGCAGGTGTTTTACATGGGACAGTACTTGGACCATTGGCTTATACTATTTTACCACAACCATTCAACGAGTAGTTGTGCAATAAACAAGATCTACGACCAATTACCGTTAATAGCTCAAAATAGAACTATAAATATAAGTATCTATTATTAGTAGTATTAAAAAGTATTTCGATGATAAATTCGAAAACACTTGATCGTCATTGCGTCTTTTCTTGATTAACCTTGTCTAAATTGAGAAGATATTCGTTCTAATAGGCGCAATTAACATGATACAATTAGTGAACTTTTAATAAATTTCTTAATAGGCAAGTATTAAACCTTATAAAAAGCCTCATAAAATATTTTGTGTTACATTTTAGAACGAAGCTTTCAGTGCTTACTACATTATTCATTATTCAACATAAGTTTTAAAAATAACAATCTTTATTCATCATGGGATGATTATTTTTAGTGTGCCTTTACACTTTACGAACTTCACCCTCGGAACTACCCTCGAACAATCTGTCCCGAACACTGTTCGGTAAATCTAAATAAGAAACATCGAACATTCCTTTCGCCTGTGTGTTCGGCGATAGCTCAGACGTAGCTTTTGTGTTAGTTAAATTAAGCTTCTAGACCTTCTTTTAGCATTTTTCTGACGTAGCTTTAATAAGTTAGAGCAGAAGCCTGAACAGCCGCTAGTCCAAGTCAGCCTTCATTGTAATAAAAAATATTGTATTAAGTTACATATGTGCGGTCAGACATCATTGTTCGGTCGACTTCACGTTTCAGTGTAAATACATGTAACATGTTCGAGGGTGAGTTTCGCAGGTGTAAAGTCACCTTTACTGATGAGAGGACGTCGGACCAATTACTTACTTCAATTCGTTATGGTACAGTCGAAATATGTAAAAATCCTGCTTCTCTCATCATTAAACATAATCATAAACACTGCCCATGGTGTTTAAGCAATCATATTTTAAAAATTAGACCATTTCCACGGCAGATAATAAATATAAGATGAATACATGGAGGTAAGTAACGAAAGCTTTTTTATACAATGGAACAAAAGCACAATTTATACTTAAATTCAATTTCTTATAGGTAGGGAATTTAAAGTAAACGAAGTGATCGAATTATCAAGTATAAAAAAAAAAAAAAAAGATCTAAGAACAGGGGTTTTACAGGACAGTGTACAATTGTAGAATCAACTTAGCTAAGATCGTAGAGTAAGATCGTGCAAAAAAAAACAATTAAAATTCTGGAATGAAGACATTAACTTTATTTTGACATTGAATTAACTGTTATAAAAATCGTAAAATCGGGCTTTTCGGGTGTTTATCCTCTGTATTTAAAAAGATATATAAAATATTTTTCTCTATTGTATAGGAAAAAATTAGTGAGAAATGGTTTAGATTGGTTTAGATAGATTATATAGTTATCAGAAAAATATAGACAGAAAAATATAGGGATAAGAATAGTTGAAAACATACATCCTAAGCAGGACAGGGAGCTCTAGAAGAAAAGCAATTGTCAGCGTAAAGTTTATTGTGATAATGTTGAATGGAGGTTGGTTCACCGTTAGGCGGAAAGAGGTTAAACCCATAGTTATTTCAAAATGATTAAATTTACTATAATAAGGGGAGGAAATTAAAGAAGTAACAATGCTGTCTTCGGAGTGTTTTTCTGTACTTAAAATTTGTCCTAAATCATCTAATCATCACATTTCTGTTTTTGAGTTTCATGCGTATATCAGTACGATTGTGCATTAATTGTATACTAGATTGGACTAATAACAGATACGAATTGCGGTAAATATGAAAGAAGTAACATTGCTGTCTTCGGAGTGTTTTTCTGTACTTAAAATTTGTCCTAAATCATCTAATCATCACATTTCTGATTTTGAGTTTCATGCGTATATCAGTACGATTGTGCATTAATTGTATACTAGATTGGACTAATAACGGATACAAATTGCGGTAAATATGAATAATTTTCATTTTAACCTCATTTGCTATAAAATAAAACAATAAAAATAAAATAAACTAAAAATAAGTGACTGACCTTTACTCGCTCCGTCAGGCCCCCTGAGGATGGTACACTCCTCTATTGTGCCAAAAGGTGCGAACAGTTGGCGTACATCTTCTTCAGTTTGCTGTTTGCTCAGCATTCCAGCGAAGAGCTTCCTATCTGCTCAACAGACATAGGTTATTCGTCAGTATCCTCTCAATTATTCAAATCATCCTCATCTATCTACTCTATAAGCCTACCAAACACAAAACCTGAAGAAATCTAATATTGATAATGAGAGGAAAAATATATTATTGTATTTGTTTTATTTTAATGAGAGAAAAAAGTAATGATTATTTAAAGAATAAAATTAAGCTTGATATTTTAAACAAGGGATAGCTTTATTTATATTTTATTTTTATTTTAGTGAAATAATCAATAATCAAGTTGTATTTAGGTGGATTATATTTATAGATATTTCTTTATTTATTTGAGGCTGGACAGATTTTATTCAAATATTTTTGTGGTCTTTTATTTAAGTTTGTTCTGATTTCGGCATTAATACCGTTATCAAGATAACAATAATTGTGACGATAAATAAATATTCTCAATTGAAATAATTTTCAATCAGATTTGACTTTCACGCTTTAATGCAATAGGACTAGTTCTTGACTACTACAAGTTTTAATTTTTGTCTGACAAGGGCATTAAGCCTATTCAATTGAAAATAATTTTTGATGGTCACAGATATTGTTATCTTGATAATGGAAAAATCACCGAAACGTAGAATAAATATTTAAAAAAAGTTAGGATAAAATAAAGGATCCCAAAAATACTTTAATAAAATAAATTTATAGAGATTATTTCGATAAATCCTTAAGTGCTATTTCCAGTCCGAAGATAATCGCACAAAATATGTATTAGGAAGCGATTGATATTGATAAATATAAGTAAATTTTTAACTTGTAACTTCTTATTGATTTTACTTAGAAAATTTATTTTTTTATTTTTTGCTTTTAGGAAAAACAGGAAATGCAAACATTAGTCAATAATCAGCTAAAGTTCTGATCGTCGGGCGAAATACTTAAGAGGAGGGAGAGATAACTTTAAAAAAAATATCTATTCCGAAAAAAAAAATTAAAAACATATTTTACATCACGTAAATGTATTGGCAATTTTATAGATTATTCAAAACCATATCAAGGATCGCATTGAATAGCATCGAAAACATTTTTTACACTATAATCTGTTCTACATTCAAAATCTTCAAAAGCGTCCAAAACCTTACTTTTCGAGTTTATTGTGCAAATTCCATATGGTACTATTCCTTTGATTGTCAATATTTATATGTGCAGTAAGGTATACAAGATCATTAAGAACATTTCAAAGTATTTCAAACAATTCATCATATTTACATAATAAAATCTTTAGACGTAAATTTCTCATAAAAAAAGTGTCAACAGGAGGACCTTCATAGGAAAACTTTATTTATTTATTTATTTTTTTTTTTTTAGTTCTTAAATTCATATTTCAAATTGGGAAACAAACTTATATAGTTTAGTAGTTATGAGACCAAAGTTTGTTGGAAAAGGAGAGTTTTGGCCCTCAAAGTTATAGTCAATCAATGACATAAAAAAAGTACGGAGCAAGTGGCATTACGAAATATAAACGAACTTGTGAAATAACATACAGCAATACAGTCTTGACACAAAAATAATATTGTAGCGTGAAACTCAAAACATATTATTTAAAAGATTTCAAGACTTTTTTTTTGGAACAATTATCATCTGTTCTAGTGTATGTTTATGTGCATTGTATTATATATAGTTCTAGTACATGCTTGTGAATGTTCGAGAACCTTCTACGCTTGTCGGGAACCATCTGGAATGTCCTAATTCTGACTAAATATAAGGAGCAATGGACTGGAGTGTTAGTTGTTCTGATGTTCGAATCATACGGTTATTTTTGTGTTACTGAATCGTTATAAGTTGATTATTTTGTTGATTATTTCAATTTTTATTGTTTGTCTCACATTGTGAAGTGTTATTTCCTTCTAGTGAAAATTATGTATGTAAAAATACTAAATAGTTCCGCGAAATTAATTAATGAAATCAGCAAAAATATTTTTTCAATAATATCGAGTCGCTAATCTATTCAGGAATGCGTTTATGAAATGCTTGTGTCACTTAAAGCAGTACAAACATTGATTAATTTGAATAACTTACTATTGAATAACTAACTACTCATTAACATTAAATCCTGGAATGCATTATTCAAACGCTAATAATAATTCAATAGAAAAATGGAGGGAAAAATCCCCCAAAAAAAGTTTATACATGGAATAAAACAAGTAAAATTATTTTGTGATTATTGAATAAAGTTTTTTAAAGTCACATTGAAACGCACTCAGATAACATTGTTATGTTAGTCGTAGGACGATGGGTCGGTAAGCCACTGAAGTCATATGGTGAAGAATATCGGGTTTGAATCCGGATAGGCCTTTTCTATTATCTTAAATATTGTCCATAGGTATGAACATTTTATTTTTTAATTTATTTTTATTTTTTTATTCTTTTGTATTTCCATATTTTTCTACTTATTTATGCTTTAGTTGTTTTAGACCCAAAACAAAAAACAATTAAATCAAGTTTACAGAATAGTGTAAACAATTTATATACCCTAAATTGTGCATAAAAAATAGGACAAAATAGATCCTCCCGTGTGGGAGATTGTATTATTTTTATTTTCCATAAATATAAAGATAAAATAAAAAATTTCAGAGAATCGACCCTTGGGTCAAACACTCTCATTTGGCTTACAAAGCCTCCTTAAAATGTTTATTAATAATTTAAATAATTTATTATAATTTTATGGGTTAAGCATTAGTTCATCATCATCACCACGCTCAAATGCCATTTAAGTCGCCCCTCCCCCATTAGATAATTATGGAGCCCCACAAAGAGATTAAAAAAAAAAGACTGAAAATAGTACTCAGGTTATTTATTATTCGTACATACATTTTACTGATTATTAAGTATAATTAAATGTATTATTAAGCTAAGTGAATTAATTAGGTAAATTTTAGGAAAGGGATTCTTATATTACTGATTATAATAAATTATTGAAAATTAAATTTTATAATGATCGCGTTGTTATAGTTTATTAATTAATTTTTTGCATATTTTTATATTAATAATCATAATTTTGAACTTCATGACAATTCGTTTTGAAATGCTTAAAAATTCTTTTTTACTTAATGAGATAAGATTTATGATCAGTACTTTTTTCAGGACATGAAATGAACATACAATCCCATATTCTTCGTCTGAATATATTATATTTATGACTCACACATTAAAAATAAGAAGACAAAAAAAATTATTAGACGACGAAGAATCTGGGATAAAGGCGAGATCGAGATCGAAAGAAGAAAAAAAAATACAATTTTTTTTCTTTTCCTTTGATCTCAATCATAAAAAAAAAAAGAAAAACACAACATAAAAAAACAATTAAATCAAATTTACAAAATAGAGTGTTAAAAATTTACATACCCTAAATTGTGCATAAAAATACGACATCTAGGTAGGAACGTCAGTCCAAAGTCTGGTGCTGGTCCTTCCATTAGGAACACTGGCCCGTGAAGGCACTGGTCCCATACGGACTCAACAGTTTGTGTCCTCGAGGGTATAAAATGCTACCACGGCTATTATTTTCCTATGCAACAGGTCCCCCCCCCCCATTTACAATTACTGAAAGACCTTCTGAACTTGAACGGACCTTCTGGGGTGGCTGAAAAACTGCTGCGGTTTTTTTTTCCAGCTTTTTAAGTGCTCTGAAACTCTTCCCGATTAAAGCCCTTCTCACATTGAAACAAACAGACTTCCAATAAAATTTCTTATTGCAATTTTGATAGTTTTATGTAATTTATCGAAAAGTGTTATTGGTTTTTTTTATTTTTCTAGAAGGGTTTGAGATCCATAATTATTTTTTCCATAATTGCACAAAATCATATAGTAATAATTATTAATATTTATTATACTCATTTTATTTTATTCATATATTCACTTGCTCTTTTATATAATTTAATTTTTATATCAGTTTATATGCAACGCGAGGTTTGTTTTTTTAGATTTTTATTGTTATTTTTCTGTTGTTACTGCGTGTTGTTAATAAGTTTTTTTCTGTTGGCAACTTAGTTTGCCATTATTAAATAAATATATCTTAATTATAAATTTAAATATATTCGCGTAAAGATAGGGTCGCGAGTGAACGCCCAACTTTTCAATTATGCTAAAGGCCACTTTAATTAGATTTACCACTGATTACAGTTTTATTTATATAGTTATTATTATTTTGTTAAAAAACGTCTTAGCAAACATATGAAGTGTTAACGTTTTTAGTTAAGAAAGATAGTTGTGTGCGATTCGTCATTAGTAAAGTGTTGTTCTGTATATCTTAATTAAAATTATCATTGACCTGGATTAACGATCAGGTTTTGTTGCCTGGCTTAATTTATTAGAAATAAATTGTTCTTGTGCAATTTGTTTATTTCTTGTTTATCTTTTTGTTCATCCTTAATAGAACTTCAAATATATATTTTAATTATAGTGGCTATTGTATAAATAAAATACAGTCATTATGATGTCCGATTAGGTCCATGGAGAAAAAATGTCGTTTAAAAATGGAAATAAAATTGTATAAAGTACTTTGCTCTTTAGTATAACCACTTTTATATTTAAATTATATTTATACTTATTTATAAATAATTAAGTTTAGCAAACAGTCTGAAATATAAATATAATAAGTATGCTGTGTTATGGCTACCCAATACAATTGAGCAGCAATTATTTTGCAATAAAGTGTTTTTCTCCACCTATATTTACTTTTTTAATTTAAAATCCTGCATCAATTATAAATAAATATATAAATCGATCTTCGATGTTTATTGGTTTGATTAAAATTAATGATCACTCACTGTGTTTTGCTGTATTAAATAAATAATAATGATCAAATTTCAATAAATATTAATCAGAAAACAGAAATCAGGAAACGAAGTGTTTTCGAAGTCACTTTTTATTTTTTATTTTTAATGTTATATTTAGTCGTTTCATTCAAATTCGATTACTTTTTTTATTTCGTACTAGCTATGTTTTAACATATTCGGGTCTGATATATTAAGAATTTTATTAAATAAAAAAGTTCTAGACGATATTAAAAGTAATCCAATTATTGTTTGTTATATTATACCCAATTCGAGAACACATCTATTGATAACAGAATACAACTGCTGTTATGTCAAGGTACAAAGTCAGTGTGTTAACACAGAGAACGTACTAACAAATATGTTTGTATACATATATAAAAAATATTAAGTAGTAATTTACAACTAAAAAAAAACATTTTACATTGGCGCATCACGAGAACACATTTCTAAACATACTTACGTTCAACACCTTGTAACACAAAATGCACACTAAAGCTATATAGAGAGCAAAAAATAAAAAATAAAATGAAATAAAAAATGAAAATGAACATACCATGGGAATACGATAGCAGTTAAGAAGGTTAAGGGGGAAAATATGTGTACATCAACAGCCCAAAAGGTTAAAGAATAAAATTAAATGTTAAGAAGTTTTTTTTTTTTGGAATTGTATTTGATACAATGGGTGTATCCAAATAAAAATAATAATAGTAAAAAATAATATTTAACAGTGATGGGTCATAAAAATTTTATTGTTCACATTCACGAATAAAAAAAAGTAAATGAAAAATACTAGTCCCAAATTCAATCAGGATGAAAAACAGCGAATGAATATTGTACAAATAATCTTAAAAAAAAAGAAAAAAACAGATTTATCTCAGGAAATAAAGACACGATATAACAGCTACGAACACCCCTCTGTACAGGAAACAACTTTAGAAAATCATATGACACAACACTCAATAAGACTAAATAATATAACACATCTAAAATATAGTGTAATAAAAACTAAGTAAAAACGAAATTAAATTATAAAAAATTAAATAAAGAAAGAACTGTGCTAGGAAACGGGCTTAAAAAGAAGAAAGCTGATCACAACATTTAGAATGAATTAGACAACACCTATAATATATAAAATATATATACATATATAATAATATGTATATCAATGAAGAGGAAGAATGGTGCTTGAACATGCTTTTTTTATATATATATTTTTTATTCGAAATTTTACTAACGATTTTCCGATCTTTAGTATTATACTGTAAAGAATGAAAACATTAAATTATTACAAATTTAAATAGCTTATTTGTTCCACACACCAGAGTATGACTTGGGTCCTACATGCATCGAAAAAAAAAGATTATAAGAAAGATATAAAACATGCAAGAAATGAATTTTGAAGCTCCGATTTTTTTGAGAGGAGAGCATCAAAATTTAATCAACTTAAATATTTGCCACAATTTTTTTATTAAATTAAATGATCTGAACTGTTTTCAAACGATTTTTATTTTTAAATTATGCAAAGAATTTTATATTAGTATTTTATATTGACGACATTTAATCTTATTATAAGATCGTTATTTATTTTTATTCATCATTGTATAAACGTTTAATTTAGAGTGATTTCAACTAATATTTGTATTATAAGGAATATTTTGGCTCAGGAATTCGGAAGAGTTTCTCAGTTACGGTACAAGGGGTGCAGTGGTTTTCAATGTTTTAAGATAAAGCGACGCACATTGCTTCTTCTCTTTATTTGAATAAAAATTCAGCCGAACTATTTCGGCGTGAAAGTGATTCCAGATAAAAAAAAATGTGGCTCACATAATGAAATGATTTAGAGGAATTTAGTAAAGCCTTTTAGCAATGCCATTTGTGAGTACGGATTCGGATAATGCATTTCAAAACACGAAAAGGCACGAGCAGGTCCGTCACTCCAGTTAACAAGAGCCATTATGTGAGGGTAGTTAATCCGAATTGTTGACAAGCTAATAACAAAAAAAAAAAGTCCAGGGGGGAAAGTTTTCAGGTGGAATTGTGGGGGGGATGACGCAGCTCTCTGGGGGGGGGGGGGGCACGGTTGGAACAAAA
This sequence comes from Aelia acuminata, assembly GCA_911387785.2. Classification (NCBI taxonomy): domain Eukaryota; kingdom Metazoa; phylum Arthropoda; class Insecta; order Hemiptera; family Pentatomidae; genus Aelia; species Aelia acuminata. The sequence goes on from OU426982.1 coordinate 34,905,322, forward strand.
CGTAATGAGGGTCCGCAACTTTTATCGGGGTCCGGCTGCTGCCCGGGTTATATCTCATTTGCATATGAATATAGCCGACACCGCTGAGCCTCTCTCTATATATTCCACTCCCTTATACAAAATTTTAGTTTCCCCTATTTCAAATTTAGTTTTCCGAGGGCTGAGATTCTCTATCAATACGATGGAGGCCTGGAAGGATTGGTAGTGGATAAAAGGGTTATAAATACACAGAAGACAGATAGACATTGATACAGAGATGAGGAAAAATATAAGGGTAAAGAGACAAAAATAAATAAAAATTAAATAAATGAAATCAAAATAAAAAAAACAATTGGTGCTATCTATGCAGCCACAACGTCGACAACGGCCAAATTCGTCCGGTCAAGTCTCGGCGATATTCTTTGCCATCTCAGATATTATTGATCCATTTATAATATGCTTGTGATGATATCTTTATATAAACGAAGATTATTACAAAACAAATACAAGGAGTAGAATCAAGTGTCCTGCATGTTAAAATTTTTTTCGACTTTACTAAAAAATTAAATATTACATCGACCAATATATATTTCGTAATTACAATAGAAAATTTGAATAACCGAAGATTTAATGAAAATATAAAAGTAGTATACTTGGTCCGAAACTTAAAGAAAGATAGAATCTGATGATAACCAACTCCTGACATAGTATGCGGATGTACTCTAGTCAATATCGGAACTGTTTTCAGAAAGATATAGAACTCTTACAAGCAGTGCAAATCAAGCGAAGCCTATTTTCACATTATCCAGACCCATGTAAAATGAAGAATAAAACTAAATTCTGTTTATCGAATTTTACCGGCACTTCTCAAAGTTAGTAATGTTGATGTATGATTTTCACGAAATGGTGAAACCGAGTACTACTCACTATGATCTGCATTAAGTCTATTATATTATATTATATTATATTATATTAATTTAATATATTTTTGTGGGTAACCACCTTGCTTTAAATTATTTTAAATAATTTATTTTTTGAAGAGAAAAGATTGGGCTCGAACCCGGGTCTTCCACGTGACATGCGCGGTATTCTAACCGCTGCACCACAAAGCTCGCTTCCAATCGACCGTGATCACGCTTTGTTATTTTTTTCATTTTTCCTTTCTTCCTTTTTAGCCTTTACGGGGTTTTCCCAGGCCATGGTTAGGTTGAAGGATTAATGCCGAGTTGTTAAAATACCCCTCCCCCCAACTAAGCTGACCAACCAGGTTAAGTGGATCAAATTAAACGGTCTTCAGGTACTAACATAGCGCCTATTTGAATGATCGAATATCTTGGAAGACCTTTGTCGAAAGATCTATAGAAACGCCTCCCGTAATGCTAAGACATGGTTAGGTACAACAAGACCTGCTTTATTTAGGCCTCGTAAATCAAGTACCCTGCAAGATATTCCGAAGCAGAACACTGACTACTCCTTGGATACTGAGGGATATCTGAGATGACATTTACGCCAGTCCGTTTGTAAGTCGAGTCGAGTCCTCTTGTGATTTACCTTGGCGCCTTTGCGCTCTCTATGCGGGCGTCGGGCCAACTACTTGCCAGTAGGATCCGCCCAGGTGCCACATTCCCTCTGGAAACATACAACATGTCATACCACAGTCCGGGCCGTCCCCAGCACACCAACATAGCAACCTCTTATTTTATATCTTGCCTATATTTATTTATCTTTTACTCATATACATATATCTTTATAAATTTTTTTTTCATTGATTACTTTAGACTGCTTTTGAAATCAACTGAGGCTTATTTTAATTATAAGTGAGGCTTAACTATACAAAGCAGTTATAAAAATAAATAAATTTAAAAAATAAATGATTACATATTTTTCTTACTTCATATAAAAATGTTGACCGAAAACTTAACAATCACAACTGATTGATAAATTTTCGTTGAAAAAAAAAAAAAAAAACTAATCTAAACTGAAATGAATTATAATAAACATGCGCATGTGAATTTCTGTGTGAGTGAAGATCTGTAGCCATTGTAATGTAATATAAAATAATGATAAAATATAGAAATTTAATATCCATTGCTCTAGAACGAATATTAACTTTATTGACTTTTTAAAATACTTGTAATAAATAATGCATTCAAGGCTCTGTACTGCTATATTTTTTTTTTTTATTATGCACATTAACTAAAGGACAAATAAAATAATATGGGGCCACCTGTGTTATAGTAGTTAGCATAGCCAAATACTAAACCAATGTTTTAAGGGTCTGGCAGGTGGCCTTCTTGAATATGCCGTCCTTCGGAGGGGACCTACATGGGTGTTTTTGATCATGAATGATGTCAGGAAAAGATCTCTATCCAAATTGTGCCTGGATAGGAAAAATTTATGACTCCCACTGTAGCTTCGTCGGATGAGCTATAGCAGTGTAAATTAAATACAAGGAATCAAATAAAATTTTAAAATCGTTTGCCAACGAAAGAGTGAATTTCTTATTGAGGGCTTTCATGTTTTGTGTGGGAGCATAACTACACTACAGATACGTCAGGTAATGTAAACCATTTTTATTTCAATAGATCAATATTACAATCGATGAAGTTTTGGATAAGTAGGTATAAAAAATGGATAAGTATATATGAAATTTTTAATAAACATAAATATGCTTTTTAAGCCTTTCGAAAAAAAGCAAAAATATTTGCAACTTAAATCCGTGGACGTTTAAATCTATTTAAGTAATGCCGTGATTAAGTTTAAATTTTTAATAATTAACATTATAGTCAAATACTATCAAATATAGGGCTTGAATTGAATACACATTTGATGTGAATGTACGGCAGAATAGAATATTCCTGAAAAAAACAAAAAAAAAAAAAAAATTTCCTCACTAACAAATTCCATCATTAAAAAATCCGTCGTTAAGAAGAAAGACCAGAGAATATAATGCTTACTTTAGAAGTTTACGAGCAGACCAGGCCGCGCGTTGTAGTAGCTCAGTAGCTATTATGCTACTGTTATGTTAAATCAATTATATCCAATTCTTTTTGATACAGTCAAATAAAAATTCGCTGATAAAGATAAAAAAGTTTCAGCTAATCTAAAAACCAACGAGATTTAAAACAGAACTTTATGCCACATTTAAAATTGTTGGTAAAGAATTTAGAAGGGTTAATGTTTTTATTTTTTAAATCTCATATTTGACTATAATAAGTAATAATGATCCATTCATTTAGCACTTACTCGATTATTTCAGCAGAGGTGAGATTAAATATAAATGACATAAATGTAAAAGGAACTAATAAAGAATATAATTGGAATAAGCTTAAGTACAATCACAATACACAGTTAGCAAAAATGTACCAAACAATTCTTTTGCCATTATACATAGGATGTAAGATTAGATATCATATCGGTAGGTTCTACCTGAAATAGATCACCAAAATGTCTTTTGCAAAGATAAATAGATTCGATGCTTTCCACTCACGTGAGAAGGCGACACATATTTGCCCATGGGAAAAACACGGATTTTCCTAGTCCAAGCCACAAAAAATACATTTGGCTGCTGGATGGTTGCCCACCCTAAATATCGAAAGAAATGTTTTCAACTTACACCGCCATATGTTGGAAATTTATAGAACTTACAAATAATCACCCTCAATTGTATTATAATAATCATTAAATTTGCAATAAAAGAAATATTGAGAACAATAATCGAGTAACAATAATAATCCTATCTTTTAAGTTGGATAATACTACACACAATGAGTCAAATTTTATAAAGATGGGTTGAGTAGTTTCTGATTTTACACCTGCCAAACATTGGGAAACGAGATTTTTATATATATTTATATATTGCGATAGGTTAAATAATGGTCAGGATTTTCAGTTACAATGATATTTATTATGGTAAGCCAACGTTTCGATCCAACTTGTGGATCTTCATCAGGGCTAAAAGAAAACAAATATATGAGTATCTATGCTAGAGGGTGACAATTTATTGTCATAAGTTGGATCGAAACGTTGGCTTACCATAAGAAATATCATTGTAACTGAAAATCCTGACCATTATTTAACCTATCGTAATTGAAGAACAGTTGACCATCTCTCATCTCTATTTATATATTCTTAAGGAATTTAGAATGGTTAAAGTTTTTATCTTTTACATCTCATATTTGACTATAGTAAGTATTAGCAAGTATTAATGATACATTTGTTTAGCACTTATTGGATTATTTAAGCAGAGGCGAGATTAAATATAAGTTACACACATGTAAAAGTAACTAATAAAGAATATAACTGGAATAGGGTTTTATAGGTAGCATGTAGTTCTAAAACAAACAAGACACGAACAATGTATAAAATTGAATTAAGAAAACATCTCATTTAACGTTGATTGTCAGATAATAATAGGTGTTTAGATATTATAGCTATATAGATAATATAGCTGTAAGGGTAAGTTATTCAAGCCATTAAGCGTAACTAAATTATAGGATCATATAAACTGGGTTATGGGCCTCTAAACCAGCCATAATTGCTGGAAGTAGCTCGCTCAAACTAAGAATACCCAAGAGGGAGAGTGGGAGGAGAATAAATGATGTGGAGAATCAATGAAATATAGCATTAGCCCAACTGTGGCTGGGAAGAGAGTTAATGTCAAGAATATATTCATGAGACGAACAAGGGGAATTTATTACCCCCGCTGGCAGCCCCCCCCCCCCCACACCGGGTCTTGGGAAATATGCAACAAGGAGGAAGAAGTGATTGTGGCCCAGGGGCAAGAAAGTAATGATCGAGGATATTGCTGTCTTCACTTCCGCCGGAGCAAACTTCCGCCTCCTCCGGGGCAGCCAACATTGGATAATTACATTCTCATATTCAGGGCCGAATATATGATCCCCCGAGAGGAACTTTCCCTAACAGAATGTACTTGTTTTTCTCCGTTTACTAAAGTTAGGGAACTCTACTGCAATCTTAGGCAAAGAGGGTGGGTCACAATTGTGAATTACGGCCGTGTATTTCATTCGACGGGTCCACAATGTCCCCGCATCCATAAGAACATTGCAAGGCTTCTACATATTGCTGAAAACATCCATGTTTATATCTTACAGGGCTCAATAAAGGACTGGAAACCTCTTAGGTTGATGGAACGGGGGGACGGACGTAATAAATACCAAAGGAATGGCTCATATAATCTGGAAAAAAGCTATTGTGAATTCCTTCCTAAAATCTAGATTCTTTCGAGATTTTTAGAATTATTTTTAAAAGATTACCCCTAATCACGAAGAAAAATCATTCAACTTTGAAAAGAAGTTCTGTTTGGTTAGTCTGCTTCCGAAAAATTGGAGCAAGTAGATATTTCCTGAGAAATAAACGTATATTCAAGGCTAATAAGGCTAATTCAATTCTAATGCAAGCTTCAGCAGGTAAGAAAAGAACCGTTGTAATAACAGAAGAATCTGGCAAATCTTATAATTTTAACAGATGAGTTACGTTGGGAATCCGGGATATATCTTCGGTAATAAAAATTCCCTGGTCTGTTCATAGGATACTCTTTTTGAGGGTGAGTATTAAGTTCAGGAATTTTTTGACATTATTCTTAATATATATTCTACGAAAATTAGTCGATTTTTTAAAGGTTTAGAGGAAGATGTATGATTTAAAGGAAGCTTTTTTTTTTTTTTAGTTGAAGGTTAATTTGATTAATAATTTGAAGGGACTCTTTAATAACTATAATGCCGCAAAATATGAAAGTTTACTATACCAAACAAAAAAATATATTATACAGAAAAGCTGAGTGTGCGGAATCATAAAAATAATAACTATAGGATTGTCCTTACTTGCAGTTTTGGATTAAGTGTCAATAAACCCCACTCTTTGGATTTTAACTTTGATTGGTTGTTTTTCGAACGGAAAACTAAACAATCAAAGTTAGAGATAAAAGAGTTGTGGGGGGAGGCATGAAGGTTGGTCTAGTACAGCTTGTTGGAACGAACTTAATATTTTTCAAAAGAAAATTTAAAATTATACCCTAAACCTATGCATTTTAATTTGTCAGTTGTAAGGTAGGGTAAACCGCACAGTTATTGGGACCCATCAAACTACATTTCTGTTAAATTAAAAAAAATACTTTTTATAAAGGGATCAAATAGAATCTTCCTATAGCTCCTCATTATCTATCCTCCTAAAGACTCTAGAGGTTTTTTTGGGTTCAATAGTTTTACAACATGGCAATATTTATTGTTAAAAATGCCAAATATAATTATTGGCACCCGGTGGATTTAGTTGTGAAATCTTCCCTATGGTTAGTTTGTTAAAGTCTTACTTCATAGATGACTTAGAGGACCCTTCAAACGTTAGACTCATGTACATCTTGTAATAAAATTAGGACTCGTTTACCTATTTCTTTAAGTTACAGTTGGGGTGCCAATAACTGTATGGTTTACCTTAGGTAAGGTGTTCGATTGATCAAATTCAAATTAAGTTTCGCCTTTTTGCTTCTATTTTTTCGTTTTCCGATCTCTTATGTATCTTTCAGGAATCCTGAAAAAGTTCATGTTGAAATCTGTTGGATCTGGTTCCAGAACTTGCTTAAGCAGTAAATCAAGAAGTCTCCCCCCCTCCATCTAACCCCCCGGTCTTAAAGACTAGTTATGATAGCTGAAGACTGAGGAGTGAATAATTAAGCGGGGCAGCAAGTTAATGGACCTACAGAGAGGGGGTGGTGAGGGGGGTGGTGGGGGGTAGGCGGGGGGTTATTATTGAAAGAGGCCGCTTAAGCCTAGCCCTCTCTAATGGAAAATGCCTTCATCTCTGAGATTTTTCTCATTTTCCCCCTCAACCGAATAATAAACGCCTGGTCAATAGGCACACAAAGGCAACAGTTGGTTACAAAATATTTAAATTAGCATTAAAACAACTGTAAAATCTGATTATATTAGAAAAAATATGAAGAAGAAATATTTTTAAAATATAATTTTCTTTTCAACACTAAAAAGCATATTTTTCTAAAAGACATAGTTTCGTTTAGGTACTCAATTTTTTTTTCCTTATCTTCCTGCATAGTAACCTAATACAAAATGACTTTATTTGATTTATACGCATATTAGACGTTTTAATGTAATAAAAACCGACCCCTTCATATACATAAAAAAACCATTCTGTAAAATAGGGTGACATTGTGACTGATGGGGTGACTTTGTGACAAGCCTATTTTTCTACAGTTTTTGAATTTCCCTCCTTAAAAAGAATCAGGTTAGGCAATTCAGTGTACTTGTCAGTTTGTCAGTAATGTGCTGCAACCTACTGGCCATGTATGGAACTCTATAACTTCTTTCATTCCATTTACCATTGTGCTTTATTTCATATATGTTTGATTGTTTTCATTTAGTTGAAACCTTGAAATAAAGCAAAATGATAAATGGAATGAAAGAAGTTATAGAGGTCCATATGTGGCCAGTAGGTTGCAGCACATTACTGACCAACTGACAAGTACACTGAATTGCCTAACCTGATTCTTTTTAAGGAGGGAAATTCAAAAACTGTAGAAAAATAGGCTTGTCACAAAGTCACTCCATTAGTCACAATGTCACCCCATTTTACGGAATTGTCCTTAGAAAAAATTGAAATTTGTCGGGAACTATACGTATCTATCGAATGTGTCAATTTTAAAACCATATCTTATATATCAACTAGGTATAAGGTATTTTTTAATGAGGGAGGCCCAGTAGTATTGTCTTCTAAAATTCCGGCTTATTCCCCCACCACGAGGAAAGAAAAAATGACTTTGTTAAGAAATAATGTAGTGGTGACAAAAAATACAAGATAGTGACCACAATTTATTGTAATTAAGTTCTCATAGCAACTTCTAAATTATAACAATGACGTAATAGTAATTTATATTAGCTATTTTTATTTTTACAATTAAAGCCAGAGACTTATAGAGAAAATTTACTGAAAACTAATCGTGTTCCGAACGGCGTAACGAGGTTTAATCCTACATTATGTATGATTAAAAAGCTTTTTAGTAAAAAAACAACCCTTTATTATTATTTTTTCAATTTTAGTCCTTTTTTGTCCTTTTAGAAAAAACAAAAACAAAAACACATCGTTTTATCATAATTAATTGTTTCAAAACATCTGATTTTTTTCTTCCGATATTTTTTTCCTTAAAAAAACGGAATCGACCGTTCACAGTAACATTTATTATTTTAATTTGAAAATACTAGCTGACCGCTTCGCACTCTAACATACCTAAATCCCGCTTAATTAAAGTATACGCCGTATATTTAGTATCGTATAGAATGTTTTTAGTGCTTCATGGGCATAGGTGAGGGTTGCAGAAAAGCATAGATGTGTTTAAATTGTAGATTATTCATCTTTTGAACAATAATATTAAGGTATTTACATGTTTACATAGTACTTACTATGTATATAATAATATTTCTATTAATAATATAATAATTAATTATAAGAAATCGCTTGTTTTGGCTTTTAACTCGCAAACGACGCCAGCAATCGGAAAAGTGTATATGACCAAAAATGTTCGTCTCGACAAACTGAAATAAATGACTACTTTAGAAAAAGCCCTGCGACCGCTTTCGCTAAGAATTGCGGTTTTTCGCTTAAAACTTGGAAATAATGAATATGACCGAAAATGTTCCCCTTGAAAACCTGAAAAGAGTGACGCCAATCAGAAGCTTCTATGACCACTTTAATTTTTAAAAACCGCGGTGTCGCGCCTATAACTCGCAATCGAAGACGAAATGATTGATATATTTTTTCCGGAGTAGCGGCTAATAATCGGCTAGCAATCATGAAATTTGATGAAGTACTAAGGAAGTTATGGCGTACCGACAAAAAAAAAAAAAAAGATTTGAGAAATAATATAGTGTATGATGTTGAGAAAATAATTCTCCCATATTTCCCGCCGACTAAAATTCCTTCATTTCCCGTACGCTAGACACAACCTGAAAGTTTATAAGAGCACCTCAAATGAATTTTATTACTACATGCTTCATTAGCAATAATATCAGACAGGATACATGATACCACTGAAAAGGGGTCTACAAAAGGAAACTTTCCTTTGAAAAAACATACTCTTGAGGAGGCTTCTCGCTCCCCCCCCCCCTTTATCGCAGAAAGAGCGGTCTCAGCTGTCCTCCGCTGGATGTGTTGGGAATTAGGTTCGCTGTTATTAAAGGAGGAGGAGGGAGGAAGGAAGTGGGAGGGGAGTAATTACGTGTAGAACAAGGAGCCGGAACACACGTTGCCAAGGAGCCTTTAATTCCTCCATCCTCTCACAACTCCATTCCTCCAAGTTTATTAATTAAGAAACGTTTAATCCTCCGTTTAAAAACCTTTCCTTCTTATTTCAGCCTCTCTACAGGAGCTCCCAAGATGTCTGCACCCTCCTTTTCCCTGGGATACAACTTAATGCTAATATAACGCTCCACCAACTTTTCCTGCCAAAAGTAACTTTCCCCAGAGCTGGAGGGATCTCTAAGCTCAACTTTTATAATAAATCGTACCCCAAACATATAAAATTGATTTATAATCCATCAGTGAGACAATCCTTACAATTTGAATTCGACGATTTATTTATAACGCAAATAATATTACATATGAAGTTGATTTCCGATAATTTGTGTTGTAACAGGAGCGAAGGTAAAACAGGAATTAGCGAGATTTGGATTAGTTGGAAATAAAATAAGAAGAAACGAAATTAATACAAACATTTATTACTATTCACCTACAAAGGATATAGGTAAAACACTATAACGTCACAGTTTTCACTTCTTTATTGAAATTTACAACTGTATTTCCAACAAAAACATCTAGTAAAAATCATAATCATAAGAAAAGACTATGCCATTAACAAACATGAAGAGAAACTACCAACTGGAAACACTCAGCTAATACACTTGACATAGCAGATCTTTAGGCCAAGTTCTTTTCAGACGTCTAGGAGGTAGGTGGCTTCATTATGAAAGGAGTGGTGTCTTGATCCTGTCAAAACGGGGATATATAAAACAGGTCCTTATGAATGAGTTAATTTGTGACGAAATAAGGAGCGTCCAAGATTTTACAAAGACTTAAGGATTGGATTCGGGAGGAATTTGGAAGTCATTTTCCACTTCAGGCACTGCTTAATCATCGTAAAAATGGATTCTTTTTTTGAACCGATGAACCCAAATTTAAGCTCGATAATATTTAATGCTCATTTTTTCTACATTCACTTAAAAAATATCCTCCAATTGGTAAGGTCGAATAACGTGCTTGAGTCAACTTAAGATGGTCTTTGGAATTTTAAAGTTTTAAATGGTCTTCTAGTACTGGGTCTACTACCAGTCTTGAAGGGCTTTCTTTTACTGTTTGTAGCCTTTGGGGAGGTTTTGTCTTTGGTTTTTTAAAATCCATATTATTCTCGACTGAGAAAAATTAAAACGTTTTTGCCCAATTTGTTTTTCACTACATTTTATTTTTAAAGGAGATAGACCCAAAAAGACAAAACTAAAAACAAATTTTCGGAGGAGGATGCTAAATTACGTTGCTTTTATACGATGTAGAGGGAGAATATCAAGGGAACAGCGAATCCATATGAATTATCTGTCTTCTACGGTAGAACAAAAGGTTAGACCATCGATTAAGTCACTGACGAGAAAAAGGTTGTTGGAAGGGCAGTTATAGAAGTATACTGTATATGCATATGTACATATACGTATATACATATAAGTATAGAAGTATATGCATGTGTACTGACGTTTCGACCTAAGCTATAGGTCTTCATCAGTCCTAAAAAAAAAAAAAATAAAGAAAGAAAGTATAAAACTAGCTTCTGTAAGGTAAATTGGACGGAATTTACAAGAAGGGAACCACAACTATAATTTACAAAATATGAAAAACATGAGTTGGATATTAAGTTTTCCACTTATAATAAATAATTGTACATACATACTTATGCACTTCTTGTACTCAATTACGTACTACTTATCTATTAACTACTTACAGAACCTAAAAATATTTATTCAGAATTCAAATAAAACTTTTTCTGCATTGTTTCACTTTGTACGCATTCATAATTAATTAATCATTACATAAGGCGTTGAAAGTTGACCACCACATCACGACGCTAAAATCTAGAAAAGATTCTATTATAATATGAACGGGATGTGACCAACAAATCATTATATACCGCCCTACATCTAACAACAGTTGACCAATTGACCAGCTCAAAGACGCTTTACAAAATTTTTTATTAATTTCAACGGACATACGAACAATTAGAATTATGGCTGATACACCCCATGGTACGAGAAGACTAAAAAAGCGATGGAAGAGAGATCTTTTGAACAACCATGGGGATTAAATCAAGTGAGGGAGGTTGTGCTGCTGATTACTTTTTTCACCTTGCCATTTGCCATTTGCCATAGTTCAGTAGCTTTGAATGAACGATAGCTATTATACGATTTGCTCTATATGAGTTTTAAATATTGGTTTATTTTTTATATGGCATTCTTAGTAGTTCACAAATACTCTCAAACATCCACCTGATGTGTTCCTCCACTGAGGATCCAGCCAACCTAGATGGTAGCAAGGGTAGGATTACAGCGATGAGGAGGCAGAGGTTGAGGATGGTGTGGAATTCGGGGGGAGTCGATTAGCAACAAGTCGGGAGAGGAGGGCTGTATTCCCGGCAAGTGTTTGAGCAGCGGCACCTACAGGGTGCTATGCTAAGCAGTCCTATCACCCGTGCATCCTTTTCGAGAGACCTTTAAATAAGAGCTGCTAGCTGCTTAATACTAAAAGCCTATTCAATGTCGGCTTTTAGGAGCGAGAGCACATTAACTCCTGCCAGTGCAGAATACATTTGGAAGTTTAGCCAAAGATAAAAGAACATCGTTTGGTATAAATAGGAAATCAGGCGTATTGTACAGAGTACAGATCAAAAACAAAAAATTAAAACACGGGTAGGATTTTATCAATCTACATTGATGGAGTGATTAAAAAAAGAAATAAATACTATTATTAGTTTTCCACATTTTTTTATAATTAAGCCCATGCTACACTACCACTACAATTACTAAAAACGTAACTACATATTAGCCATAGAGTTATAATAACTAAATTAAGGTAAACGGAAACTTGTGACAAAATTAATCGTTAAAAATTAATATTTTGAGAGTACCACAAAGTTCATGGCAGTTCAACTGTAGTAAAACGTATTAGTTCAGAGTCCTATCAGAACATGGGTATTTAAAATAATCAAGTAAAAAAATGGGGTTTATTAGTACTTATAATAATAAATTTTCTTTTCTTATTTTTTTTTTTATAGTTCAACTCGAATGACAGGATAAATAAATAAGATGATACAGAATCCATAACGTGTCTAAAATAATATTTTCCAAAATTGACCATATAGCTTATCTAAAAATCATTAGTTGAATGTTGGTTGATACAGCATATGTCTTTTCTATCTCAATATTTTTTTCGAAAATGCTATAAAATAGTTTTTCGAATTAGCTTCAGATAATACATAGCTTGGCCTGAACTCTTTCATTGAGGATCGTTCAAGGTTTGATCAAGTGTTATCCATAAAATTGGAACAGCCAATCTGAGCCGATTTACGTGCATTTACCTATTTCAAAAATATAAAAGCAAGCAATTAAAATTTAATGATATATTCATTTATGAATCGTAGCTGAGAAGAAGGTATATAGTTAAATGTTTATTTTGTTTTAGTTGTAAGAATTAAAATTAAATACTACACTTCATACATACCACTAATGTAAAATCTAGATGCATCAATCCTCATTAATATCATCTTTCTTTTTATAGGTGTGTAATGATCAAATGTTTTCTTTAAAATTAGGATGGTTTATAGTTGGGATTTTCGAAAAATCGTCTTTAATTTGAGAGTCAACGTTTCGATCCAGGTATAAGATCAGGGGGGATTTGTGTGTAAGAAATGTTGTGAATCCACCTTCATAACTGGTAGAATCAATTTCTATGGCGTTTGAACTACTAATAAAGTTGCGTAAACTTTTTTCTAAGAGTGTTCTTATGGCCATCTTACATTTTTTCCTTCAGTCTCTGCATTACTCTGGACTAAACAAGCTCTGAAGAAGATCCAGATGTTTGGATCGAAACTTTGTCTCTCCAAATAAAGAAAATTTGATTGAAAATCCCGACTATAAGAATCCTAACTTCTTTCTTTTTGTTCCATTCGCCCGATATACCATTACTGATCTCTTGCCTTCACTAAATGCATCTCATATACATACATCCTCCGGTAAACCGTCCATCCACCTAACTCCTGGTCTTCCTTTGCGTCTGGTACTCTGTACTGGGTACTATGTTCTCAATCATTATTCTTGTGTGGACCTCATTCGAGAGATATTCCACATATCCTTACTATGTCGGATTATACACTACTTGGTTCTCTTTCATTGGTATATTTAATATCCTACTCCTTTGTCTTATTTTGAAGCCACATCCAAAATCGGTCTTTGTGCATTGCCCTCAAGTTGATACGGACTGGAAATATTACAAAAATATCATATATAACATCATACTAGACGTTTTTCTGGGATACTTACAAAATAAAGCATACGTAAGAAGAAACATTTTATATAACAGAGAGAGAAAGAAATATAAATATTTCTATGGCATTTAATAATACAGGCTTGGGTAGGGGGTCGATACTCATCAAGCTAATGAGACGAGAAGGAGGGGGGGGGGGTGACAGCCTTTCACCGGCAAACAATTACATTAACAGTAGCTGCTCCTCCCCCCACCACCACCTCGCCCAATATATTTCTTCCCTACATCTGTGATTAAAATCACCAGCTACCGAGAACAAAGTAACCGTTCCGAAACAAACTTCTCCCCCCGAGCACTTCTAGTCCGGCAGCCTCGAGGAGGGTTTACTTAAATTAAATTCGAATTCTGGGGACAGTTTCACCCCCCGGGCCTGTCATCTTGCTCAACCGTTACATCCCTCACAATAAAGTGCTTTGACAGCGGAAGGGAGTTCGGAAAATGCTTTGAATCATAATGCTGCCATTGAATGCAAGTTCTAACCCGGCCATCCGCCATGCTAAATTATTTAAATTTATGAATGAATGATTTTATAAAAGTTATTTTTAAAATCAGACGGAGATGGATCATTCTTGTCTATAAAAAAATATGATATGACATATGATGATTTTTTATATGAAAACAAGGAAAAATATAATCGAAGAGGAAGTCAAAGATAGATGAATGGCGGGAAATTCTGCAATATGAAATATTTTTCGGTGGCGAAATTATTTAGCTCGCGCCTTTTTTCCAGAAACTAAAAAATTCGAATTTACAAAACTATTGTTCTTCCCACGGTCCTTAACGGATGCTACATGTGGCTGCTAACATTGAGGGATGAACAACGGCTTAGGGTTTTCGAAAATAAGGTACTGTGTATAATATTATTTCGATAAATATTTCGACTGAAGAGGGACGAATCAACCGGAGAATTTAGAGGTTTACACAACAGTCTGAAAAACTTATTGAACTTTCCCGCTAAATATAACGAATTCCAAAAGGATTAATAAGCGCTTTGAAAATGGCAAACGCCCGAGCGTTAGGCCCAATTCATAAAAGAACTAAGTGCTATCTGTCAGTGCTATACAGATCTATAGAAAAATAAAAAATAAAATTAAAAAAACTAATAATTTTGGATTCAGTGTACGTAAAACCCCCAAAATCATTCCTGTTGGTAAGTTATAGAAATTCCATTTGTTATTCAACAGTGTTTTATATAAAATTCATTTTATTTTATTTATTTTTTTAATTTTTAAATCTTAACATAGAAAAAGAGACATCTCTCAAAGCCGATCGTTCCGATAGAATATTCAATCGTATACGAAAGGTAATTACCATGCAGACGTTGGATGACTAACGCTCCGAATAATGGAACACTCTGGGGCTGGTTGGTCGGCCCCGCAGCGAATCCAGCACTGCCGCTGACAGTGGCTTCAACTGCCAGCTACTAATTAAGAACATACCCGTAAGCCTTTATATTTAATATTAATACCTCGGTATTATTCCGAATTGGAAACGTAACATGGTTTACCCTGCGCGGTTTTCTGCATGCGGATAGGCAGGGACCAATCAAATATAATATTCGACAATGCTCGTAATACGATGAAACTCTGATGACATGATTAATCATTTAACTTGCCAACCATACGCTAACATTTCAAAGAGAATATAAACCTAACAATGCTAGGATACGACATAGTTATATTTAAATGAATGTAATAAAAAATTCTCAAAAACGTGGTGGCTTTAATAAAATTAGTTAAAAAACAAAGGATTCAAAATTTTGATGATAGTAAAGTCGACAATTCGGAACGGGACAAATTTCGGTAAATCAATTTGGGACAATGCTGTATGTTATATTGTAGCGTATTTTAAAGTGTCGGAAAATGGATTTGACGTTGCTATGGGTAAGTGCATATAAGTGTTAAAATTGATGTATGTTTTGGTTCAAGTGATAAGAAAAATAGATTATGGATTATTTTCGATTAATAATTAATTATTTTACCTTTCACTATGTTCAGTAAATGTATTTTTGAAAAAGTTTAGTAGTAGTTTTGAGTTTAAATAATATTATTATAGACCGATACTTTATTTTAAGCTTTCTTAAACTAGAAGTGGATTTAAACGGACATGCAAATGGCTTTAAACATTGTTATAATGCATGGTTCATGTAAGTTGGCATGTTTCCTTAACACCGCTTATACTTTAAACGTATTAGGATGAAAATGTCAAGGTAACCAATGTGAGAGTTTTGGTAAGGTTTATTATTATTCTTTTTTATATAAAATTTATAATTATAGTCATAATAAAGTAAGTTCTGATTTGAACAAGTTGAACAAATAAAATATTTATTGGTTGTTAGTTCGAGTTATTCGCATAAGACATTACATTGGTACGTGACCAAATAGAATATGAAATTAAGTAAAAATATATACATATATATACATATATAGGACAAGGAACACAATTACTTATTTTATGTCGCGTATTATAAATAATTCTTAATTATTTCGAACATTAAAGTCTATTAAAATGTAGATAAGTCTATTAAATGTCCCGGCCGTGGTCGAATCTTTTATCTTCTAATTAATTAGTTTAAAAATAAACTATATAAGTACTAATTGTACTAAAATACAAGCTACCTGGATAGACTTCATTCAAAAATAATGAAAAATTGTCATTATAACAATTTTCTTGTACGATTTGTGACTCTCAGTAAATATTTCTCATTATATATTATTTTGGGTCTGTTTGCGAAGACCACATAACACCAGATACTTTCACGACGTGACATCCAGTTACTTTTAGTAAACAGTTACTTTCAACAATCGGTAGTGGTTATAAACAGTGATAACCTTAATTTGTAATTTCAGTGATAATAAAAATGGGTCTTTCGAAATTAGCTTAAGAAATTTCTGACAGAAACAAGGCATTTCAGTTTTTACAAGAAAATGAAATATTACATAGAACAAGGATGTGTTCTATTATAAATAAATATTCATAGCTGAAATATATTCTTGTTATTCTCATCTAGGCCATTATTCGCAAATACAGGTTATAAATATTGTTATCAAAATAAGGGTAAAGGTACTAAAGAGCGGCTGATGGGCGTGGCCTGTTTCGAGAGGTTATGTGACCGTGATGTTATCGAACTCCCATCGCCTTTATTTCAGTTAAAAAGTGCCTTGACTGGCTTTAGTAGATTCTAGCATTTGACTCCCGCTCGCTGCGCTCGCTCTTCAGAGATAAATTAACCCCCAAAATGTCTCAAAGATGTCTATTAAAATCCAATAGGCTATAATTTAATTTCACAGACAATAATGGCCTGATTTTCTTCGATTTTTCTTTTTTCAATGAGAATCTACCATAAAGCGGATAGTTATATCGTTAAGAGCTAATAAGGTTTTATTTCCTTCATAAGTTTTCCTCCGCCTTTTTCTGAGGAATACCCTTATTTTTCGGCATTTGAGTAAAATGATAAAACCAAATAATGATTTAATCTTTGGATTTCATACAGTATTAACACGTTTGGTGCGGTGGCGTATTTTATATAGTATCTGAAATTGAACGGTATCGGTCCCCGGGGTCCGACTGCTGGGATGAGCCTCAGACGATATCGGCGTCGAAGTCCGATTGGCTTTGAAGAAAGCGTTATCTTTTGATTAAAAAGGAATTATTTGAGCGTCTCAAGGGCATTATCTCTTGGTATGGATTCGAACTAGACATAATAGGCGCAGGACAGGCCGATACAGGATTTACGCCATTCTTTATCGAAAATCGGACTGTTCTAAAAAACAACAGAATGTCAGCTGTTAGCAACATTTTCTGCACTAAAATGCAATTTCCCCATTAAAAATCGACTAAATTGTGTGTTCGGACCCCGGGGACCGATGACGCACCTAACGTGTTAATGATGATAGGGAGTAACTACATAAATATAACTCTGAGAAATAATAAAAGGTAACAGTAATAAAATTATATTTGATTACTCATAATAAATAAAACAATAATAGAAGTACAAATTTATTAAATTAGATTGAAAAAATAATTAAATACATATATCAACGATTCTTTTGAAACTGGTCGAAAATGGAGACTGAATAGACGGATTTTGAATAAGGGAAGGCTGTGGAGCAACTGATGATATACTTGAATGTTTAAAGGTGCCTTTACACCTTACGAACCTCACCTTCGAACAAGTTCTCCTTCGAACCTTGCCGTACCGACGTGAAGCGAACAGCCATTTATACTTCACGTGACGTTAAGCGAACCAATATGGCTGACGCACCCAAAGCTAGCTTATGATGAAGAAAAAATCTTTATTATCAATATATTTTATATTATCTGAAACATAAAAAAATAGGAGACGATTTACAACGTTTCACAAATTACACTAGTATCACAAACAACTCCTGTCACTTAAGAAAAGCCAAATCAAAAGTGACACTAGCGCTACCCCCGAACCCAGGCGAACAGATGAATTACCTAGAACACCCGAACAGTCGACGTGAAGGCTTCACGAAGGTTGTTCGAGGGTGGTGTTCGAAGGTAAAGTTCGTAAGGTGTAAAGGCACCATTAGAGAGTCGTTGATCTCACAAGGAAGGATCTGTCTAATAAATACTATTACTGTTTTGAGTTATAATTTAGAGATTTTTTTTTTATCTTTAATTTAAGGTCTTAACAAGTAAAACCACTAATTTATGTACTTTTTATGTTCTATAGCTTTAAAGTTGTTATAATATGTTTGTCTAATAGTTGCTTAATTTAAAATAGAAAATAAATAAGAAACTGTTATGGATTGATTCACTGATAAGCTGGCTAAATGAGGAAGCTAGCTAATGGGGTAGTATGATGGATCGAGTAATACGCGGTAAGCGATTGGGCCATTATTGATTCCGTCCCTCTGGCAGAATAATGGAACATACCTAGGCCTTAATAAATTAGAAATTTGATCCCCCTTCTCCGGACCCCCCAGCCGAAAAGATGATGGGTGAGTGACCACATCATCATAAGAGAAAAACTCGTATTACAGGTAGTCGTAAAAATTAAAACTCTAGGGTTTTCTCTCCAATTAAAAAAAAACTTTGTTATGTTTAGAACGGTAAAAAACAAAAAAAACAAAAAAAACAACTAAATATTTACCATATTCTAGTTGGATGATATGTAAAATCTCTTTGGAATTGTAAGAAAGTTTTTGTCCATTAATGATAATGACAGATAAATACTAGTTTTTGGCTTCCTAATTGGATAATAAAATGAAGTCTTAACGAGAGAAATATTGAGCTTAAGTGTGAAAATATGAGCTTAAGTGTGGAAATATTAAATTGGTCGCATATCCAATTCTTTTAAATATATTTTTACATTGAAAAAACTTTGGTAAATATTCGATTAATAAAATTTGCACATACCGCTCGCTCCGTTCAATAACGTCAACAACTGTTTTCTGAATGTGTTAAAAATTAAATCCACTCAACATCTATGAAGAATTTTACAATAACATCAAAAATCAAAAGGAACTGTACAATATTTAAAATTCTACATTGTGTTCTTTTTTCAACGGAGATTAAAAACTCAGTTATTATCCAAAACGATCTGGAGCTCAGTAAAATGCACAATCAGACCCTTAAAATCTATTCTGAACACATTCTATTCTACTTTTTTAACTTTAAATTTATGCGACTGAAAACCATGCCATAATTTTTAGGAATGGCTTTTTTCAAAGGGGTGAGAGCGATATGGAAAGGCAAGTATATAAAATAAAATATACCTAAAATATATTGATCAGCTGATTGAAGTACCTAAAGTTATGAAGATGTTAAAAAATAAATAAATTATTAATTAATCAAATATTCTGCCTTCTTGTTGAAAATTAGTTTAAAATAATAAAAATACATTCACTATACGAATAAAAACGAACGAACCATGATAAAAGTTAGGATTTATCAAAGGTAATATAAATTTATGATATTTTATTATATCATAATGACAATCACGTAGGAAGTTATGACACGATAAAATGGTGTCTAGATAAAGAGCCATAAAGAGTGAAATTGAATTAGATATCGGACTACGTGAGATATCTTCTTCAATTGTGTGATTGTTAGTTTTATAGCTCAAAATTGTGGCAGTAATTGATATATAGTTTTATTATTTTTAGAAATGGGTAAATTGAGTTAAATTATTTTATTAGAAAATTTATGATAATTTTATATTCAATGCATAAAAGAGTTAGATGAAGAAATTTTCTAGTGGCCCCAAATGCAAAATCCAGATAAATGTTACGTAAGAAATCCTTTCATTAACTATTTCACCGCTTTTGTGGGTCCTAAAAATTACTAATGCACTTAAATGTACCATCGCCTCTTTATATTGCTCTCCTCGACGTTTGACAATAAACATTCTTTAGGCGGAATATTCTTGTATGGCGGGAATCATAACACTAAGAACCTGGTATGAGGCAGTATGCATGTAGTAATAAAGTAATAATATAGTGTTTCGTAATATTCAACAATTTTTTTTACCACAGGATGATAATAGTCAGGGTTTTGAATTTGATCTTTATTTTATTTTGGAAAGCCAAAGTTTCGATCCCTACTTGTGGTTATTCATCAGGTATAAAAAAAAGAAAAAATATATGAGTACCTATGCGAGAAGATGACAATTAAAAGTTTATGATGTAATGCAATTTAATTGTCATCTTCTAGCATAGATACTCATATATTTTTTCTTTTTTTTATACCTGATAAATATCCACAAGTAGGGATCGAAACTTTGTCTTTCCAAAAAAAAAAAAAAAAATCAAACTTACAATTCTGACGGTTAATCAGGCTATCCTATAATAATCATATAATAATATCATCCTATAATAATAATCAAAATTTTGATCTTGGATTAGATGGAAGCATGAGTTTTGAATATGTCATTTCAGACAGAATTTATTCGTATCAATAGCGAATTTTGAGAAAATTTACATTTTTCGATAAAATAGTTGGTGAAATAGAACAACCTTCCAGTAAATGTAGGTATTTAAAACAATCACATTTATTAAAAAACCTTTTCCCTACGTTTCGGCCCTTTCGCCAATCTTCAGGGCATTTTACTTTAATATATGTATTGTTTTCCTAAATAAAATGTATACGTAAGTTTCAACATATGCAGCAATAAATCATTAATAATACCGGTACATATATTTTTTGTTGTATTTGTATCTCTGTTGTTTTTTTTTTTTTATCTGTTGTTTATTTTACAACGTCAAACAGATTTCCATTATATATATAATAGGTCAATAGTTTTTTTTTCCTTTATTTTAAACTTTTTATTTATTTTTTTATTATATTATTAATATGTTTGTTTTCGGTTGGCTGGCAGACTTTAAAGACTTTGGAGATCTTTAGCCGCCTAAACTAGCCTTTTCCACCTCTGCATATCTTGGACGATGGCTTTCCAATTCACCACTTTATGTTCCGTGAATTCCTTCTTGATTATGTCAGCCCATCACGTTCTGGGTATCCCTCGCGGTCGGTTACCGAACACTGCTGCATTCATCGTCATGTTGAAGGAGCCTTCTTGCCACGCTTTATTTTAACCTCTTAGCTTTCATATCGTGCGCTATCGATTGTTGGGTTTCTCCTATAATCTCTTCCTTAGTCTTTGTTCTCCAGAGTCCCAGCTCATTATCCCACTTCGGGCCTAAATTGTTCTTAGCACCTTCCGTTAGAATCTTTCAATTCCTGCTTGTAAGGTGCTGGTCAATGTCCAAGTTTCGCACCCATACATCAGCACGGGTTTGATTATAGTGTTGTAGACTCTGATTTTCAGTGGGCGGCAAAACACTTTTTATTTAAAAACTAATAAAACTTTTTATGGAAACTGAACACTGAATTCTACTGCACTTTTTCTTCTCCCTATCCTACCGCACAGCCTACACTTTTTCCTGTAGTCTAGCAACCTTAATATTATTGTTTTCATTTTATCAATCAATTTTTATATTTAAGTATTTTATTATGTCTACATAATGGCTTTTTACATATTTTTTTTTTGTTTTTGCAACCTCCGTGGACCTTTGGGGAGCTGTTTATCCAGCAAGAAGCGGAGACGGATGATGTACGGCGGACACGGTATGCCGGGAAGGGACGTGGAGAAATGGGGCTAGGGGACTGGCTCACCTGATGTACGGCCCCGCTAATATATATCCTGCATCTCCCTCGCTAACTAACCTAGCCAAGAATGTGTAATTTTGTGTCGGTGGTGGGGGTGGGGAGGGGTGATGAGGGGGGGATTTAATTTGAAGTTGCCGTTAGCTGCTAACATATCTTAGCCGACCAGTCAGCCAGCCAATAGGGACGCCTCTAATATATCTCCACTCCAATCCCTCTGTCTTCTTGTCTCCTACTGTCCCTTTAGCGGGAATGCTTCAAAGGTAAGCCTACGTTTGAACCGACCTAACGTCTCTCTGTAACAATGATCTTTGTGGTACTAT
Source organism: Aelia acuminata (assembly GCA_911387785.2). Lineage (NCBI taxonomy): Eukaryota > Metazoa > Arthropoda > Insecta > Hemiptera > Pentatomidae > Aelia > Aelia acuminata. The sequence continues at coordinate 34,927,362 of OU426982.1, forward strand.
AGTTCCTTTGGGTCCCCCATTCCAAAACATTTGAATCCTAAAAGTAACATAATTTGAAAAATCGAAAATTCTAAACTCACCAAAATGAAAATAAACTAATTATCACAATTGACGATTAATGCATTATGACACGCAACAACTAAAGCAGATATCTGCACTGAAAATGTATCATATACACTTACCATTAATCCAAATAAGACAGCTTCTCGAAATCAGAATATTACTCAATGAAATCCAAAAGATAAATCTTTGATGCGCGGTCATAAGGGCTTAAGTCAAAATTTTTAATTTTTCAGGAGAGCAATAGCAAAGTTCAAAACATTACGTGAGACCTAATTATTGGTATTATTTGTAATTGTTTTGTTTACAAAATATTATAGTTTGACTTAAGACCTCAATACCAACCGCTAGCTCTGATTTTGTGCTATAATTTACGACATAATCTCCAAATGCTCAAATAGTGACTTAAGCCCTTATGACCGCGCATCAAAGAAATATTATGACATCCGTAATGTTATTCCTTTTAAAGCACATTAAATATTAAACAGTCTATTATTACAATGAGGTATAAAAGGTATAACATTAATACCAATGTAATAACATCCTAATGTGTATAATGTATAATTAGGCAAGGCATTAAATGAAGCGGCAACGTCATTTACGCTGATCAGGTGTGGTTATCTAAGGGCCCGGTCCAAATATATTCAAGACTTATTGAATAATAGTCGGTTATTAAAAGAGAATAAGTTTAGAGGTGGGGAATAGTCAACTATTATTCTTTATGATAGGTTAATTCATAATCAGGATTTTCAGCTAAAATTTTTTTATTATTTTGAAATGCCAAAGTTTCGAACCCACTTGTGGATCTTCATCAGGGCTAAAAGATCTATGCTGGAAGATGTCAGTTAAATGAATCCTGGCAATTAAATGAATGATTTAATTGTCATCTTCTAAAAATCCTGATTATGAATCAGCCTATCATAAATGAGAATAATTTTAATTCAAGGCCTTTTTTGATATAATTGGACGTTTCGTTTTACATGTGATTAGATCAACTTGAAAAATGATTTAAAAATCGTAATTTTGTGGTCTTCTTCAATTTTTTCTTTAAATTTATTTATATGTCTGATTTTCTGACTTTCCAGTTCTGATAATAGTCCAATTATGTCAAAATTATAACAAATGCTGAAAGCATGTGACCGAATAACGAGCTACGTTTAAATATTCGACTCCGCTTAATAGAACTACTGACGCCGTTTCACATTAAGGACGATATGCAATTTAAATCAAAGCCGTTTGTAGTTTTACATGTTCTGGTTAAATTTTTTCTAAGCCTAATCCTAAACCATTTTAACTTTTAAAGTGAGTTTAACACATTTTAGGTAATTCTATAATAAATGACACACTCGTATAGTAAGGAAAAAGGTGTTTGAGACCTAGCCTAATAATAGATTAAAATGCCCATTTTTAGTATGATTTGATATATCCATTTGCCTATAATGAAGAATGTATAAATTTCAAAGTGGCATATTCAGGCCAAGTGGTAGTTACATTTGTAATTACATTTTTAATCATATATTTTATATTTCTCTTAGTTACATACCATATTGTAATATTTATATTGTAATATAAAAATAAAATTGGTGAAACTGCATAGTAGGGTCCGACTCAACTACTTGACCACAGCGGGATGACCCCTCTACACTCATGCTGCCCCATGACTCACACAGTGAATCATATTTTCCGGATCCCTTTCGCACAGGAACAAACAAACTCACAACAAGTTGGACGAATCGAGGATCAAAGATTGGAACACAGTACAAAAATAAGATGGAATTTAACAGGAACAAGTTTTAGGAATTACATATAGAAGTTAAAATTACAGTAGATTAGGAAGAATTTCATAATTATAAGATGTATTTAGAGGTTAATACGTGCTTACGCCCATTTGCAGGTTATTTATTTTTATTGATATAAAAATTAAAAAATGATTTTCCTTTACTAACACGATGCAACTTATATTATAAATTATATTATTAAAACTAAATAAATTTTACAACGATCTGAGTAAATAATGTAAATAAGGAGTAAGGTGTCACCTATGGTGAAGTTGCTAGCATAGCTGTCTACAATATTAAAGGTTGCTGGTTCGCGTCAAACGGTTGCTTTAGGATTTTTTAATGAGAGTAAAAAAATCCATGGCTATCCCGTCCTTCAGATAGGACGCAAAATGGAGGTACCGAGTCTTTATCCAAATTATACCTGGATAGGCAAAATTTAGGACTCCCACTGAATCATCGTCCAATTAGCCTTAGTGGAGTAGTTAATTAAGGAAACAAACAAACTAAGCTATTAATGCATTTTAAACCTTCAACTGTCTTATTTTTAGCAGTATAGTTAATGTTTCTAGATCCTAAAACTTGCTATTAAGGTGGAGGATAAATGGGTCAAGTTCCATTTCTGAACTTGCCCGACTCAAATGGGGAAAGTGCGCGTAAGGAAAGAACTCCAACCAATTAATGTGTTGCTCGAATGGCACGAAAATCTTTACAGAAGCGATGATATGATTATATTATATGATTATATTTGCACTTACTCAAACAATAAAATGAAGAAGTATGAAACGTGTCTGTGTGCTGACGTCTTGTAATTGTTGTCTTGTCTGTTGTCTGACGTCTTGTTGCTATACAATAGATTGCTATAGAAGATTTAAGTTAAAAGGCATGAAGAGCGCCCATTTTACTACTTAATGCAGTCGATGTAATAATTAGCACATAATTGGAAACTGATAAATGCACTTGCTTCCGCCCAACTTTACCTTGGTTATAATTAAAAAAAATATACGTAAATCTAAGATATCAATTCGAAACTATTTTTCATATTTTATTCAATTGAAACACGTTCCAATAACGGTTTTACGATTCAGATAACTTTTTATTATATTTAAGGTATTAAATAGGAAATTGATGACGCAATAAAATGTATATAATGGCCAACCCGACGGCACACGCTAGTGTAGATATCATGAATGCAGATGGCGGTGGAGTCGACGGGCACAAAAACAGCCTCAACAAGTGGCAAATTTATCATTGGGATGCATTTCCCCCGGAATGGTCTCTGAATTTAACCTCCCTAACTCCTCGTTCATTCAACTCCTCGATTTTTCATCGGGGCCTCCCTTTTCCCATCCGATATAATATCCATTCCATTATTTACCCTTTTTATTAATTTGCAAGCTCTGATTCGCATCGTGCAAAACGGAATGTTTCCAGCTGAATGGCGCTTGATCGTCAGATATCAACCTTCGAATGTACATTAACTTTCCATATTTCGGTACCAATTGCTTGTATATTAATTAGCATTATTCAATTACATTCATTACATTCCAATAAAATAAAAAAATATTTTTTCAATCGATAATAATAATATTGTAACTAACACCAACATGGCTTTTACATAATTTTACTCTCGTAAAATTATAAAACATAAATGTCGCACTGAAAATTGAAACTCGATCTATTAAAACGTTAAATGTCAGCAGCTATCGGTGACAAGCAGTGACCCAAAAGTAACCATATCCTTCAAGGTTCAAGGCACGTCTATTGCTTCTTTTATTTGTTCGGAATCGAGAATTCCAGAATGGCCTAGTACATAGTAGTAGTACATAGTGGTAGTAGAACACGTGATTATGTATTAACCCAGTCATGTAATGGTTCCAACAAAAGTGCACTATATATATATATATACTTATTTGTGACAGATATATTTATCTGTTTTCATTTCACTTCGCAGTAGATTAAAAAAAGGGTTTATTTTAATATCTCATTCATGATGATATCTTGACTTTTTTTTTAAATAAATTTTTATTATATATTTTATTTTATTGGGTTTTGACAAAAACATTGAACTTATTTATCCCTAAAAAATTGATTTTTAAGTAGTTAAAGTTTTAAGCTGAGTCATCGAGATGACCCTCAAGTGAGTATTAGTAGTAGAAACATTTGTGTACAGGGGGATTAAGAAAAACTAACTGTTCTTTCTCATCTTTATTGTATTGTAATTATCGCAAAATTTTAACTTTCATTAGTAATTTTCAATTTATCAATCATTTGTTTTTAAGTAATTTAAAAAGGAATAAAGTGGAACGAGACAGCCAATCAAGCAGCAAATATAGCTAGGCTGGGAGAACCAGAGAATGTGACAATACTAAAAGAAGTCACAAAAGAGGACTGGCTGCACCAATTGAAGAAAAATCAAAACAAAATTTGGGAGTTGAGGCGGAGGAACGAACAGTCCAAACTATCTGAAATAAAACTAGAATGCAAAAAGTGGACCACAAGCTCGAGAATCGCGAGAAGAAAACAAGTCATAGTATGTCGTATCAGAATTGGCCACTGCCAATTCACACACGAATATTTTCTCCGAGCACTTGAGGCACCCACATGCCAAGAATGTGTGATAATGTACCCCAAATGGTGAAACACCTTTTAATAAACTGTGCAAAATTCAAAGATGTCCGGAAAAAACTGAAAATAGATAAAACAATAAGCGAACGGTTAAAAGACTATGAAGAAAATATAGATACTTTGTATATATATATATAGAGAAATAACGTACTATATCAAAATATAATTGAACACTCCGCCAATGACCCTCTAGGTTATAGGAGAAAATAAAGAAAAAAAAAGTAAAACTTTATTTGATCAATAGTTGAGAATTTGATTGGTCATTTTAGCTTTATCAGACCATTTCTGATACTTAAAAAGTCTTAAGAACGAAATTGCAAGAGCAATTTTTTGAGAAAATCTTAATAAACCTAAAAATGCAATAAAATTTATGGATTAATGTTCTCCTGTTACTCAAATTTTCACGATACCTTTGCTGCCACATGACAGGTATATATGTATTTGAAATACCTAATTTCAGTTTTGTACGATTTATCATTATTGAACTAGTCTGTTCACACACACCACTTGGCGGAACTTTTGGATCAAGGAACTCCATCGTAATACTTTCGCTTGCTATATATTTCATATATACTTCAGTGGAATTAATTAATCGAATGTTGCCAATTAACCATCCAATACTTATGAAGTCATCTTAATCGATTCATACTATGCTAGGTAAGATTAATACATTAAAAAAAAAACCTATTAGTAAGACATCCGGCAGGTCATTTTCCAGGCCTTGTTGTGGGACATTACAGTAGAAGGGAGCCTTCCTTATCAGTAAAATTGTAATTAGAGTGCATGGCGTGCAGGTGCGATGCACAGGTAAGCCGCTGTCTTATCTCACTGTGCATAAAAAAAGGTGGAGTTGGCTGCGAGAGCATGTCCCACACTATCAGCCCGGTGACGTAATCACATTAAATAATATAACCGGGGAATTAGGGAGCGACATGCGATGGAATCGATACTCTCTGTGTGTCACCCCTGTCCGGCCTAGCCCCATCCCCTCATCTTCTGCCTTCTAAATCTCAATAATAAATTTTGTCATAGGAACGTATATCTAAGTAAAGACGGATCAATAAAATTTATGTGAAAAAATTCCTTTATAAGGAAATATTATTCAAAAGAGATACTGTACTTAAGGGCTTTAAAAGAAGTTAGATAAAAAAATAGGCTGATTTTTCCTCGTGCAAAGAGTTCTGTAATCAAGGTATTGAACTTCTTTAACATAATATTCTACTCTTCGAATAATATTTTTATAGATTTTCGCTCTTTAACAAGATATAGAAAAAAGTACCAAACCAAAAATCAGTATACCATTGAACTTGGATCATCAATTGAATGTAATCAATGCCCAACTACCTAAATACACTATAACCTAATCGAAAAACAGACACTTTCAGTTTCTTACGGATCTGGATAAGAAATTTTTTTTAAGTTACTGGTTAAAATAAAAAAATAAAAATATGAAATTAATTTGCCGTTTGCCCAAATAGATCTTAGACGACTAGGAAACAAATAAAAAAGCATTGAACTACTTTATGTTATAAATAAATCCTGAATAAAGATATCGGCGTAAGTAAAGGACTGAAATTTTCATTTCATTCAAGGAAAAATACAGCCAATGCAGATTTTCTTTTTAATTTAGATGAAATTGTGAAAAAAAAATATTATATCTTCAAATTATATAGATTTATTAACGCAAAAAAATGACATCTCATTCAAATTCAGCACCTTCAGAAACATTCCAAATTGTTTTTATTGAATTTTTTTTGTTTTTATTAAATAAATGTTTTTTAATGTTTTTGAGCGTGCTTAATTCGAAAATCTGCTATTTTTTTTTTTTTTTTTTTATCATTAACCTCCAAAACAAAATGTCATCGAAATTCCTGGGAGAGTGACCGCCTACCCTTGTATGTATAGAACAACTGATGACTTCCTATATTTAATAAAATTACTGGTACTTAAAATTAAGAAAATAGGTGAAGTGGAAAATTAGAACATAACACTAAATAATAAAGCATATAATGATGTTATTTAATCACGATCGATTTCATTAAACGATAAAGTTATAATTTTATAACCAGAGGTTAGAGCGCTACAACGTAGATGCAGACGACCTGGGTTCGATTCCCGGCCGCGGTCGAATCTTTTATCTTCTAATTAATTAGTTTAAAAATAAACTATATAAGTACTAATGGTACTAAAATACAAGCTACCTGGATAGACTTCATTCAACCGCATCAAAAATAATGAAAAATTGTCATTATATCGATTAATTTTCTTGTAGGATTTGTGACTCTCAGTAAATATTTCTCATTATATATTATTTTGGGTCTGTTTGCGAAGACCACATACCACCAGTTACTTTCACGACGCGACATCCAGTTACTTTTAGTAAACAGTTACTTTCAACAATCGGTAGTGGTTATAAACAGTGATAACCTTAATTTGTAATTTCAGTGATATTAAAAATGGGTCTTTCGAAATTAGCTCAAGAAATTTCTGACAGAAACAAGGCATTTCAGTTTTTACAAGAAAATGAAATATTACATAGAACAAGGGTGTGTTCTATTATAAATAAATATTCATAGCTGAAATATATTCTTGTTATTCTCATCTAGGCCATTATTTGCAAATACAGGTTATAAATATTGTTATCAAAATAAGGGTAAAGGTACTAAAGAGCGGCTAATGGGCGTGGCCTGTTTTGAGAGGTTATGTGACCGTGATGTTATCGAACTCCCATCGCCTTTATTTCAGTTAAAATGTGCCTTGACTGGCTTTAATAGATTCTAGCTTTTGACTCCCGCTCGCTGCGCTCACTCTTCAGAGATAAATAAACCCCCAAAAGGGTCCTTTTCAGTGTAGATCGGGCCTTAATTTGAAGCCGCACTTCAGTAATAGTGCCAAAATAAGTGTTTAAAAGAAGTAGCTGCTTACTAGAAGTAACTGGATGTCGCGTCATGAAAGTAACTGGATGTGGTCTTCGCAAACAGAACCATTATTTTAAAATAATATTTTTACATAGGCAAAATGTAGGACTCCGACTGTAGCATCGTCCGATTAGCCTTAGTGGCATGGAGTGACGTTCCACGAAAAAATAAACATTGATCCAATACAACAAGTAAGTATATACTGCGATCCTATTTAAAACAAATATCGTGGAAAATAATTAAGCCTTTGTATACGTGAAATAAAGCGACAGTTATTAATTCATTTTTCAGTAGCCTTTTGCCAGTACTGCCGTGGCAATGGTAGGCACAGTAACTTAGCGGCTGCTATCTGACTCTATTTAAATGGAGGAAAAAAAGAAAAAAAAAAAAACATAGTGGAGTTTATAGGGCGGACGTAAAGGGCCGTGTGCAGTAAAAAGTCCAGTTTTACACCTGCCGACATGTTCCCTGCGGCACGCTGTGGACACGGTGAAAAAACATCTATATCGCAGGGAATGCTCCCCGGCTCCAACATATGCTCGTAATGCCCAGGTGTTGCTGCCACGGGCGTAAAATTAACTAGCCCTCCGATTCTTGCTTCGACCTTATTTCCACCATTTCCTTTATCACTCCTTAAGTCTTTCTAACAACGATCTCAAAATTTTTATTATCCTTGTATATTGCAGGAGAACCTCGTTCAAAATCCCATAAGGAAAACTTTATTGTGAGATACGGTATCACAATAACGACAATAGATTTTACTAAAACAAAAACGAATTAGATTGAGATGTTACTCATATTTTAAATTAGATCCTTCATGGCTTAATTAAATCCCATGTTAACAGCACTTTGTCAGTAATTATATGTCAAAGCTAACCACAAATAAATCCGGTTGTTGTTGTTTGTCAAGAATACACAGAAGGGTCAAGATACTAAGGTCGTGAACCCCTCTCAAATTTGGTCCTAAATCCGTTCCTAACATATGTTAACGAGATGAAGATGGCCAGAGCTATTTCTGGCCAAAGAAACAAATGACTGGAACCATTTGAAATTCGATCTAAAAAACTGAAATGACTGTTCTGACTTGTTCCACTGAAACCTTGACTCAAAGGTCTGAAAATTGATTCAAGGACTATCTAATTAGCTGTGAATTATTCATTGAGCCACCCCTCCTCAATAAAAAAAAAAAAAATTAAAATTTAGCTTATAAAAACACTCCAAGGACAAATGGATAGAAGAAAATGACTTAAAGTATAACACGTATTGCTATGATAAGTGTTTAGGGATGAATTTAAAACCAACAATAAAGTATTGATGTAGAAGTGGTCTACTCAGATATAAAAACATATTACATAATTTATATAATTAACACTAAATACCGATACACAGGGCTTATTTTCAGATTGTAGAAAAACATAACAAACGTAGCAGCACTAAAAAAAGTTATCTAATAAAATGATTTAGTGAATTGAATGGTACATTGGACAGTTGTCTGTCAAGAATGCACATGCAAGTAAAACTATCTAATCAGTAACCAACAAAATCTTAGGCATGACTCTAATTGAATCAAAGAGATATTTATTCCATATCTTTATAACTAATTAATAGAATAAGGGTTACTGTACTGCCTCCATCATTTTGAGCGCTAAGAATCTTTATTTGTAATGCATTTTATTTATAATATACGAAATGAGGAATATTAACCAAATTTGTAATTATAGAAATGGATGCCACATTAGATAAATCCTTGCAAATAATAAATAAGTTTCTGATTGATATTTCATTAGAGGTTTAAATTCTAAAAAATTAAAAAATGAAATAAGAAATGTTTTATCTAGGTACCAATTTGGTACCTATGAAGTAAATAAATGAAAAAAAAAGAAAACTAGGGGCACACTTCAGATAAGTTTTGGTCCAGGCGGGAAGTTATAGGAACTAATAATGAAAATTAAAACATCACTTTCTTAGTAAAAAATATCCAGATGATTTTTCTTTTTCTTTTTCATATTAATATTTTTAGTTTTTGCACATTAAGGCGTTAGACAACCGAAACGTTCAAAAGAGCCTTTTAGTGCTGTTTAAATTAGTCAATAGTAAAAATTAAGTACAAAAGTAAGTGAAAGTAAAAAAGGAAGACATATTTTAACGAGAAACAGAAACATATAATTTTGGTTAGTTACAATGAAAAGAGTTCTCGACTTTTTGTTGAAACACTTCCTTAACTGTTCTAATATAATACATGTTTTTGATTCCACGAAAATCTTCTACGCTTTTCGAGAACCTTCAAGAATGTTCGAATTCAGACTAAGTATAATGGACTAGATCTGAAGATCGAATCATGTATTTACTTTTGTGTTACACTATCGTTAAATATAGTTACTCTTTTTAACATTGATAATAATTTGAGTTTTTATTCTTTGTCTGCGATTTTGAATTATTATTTTCTTGGAATAAAAATTATCTAAACCCATAATGGGTTTAAGTAATGTTTTGTTGTTCAAAACGATTTCATTGAACTTATGAAAGATGGCAAGGGTGTAAGCACTGAACGTAGTTCACCCTAGAGGGTACAAGTCACATCATTTCTGTAAAAATTTCCTAAGGCACTTATACCCTGATACACATCCACGTTTCAATTTTTATAGCACAAGAATTTAATAAAATAAGTTCTCTTCAAAATATATGGTATTGGTATCGCTATGCTACTTGTAGGCATGGCCGATATGGCGTCGTTTAGTGAGGACTCCTTCTCAACTGAAAATGACTCTTCTGGGGGTTTATTTATCTCTGAAGAGCGAGCGTAGCGAGCGGGAGTCGAAAGCTGGAATCTAAAAAACACATCAAACTTCTATGTGTATTTTTTATTATTTCAGGAAAATTTATACATCCAACATCTATCTATTCAAATTGTCCTCTTTATATGTGTATAACGTTATATTTATGTCTTTTATTTATTATTTATTTATATTGGCTAATTTTTATAAAATATTTTTAGAATGTTTTTAACACTAATTAAAAGATGTTTTTTAAAGATTAAATTTAAAAATAAAAAGTTTTGTATGTTGTTGATTTGTTTTTAAAGTGTAATATAATTTTTATATATTGTGTTTTAAATAGAACGAAAAATGTTTTAGATATGTACTTGAAAATGGACAAACGATAAGTCCGAAACGTTGTACATATATAAAGAAAAATAAAGAGGACAATTCGAATAGATAGATGTTGGATGTATAAATTTTCCTTAAATAATAAAAAATATTCATAATAGTAAAAATCTGGTGCGTGCGCGCAACACACAACTTTCACTTACCAACTTACTTAGATAAGAAATTGACGTGTTTTGTTAAATATCATTTCCCAAAGTCACACATTTTTCTACATTCATATCTTATTTTTATTAATCGTTAAAGCCGTTTTTGAATAAATAAAAAACCCCGTGAAAATGATACAAAATTTATTAAGTAAAGTCCCCCCTTCGGTTGATCAATGAATGAAATGTTGGCTATCACATATTTGGCATATACATACATCAAATACCCAGTTTGGTCACAATCGTGAAAGCCGTTTTTGAGTAAATAAAAAAAGCATGTAAAAATGATACAAAATTTATTAAGTAAAGTGCCCCCTGCTGTTGATCAATTTTGATGAAATTTTTGCAGACATATCTCGGGCATATAAATAGATCAAATACTAAGTTTAATCAAAATCGTTAAAGCCGTTTTTGAGAAAATCAAAAAAACACGTGAAATTGGTACAAAATTTATTAAGTAAAGTCCCCCCTCCGGTTGATCAATTTTGATGAAATTTTTACAGTCGTATCTCGGGCATATACATACATCATATACCCAGTTTGATCAAAATCGTTAAAGCCGTTTTTGAGTAAATAAAAAAAACACGTGAAAATGATACAAAATTTATTAAGTAAAGTCCCCCCTCCGGTTAATCAATTTTGATGAAATTTTTACAGTCATATCTAGGGCATATAAATAGATCAAATACTCAGATTAATCAAAATCGTTAGAGCCGTTTTTGTGAAAATCGAAAAAAACGTAAAAAGTTATTAAGTAAAGTACCCCCTCCCTTTGAGCAATTTTGATGAAATTTTTGCTGTCACATCGCGGGCATATACCTACACTAAATACCCAATTTCAGGTTCCCACGGTTTATAGTTTTTGAGCTAGTCTGTTCACACACACACACACAGACACACACACACACACACAGACCATTTCGCGGGACTTGGTTATTTCGACTCAGGGGGTCCCAAAACGTGTATTTCCGTTGAAAACCGGAAGTCGAAATTTTTCACGATCGCAATACTTCCACTTACTATATATTTCATATATAGGTAAGTGAAAGTAAAAAAAAAATTATATGCAACCCTGGGAAGACCTGAATACGAATACGAAGACCCCCTTCGCGCAGCTAATTCATAATCGTCGTTATTTTTTATTTAAATAAAAACCTGCCTCTACCTCTAGTGGGCCACTCTCGGTAAAGAGGGTGCTGTGCAGCAGATGGGACTTCAAGTTATGGTCATGGCAACCTGCCTTGGGGAAGAATGCTTGGTCGAAAACCGGAACCCACTGGTTATATGGTTAGGGTGCGAGAAGTTAGCATTCATAAAAAAAAAAAAAAAAAAAAAAAATCTTGTTGCTATTGCGCTCAAAACTGTCCGGAAAACCGAAGGTGTAAGCATATCAAAGCCATCTGTCACTGCTAGAGTCTCATATTCTTAGGTTTCATACTTCCTGAAAAAGGATATTGCTATCGTGACTGAATCTGACTTTTTTTTTTCATAGTTCTGTGCAATGAAAGCTTTGAAATCGATTCTGAAGAACTTGATAGCGCCGCACAGTGGTTGAAAGGCGGAAAAAACCCATTTTTTGAAGGTATTGGAATATTCTTTTTCTTTTCAATATTAATTAATAGAATAGTTACCTGACACATTCCATCAATTTATTCGGATATATTCTGATTTTTAAACTTGTTAGGACCCTTTGAAAATCGATCATTGAAAAGGTTTATTTTTCAACGGAAAATTTATAGCACTATAATAATTTTTACAACTCGCATTTTTGTTTCTTAGAGCGATTTTCCTTCTTAATCATGAAAAGCGATCTCACATATTACACTAGCATAAAAATGATGCTATTTGGTCTATGTTTTAACCCAAAAATAAAATCCCGAATAAATGCAATAAAATTAAGACAAAACATTTTTTTGGTAATCCATATTTTTCAAGCGCTGCCGAGCGCAGTTTTAAAATCCATTTTTTTAAGAAGAAGATACATTCAAGGAAATATTAAAACATATTCTAGCTGCGTCCACCTGCGTCTGTACATGTGGGATTTTTTTTCATTGAAATACCTAAGCTATTTCGTGCAGTTTATTCGCTATGGAGCTTGTGCTTCGAATTAGGATATTACTAATCGTTTAGTAAAACATCTTGCCTTACGTACCAGGTCTGTAGCATCATTTATTAAGTCAGTCTGAATCATTGTTAGGTCGATAATAAATCAACTTTTTCACCTACCGTGATTTTAGAATGAATATGGAAATTATTAATAATAAGTTTATTAACATGACCTCCGATAACTTAAAGGCTGCGGCACTTTTCATTTTTAAGCATCCATTTGTTTTTAGAAGATTGGTTTTAAAAAAAGGTTCAGCTATTATTTTGCGTGAATAAGGGAACTAAATTTTCAAAGATAGAGTTGCAGTTATTAAACCTACATTGAACAGTCAATCTCACCATCTCCTATCAAAATTATATTAAAGTCGGATGATCCCAATCTTATATTTTAATATGATATACATTTAATAGTTAAGAATTAAAACATAACGACAAACATAATTGATAGTTCCTATGTATGATTTTTTTTTTTTTTACCTAACTTGAGTGTTTTCATGAAATAAAATTATATTGCAAGTACTATCAATAAAATTACTAACATGAAACAGCAAAAGTGTTTAAACTAGCCAATTTCGAGTCGAAAATTGATATATAATTTTTTTTCTATTTTCCTTACACTGCCGGTTAATCCGAATAGCCGGTTAAGCGGGGCTTGAACCTATACATTTTATAGGAAATTCAATCTTGGTTATGATAATATCAACTTTATTCTTTTGCGGCTCACAGATCGGGTTTGACAAGGTTTTTTCCGAAAATAGTCGATTTTCAACCACTGTGCGCCGGTATAAATTTACACCGAGGTACTTCCTCTGTCGATGTAAATAAAAACAACTGTTGCAACATAAGATCCATACAAGCATAAAAACATTAACAGAAATAGATTTATGGGATGGGATGTGTTATGATATCAATCGACGCATAAAAGAATAATCTTTATAATAACGCATAATTTTAAATCGGAACTCTTGTTTAGAAGTCAGATAGGTGCCTTACGAGTAAAATAAATTTGTATAACTTTTATTTTGTTTTTAACCCCATGTATGTATAAAAAATCTTAAAATGAAATAATAATAATGAACGCTTAGCGACACCACCCATCGCTCCCTACAAGGTTCCATGCATGCCCCCCCCCCCCCTGTCAAACCCAACCAACTCCACATGATCAGCCCTCACGGAATCCTCCCACCTTTGTCTCGGCTTGACCCCCTAAAGATTTGCAGTCGGCAAAGCGCAAATCAATCTTTTTATGCAATGGTTCGCAACTAACATCAGCATTTTCGACGCCCACTTTAACCAGCGCGGCTATTACTTCGATAATATTAACCGGGTAAAGTTTACGCGATTCAGAAATTTTTTAGCTTTCCAGTTGATTTATCCTATGGTTCGGTCCAAACATTCTACGAAACACCTCAAATATCATCCGGTTTTGTTCATCATTTAACGTAAGCGGCCATGTTTCACATTCGTAAAGAACTGTAAGAAGGATTAAAGTTTTTATTTTTTGGTACAGAAGGCGAAACGAACTGATTTCAGATTTTAATCAAGCTGACATTTCCTCTTCAAAGTCGGTTTTTTCTCGCAATTTTTTTATTTTTTTATTTTTCCTTCTAACAGTAACCCTGCTAGAAGGTAGTTTATTTGTTATTCTGTACATACCATACTATACAGTATACAATGTACATGATTGATATCTTGCCGGTGGTACTGCAGAGGCCCACCTCCAGCACCGTACTCCACCGAACATGCAGAAGGTGCCAGCGCCCCGGCAACTGCGTTATGAAAGAGGTCGTCCGAGGTGGTCCAGCAGCGCTACAGGCAGCGCAGAATCCCAGCACGGAGTATTACCTCCGCAGCATCAATAAGGAAACTATTTATGACAGACATTGATAATTATTTTGCTTTTTAATACAGTTTTTTAAGTAAATTAGATATAAAACAAACTAATATAAAACAAAAAATAAGAGTTACCTAATTGGTTCTCTTAAAGCATAGGACATAAAAGAAATTATAATTAAAACAGCATTCAGCAACAATCAATTAAATACATATAAATTAACTTAACACATATTCATAATAAATATGTGTTATTATATAATATAAATTAACTTTTACACATATTTCAGAAATAAATAAATAGGAATAAACCTAAAAATACTTTAACACATACGCAATTGTACAACCTAAATGGCTTCAAAAGTTTTTCCTTTTTTCGCTAAAATTATCACCGTTTCTACGGCTACCAATATTTTGTCCCATTTTCAGCCAAAGTTCTTTACCGGCATTCATCAACTTTTTGGTGTGTAGTCCTATAGTTACCGCATTATCACAGGGCAGAAGTAAGTCATATTGAATTAAAATAAACTGAAATAAAAACGAATTTTGATTGGTCCAGGAGATAAAATGAATATATGATTCTGAATTTACTATTTACCTGTTTCCAATTCCCATAACATAATTCCGCATATAAAATGAATAATATTATAAAGCTGATGTGGGTTAGCAATTTTTATTCAAAGAAAAATAACAATAGTCAATGTCACACGAATTATAAAAACACAAATATTAAATCAAGGTTACAACAATTATCAATTATTATATTTGTAGTCACAAACACGTGCTATGACAGGTTGTTTTCAATATTAGTTCGTTCCAACAAAAAGTCTAGGACTCTAAAACAGATGTTTTTATTTAATGATTTAACGTTACACTGAATAAACTTTGTAGAATTCTGCAATAAAACTACAAGGTAATAAGTTGAAAATCTAGTTATTTTGGTGTTTATATTTATATATTGCATCCCAAAACCTACAAGCCCATATAGAAAACCTTGAAAAATAGTGTAAAAAATGTAGAATCAAAATCAATCCCAACAAATCCCATCAAATTACCTTTACCCTCCGTCGAAAACTTACGACCCCCCTGTCCTACTGTATCCTTCAAAAATTCTCCACTTGTCCCCGTTGAACAGATCCGTTACTTAGGACTTCACCTCGACAAACGTCTTACTTGGATCCCCATACAAAATTGAAACGACAAGAAACCGCTCTACGCTACCGTATTCTTCAACACTTACTGGACAAACGCTCAAAACTACCAATCTACTACAAAAGGCTCCTTTATATGACATTAATAAGACCTATTTGGGATTACGGAATCGAGCTTGGGGCTCCACCAAACAATCGAACTCTCGAATCCAATCCTTGCAATCCAAAATCAAGGAAAATCCTTAACGCTCCTTATTTTGTAACAAATAAAATAATCCACAAAGCACTTAATGTTCCATATGTCGCCGATTTAGCCCGATCCAGATACCAGTCCTTTCATAGTGAGCTCCAGACCCATCAGAACCCACTCGTATCCACCCTCGCTTCCTACTGTATTCCAGATAATCCTCCAAGGCGTATGAAAAGAAGATGGCCTCGAGATCTTTTAAGTTAGATAATACTAGTTGAGTACTATCAGTGGATAGTTTCTCTACATATTTTCTTTTATTTTAGCATATTTACTTAATGTGTTATATGTAAATACAGATGTAAATTTCAATAAAAAAAAAATATATATATTTTTTGCAAATTAAATGTATTATAATATTTTAGCATTTTTTATAAGTGTAATATATATGAATAAGTAATTTATTATAATTTATAACTGCAATATTCGGATGTGGTAGGAGAGGCAAATAATGCAGAGCCTGATGTCGGACAGGAGGAGGGTATCGTATGAACAGTGGACAGAGAATGAAGCCCTGAGGGACCCCGGGCTTTCAATTACAGGCTGTTATCTGGACCCCCCCCCCCCGCCACCCCTCACCGCCCCCCTCCCACCAATCCATGTAGATGAGGGCACCAATAGTCAGCACCTCTATCTTCCAACAGGGACCGCTACATTAGCTTCCATCTGATACAAATATTGCCATCCCCGCGAATCTGTGTCCTGCCCGTTCATTTCAATTATCATTAATTGAAATTGATTTCTCTGAAAAGTGTGTTTGGAAATTATTCACACGATTATTTTGATAGTCACGTTTTTTTTTTACAAAATATAGTACAAACCATAACAGTGTGTAATAAGTAATCATGGAGGGGCGTGGATGTGGTTTCTATGGATTTTAGTAGCCCTAGAACTCGATTATGGATCTGTATTTATGCATGGGGTGTCTGCATACATATATTTCCCCCCACCCCCCCTACAATGATCTTGGCTGATTAAGTTCGTTTCTCTTAGTTAAAACCTTATATTGAATAGTCCATAACAGAGAATTACTTTGTCGGCAAGAGAAGATCATATGGCAATTGTTCTTCAAAAATAAGTTTATAGTTTTTCTCATAAAAATAATTAGAAAACTGTGTATGTAATAGAGTTGCCGTAATGTGCGATGAGAGGCAAAGAATTTCCGATTTTTGGTAATCTATTTATGATAACACCATTTGTTTACGTTTCGGGGTAGGTTTGCCCCCATCTTCAGACCTAGCATAATTATTTTGTGAATACAATTTTCAGCAAATTAAAATGATATTGTAATTTAAATTTTCCTTTGGAAACTTTTTTGACCAACAACTGGATTCGTACGAACAGTTGTTGATGAAAATTAAAAATATGTTTATAAGTGACCAATCTATTAATCGTAACTTACATTTTAGCTAATTGGACAATTTTATGCGATCTGAAGATGGGGACAAAGCTACACCTAAACGTAAACAGCTGCTGTCATGATAAATAAGTAACCAGAAACCAGAATAAGTGTTTAAATAAATATAAAATTTTCTAAAAACTTGCAAGATATCTTACTTTTCTTAATAGTCTTGCCCCAATCGAATAAATTCACTGAGCTACTAGTTAGCTTAGATACTAATCCACTACCTCCAACGTTGGTCTCATATTGGTCAAATGAGCTGAATGAAATTCACAATTTAGGGTTATTTGGCAAACAATACTATTTGCATTTGGCCACGTTTTGTCAAACTTTACAACGGTTTTTCCGATTTTCACCTTTTTGAATGTTTCAAAAAGTTACGAAATTTCACAAAAGACAAGAAGTAATTGATATCAGATGGTTCGTTACAGATATATTGCGTTTTAAAGATTATGTTGCGGCAAAATCGGCCATTTGTTTTTACATTTACAGACCATAAATTATATTTATTGTAAGATTTTATGTAACTTTACTTTGCAACAACAGAAGGAAAAATCAATGAAGGTACTGGAACCGTATCTTTTTTCCATTGTATTTTTTTCCATCCGTAGTATTTTTCCATTGATACTTAAGTTTAGAAAAAAAAAATGAATGAGAATTGACATATTCAATACTAATAATTACATTAAATCACTACTATTTAATTAATCAAAACATACAAAAAATGAGAGGTGGAGATTATAAACTTCATTTTAGAGAAATTCAAACTATGGCGGGAAACACAGTACGTACCCTCTTTCCCCTCCATTCCTTCAGGCACGGTCAATGCAAGGTTCCACGGTCAACCCTTTGCTTCATTAACATAATGGTAGTTAAACTGAAAGTGAATTTATTCGACTGGGGCAACACTATTAAGAAAATTAAGACATTCGGCGAGTTTTTAGAAAATTCTATATTTATTTAAACACTTGTCTTATTGATTCCATTGTATTTAGTTTTAGTGTGGAGGATTTGAATATCTGTTCATTTTGTTTTTAGGCAAGGCATTGTTTATTATAACATAAGCTATTTACGTTTAGGTGTAGCTTTATCCTCATCTTCAGACATCATATAATCATCATGTGTATAAAAAAAACTGTCCTTTTTGCTAAAACGTGAGTTTTGATTACTAAATTGGTAAATAAAAAAAAATATATAAAATATTATAATTTTTAAAAACTTTCCCTGACCAAGAACTGGATCAGCTCGAATAATTTCTAAGAAAATTAAAATTAAAATATGATTTTAAGTAGCAGAAAATTAGCGTATTCACCTAATTATTATATAAGGTCTGAAGATGAAAATAATAATATTAATGTTTTTATTAGATGAAAACTATAGTCTTGTACAAATAATACTTTGGCAACAACAAACGAGAGTTTCCTTTAATTGAGTCTAGTGAGATTGACAAAATATTCTAAAACAACAATGATAATAAACATACCAATTGATAACCAGAATAATGAGAAACATCTACAATCTATATTTAAGAAATAAGTGATTTCAAACAATAATAATCGCTCTAATTAAAAAAGTATTCTAAGTATTCTACTAATAAAAAGTAATTCATAAAAAACTCTAATTTTAATCTATGTAAATAAAGATAAAATTCTGTTTGTTCTTTATAGAAATCGATACCGATTGTCATAAAATCTCCAAATTTTGCTCAGTGGTTCTATGATACCAGGTGCAAAAACCTGTTCATATTAAAATTGCATAACTTCAGCCAATCTTGGGGTATATTTTTATTGTTATAAAAATCATTTTGATCTCGCTTTACATTGGTTTTTACGAAATCGACCGTTTGTGTTGATAAAAGTCTCACTTTATATATTTTATAGATTTAAAAAATAAAATTCTCCGGGTGAAATCGGTATATACAGCTAGTCTTAAATAAATAATACAATAAATAATTACATAAACATTAAAATACATCAAATACCGTAATAACAAACACTGGTAATCGTAGTGAGTGCATCTAAATTTCAAGACTATCAGTCCGCAGGGCTCAATGTGTTGGATGAAAACGCAATGAAGTTATAAATTTTATTTAGTATCTATATCACCATAGTTCAGAAGATTCTCGATTTTTTCATTAGAAGATGGGAACAAACTAATGGATAATAAATAGATTACCAGAAAATTGAAGTTCCTTTCTTCTCATCAAAAATTACCCCCAACTTTATTGCATACACAGTTGTTGTAATGTAATTTGATAAGAAAAACTCTAAACTTATTTTTGAAGAATAATCGCCATATGATCTTCGCCTGCCGACAAAGTAATTCTCTACTATGGCCTATTCGATATGAGATTATAACGCAATAAGAAATGAACTTAATCAACTAAGAGCAATTATTGAGAAGTGCTAAGGCGGCAGATAGTGGGAGCGGGTGTGTATAAGATGAGTTGTTTTGAATTAAAGTTAGGGAGGATGAGGAGTCTGGGGAGGGGCGGTCGGGAGTGGTTTGGGGGCTCCGAGGAGGCGGCGTTGGAGGAGTGAAGAAGTTGCCCGCGGAGGTAAACTTGCCCTTATCTGCCGGCACACCTCCTCCTAAGTTTTATATAGGATCAGGAAATAGATCTACCGCCCCAAACCGCCAAAACAAACTGATCCAACTCCATAAATAATTTCCACTCGGATCAATGCGAGCAGTTCCAGATTACACATCCTCGATAGCGGCTTTTAGTAGAAAAATACTCAGTCCTCTGTGTTCCATAGGATCCAAGTTGAAATAGACCCTTCGGTTCATGCTTTCAATCCCTTTATACACAGACTGATCTCTGAACCTTTTAGTAACAACTTATAAATAATAATTATTATTATTGTTGTTATTTTTTATATAGGTCCTCGGGGCATGCTGACTCTGAGCTGCCATAATCCTTGGACCTGGACCAGTTTGTCACTGTCCTTGAACCGGAGAGAGCTGACGCCAACGGTGGGAAGGACACTGCCAAATTGGCCCCAATGGGATTGGTTATGGAGCTATGGGCAGTCTGCCGCTGTACCATGCGGCCGCAAGCAACACATATGTCTGTAAGAAGACCACACTGCACGACCAAAGGTCTTATTAGGCCAAATACGCACGCCAATCGGAAAAAAAAATGTTATTTTTCATTGCCGTCCTTATGATAGATAGCTACGATTTCAGAGTGAGTTATTGAGTGAGATACGGTATGTTCATTTTTTTATACCCTGACTTTATTAGTGATAAAACTTTTTCTTACATATTTTTTTTTTCATTCCAAACAAAAATACAGGATATTGTTTTGGAAATATAACATGAATTGACTTTTGATATGCCGTACTCAATATTGATGAAAATTGACAATAAAGAGTAATACAGGATAAAAAAAACAGAATAGGTAGGCAGCAATGGGCAGGTCACATTGCTAGAATTGACCAAAGGTGGCAAAGGAAATGGCACATGCGGAAAAAACAAAAGACAATAAGTGTAAGATTGAGGAACTGCCGGAAGGACGTTACAGGTGGTAGGTTATTGTCGAAGGTCCACAAAGACCTATAGAGCTGTTCCCGTTACTTACTTAAGTAAAGAGTGTTTAAAACCTAATAAAAATCCTCACAAAATGAATGTTTTAGAAATTAAAAATTTTATTGAAAAATATTTATAAATAAAAACCAACTTATCCTCGAATCATGTACAAAAACGTATGTGCCTTACTTATTGGTTTATATAGACAGTAATAGCGCAAAAATAATGCACGAAGCCTTTCTGATCGGAGATAATATAATATAATTTGTCAAATGAAGGTGTTGTTATAAAATTTTGATACCAAGGAACCTGCTTGTCTAAGCTCAATTAATGCTGAACCTGAAGACGAGGTAACGATGCGAAGAAAACCTTATAACCGCGAATATTGGGGTCGAAGAAAATGGTTTGGTATCCAAAAGCCGAAGTTGTATTTTGTTTTTGGAGAGGATGGCGGTACAAGTGGGTCTGAAACGTGAATAAATGCTTAAAATCCAACCCCTGATCACATTAGGATTCTATTAGCAGTAGAAAATTAAATCAGAAATACTGGCAGGATGGTCGAGTGGGAAGGCAAAGTATGATTGGGAACCTGAATATAGTAAGTTCAAAACCCGGAGCCAGGGACTTTTAATAAAACTAGGCCTCAATCCCTTGCCCTCTCGCCAGCCCGGGAAACCCTGTATCGCCTAAGCGGCGAGGAAGGGGGGGAATAAAAAAAAAATCATAAATCACATTTTCCTAAGGTCACAATCATAACATAACTACAACCCCACTTACTAAAACAATCCATCTAAAATTATTATATCTATATTATAAGTTAATTACCATATACAAATATATTTTAAATCCTTATACTCACTAGTACCTTGAATCACATCGACATAACGAAGGGATAACACAACGCCTGTTAAAAGTCGATCAAAAAGGATTTGAATGAAAGGCATCTTTTCCAGAATTAAGAGCAAACCAAAACCGAGAAAATTCGCGAGCAGAATATTAAATTTCAATGAAAATATCAGAACTATTTATATTAACAAATTCATTTCATTGCGACAAGGGTGAAGATAAATTTATACACGTTTAAACAAATAAAGTTAAACGAAATAATGTGTTCCATATTTTTTCTTCTATCTTTAAGGTAGTTAGTTAAAGCAAAATATTGTTGTTGTTTTTTCTTACAATTATGCTTAAATAAACAATACATAGGACTATCTGGTTTATAATCTAGACGATAAGGACATTGAAACACGAGTAGATGAGCAATTAATGAGAGGTATACCGCAATTATCGAGGGCATGTTTACCGGCTCATATCTTTACCCAAAGGCCATAACTCATAAGCCCCATTGCCTTTGGGAAATCAATATTATCGAAGGAGACCTGAAAGGAAATATTTATACATAGGCCCACGCAATAGTACGCGGCCAATTAGTTCAATAATTGATCCCCGGGAGAATATTGTTCAAAGGCCATCGCAAGACAATATTGACCTATTGTATTGAAGCTAATAACCGACCGACTTCATTGGGTTTACCTGGATCTATTCGACTTCAGCAGTAACAGTTAGTAATGATCGGATTCATTATCTTTAGAGTTATTATTGAATATATTTTTTAATATTTATAACAAAAAAAAAACCTAAAATTCATTCCATGCGATTATTTGTCATTGGTAAGTGAACTAAGCCAGGTCATTCATCGATTCAACGAGAGCTTCACCTCATCCAAACTGGGTTACGAAGTTTCGTATGGAGCATTCGTTGAACTTTCATGAAACATATTAATTTCTTAGTTAAATTAAAAATCAATATTGAAAGTTCGAGGATGTTAAATAAATTAGAAATATAATAAAAATTTTATTAAAACAAAAAAAAAATTTAGTTCGATTTATCCACCAGATATTACTTAAACTGTCAAGAAAATAATTAAAAAAATTAATAAAAGTTTTGATGTTATTGAATTTAACAAATAAATTATCCATAGCTTCATTCTAGAATGTTAGAGTAGTTTCCTATGGTGTTTTAAGTAGGTTTAAGATTCTTGTACCCCTTTTTCCGCTTTTTAAATCATTTAGGAATAAAATACTTTTTTATTTGTAAAATTTGTAAACGCCGTACTTCCTGGACGGTCATTGGGAAATGGAATTTGAGGAATGTCATGGTCCAAAGTCTGCTGCATGCCGATGATATCGTACTGATAGCAGATACGAAAAATAAACTGCAGCTAGCTCTTGTGGAATGGCAGGAAGAGCTTCTCCGTAAAGGGATGACAATAAATACCTCCAAGAGTAAGGTCTTAGTGTTGTCGAGAGAGGATCAAGAGGACGTCCAGCTTATTTGTAATGGACAAGTGCTTGAAGTTGTACATGAATTTACCTATTTGGGGACAATCATTAGCAAGATGGGGAAGATTGACCCAGAAATAGCAAATAGGATATCCAAAGCTAACCAGATCTATTATCCTATCTGCAACAGCATAGTGGGGCACAGAAATGTTAGTGAGAAAACTAAAAAGCACATTTACAAGTCTGTATATCTCCCAACTCTCACCTACGGAAGCGAAAGCTGGGTTATGCTGGACAAACAAGCCAGTCGAATGACAAGTGCTGAGATGAAATTCCTGAAAAGAGCCGCTGGAAAGACCAGGAGGGATGAACGGATAAGAGAGGAGATGGAGGTAGAAGAGCTAAAGACTTTTCTGGAAAATCGACAGTTAAAGTGGTTTGGCCACGTTTGTCGAATGGATGATGAGAGAAATCCAAGGAAAGCAATGGAAGCTCGACCCACTGGGAGGAGGACACGAGGCCGTCCCAGAATTTCCTATCAGGAATATATTCAGCAGATAGGAGGGAAAATTTTAATATTCAGCAGATAGGAGGGAAAAGAGGCAAAACCCTCCAAGAAATGAGGCAGCTTAGTAGGGACCGGGAGCATGGACAAAGACAAAGAAGAAGAAGGAATAAAATACTAACAAAAAAACACAAGACTCCGCGAATGAGATAATTTCTTAATATATTGTAACACTTATGTGGATTAAACAATTTTTATTTGAATATAACAATTTTTCAATCCACACAAAGTATGAAAAATCAAATATTTGAATAGGTTAAAAAATTAACACTTTCTAACACAGTAATAGCCATATTACTGACTTGCGCTTCAGAACCAAGACTAACTCTTCAGTCCAAAGCTCCTTATTTATAGTTAATAGGAGAACAATCCAGAACTTTCGAGGCCAGCGTAGACAGTACTCGACATCGTAGTCACAAAAATGTACTATGACAGTTTGCTCGAACTGTTAGTTCGTTCCAACAACAAGTCTAGAATTATTCTAAACCATATTTTTTTGTGTTTTTTTTTCACTTTACAATATATTTCTAAAAGTTAGTATAATATATTATTTTAGTTATTCTTTCACTATACGTATGAATTATATATTAATGCATTATTATTATGCTAAAACATATAAAGAAATATCTAAGAAAGCAATTATATGGCGATGTGAAATTGATAGCTGGACCGAATTTATAAAATGGAAACCAATACTCGAAATATACAAAAATGATTTAGAGGTAGTAGGGTAAACCACACAGTTATTGGGACTCAGTACAGTTATTGACACCCCAACTTTAACTTAAAGAAGTAGGTAAACAAGTCCTAATTTTATTAAAAGATGTACATGATTCTAATGATTAAAGGGTCCCCTAAGTTATATATAAAATAAGACTTTAACAAACTAACCATAGGGAAGATTTCACAATTAAATCCACAGGGTGCCAATAACTAGATTTGGCACTTTTAACAATAAATATTGCCAAATTATTGAACTTTTGACCTCTTGGGATAGGTAATGAGGAGCTATAGGAAATTTCTATTAGATCCCTTTATAAAAAGTAATTTTTTTTTTAAATGTAGCCACAGAAATTTAGTCTTTCACACATTTAACCTCAGAAATGTAGTCTTAAGGGTGCCAATAACTGTACGGTTTTCCCTATTTCACCAGACAATTCTTTACAGTCATCAACATGAAATAACGAATTCTAGATTAAATATTAAACATTAATTTGATTATGACCCATTTTAAGGTTTTTTGAATATTTATATAGTGTAAAAAGGAAATTTTTCACTAGCCATTATCAATTCAAGTTAGTGTATAAATTTTAATTTTCGGAACTCAAAAATATTTCTTAGTTCGTTAATATGAACATCTACAGAAAATATACATATTTTTATATTAATTTAACCATCATTGTGGGTAACCACCTATTTTTTAAATTATTTTAAATAATTTATTTTTGAGGAGAAAAGATTTGGTTCCGCCGGGAATCGAACCCGGGTCTTCCGCGTGACTTGCGCGGTATGCTATCCATTACACCACGGAGTCTCTTCCAAACGCGCACGTCACGCGGAAGACCCGGGTTCGATTCCCGGCGGAACCGAATCTTTTCTCCTCAAAAATAAATTATTTAATATACATATTTTTGTTAAATATAACATAAATTTGTTATATTGTTAAATTTGTTGTTTTAGAAGTATAATGACAAAACTGCAAAAATCATGAAAGTTTTTACAATTTATCTTCTTATCATCACTTTCTTGATTTGCTTAAAATTTTATAATTATAATAAAATTATAATAGTAAAAAATATCACAGAAATATTGGAATATTCAATAAAATTAGACAACTTTTTTTAACGATAATATCGAAAACATAATACACAAAATATAGCCTGCGTTCTTTCTATTCATATTACATTTATAAATGATCTATTACTTTCTACTCTACTGATTATTACTTTCTAAAGTAATCAATTAATACTTCACATGTCATTTTGAATAAAACAAACTTTTATTTTCTATCGTTTTTTATATAAAGCGTAAAAGGGACAAATTTCTGAAAATATAGCAGATTTCCTATTAGTCTAAATGGAAACAACCTATTTTCCGAAGGTTTTTCGTACATTTGATATAAGATTGTCAATAATTATTTGTGATTTGGGCTTATCTGGAACCCCCCTTGCAATAACATAGCTGAATTTTCAGATAGAAAAATTGATATGTTTTATATATACCTATGGTTATTAAAATTATTGCGCTTGATTTTCCCTAAATATTTAGATAACTTTACCTGCATGCAACGAGACATTAGTCGGTCAAACTCCATTGTTCATTTTATCTTTTATGGCATCGAATGCTTTGAATCGCGTATCCCTCGTGGCCAGGAATCAGTAAAAACATTAAGGAGCCAAATGGGCTACTGATTCATCTATGAAATGCCGGCATGGTCGCCCATAAATTGAAACTTTATCGGCTAGCACGGCTCTAGAATTTACCATCCTTATCGGCAAATTCGTTTCGACATGTGACATGTGTCGTTTCCCCTTGGCGTGCCGAGAACTCGGTCAGGAATTGTGCACATTTGACACATCACGGCATAAGATTATTAAGATAATGAAAAGAGATATTGAGTTTATACGTGTACCTAATTAAAGAACATAAATGGAAAATAATTAAAATGTTAGTTAATTCTTTATGAAGATGATTAATTTCCTTCAAAATGATAAAAAATAATTATATGTTTATGATTGTAAATATATTCGGTTAATTACATCTAGCCAAGATTAGTTTTTCTCTACTTAGGCTAATAAAGAAAAAAATAAAAAAAATTATTATAAGAAGGCGAAAATAAATTTCACAGTGGATAACCTAACATAAGACCTGTTTTTTTTTAAATATGATTAGTGGCACTCTGTTTTGAGAAATAATATATATGAAAATTGATGATTGATTTGCTATTAGTTTTTGATTATGTTTTATGCCATTGATGTTTTTATTAATTTTTTTTTTTCTTTTATCTTTTATTTATTTTTATTTTATGATGTATTAATCTTCAAAAAGAAGAAGACCACTAAAAGAATGAAGGAGGTTCAAAATTTAAGCAGATAGGGTCTCAAATTTTCTTTAATGACCTTTATACAATCAAAGTCATATTGTATTCATGTTGACGTTGAGCTCTACTAAAAGCATTTTCAAAACTATAAAAACCAAAAAAAAGGGAACATCACAGCTTTGTAGTTAAATTTTACAATTAAATTCAATTACATTTGACATACAATTTTACAAGTCATAATGTTTTTTAATTTTAAAATTTAAGTACGAAGGTGTGATTTTACCTTGTT
Source organism: Aelia acuminata (assembly GCA_911387785.2). Taxonomy (NCBI): domain Eukaryota; kingdom Metazoa; phylum Arthropoda; class Insecta; order Hemiptera; family Pentatomidae; genus Aelia; species Aelia acuminata. Next base: position 34,954,502 of record OU426982.1, read on the forward strand.
TTTGGTTCTTTAGTTTTGAAAATGCTCTTAGTCAAGCGAAACGTCAACATGAATACAATAAGAATTTTCGTACTTCGGAAAGGCTGAAGGACCTCCTAGACTGAAGATGCAACTTACATAAATGCAAGGAGGATGCAACACTGGATGCTGTCTCCCTCACGCCTAAGCACGGTATGTATACCTTATTGAAGCATATTTTAAGATAGTAAATTGTAATTTTACAAGTTCAAACAAAATTGTTCACTTAAGAAAGAAAATATTATGAAAAAAAAAGACTATTCAACTTTCAATCTTTTAAAACATTTTTCCAGCCTCTTTTCCACCAGGGACGCCCTAATGCCCGTTGATAAGAGAATTCTTCCTGAAGACTAGGGGGAGGGGGGAAGAGGCTAACTAACCCGAAATGACTGATGAACAAGGATGGGGGGGGGGGGGAAGAGAAAAAATGAAGAGTTTCCTTTCATAAGAAAAACGGGGCCGAGAAGGAGGATAAGAAGTTGCCATCATAAATAATATATTAGTTTACTCTTGGGGTTAAATTAAGTAAGCAGGTTCTCTATCCCCACCCCCTCTTCACTTTTTCAGCCAAACAGCCAGCCTTTTATTTGAATAATTAATCACTTACGCCCGCCCCCTTCCACCCCCCCCCCCCTCTGCCCTGATTTTTCGTCTATTTGGCCAAAGTACTAAGTTATTACCTCTTTACTGAGTCTTAAAATAAATTATGCATTACTGCCTACAGTTTAGGATACAAAAGGGCTTGGCTTAGTCGTAGTCGCAGATGCTACTATAATACTAAAAATAATAATAATTTGTTCCCTTTAAATGTTAAATAAGGCTATAATTGAAAATAACATAGTAACTTTGAAAAAAAAAAGTCAAAATATTATTAAAAATCAGATACTTCCTTATTGAAGGACTTATGTTCCAATAACTTTATAAGAATAAGATCCGAAGTCAAATAATAATAATAATAATAATATTTATTTGCAAAATTTTTACAAATGTCGTTTGGCATATTTTGTATATGTGATCTTCATTAGTTAACCTCCTCTAGGGGATTTACTTGAATACTTTATTAGAGAAACCTCCCAGTGAAGTCAAATGATAAATGGAAATTAAATATTTTTTTGTAAAGGGCGTCATTGGACAAAATCAAACTTTCAGACAACTAAAAAATAAACTCCTTCCATAATTTTCGCCTTTCAGCTGAAATAATATACTTTGTTTAAATTTAACATTGAGAGGCTGTAAAGATTCCCATTAGGTATACCTGGATTGGTCTATATTCAACAATCAGTAAAACAAAATATTAGAAATCTCAAAATTTCTTATGTCACCTACGATTCATGGGTGGGAATTATTTAAATATGTTATTTTTCCTATGATGGATGACAAATAAGTTTTTATTCATCATCAGAAAAAACGAATAATAACGGATAATCCGTTATTTGAACAACCTTAGTCATAATCCTCATTAATTTATACGTTACCCGTTATTTCTTCCTCGGTAAATTTTTCAGCATAAACAATGAAATTTCATGGAATTAGGAAAATGAATATTTCTACGCTTATGTAAACCACGTGAAAATGTTAAATTAATGTTGAAATGGAAACCTAGTAGTGAATGTATAGTCTTCTAATCAATCTAAAATTTAATATTTTTTATTTCTCTATCAATTTTACTCCAAGTTCGCGATTGAATACAAAAGTAACACATCTGATGATCTGATAAATAAACCTAGTGTTAGCATGTAAAAATTATCGTAGAACTTTTATTAATTGAAAAATATAATATAACTAAAACTCCATGTGTCATATATTCATCCATTAAATGAGATGTGTTTTGCCCGTGATTTAATGATTTCCTCGTATTATTCATTTCATAGATTGTTCGGGCGCCAATTTCTGTCAACTAAAATGAGATTACCGAAGCCTTCTCATAAAAATGACTTAAATTAATGTTTATTGAAGGATAATAATTAGATTAAATTTACGATGCCTTTTAGAAAAGGTATAAAAATCTCAACTACTGTGGAAACTGACATATCTTCCAGCAACCACAACAGATTTTGGACGAAGACCCTTAGCATGATTAAACCAAGCCCGGGGCAAGGCAGATGATGTGGGGGACTAGGGAAGCCGTCGCTAGGTAATTTGAATACAATAGTAATTCTGGCCTGGTATCAGATGTTTGACCAGCTGCCTAGCATATGACCACGGTTCTACTCCGCTTCACAAGCGTTCCGTACTGGATAGCTGTTTCCTTAGTATTTATAAGTTTTCAGAAATCATAATAACCACTTTATTAATCATAATAGCACATAGTCTGTGTGTGTGTACAGATAGAGAGAGAGAGAGAGAGAATGAGAGAGAGAGATTGAGAGAGAGAGAGAGAGAGAGAGAGAGAGAGAGAGAGAGAGAGAGAGAGAGAGAGAGAGATTGAGAGAGAGAGAGAGGGGGGGGGGAGAGTGACAGAGAGAGAAATAGAGGGAGGGAAGGAGAGGGCAAGAGAGAATTAGATTGATACTAAACTTCTTAAGTACATTCGAAACTTGAAAGGGGCTGCTATCAATAAACGATAATCTTTCACATGCAATATATCAATATCAGTGGGGTAACCTTATGGTATAGTAGTTAGCAACGCAACCTACAATACTAAAGGACGCCGACTTCGGATAGGTCGTAAAACGGTCGTCCCAAATCTGAACGATGTCAGTTACTCGTTAAAGATCCATATCCTAATTATTGTATGCAACAACTGTCAAATATTACGTTTCTTCCATATATTTTACTTCCGGTAGTAAATCTTGTCGAAAAATAGAAAGATTACCCCCCGGAAGTCTTAGACTTGATGACGATAGAGCGGCCCTTATAAAAACCGTTAACCCCCAAATTTAAATAGGACAGTAGAATTGCAAACTGAGCCCTAAAAGGGGCTTTTACGACTCTCTCGTAAAAGTATCACGAATTACTTTCCAAATGGTGGTGGGGTATTATTTAAAAATTCATTCCTAGCAATGGGATGTTAGTAAATACTATCGCCTTTCAGTTTTACTGTTGCAGTAAAACCGACGCTTAGCTGAGGCCGTAAAACGTAATATTGAGCCGCCTCGTTGTAATTGCTGCATAAAATGCAATCAGTGAGCCGTATTTCAGCTTACTAACAAATTAACAGATTATATCGTTATATTGTCGATTAACTTGGGGTACGCAGAGTGTTTCTTCGCTATCGCTTTGCAGCAGTAAAACAAGGGATCGTATACTCAATCTCGATGGCATATTAAAGTAATTTTTGAAAAATACTTGCAAACATATACACGCATTCATATTTTAATTGCAAGTATTTAACTGTTATTCGCAGTCATAACGGTTTTATTAAATGATTAAATGATAAAACTTTATAAGCTAATTACTATATTACTTATTTTGCCTTACATTGTCAAACAACAAACACTATGTACAGCGCAGATGGATTTAAGAGTACCTAACGATATAAGTGGAAATACTGGTTTTTATATGCAATGAATAAGCATTAAAAAACGTAGCTAAGTTTTGAGCTGAACAACCATACATGGATAACTGGCCACGGTTACAAAGAAACATACACCACTCATACAAATATACATATAAATTTTGGTATATTACAAAATGAATCGTAAAAATGGTTCATTTATATGAATCATGTTCCTTACCTAAGGGAGTTCTACGCGGTCTGAGAAGTATACCAAATAAGTATGTAGTAGTAATCAAGTAGTTTTTTTTTTTTTTTTTTTTTTTGTAACGTCCCGTTGTGCTATTAAGGTTATATACTTGTAAGTAGGATAGGGATCTTTAACGATTGCCTGACATCGTACAGACCCAGGACCTCCATTTTACATCCTATCCGAGAGACGGCATAGTCAAGGTTATTTTACTCCCCTTAAAAAATCATAGGACCAACTCGAGACGCAAACCCACGACCTTGAGAATATGCTAACCTGTACATCACAGATAACTCCAACCCCCTAATTCACCCGGGATCTTCATAAGCGAGCCGTTTGCCATCAATTTAGGCTACTATGGATGAATTATAAATATATTAGTCATTTAGGAGTAGATGCGGTAGAGGAGGTGGAAAATATTAAAATGACAACTTATTTTGACGAAACTAGTTCCTAAGTTTCTTATATCAAACGTCTAAAAGTCTAAATCAGATTCCGGGATTGGATTAGAACATCAGCGCATTTCATTGATTAGGTAGAGTTTGATCTACCACTGCTGATATCTGGATTGAATTATTTTGGTTTTATATCTCTTATTCTTCTACCTCCATGTTCTCTTGATCGACCTCAACATAATTTTATCTTCAACTATTTTTTTCAATGTACCCAAGATAACTAATCAAACTTAATGCATGATGCACTACCAACTTCGTGATCAATGCCGAGTGGTTGTGTCAGAGATTTCAGTTTAATGGAGGAATCTACGATCTAATTTTTTAGTTGATTTTTTTGTTTGTTGGATCGTCAATGATTTAAATGAGCTAAATACCTTTACCTTATATCTGATGGTGAACTATCATCGAGTCACCACTGTACTAATTAGAATCAGTGATGGATGTTTTCATGCATCCAAGCAAGAATAATAAAATAAAGTAAGCAAGATAGATTTTTTTTTTCTTTTGCTGAAACTAATATAAAGATTTGTATTATCCGATTATCAGACATAAATATAATTACAAGACTTCATATAGCATTTACGATAAACAATTTTTAGATTTGATAAAGCGGACAAAATATTCTGAAAGTTTTGGAGGTCTAGAAGAGATTTCCCAAAGTTGGGGACGCTGACAAGAGGCTTCGGTTAGCCGTGAAAAGGTTTACAGGCGACTGACTAGGTCATCGATCCTTCGTCTTCTCCATGAATAAAATACGGAGCCGTCTTGAGTGTCCTGGTGCCATCAGGGTCCCAGCTAGATCTGGCCCCAGCGGATTTTGGAGTATTCATCATTAGAGCTAATAGTCCAATTAGACATCCGTTATGGCTAATGAAATCCAAATGCAATTCATTCAAAATAATGCTAGGAGCTTAATCAAAGTAAGTTATTTCTTAACTCGGTTCATGAAAAATCGAAAAAAAATAAATCTTTTCCTACTTCCTTATCACAAATGTGAGAAAAATGTACGGTTAATAAAAAAATATCTTGGCTTAAGACCTCGGCTTTCCCAAAAATTTTCATGCTACATATGATCAGCGAACAATAATCAGAAATTTCTCAATACACCCCTTCTTCTTTAATTTACATTCTGTTTTTATTTCACTCATGAAACGTTTATAGTCCGTAAAATTTTAAAAATTTTACTTATGTGCTTGAAAAATATTCAATACTAAGATGAAATTTTAATAGATATTTTCGGGCTCGAGCAGCTCTTTCTTCAAAAAATAAATATGTGACAATAAAAATCTACTTCATGCTCTGTAAAAACAGTTAATAAATAAAAGACTAGATATCTTTTTTTGAAATCTTTTCCAAAAAACTTTTTGTTCAGACTCACTTATCTCAGAATATCGGAACGTATATTTTTTGAGAATATTTATTTAATAATTATTCACATAAAAACTATCCCTGCCAACCTTATCTTGATGATATACATTATTCCTTAAAAAAATAGGAATTAGTCAACTAAAAATGAGAAAAACAATTTGCTTATGAATCGTACACGTATTCAATTTATCATAATAAATAAATTGAAGCATGGAAATATAAAATGGTATAAGTGCCTTGGGAAAATTTTTCCCAATTTCCCCAAAAATTTCCCAAGGAAAATTTTTCCCTACTTATACTAAGTAGGGTGAACTACGTTTGGCGACTACAACCATGTTATCTCTCATACGTTCAATGAACTACTTTCTAACAACAAAACATTACTTATAACCATTTTTAATGATGATCAACTATACAACGTATATCCTTAGATTAAGGTTTTACCTAGTAAAGGCAATAGCAATTTTAGACTTCTTAATGAATAAAAATGAAAAAATAATACGTCTTAAGGTCTGGCCACACATGTCCGCACCGGATCCGCACCGTAGCAATAATACAGGTTATGTTCAGAATATTTTTAATTTAACTTACATATTACCTTTAGTTATGCCTAAAGTTCAAGCCACACATGTCAGACACAGGCCACTTTAGGCATAACTAAAGGTAATATGTAAGTTAAATTAAAAATATTTTGAACATAACCTGTATTATTGCTACGGTGCGGATCCGGTGCGGACATGTGTGGCCAGACCCTTACGCGTGTATATATAATTTATGTAAGTGTGAAGTATATCTAGTTTAGCAATAATATCAATTTAAGCTTATAGAATCATCATATACTCGTATATTATTTCTCAAGGCTTTTTTTTTGTCGGTACGTCATAACTTCCTTAATACTTCATCAAAGTTCGTTAATGAGGCATCACTAAAGCTTTCCTTAACCGCTACACCAGAAAAATATACAAATCACTCATTTCATCTTCGATTGCGAGTTATAAAAGCAAAAGGTCTTTGCGAGAAAATCAAAATGGTCGTAAAGGTTTCTAAATGGTGTCAATCTTTTCAGGTCTTAAAGGAGAACATTTTCAGGGATACACATTTTTTTTATTAACCCCTTTGTTTGCGAGTTGTAAGAAAAAAAATGCAATTTTCAGCGAAAATGGTCGCAGGGCTTTTGCGAAGGTTTCATTTTTCAACTAAAACCGGTGCATTAGTTAGGTTATACGATCGAATCCCGGTCCATACTTACCGTACCGAGTAACTAATACGGCTGGTCCCTGTGGGATGTTAGACCATACCCACTTACCTAGTACAACCCTACAGTTGAAATAATCTTAAAATAACAAGGTGATATTAATAAATATTTATATTATCATGTCTAAAGAGTACATATTTGCAACTAGAGTAAACCGTACAGTTATTGACACCCTTAAGACTAAATTTCTGTGGTGAAATAAAAAAAAAAAAAAAATACTTTTTATGAAGGGATCTAATTGAAACTTCCCATAGCTCCTCTTTATATATCCTTATAAAGACTCAAGAGGTTCTTTTTGGGTCAAAAGTTCAATAGTTTCACCATATGGCAATAATTATTGTTAAAAGTGCAAAAATTAGTTATTGACACCCTGCGGATTTAATTGTGAAATCTTCCCTACGGTTACTTTGTTAATGTCTTAAATCATAGATGACTTAGAGGACCCTTCAAACATTAGATTCATGTATATCTTGAAATAAAATTATGACTTGTTTACTTATTTCTTTAAGTAAAAGTTGGGGTGTCAATAACTGTATGGTTTACTCTATGTTAATATTTATTAATATGAGCTTGTCATTTTAAGATTATTTCAACTTTTAGAGCTGTACTAGTTAGGGGCCAGCCGTACTAGGAAGTATCGGCCTGGATTCTTAATACTGGATTAATACACCTGTTTTACCACTCTTCTATAGCAGCCCACATATCAAATGAATAATTTAGTTATAAGCTTTCATTGATATTATTGCTAAACTATATCTCGTACATATATATAAGTTTCCCCAAAAGGATTATTTTTTCATTTTTATAAATTGTTTCTATTATTTTAAGAAGTATAAAATTGCTATTGCCTTAACTAGGTAAAACCTTAATGTAATGATATACGTTTTATAGTTAATCGTTATGAATGTGGGTATAAGTAATGTTTTGTTGTTGGAAAGTAGTTTATTGAACGCATGAGAGATGGCATGGTTGTTGTCGCCGAACTTAGTTCACCCTAGTGGGTATAAGTCATATTATTTATGGAAAAAAATTCTAAGGCACTTATACACTATTGCATTTCCATTCATAAAAAAACAATTTTTCTCATTTTTAGTTGAAAAATTCCTAAATTTTTAAAGAATAGTGTATATTATCAAGATAAGGTTGGCGGGGAAAGTTTTTATGTGAATAATACAGTGTCAATAACTGAATGGTGTACCGTATAACGATTTAGAAAAAAAAAACTTTCTTTTATTTTTTTGGCACTACCCTTATACTAATAGACTATCGAAAGAGTTGGAATTACCCTTAAAGATGAAGGCAATCCTAGATTGAAAATTTTGGCCCATAAAGCCTCCGGATTGTTAATAGATATAGTCGGCGCAAGCGACGGTGCTGCTTCTGCGACGGGTGCTAAGGGAACTAGAGAAACGGGGATAAAAGCCGGGCCATTACCTGGGATTCATAGGGTTTTTTGGCGTTTTTAATTTATTTTTCCATAATTAAAACCCGATTGAGCAAAAAATCATTTGAAAAATATCTAATAGGTATTGCTCGGTCCCTCAGTGTTCAATTAGAAAATCAAAAGACGTGTCATTCCCTTTTATTTCCAAAAAATAAAAAGCTTCTTGAAGAGTGGATTGTAAAATTAAGAATAGATAAGCCTGTTTCGAAACATATGACGATATGTAGTCTTTATTTTAAAGAAAGAGACTATATTTATCCAGGTAAATATTAGTATTTGACATTTTATTATTCCAAAATGCTAGTTTTATGCAAATAACATTGAGACCATAGTGTCATAGATTTGTTTTTCTTTTTTAATTTTCCCCATTTTTCTATTACATCCGTTGTGCTTAATTGTTCCATGTTTTCAATGCGAAGCCTGAAAGTTTTGACAAATAAATAAATAATATGACAAAGAATCTAAGCTGTCATAACAATGATTGTGTGAATAGGTAATTAATGTTATTACTAACCGTCGAAACGTCGAGTTAAGTTACAATGATGTATTTGCATTTACCAGAACTACCAGCTTTACACGTACAATGACAAGAAAATTGCATATTATTATTAATAAATTTGATTTCCACTTTTATTTGATGGGGCAGTCCTTTAAGATTGCTAGTTTAAAGGCACGAGGCTTGTAAAATAACTGTTTTTTTGTTTTTAGATATTATTCCACATGTAATAATGTGGTTTGTATCAAGGATAGCCAGCCCTTCAATTAATGGTCTTTTAAAATTACCAATTATCTCTATTACATCAACTATGTCTAACACCGTTCTTTCCGACATTTTGCAAAACTACTAGCGCACCCTATATTCGATTGCGCCCGCCTATAAGGGCTAATAAAAAGACCTAAAGAGATATCTATGATAAGAAGGGCTAGAGCTAGGAAGGGGGCGGGGCCTGTTTTGGGCAGACGCGGGTCCGCCCACGCCTCAACCCTTCCGCTCAGCTCTTTTCCCCAATCTCTTAAGTCTTTCATTTAACCTCCTTTCCCTCCCCCCTCCCTTTACCCTAACTCTAATGGTATAACGCGATTAGGAAGAATCTTCATCGGGTCTGGGGGGGTTGTCAGTGGTTACTGAAGTTAGGCAGTGTAAGACAAAATGTATAAAAGAAGGAAACGAAACCCAAAAGTAAAAAATGAAGAGAGGAAAAATATTCTAGAATAGGCATGTAACAGGAATAAGTTATCAAAATAATAACTTCGAATTTGATATGAAAATTGAGGGGTGGATTCCAAAAGCGGACAAGGCTATTTATATATATTTTTTACAGGTAATTTGTTAGTTTTATTCAAGTGATCATTTATTGATTTTATCGTTCCAAAAACAACCTTGGAAGCAGGACTTTTTTATTTTTATTTGAGGTAGTTTCTTTAATAAAGTTACATACTATACTTACAATATAAACAATTCTATGTAACGATTCAAGATTATAATTACCTTTTCATTTTGATTTATCGTATAATAAGCATTTTGAGGTATTTTTTTCTTTACCCACACTAGTTATTTATTTCTAAACGAGTGATTTATGATTAATATTAAATTACTAATATTGAAGAACATATGATTAAAGTAATGTATATAATAAGCTTCAAATCTAAACAAAAATAATAGTTTAATATATAATTCGATGAATTATTCATTTAGGGGTCCAATATGCTTTCATTGATTTTAAAATACAATCAAATATATCCTCTATTTTGCTCAATTGAGGAACACGAGACAATCGTATCAGATTCGTTATTAACAAAAACAACTTCAGCATTTCTTAAAATGTAGGGGTAATAAGTAGGTAACCTCTTACATGTATAATTTTTTTTCTTTTAAAATAGACATATGTTTTTAAATAACGGTATGATAAATCACTAACAATATCAAGAAGTAACTGGTTATGGTGGTAATGGCGTGACATGCGCGGTATGCTATCCATTGCACCACGGAATCGCTTCCAAACGGTGCCAAATGTTTCCTCTTCACTGACACTTCTCCCACGATCTCGCAAGTTTTGCGAGTATTTACGGGAGATGGACAATTTTTGTCCAATTTTGGGCATCTCTTGACGTTAGACAATTTTTAAATTATTTTATATTCATTTAATCATGATTGTGGGTTACCACCTTGTTTTTAAATTATTTTAAATAATTTGTTTTTAAAGAGAAAAGATTTGGCTCCGCCGGGAATCGAACCTGGGTCTTCCGCGTGACATGCGCGCGGCGGAGCCAAATCTTTTCTCTTCAGACATAAATTATTTAAAATAATTTAAAAACAAGGTGGTAACCCACAATCATGACTAAATAAATAAAAAATATTATTAATAATTTAAATTTTTTATTTTTGTTTTATATACCTTAATACCTCTGTTCTTTTTCTTTTTATTTTTTCTTCTTGGAATTAAAATTTATGATTATTTATAATAATATTCCTATAATCATTTTCATGCTGTATAATTGTAGTTCTTTTGACGTTTCACCTACAAGAATATTTTCTCAGTAATTATTTAAATAATAAAATTGATTCTTTTAAGATATTTTAATGGGAGTGACCATAAAAGGGGAATGGCCATAAAATTTCATTTCAAGAAAAACAAGTTTTTTTTTTTTTAAATCCTCCTAAAAATGATTTTAGCATCATAAAATGCCTGGAAATTATCGATGGACAAAAAAATAATTATTTAAGAAAATGATTACTATTAGGGTCCAGGTCCACGTGCATAAATTTTCACTTTAATTTTAATTATTTTTTATATTAATTGAATTCTTGTTAATTAGCAATTAAAATAAATTAAAAATTAATTGGAGTTTCTAGAAAATTTCATTTTTTGTATTCTCAAATATATATTAGTAGTTAATTTTCATTCTAATTATTTTTCAATCGATAAAAAATCACCTTTTCACAGTTTAGACAAGTACTCGCTTCTTTTTTCTCTCTCTCTCTCTCTCTCTCTAACATTCGGGGACGTTCCCATTATCTGGGTTATTATTACTTTCCAATCGATTTAGAGGGATAATTATGTTTTCCTAACTATTACGCCGAGGTAAAAACTCAGTGAAAATGTAATATGAGAAAAAAATCATATTTTGAACAGCATATTTTAATTTACCGTCCACCATGGTATAACAGTAAATAACTGATACATGATATCTGAAGTAACTGATATCTTTAAACTGACATTGAAAAAATTTGTTAAAGAGATTACCTTTATTTGACAGTGAATGAAGTTATATGAATTATTTATAAGTATGTAAGAGCTAAAAGGTCAAGTTTGATTTTATTCATTTCTCAACACTGCTCGTATACAAGTAAATGAACATATCTCATTTGTATAGAAAATATATGAACCCGGAGGTTAGTCAAGCTCTATTGGTTTGAGTAGAACTGAGCAGTTAAAACTATATTGTAAATAATTTCGAATCAATATATAATGTGAATAGATACAATTATTATTAAGTATTTACTTTTTTTATAAAAAATCTATTTCGACTTCCCCTGAATACCCCTAACTATGTTTTATACCTAGAAACTGGAATAGAACCTTTATATTTTTTCACGCTTAGATTGCATTTTAATTATATCTTAAAAGTTTTTAAATATCCTCAACAAAGATTGCCTCTTCTATTATTAAAAATTATAATTTCAAAAATATATTTTGGTCAAAAGCATGGAGCGATAAATTTTCCATATCAATAGCCAGTGAAGTGTATACTGATCAATTGCCCTTATTACAGAAAGCTACGTATTACAGAATTTAACTATTGATTGGCAAAATTTAACTTAACATTTATTTATTTCAGTATTTACCCTTACCAAAGAAGGTTTGGTATTTAAGTAATCTTTCTTTTGGAACATGTTTGTAAATACTATATAACTATAAATTAGGAGCTATTATTGTTTTTATTGTCATTGTATTGAGCCGTATTTGCATATTTCTTTTATTCAATATTTCACAATATTTGTTTGTTTTTTTTTATTTATTTTGTAATATTATTTGTATTAAACATTTTAAGTTAGACGGACTTCAAGAGGTGGAAAATTAGTCCATCGTGGAGGTTTTTGTAGATAACCATTGTAAACAATGTAATTATTGAAAATAAATCATTCATTCATTATTATTAATTACCTACATTGCTTGCAACATAAACGTTTCTTAATCTATATCAGAGATATAAATCTATATCTCGAGAGATGTCCAATAAATCATTGTTAAGTATTAATAAAATCGTGCCACAACGTAAAGCTAATTTATTTTACATATTTCTCATGCAAAACCTTCTAAAAAAAGAAAGGAACATAAACAAGAGGCGACAAAGGAATGATAATTAGGCGGAACGTGCTAAGCGATAGAAGGAGAAAGGTGTTTAATTGTATAATTGATACATAATGGAGGAAGGAATCACGCCATATCAAGTTTATTTAAGATTAAGGTAGCGGTGGAGTGTGGTGCGGACAGAAAGAAAAGCAGGAGGTGGCAGCAAACAGGGCTTATCTGATGGAGCACGTGAGCCGTGTCGGGCCAGCCGCAGTCTCCAACAGCCTGGTTTTTCATATTAAAGAGGGCCATCTGTCGCTATAACTGCCCTTACCACAGCCACACGAACGAAACAATGATTATAAAATATATACAATTTACTAAGAATTCTAATCAAGGTCCAGTCATGGTAGCATTGTTAGGCAATAGACAGGACAATCACTACTTACAAGAGTTGTACTCCGCAAGGAAGTTGAATAAAATAAACAATTATGAAGAAATAAATAATATTAAAAAAAAAAATAGTCCTTCAAAAAATTAAAATGAATACTATAAACGTGAAATAATCTTCTAATTTAGTAGGAAGATTATACTCGTATGTTTGATGACGTGACTTCCTTTTTAATTGTCTTTAATTTTTTATAACATTACTAGGTTGAGTTGATTATTACACATATTTCAATTATTTTATATTTAATATAACACAAATTTTATTAAGTTAAAATAAAAGATACAGCATGGGGACAAGCATGAAATATTTAAAATGAAATATTAGACAAGAAAAGCAGGACTAAAAATAGAAAAGAATTGGAAGCAATTCATAACACCAAAAATCATAAAATAAAATTTAACTGCAAAACAGATATAAAACATTTAGGAACAGAATATACGGATATGTTAAACAAAATAATCATAAAAAGTACAATAATAATTAGTCAAAAAAAATAACATCATAATCATTACAATTAATAAAAAATAATACATCAGATTATCATCAAAGTTGATACAGAAATTATAGAAGACTAGGTCCAACAAGTTAATAATATAATATGACAAGTAGGAGTTAATATTATAAAGCTTCTAATGGGTTAAAGAATATTTATTAACGAAAATATAACAATTATCAATGCCAACGAATTAATAAAACTTAAATACTTGAGCAGGCAACAAAAATTATAATGTTATAACACACAATCATATGACTTGAGCTACACAGTCAAGACACAGACTTCTCTAACTCATTCAGTCACGCGCTCCTTATATATAATCGTAAATGTATATATAGGTATATATACGTAAATGAAACAATTAAGACAAACTGGAAATATGAGTTAATAATTTTTTGTCTTGAAGATAGGTGATACGAACACGAAATTTTGACAAGGTAGAAAATGAAAAAGGTTAAATTTCTTCAAGTAACAAATTATGCAAAAAAATATTTATACCTATACTTAGAGAAAAATCGTATAATTATTTGAAAGATGAGTGTGAAAAATGGGTGAGAGGTTGTAAAAAGGAAAATTTTGACGTAAATTATTACCTAGGATAATGTTAACGCTGGAGAGACTGGGATAATTTATTTAAAAGGCGGAATAACATATAACCGCTTCGGGAACATCTCCATTTAATAAATTAAAAAAAGTAATATACATAAGAGGCTGAGGACTGACGCGGAGTTATGGAGACTCCTACCCGTTCCCTCCTCGTTCGTTCCCTCCTTACCGTCAATATGGAACGGAGCGCGATAGATTGTCAGCCGTTCCTTCAACTGCCCTCCTTTACAATTCAAAACTGTCTTCCCTCCTCGCAAAGCTCAAATTTCCTCCTTCCTCGAGATTGGAGGGCCCATTTCCATCATTGACCGCCAATCTGCGATATCGACTTCGCGAAAATATTGTTCGTCAGGAATACAAACTTATTTCATATTACCAGGGCATTTAGTTTAAGAGTAATTCTTGATTCGCGGGAGTTATACGGGAATTTTCGTTGGCGGGAAATATACGAAATTATACGGAAACTTTTTATGTTGAAAAGAAAATGCTTGTACATTATTGAAACTTTTACAGAAAATATTGGAAATTAAATTAATAAAAATTTCTATAAAACTAATTTCTTATTTTTCAACCTATTTCTTCTTGATCTTTTAATTTGGTAGGAAGATTATATGATTAATCAAATATTACCAACGTATCTTCCTTTTTATTTTAATTTTATGATAGGTTGTTTATAGTCAGGATTTTCAGTTATCTTATTTTTTTTTTTTTTTTGTAAAACCATTATTTCGATCCCTATATGTGGATCTGTGCATCAGGGCTTCTGAGTAAAACAGAGACTCATATACTGGATTACTGGAGTCTCAATATCACTGTGGACTCAGAAGCCCGGATGAAGATACGCATGTAGGGGTCGAAACGTTGGCTTTCCAAAATAAAAAAAAAGATAACTGAAAATCCTGTCTATCAATCAACCTATCGTAAAGGAAAATAGTTGACTATTACTCACCTCTTTATTTTTCTTTAATGTTCTTATAAAATTACTTCATTGAATTTTCGGGGTTGTATCCCCATTCCCAAAACTGTACAATATTTTACTTATTTTATATGCACTATACATCTGATATAATATTCAAATTAAAAAACTATTTTTTTATAAACACATATTTTCACTATTTAATAATCTAATTATTAGTTCATAAAATCTATATAACATACATTTATTTCTCGTTCGTATGATTGAATGTCATGTTATTAATTATACAATAAAATATTAAAATTATAACTATATAACGTTTTTAAATTCACTATTATGCATTTTAATATATTAACTCATACTTGTCATATTTTATTCTTAACTTGTTGGACTTAATCTTCTATAGTTTCTGTTTCAACTTTGATGATAATCTGATCTACAACTTTTTTATTAATTTTAATGATTATGATGTTTTTTTTTCCGTTGACTAATTATTATTGTACTCTTTATGATTATTTTGTTAAATGTATCCGTATATTCTGTTCCTAAATGTTTTGTATCTGTTTTGTAGTTAACTGTTATTTTATGATTTTTGGTGTTATGAAATGTTTCCAATTAGTTTCTATTTTTTGTCTTGCTTTTCTTGTCTAATATTTCATTTTAAATATTTCATGCTTGTCCCCACGCTGTATCTTTTATTTTAACTTATAAAATTTGTGTTATTTAAAAGTTGTGTAACGTTAAATCGTTAAATTAAATCGTTTGTTGGAACAAAATAAGCGGTTGGAACGAACTGTTTGGGTCTAGATCTTTCGCGCCTAGTCCACGAAGGCTTAGAACTGTCCACATTGTTCTGGAACATTCCAGACCTGATTGTTTGTTTTATGACCTGATTAATTGTTTTATTTACCTAAAACAATCTTGTCTTTATCCAGACATGTCGCCCGAAACGTTAACGAGGTAGAATAAAGATGGAAAAAAAAAAAAGGGTTAAATTTCTTTAAGCAACAAATTATATAAAAATACAATAAATTTTAACCAAAATTTAAAGTAATTTCAACGTTATAAGTTAAACTTTGCCGTGGTTTTTATATGTTTATATATTTATTTTATAGAATGGTTGAAACTCTCCAAATGGAACAAAAAGCTCTAAGCAACTTAAAGCTGTTCCATACAGAACAATATATTTAATAAAATATAACTTACTTTCTTGTAAATTGTAATTTTCAGTTCGTTTTTTAATTGTATTGCATTGTAATTTTATTGTATTTCTTTTTCTTTTGTAATGTTATAAATAAGTATTGTATTACAGGGCGAAAATGACCCAGGTGACCGAAAAACCCGAAAATTGTAAGTAAATATAAATGAATATTTATTTTACATGAGTTCCTATGTATTTACAAGTTTTTCTCACTTAATATATAAATTTATAAAACTATTTCGAAATCGTAATATGGATATTAGATTGAAAGGTAAATTCGAGCATCCAGATTTATTTAAGATATGGTGTTGATTTTTTAAATTTGAGTTTAACATCAATGTTTTGTAAATTTCGATTATCTGTATTTTTTAAATTAATTCCAGTGAAGAATTGAGAAAGCTCAATAAATAAAAAGTAAAAATCATTTTTTGAGAACGTAGTAACTAGGTGGAATTCGCCGTATATGTACCTACGTTAAAAAAGGCTTTTTAGATAAAATGCAATACAAAAAAAAAACTTTTATTTTTGATTTCGATCCCATACCTTATCTCTGAATTTATTTTTTTTCGATTTTTAATGTTTAATAATCATATGGTGAGATACCATACATACCGACTTACAAATGCCAACAGTAGACCAACATATAAAGACATTTTACAAACCTTTCCAAACACACTTACACGGTCATTTCAACCAACTGATTAGAGGCATGGCAACAGCTGATATGCCCATAAATTGGAGATTAAAAAGGCGCTGGATGAGAGATCTCCTTCGTTAAAAATCCAGATTACCTGAAACAAGCCAGGGAAGAACTACCGCTGGGTGCCATCCTTCCCCATGCCTGACATGCCCTTATTTCAATAGCACAGCGCACATTTGCTAATTGTCTATGTTTGTTGACAGGCGCAAATTGAAACATGAAGCCAAAAAATAATAATATTCATTATTATAGTTATAATTAATAGCTAAGAAAATCTATATAAATAAAGATGAAATTCTGTTTGTTTGTTCTTTATAGAAATCCATACCGTTTGTCCTAAATTTTCCAAATTTCGCTCAGTGGTACTTTGATATCAGGTGCGAACACCTGTCCATATTAAAGTTTGCATAACTTCAGCTAATCTCTGGGTATATTCTTTAATGTTATGAAAATCGTTTTGATCTTGCTTTACATTAGTTTTTTTACGAAATCGACCGTTTAAGTCGATAAAAGTCTCACTTTATAGATTTAAAAAATGAAATTCTCCGGGTGTAACCGGTATATACAGCTAGTGCACAATATATAAGACCCGCATTTTCATATAAAAATTATAAATTACCGTATAATTCCCACAATTAACGCATTTCCCGCAAGCTACTAGACACCTGTAACAGTAAGAATGGATATAAAAAAGTTAGTACAAACTTGTAATTGAGCGAGTATGCTAAAATCGATTTTTTAATCCAAGTTTTATGATGAATAAATTATTATTTTTTTTTTTTGGGGGGGGGGGGGTCCTATAGAATTATTATGCAAAGATTTCTTGTAGGTTTAATTTTTCCGCAGTTTTTTTTTTTTTTTTTTTTTTTTTTTTTTTTTGTGTCCCTATTCGGGTCCTTCGAAAGGACGAAATGAAAACGTAGGGTACCATCAGCTAACAAACTAATTATCGGAAGTGACCGAGAACAGTAGAGAGGAGGGGTTTGGTGGGGGGGGGGGGGGCGCAAACAGAGAGCCGAAGGGCCCGTTCAATTCTCTTGTAGCCTTTTTCAGATCGTTTGTGAAGGCTATTTTTCATCCTTTGCCTGAAGCCGGTTTTGGCTGACTAATGAGCTGTCATGGACAACGCTAGCCCGGCCCCTCGCTCCTTCCTTTTTTCCACATGATATTTTTTGCAGACCTCATCCATGATCTGCTCAGTTACATTCTTTTCCGATTTCTATTGTTTTTCCTATGGCCTGCGTATTTCCATTTGCGGGATCGAGGTAACAATTTTTTTCTCTCCTTATCCTTTCCCTCCCTTTGGAAATAGATAACTCTGTGGAAACTTTTTCTTTGTACCTGATTCTTTGGGGAAAAATGATCAGGAATATTTCATGCGGGTGAATCTGTAATATAATCGTTCACATATTTAGATAAAAAAATTTTATTGGCTAAGCCAGTTACAACATGTAGCCATGGAGTCTGGCCCACTTTGTTTTAGTATGTTAGTTATGTTAAATATAAATTAAAAAAAAAAATAAACAATAATTATTTTCCTACTTAGTTTTAAATTTTTTAACTGTATATACCGGTTTCACCCGAAGAATTTCATTTTTCTAATGAAACGGTCGATTTCGTAAAAACCAATGTAAATCGAGATCAAAACGATTTTTATAACAATAAAGAATATATCCAGAGATTGTCTGAAGTTATGCAATTTTAATATGGAGAGGTGTTCGCACTTTGGAGAATTTAGGACAAAGGAAGGGTATTTATTTACATAGATTATAGTTGTTTATCCCGGTTTCACCCGAAGAATTTCATTTTTTTAATGAAACGGTCGATTTCGTAAAAACCATTGAATAGCGGGAGCATTACGATTTTTATAATAATAAAGAATATCAGCTGAAGTTATGCTATTTTAATATGGACAGGTGTTCGCACCTGGTATGAAAGAACCACTGAGCGAAGATTGGGGTTAGGATGTCCAGAAAGTGAGTTATGGAAAGTTCTCTAGTGTTCCTAATTATATCAGTGACGAATGGTATCTGTAGGTCTTTATGCAATGATTTGTTGATAATGTAGAAGGGGCATTGAGTTATATATCGGAGAAATTTAGACTGGAAGATTTGGATTGTCTGTAGGTGTGATTTTTTGCATGAGCCCCATACTTGAGTGGCGTACGTCCATATTGGTCTCAGTGACATTTTATATAGTAAAATTTTGTTAGTAATTGATAGTTTGTTTTTATGGTGCAACATTCGGCTTAATAGTGAGTGTCGGTGATTTAGGGCCGTATTTATGAACGTTCCTAAGGAAGCAGTTATGGTAACCTTAACTGGTTCCTGTGTTAAGAAAACATTTAAGCTTAAGTATTCCTTTAGATAATTCTCATTTTATGAACCTTCCTTAACAATTCCTTTCCTGAACTAAGTATGCATCTATTAAGGTGCAAATTTAAGGCCACCTTAACTAAACAACCAATCAGAGAACATTGATAAGAGTACTCGGCCGCTAGGTGTAACCTCCCTAAACTGACATCAGTGTTAACTTCACTCTTGTTTATTGTGTTGTTTAGAGTGTTTTAAGTAGTTAATGTGGCAATTACAGCTCTAGAACTATAAGAAAATGATAACTGGAGTAGAAATCACTCAAAGTCGAATAGTGTGCAAACATTGTTAGTTTAAAAGAACAAACAAATGTATATAATGTTTCATCTAATCGATTTCAAAACAACTTAATGGATGCTTCAGGATAACAATAAAAAATATCTTTATTATAAGATGAAGTTGCAAATGAAAGTGAAAAAGTGTGATAAAACAATGTTAGGTTGTGTTAATCTCAAACTTTATTTCTCTTGAAGTTAGCTTGGGGGATGAGATACTGCAATATTCTTCTAATTAAGATGTTTGTGATATACTATTATATATTTCTTAATATTCTTCAAAATATTCTTGGATGGTTTAGTTCCAACCTTCTTCATCAGAAGGAATTGTAAATGTTAGGTATTTGTAAATTAGTAACCAACTTATTTTAAAAAAGATGTGTGTTGGAAATGTGAAATATTAAAGCTTCAGTTTCCTTAATAAGTAAGCTGAAATTTATTTTCAACAACTTCATATTCTTATATGAATTATTAATAAAAACTAATTGTTTACTTTAGAATGTTATTACTTTTGTATTAGCATATTAATTATTGAAAAATCTTAGTGGATGTACATGTGTTTTGACATTTTGTAAAGAATTGGTTTATTAGTGTTATTGACACCCTGTGGATTTAATTGTGAAATCTTCCCTATGGTTAGTGTGTGCATTTTAAGGAAGCCTTTAGTAACGCGTTCCTTAGGATCGTTCATAAATACGGCCCTCAATCTTTTCTTTAATGTTTTGACATGGTATTTCCAGGTCAGTCGTCTGTCCATTGTTAGTCCCAAGTATTTTGTTTCTGTTTGGTTTTGTAATGGAATGTTACATAGAGTCAGCGGAGGGCTATCTGATCGTCTTAGCGTGAATGTAACCTGATTTGATTTTGGTATGTTAATTTTTATACGCCAATTATTAAAACAGTTTTGAATTAAAAAATAAAAATAAACAACTTTCTACCAAACCAAACTAAACTAAACAAATAAACCAAAGAAGCTATACAGAGAAGTTAATAGATAAATAGATCATGCAATTAAAGTATTTACGGACTTGTAAATTATTGTTTTTAATATTTTCGTAAATATTTTTTGCGAAACACATATTATTCTGTTTGTCTTTTTCTTCTTATATTTATAGTGACTTTAGAATAGATATTATATAGAGTAAAACATTATTTAATTTTTCAACACTCTCAAATGTAAGAACATTTTGTATGGACAATGCTTCGTCATACTGGACTATATATTTTTGCAGGAACTGTTTTCTTGTGTTAAGAAAAAACGGGAAATGTAATCGTTCACATACTGTTGATGCAATAAAAGCAAATGAAAGGTTGCAATGTTACAATAATTAATAGAGTACTTCAGTTGGGAAGATATCAAATCTGAGGCTAATAACTAAAATTGTTCTCAGATGACAATATAATTTTTATAAAAATCTATGATTATAATGCCAATCAATCTAACAGAATTTCGATACAAATAATCGAAAATGATCATTATTGGATTCAAGGTATATGAGCATAAAAAGACATCATAAAGCGCTAATAAAATCTACTTTTTCTTATTAAATATATTCTTTGTTTCTTTTGCTTGAGAAAATAATTAAGTTAATGCGAATTTTATTTAATTGTCTCCAGTTTCTGATTTTTTTAGTTATATTATTTGATATTGTTACCTCAATAATTTAAATGGCAGGAAAATAAAGGTGATCATTTGGCAGTAAATAAAAAATATAAATAAAATCTTTATTTATCCTCAATTTATATTTGTACGGTTTTGTTTAGAAAGAAACCCATGTTATGGGTATTTTCCCAGGGTAATTTCATAACTTAATATATAAAAAGAATAAAAAAAATCATATAAAATTAATAAAAATCCCAACGATCAGATATAACATTCATGGAATAAATCATAAGAGAAAAATCACTAATAAAGGATGTTACTAGGTCATTAGGAAAATCGATAACTGAGAAACCGAGATTATTCAGTTTCAGCCTACCAATACGGCTCCTTCCGAAAACAAAATGGTCAAACGAGAGCTACAATTTGATAACGATTTACAAATAATGTATTATTGATTTTTTTTAAATTTTATTAGGTTATAAATACCCTACACGAAAATTTATTTAAGGGACAAAGAATAGCCATTTTTTTATGCATTGTAGATGTAACTATTACTGTGGTGAGTTTCAACATTGACAACATATTTATAAATTAATTAATATTCCAAACGGATAATTTAACCATATATCAAGCTGGAATTCATGTATTTTGCAAGCAATGAGTAATGTTGAATATGACGATATTGATGAAATTATAAATTTTTTAAATGAATTTCTAATCACCTTATTCAAGTTTGGTGATTAATTTAATATGATGAAATAAATAAAAATTAGGCTAATTTTCACCAAAAAACGTCGCTAGTTTATTTAGCAACGTTTTGAAAAAAAAAATTTGATAAAAATTTGATATTTGATATTATGACATGTACTTACCTACCATGCATCACATTCGATTATTCATAGAGTGATTGGAAAAACTATTGTTACAGAGAAAAAAAGAAAAAGAAAAAAAAACTGGTTGCTGAGGGCGTCATTCTAATGTAATCTAAAAAAACTAAAAAATCTAATAGTACTGAGACAGCTGCTCAGAGTTATTAGTGACAGTTGTTAGAAGATATGACAAACTGGTAATAGTTATTTATTATACAAGTGACGAAAGTAGATCATTTTACAACTCGAGTGAAACGTTTACCCACACGAGCGAAGCGAGTGTGGTAATTTCACGAGAGTTGTAAATTCTACTTTTTTCACGAGTGTAATATTAAATTTTTTCTGTAATCGTGTAATACATGATCAGATCTAACCAGAATATGAACAAAATTAGGATGTTGTGAAGATTATGGTATGTTGTTGGTAGGTTATAAGCATGGTTGTGAAGTAGTGCAGTTATAAATAAGTGCAGGTTATAAACAAGGAAGGTAATTATTATTATATTTAAATTTTAAAATATATTGATTATTTCCACCAATAATTCATTCATATTTCAATTTATTTTGTTAAAATAAATTCTTACAATGTTAAAAAACATTTAAAAGCATTTAATTTCCAACTTCAAATTATTTTTTAATTTATACTTATTACTAATTAAGAAGGCAATTCACTTTCTTCACTTGTGAAGAAAGTAATCACTTTCTTTATAGGTATCATACTTTCATCATTTTCATACTATTGGAGGTAACCAATTTAAACACAACATAAGATAATATGCTTTTATTTAATAGTTTTTTTAGATGACATTAGAATGACGACTCCAGCAAGCAGTTTTTTTTTTTTTTTTTACACTGTAACAGTTTTATAGTTTTTTTCCATTGAATAATCAATGGATCTCTCCATTGAATTTTTCCTGTGAATAATCGAATATGATGCAGAGTAGGTGCATATCATAGTATCAAATAGCAAATTTTTAGTATAAGGAGGAAAAAATTTTTTTCGGAAAATTGCCTAGATAAATAAACTTTCGACCTTTTTATGGTGAAAATTGGCCAGATTTTTATTTATTTCATCATATTAAATTAATCACCAAACTTGAATAAGATGATTAGAAATTCATTTTTTTTTTATATAGGCTTATATATATAAAAAAAATTATTAAATTACATACTACCTATAAAGAATTATTAGATTACTACTACCTATAAAGAATTTTTTAGCTTTCTTAAAAATTTTTAATTTCATCAGTATTCATATTCAAAATTACTCATTGCTTGCAAAATGTTTGAAAAATTATGTAATAATTCATTCATGTTTTGGCAAAAGGGTTTAAGTTATAAAAAAAAAAAAAAAAAAAAATTACTGTCTCGTCTTCTTAAAATTCATAATTGACTGTAATTTATTCGTTGTTCATAATTTATTACAGTCGCTGTTTAAAGAATATAGTTTCATTTATTATTCTGGAATAAAGAAACACAATCAGAAAGCATTGATAATCATTTTCAATAGCTTCGTAAATCGTTGTTTAAGCTTCACATTCGATGACTTAACCCCTATTGACCAAACACCAGTCAATTACAAATAAATAATTTCTGAAAAATGCTTACAGGCTTGAAAATGGCTCTAGGAGCCGAAGCGTTGCCTATCTAAATAAACTTGTAACTTTTTTTTTTGGTTTTTATTTATTTCATCATAAAAAAAAATGAAATAGAAACATGAGGATCTCTCCCCGTTCCCATGTATTCGTTCCCTACCCATCCATGAACAAATAGATAAGGCTGCTACCCCTTGGACAAATAATTGTAGAGGATAGAGCACAAAGAAACAAGAAGAGAGGAAGGCTGGCTAATAGAGAGAGCGTGAAATGTGTTTGTAGGAGCTGGCTGTTTGTTTACCGGGTCCCTCTGTGTTTGTGATGCCTGCTCTGCCTCCACACCGATATATCCTCCTTCGGGCGTGGCCATGCTCAATGTCTCGTCCCTAATCGTCCTGGACTGGTGACGTCAGCCTCCCCCCTGATTGAGGCCTCCGCCCCCCCATCCACTAACACTATTAAATCCAACCCCATTAATTTTTACACCCCCCTCCCGCCCCTCTCCCATAGCCTACAGCAGCGCTCCTCCGGGCCTAATCACCATTCCCATCTTGATTGCCTCCTCCGAGACCTAGATCCGGAAGTCAGAATGCTCCAGTACTATGGAGAATATAAAAGGAGTAATGACTTTAGATAAGGAGGATCTAAATCAATTTACTAACTCTTAAACTAGAATATTTCAATAAACTTAAAATAAATGTATATTTTTTTTGTAATAATAATTCTTATAATGCGACTATGGTTTGAGAAAAAAAAAGCATGGCAACCTTCAATACTGAAGGTGGAGGGTTCGCGTCCCGCGGTTGTCCAAGGATTATTTTAATGGGAGTAAAGAAACCTTGGCAATTGCGTCCCTCGGAGGCAAAATTTGGCAAACTCCCACTGTAGCAACGTCCGATTAGCCTTAGTAGCAAAAGGGACATTAAACAAAACAACAAATAAACATCCCAATATTCTTTTATTTGTCTATTGTTTCAGGTGATTACATCCAACTATATTTCTTTCATAATATTTTCATTATCTGATGTGCAACGTTTCGGAACCTCTGTCCATCATCAAGCACCTTAAAATTTCTAAATTTAGAATTGTATAAAATTTCATGTCTTCCTATATTGTGTGTCCAAAAATCAATAAATCAATCCGCCATATCAAAGGATAATGATAATTATTATAAGCATGTTCGGACACACTACGTAGGGAAAGGAAGACGTAATGTTCAATTTCGAAATTTCAAGATGATTGATGATGATAATAGGGACCGAAATATCGCACATAATATAATAAAAATATTATAATAGAAAAATGGTATAATAGAAAAAATGGCTGAAACAAAAAACAATTAAATGAATATCAAGAATCGTCCAAAGAAATATTATTAGAAAAACAAAAATTCCCAATAATCTGCATAAATGAAGCAGTCTCAACTTAATTGGTATTAATGTAAATAAAATATATAAATCAATAATAAATCTATTTATAATTTACAAAAATATAAATAAATCACTCTTTTTTTATGGGTTATTTGTTTTTGTTATGTAATACCGTGGTTGGATGAAAAAAAAATAATTTTAGTTTACACATTCAAGGGCCTAAGCGTTACAAATTATTTTGAAAAAAAAAAAGATGTTGACTGTTATTTAAAATACGATATTTTCTTCCCCTAAGATATTCCTGTGTGAATTCGCAGTGGCCAATTTAATATATTTAAATGAACAAATAAATACTTATGTGCCCATAATTATGAATGCTCAGTAAGTTAAAATAAAAAAAAAAGTTTATCAATTATTTTGTTCCACCATACCTGATAGCGAATTAATTCAATGTAATTTTGGCACCTGTGGTGTAATGGTTAGCATGGCAACCTACAAAAACTAAAGGTCGCGGGTTCGCGCCCTTTTAAAGGGAGTAAAAAGTCCTTGGCTATGCCGTCCCTCAGATAGGACGTAAAATGCAGGTCCCGAGCCTGTGCGAGGTCAGGTACTCGTTAAAGATCCCTATCCTAATTATACCTGGATAGGCAAAATTTAGGACTCCCACTCTAGCATCGTCCGATTAGCCTTAGTAGCATAAATAGACGTTCAACAATCAATGAAATTTTTATAAAATGAAGTTATTGTAAAAAACAAACCCTTAGATAATGGTTGTAATTAAAACCTTTTATGGAATCGCCTTATATCGCTAATGGCCAGAGCAGTCGTAGCGACGTTAAATAACATCAAATAAAAAACTCATTTTAAAATTGTGACGTATATTACATTCATAATTATAGGCTCATATAAGTAAAAACCTAATTTTTGAAATTTTTATCAAATTTTATTAATAATTATTCTGTGTATTATTGCGACACAGTGTATTCGAACAGTATTTCTGGTACCTACAAATATATCTAATTGCTAAAAAAGTTATAATTTGTTATAAAATAGCCGGAATCTGTTCGTGTTCAACATTGGATTAAAGTTATAAGCCTATTTTATTCAAAAATTAATTTTATAAGTTATAATAATTTATCTAAAATAATTGCAGGTACGAAACAATACTATAATTTTAAAATAATAAAACCATATGTAAATATTTTAAGAAGGTATGTAAGAAGCTGAAAACTTACATGTCATGTATTATACATATCAGGCAAAGAGTAAATATTTGAACTTTTAGTAAAGGAATATATATATATATTTATATATATATATGTAGGTCTAAGGTAGACAAGTTTATGTTATGCACTTCTTTTTGAACATATCGGACGGGTCAAAGATATATTAAAAGCAGAACAGAGCCCATTAATATATTTAGAGCAATGCATATACTTGATAATTCTTAAAGTAATGTAAGAGAATAAAATACAATTTAAACAACTATACAAATGATTCTTACCACCGCGGTTTTCGTTGTCCGCTGGCTTCACTTGGATGGGCCGGTTCATCTGAAAAATAAATAAAATAAAATAAATAAATATTAACAAGGAAAATAAAGGTATAATGTTAAAAATATTTATTTCATTCCGTTTAATAAGTCAATACAATCTAAATAATCATCACGAAGGAGTCAAAGTAGTAAAAGAAGCAGTTACAAGTGAATTACCTTTTAAAAGATCCATGTATCTAAATTAGTGGAAACTGGAGTTTATAGTAGGAGTTATAGTTAAAAAAAAAAAATTAAACAAGTGGAATGAAGAGAACGAGAGTAAACCAGATAATCCTATGTTTCTGACCAAACGCCAGCGAGATACTAAACTGGTAAACCTGTGGCAACGCACAATTTTGTAGTATTCCACCATTTCTATTGGATATGCCGAAAATAAAGGAACATTAAAAATATTGAAAACAGGTATATAAAATAGATCTATAGAGATAAACGTTCTCATTAATGAAACAATAATTTCTCAGATGGGAAGCAATCTTAATAAAAATGATGCCAATGATTTTTAAAATGATGTTAAACAAGTAATATTTAAGTATTCATTATTAACAGGAAAGTGGTTTCATATAGAATGTTAGATAAAAATAGCACAATCCCGACTTCCAAAATCGAATAAAAACGTTTCAGTTTTCATAGTTTATTCCTTATGATCTAATAGTAATTAAAATGAGTTAAATGGATGTAGTTATTTTGTTTTAACGTCGCTTTATGCCACTAAGGCTAATCGGACGATGCAACAGTGAGAGTCCTAAATATTGCCTGGGATAGATACCTGACATCGCACAGGGTCGGGTCCTCCATTTTACGTCCTTCCCGAGGGACGGCATGACAAGGATTTTACTCCCATAAAAAAATCCTAGGGCCATCGGGCCGTGAACTTTCGATCTTTAGTATTGTAGGTTTCTATGCTAACCACCACACCACAGATGACCCCTAAATGGATGTAGTAAAGTTGTACTTGAGCAACAACATAAGGAGTTTAATTCATGATTTCCTGAACAGCAGGGAATAAAATCGAAGATTTATAAAGCAGAATCTGGGATTTTTATTATTTAAATAAAAGTTCGTATTAATGGCCATTGAAGACCTTGTTTAATCACCAAGGGTGGGGGGCTCTTGTAGACCAACAATATTTCTTAACCCTGTTAAATTATAGGAACTAGGAACTCTCAATTCCCAATTTAGAAAGAAACCTGGAAAAGTATTTTTAGAATTAGTATTCATATCACTTTAATTTATGTTGCGCGGCGGGTTCGTGTCCTGCCATGGGTGATTTTCTTAGCAGGAGATGTACTTTCCAGTGCCGTGGATATTTGAAAAAGTGAGCCAAATCATAGATATCGAACCGTAAAACGGGTACAAAAATAAATGGCATATTAAAAAAAAAGGTAATCCGTTGAAAAGCCCAAAAAGTCATTTCCAAGGGTGGCATTTGAATAAAGAAAAGATTAATTGAATAAAAATTAGTTACCCCACGTACACAAGGAGGGTTTGTTGGAGAAGATATGCTTGAAAATTCTTTAATAAGCAGGACTAAGATAACATTTTTTTTCTTTTTTCAGAAACCAGAATAATAATGATCCTTGCTCTGGATTTTTATTTTCTCCATGTTATTCCATAGGAATGGTCTTGATCATTCCAAATCATCCAAGATTTGTCAGCAGTCTATTCTATCACCAGCTGTATTTATTGGGAGCGTTATTGTTTTGCTTGTTGTTACCCTTCGTGAAGGATGGATGAAGACAGTATAGGATATGATAGAAATGGGGAGAGAGAGAGAGTGTGTGTGTGTGTGTGTGTGTGTGTGTGTGTGTGTGTGAGAGAGAGAGAGAGAGAGAGAGAGAGAGAGAGAGAGAGAAATGAAAGGCCTAGCTAGGAGAGGGATGAGGGATAGGGCGATGGGGAGAGGTGAGGGGGCCCAGATGCGGCACATCACTAGCATTGTACCCTCGATCCATTTTCCTCCGGATCTATTAATCATGAGACAATACTCCACGACAGACCCTCGACATATCAATTTTCCAACAATTTCCACAGCCTCACCTGATCCTATGGCTAGTTAACTTTCAAATGGTAGGTACCGTAATGGCAAGTTAAAAACAACAGGTTTATTTTCTTTGATCATCTAAAAATTTCTTCTATGGATCCAATTAAACATAAAAAAAAAAAATGAGTAAATTTGGTCTGTAAGGAAGTTTAAGAATAGTTAGACCATAGCTGTTTTCTTCATTGAAAAAATATCTAATAAGCGGGACAATTTGTTTAACGTCCATTTATGCCACTAAGGCTAACCGGGCGATGCAACTGTTGGAGTCCTAAAATTTGCCTATCCAGGTAAAATTAGGATAGGGATCTTCAACGAGTACCTGACATCGTACAGGCTCGGCACCTCCATTTTACGTCATACCGAATGAAGGCATAGCCAGGGATTTTTTACTGCCTTTAAAAAACTTAGGGACACCATGGGACGCGAACTCGCGACTTTTAGTATTGTAGGTTGCTATGCTAACCATATACCACAATGGGATAATTTACAAATTACATCTTCCTCAGAATAAATTTGAGGAAATATACCTAATCTTGAAGTATTTTCTAGAAGTGCTTTTATACGGATCGTAACTCACCCCCGAACCTTGCCTTACCGGCGTACTACTAATAGATATTTACACTGAAACGTTAAGGCAATGATGTCTGAACGCACTTATGTACCTTAATATAACAATTTTCATTACAAACGCGGCTGACTTGGAAGTACTGATTGTTCTGACTTATCTACCAACTTATTATGGGTTATTATCCATTTTCCTCCGGATCAATTAATCATGAGACAATGCTCCACGACAGACCCTCGACATATCAATTTTCTAACAATTTCCACAGCCTCACCGATCCTATGGCTAGTTAACTTTTAAATGGTACCACGCAATGGCAAGTTAAAACAACAGGTTGATTTTCTTATAATCAGGTTGTAGATTATCACCTAATAATTTCTTCCGATTAAACATTAAAAAAAAATGAGTAAATTTGGTCTGTAAGGAAGTTCAAAAATAGTTAGACCATAGCTGTTATCTTCATTGAAAAATTATCTAATAAGCGGGACAATTTATTTAACGTCCAGGTATGCCACCAAACCTAAACGGACGATGCTACAGTTGGAGTCCTAAAGTTTGCCTATCATTAGGATAGCCCTATAATTAGGATAGGGAAATTCAACGAGTACCTGACATCGTACAGGCTCGGCATTTTCATTTTACGTCCTATCCGAGGGAAGGCATAGCCAAGGATTTTTTACTCCCTTTAAAAAACCCTAGAGACACCGTAGGACGCGAACTCGCGACTTTTAGTATTGTAGGTTGCAATGCTAACCACTATACCACAGGTGACCCCAGCGGGATAATTTACAATATTTATAATAACAACAATCAATAGAAGTTCCATCTTTCATCTTTCTCAGTATAAAATTGTGGTAAAACACCTAATCTTGAAGTATTTTCTAGAGGTGCCTTTATACTGTGCGTAACTCACCCCCGAACCTTGCCGTACCGGCGTACTACGAACAGCTATTTACACTGAAACGTGAAGGCAATGATGTCTACTTATGCACCTTAATAAAACAATTTTGATTACAAAACACGACTGACTTGGAAATAGTGGCAGTTCTGACTTATCTCCCATATTATTATGGGTAAAATCATTGTCAGAAAAATGCTAAAAGAAGGTCTAGAAGCCTATCTTAACTAATTCCAAAGCGACACTAGCTCTATCCCCGAACTCACAGGCGAACAGATAAAGTAACCGATCGAGTTCGTGTCTAACTTAGAGTAGTATAACATGCTGTTTCAGGGTGAAGTTCGCATAGAGTAAAGGCACCTTAAGAAGTTAAGCTTTCGGGTAGAAGTATTAGAATGCGTTTAAACACGTTTTTCACATTTTCAATTTTCTTTTCTAGCGAAAATGATTTTGTGATATAAATAAACCATTCCGCATCCACCTGATATTAATGTTGATTTATTACATCCCATCTTGTGTTCCATGGTTGGTAATACAAAGGATTAGATACTTGCCATTCAAATTTTTGCAATTCCCGTTCGCATATAAGAGAAGTAATGGAGCCTAATTCCAGCGATTGAATGATGAGATTTGGGCGAGCATTGTATTATTGTTCGGGCGGGATGAAGATTTATGCAGCTATAATTGTCGGCCTGACAGATGGGTACCGGTGTCAGTCCGTGAGTAATGCCCGCCAACCGTTTGCCTTCTTTTCAAAGGCGAGGTCTTTAGGACAACAGCGCTCCGAGAAACAAATCAATTCGCAACTTTGTGATGGATTATATTTTTTTTGCCGGTAGGGCTTTCGGGGGGAGCGGGGGGGGGGGGAGGAGCTCAAAAAGAAATATCTCCCCTGAACAGATTACACGTGTCGGTGATTTGTCATTTGTTTATTTTATTTTTCGGCAAATAGATTGATACAACTGATTTAATGTACAAGAAAATAATGTACCGAATAGATATAAAAATTATGGTATATGTTCAGATTGTAACATCTCTCTGTATCATAAAATAAATATTTGCTTCACTTATATTAGGAAAAAATTCTTATAGTGTTTTATGACTATTTATTTATTTGATTATTTATAACAAAATGGGCTCTTCAACCACTTGGGTCATTTTAGCCTCCATACGACATTTGCAAAAGTATGAAAAGAAATATCAGAGTACAATTATAAATACAATGGTAACATAAAAATTATGGGTGACAATAAAGAATGAAAACAATAAAGAAGGTAGTAACGCTACAAGAATTTAAGTGTTGCTTGGGAAGAGAATAAAGGATAATATAAATGAATAAGTTGGGAAAAGAATATAAGATAATATTATAGATGAATTATAGTGAAAACAAAAGAACAATGAAAGATAATAAAGAAAAAAAATACATTAAAGTTTGTCTTAAAGATTAATTTTTCGTAGAAACAAGAACAATTTTTCGGCCATCTTGAAGGTGTTACTGGGTATCTCCCCTAAGTCGGTTTTTAAGTCCCACTTCTCTCTCCTCTACTTCGTAAGCATAACATTCTGTGAGGATATGCTGCACCCCGCAGGTGATGCATTAAGCCGGGGATTTACGACTATTAGCACTGTGTAACTTTGCAAATTCTAAGAAGATTAAAAAATTCAAATTTATACCCGAAAGCAAAGACAATAAGGATAGAAAGGTCAATGTACATTAAATTAAAGACCAGCTGGAGGAGCTCGAAATATTTACTAACATTTAAATAAAAAATAGACAAAACAACATTCTCTAAATAATTAATTTTATCCATAAAATATAAAATCTTTTAAATTATAAATATTTACTTTTTAAATATTTTTTTATAAGAAGAGGTAAGATTGGAACCTGGATTTCCTTATTACTAATTACGAACTCTTGTCACTTGAGCTACCAGGCACATATCCCGGTCAATCCTTTCTCGGATAAAATAAATCCTTTCTTTTTCTTGACTTGTTGACAGGGACATGTGCCTGGTAGCTCAAATGGCAAGAGTTCATAATTAGTAATAAGGAAATCCGGGTCTAGGCCCAAGAGTCTAGGCGAGATCTAATCCCGAACTAGGCCAATATTTCTCTTCTTATAAAAAATATTTAAAAATTATTATAGCAGCATTTACGTTATTATGTCAAGATAAATAATTGAAGTTATATATATATATATATATTTACAAAATACTTTTTTTTTTTTTTTAGCTCGAGTGCGAAAACCTACCCCTAACCTTAATAAAAAAAGGAATAAATTCATTCACAAAAAAAAAGTAAAGACTGGAAATTTCTACGAAGTGGTTAGTGTTAGGTGAAAATTGTTTTACCTTTTGAATGAATACAAGAAATTCTGAAATTGGAGGGTTTCTAGGAATGAATGACTAATATTTAGTGGTATAGTAAGTAGGTATCAAGGAGAATGAAGAGTCGGTCAAGATCCATGATTCATAGTTAGTAGGTCAAATAAACAACCATTACTATATGGAATCCACTTGTTACCGTTACAAAACATTATGACAAAGTAACTGTTCTTCAATTGATTTGTCTATTTGCTGCGAATTCAGTATTCTCTGGTAAACTGTTCAAAAGATACCGATATGTTATCTAACAGTTATGAAAAAGGTACTGTTTTTAAGTTGATTTGTCAATTTGATATGAATTCAGGATATCTGGCATAGTTGAGATCTAGTAGTATATTATATTGCATAAGAGGCTTTGTTTGAATAAAATAAATATGCGTCGGTTCGTTCAAGGACAGTGACTAGATCCATGGAACATAGTTAATAATAGATGCTGGAGTATTATTGTTTCTTAATATTCATCATATTACAAGGAATATCATGAAACAATTTATAAATGACTTTATTTTATCCCTGCCTAGTTAGGTGAAGTAATGAAGCAAGGAACTGATCGTTAGGTTCGAATGAAATTAATTATGATCGTTAGGTTTAAATGGTCGGTTGTTAAATATAAAACTGCTCCGTTATTAGATAAAGTATAAATAAAAAGATATTAATAAAGTTTTGTGAGACATGAGAAAGTTGAAAAGTATGGATGTTCGATCCCTTTTAGAAGTGCTGATACATAAGATATTTGTAACAAGTCGTGACATGGGAATAAGGACAGGTGAGACAGGTATCAAGTGTTGAGGCCCTAGCCCTTTTTTATTAACTCTTACAGCGACCCCTGGGCTTTATGGCACTATTAATTGCAAGCGAGGACAGAGCTCCGGCTATAAAACAGTTATTGAGGTCCTTATTTTTAAGGGCAGTAAAGGGACCCGGATTATACGCCGTAAAAAGCGAGGGACGGCAACATTTTTAATATCTTCCCCTCAACGAACCCACTGAGCCCTTCCCCGGGTTTTATTATGTAGATCGAATTACATCCCCCGCCGCGGCTTCTGTTCCACTCCGGGATTTTTAATTACCCTGCTAATATTCATCCCTTTTTGGGGAGTGGGGAGCAGGAAGTTGTATCATTTCCCACTCGGAATAAAATGACAATCCAGATCTCTGTGTTTTCAGGCCCAGGTCATTAATAAAATAAATAGAACAAGTAGGGTAAACCATACAGTTATTGACACACAGTAAAGTTATTGACACCCCAACTTTAACTTAAAGAAATAAGTAAACAAGTCCTAATTTTATTTAAAGAGATACATGAATCTAATGTTTGAAGGGTCCTCTAAGTCATCTATGAAGTAAGACTTTAAAAAACTAATTATAGGGATGATTTCACAATAAAAATCCACACGGTGTCAATAACTATTTTTTTCACTTTTAACAATAAATATTGCCATATGGTAAAACTATTGAACTTTTGACCCAAAAAAATCTTTGCAGGGATAGATAAAGAGGAGCAACAGGAAGTTTCAATTTGATCCTTTCATAAAAAGTATTTTTTTTAAATTTCACTACAGAAATGTCTTAAGGGTGTCAATAACTGTACAGTTTACCATAGTAAGATATAAGTCACAGATTCTAGGCTGGACTTCAATGTACGCAAGCAAAACTAAATCTACATTTTCAGTTTTTTTTTTTTTTTTTAAATAAAGGAATTTTTTATATTTTCTTCAATGTTTTTATTTACCCAATATTGTTTGATTCTGGCCCAACCTCCAGGTTTTAAGATTCTAAAACATTTTATAGATTCCACGAACACCAGTTTGTAGAAAAAATGTTATGTACAATACCCATGTGCTTGTTTAATTAATAATTAACATATAATAATATCTTCTGTGGTTGTGATCTAACATAAAAAAATTTATGACAAACTTATAGTTGTGGAAACTGAAAAATGTACTATAGTCCATTCCATGTCGAGATGGCAGTATGTGTTCTGCCTAGGGAGTTCTGTCTCTCTCTAACACGCGCCGCGCAAGATCGCTCTATCCTTATTCCTCCGTGCGACGTTGCCACTAATTTCAACTTCGTCCAATCTTTTCGGGGAAAATTCTATAATGTGCAGAATTTGATACTCTATCATTCTATCTTAAAAATAAAACACAAAAGATAAATCTACGATATATACTAAATCGCAATAAATTATTTTTGGTAATTTTTTTACATAAAAATTTTAATAGAAATTCTTCTTTCTCTTATCACTGTTTCCTTATTTTTAGAGATATAGCTTTGAAATTTTTCATAAAGTCACCAGTGCAATGGTTTTATATGTTTTCCCTTTTCTTTTTTTTTGCAAAAATGATAACTTTTTTTCGATTTTTAAAAGTAGTAAAAAAAAATTCCTTCATTAAAAAAAAAAGAAAAAAAAAAGAAAACTGAAAAGTTGGTTTAATTTTAATCTGTGAACAATGAAACGAATCTTTTTTGAGTTTACAAAATTTGCAAAGATGAAGAGGGTGCACGTGGTTTCTTTGTTTTGAAAAAAGTAAACGTTTGTATGGAGACAACGTGAAATGAACGATAAATGAGAAATTATCGAAAGAATTATAAAAGACATTCAGGAATATTGGCCATACCATAACTGTCTGCATTATACTTAATTGTTTTTTTTATTTTAAGAAAATATAGAAAAACTTGTTGCATACGTATGATTCTTAAATCAAAATCTTTTTATTTAACGCTAGGTGGCAGTTACTTAGTAAAATCATTGGCGAGAAATTTCTAATGAAGACCTTTGGTAATTAATTCAGAAATGTCAATTATCGCGAATAACACTTGCATACAAATGATTTTTAGTGGATCAGAAACCAAGACCCAAAGCTTCAGACGAAAATCTCCCGATCTTTATCTTATGCCAGTATTTAAAATTTGCTATTTACCACGTTCAAGCCGGGACTGTAATTCGTGATCTTTGGCCATTGGCGGCTAAGCTTAATGATTTTCGATCTATCGGAGGGAAGTTATTTAAAGGCATTATGCAATATTGACAATCCAACAATAATAAAATAAACAATACAATCCTACCTCGTTATAAATAGTTCTGGGAAGTTTTGTGATTACACAAAACCAAAACCAACTGCACAGTTAAATTTGGTTTTGAAAAATTGTTCGGTCAGGTAAATAACCATTGATTTATAAACCATTCATACAGAAATTTTAGAAGCGTCGATGATTGTTTAACGATGGAATAATTGAGAACTTGGACTTGAACCTGAGCCGCTTAAGGCTCTGCAGTGAGTTCATTTCGCTTATTTGCCGGGTGTTGGCTAAATATACTCCGTCAACGTTTATTTGACACAGAGGAGGGGAAGTCTGTTAGGACAAACTTCACATTCTCAAGTAAATATTTACAAAACGGCTGTCTCCGTAAACATCTTTTCATGCTTCAGCGGCTACAAATGGTCCCTAGTCCTGAACAGATGGTTTCCTTTGCCACACAAAACCTAATTTCCAAACAAGCATTTTTATCGAATCATTATTCATCCTATCGGATCATTTTATTTATAATTTTTTACTTATTCTTGCTCATAATAATATTAATGATAATAATATTAATGCTGTAACTAAATTATTGTTGACCAATAAAGGCAAATTAAATAGAGAATTTAGTTATACGAGAAGCGACATTCATCGTAAATGCTCTTTACTTAATAGCAGAATGCAAAAAAAAAAAAAAAAAATCTGGTGCGTGCGCGCAACACACAACTTTCACTTACCAACTTAGTTAGATTAGAAATTAATGCGTTGTTGTGGTCCCCTTCGTTAGACCAATTTTGATGAAATGTTAGCTATCACATCTTTGGCATATAAATACATCAAATACCCAGTTTGATCAAAATAGATGAAGCCGTTTTTGAATAAAAAAACAAAAAAAAAACGTGAAAATGATACAAAATTTATTAAGTAAAGTCCCCCCTCCGGTTAATCAATTTTGATGAAATGTTGGCTATCCCATCTTTGGCATATACATACATCAAATACCCAGTTTGATCAAAATCTTTAAAGCCTTTTTTGAGTAAATAAAAAAAACACGTGAAAATGTTACAAAATTTATTAAGTAAAGTCCCCCCTCCGGTAATCAATTTTGATGAAATTTTTACAGTCATATCTCGGGCATATACATAGATCAAATACTCAGTTTAATCAAAATCGTTAGAGCCGTTTTTGAGAAAATCGAAAAAACCTAATAAGTTATTAAGTAAATTACCCCCTCCCTTTAAGTAATTTTGATGAAATTTATGCTGTCACATCGCGGGCATATACTTACACTAAATACCCAATTTCAGGATCGCACGGTTTATAGTTTTTGAGCTAGTCTGTTCACACACAGACACACAGACACACAGACACACACACACACACACACACAGACCATTTCGCGGGACTTGGTCATTTCGACTCAGGGGACCCCAAAACGTGTATTTCCGTTGAAAACCGGAAGTCGAAATTTTTCACGATCGCAATACTTCCACTTACTATATATTTCATATATAGGTAAGTGAAAGTAAAAATATGTTAAATTGGAATCATGGAATGTGTTAGCTCCCGTAGTAGAAATTCTTCACTTAGAGAAATTGTGAATAGTAGGAGATAAAATATAATTATATATGTTTATTTAAATTGATTTAAAAAAGGAAGAAAAAAGGAAATGGGATTTGTTTATGACTGGCCGGATGGTTTCTTAGATTTACGGAATGGCAGAATTTTTTAAAAATCAGCTTAACTTAATCGAAAATAATTCATTACCTGTTTCTCTTATCGCATATATATATATAAAAAAAATATGTTAACCTCAACATTTCAACAAACAAGATATAAGTATCCAAGTAATATCATTCCACACCCCCATTTTTTCAAGAAAGTGTGGATAAAATATAAAAAAAGGTGGATAAATAGTTCTTTAATTATTTTCATCAAATCTATATAAAAAAAAAAAAATCCACCTTTCAATCTTTCGTGTTTATCCTCGAAAATTCAAGAACTCCCCGGTTTTTTCAGTGCTTTTATTTCAGACCTAGGAAGGATTTAAGAATCGAAATCGGGATTCATTACGTCAACGCTTAATTATCTTCTAGCTCATACCTTATTCAACAGGCTCCAGAATCATTCCTCTAATTACCCATAATATCATAAACAATAACAAAGTTACGGTGCCATTAGAATAACGAAGTAGGTTTATCTACCATAGATATTTTACATTGTTAGGTAAAATAGCTTTGATGGTAGAACAGTAGATACATACTTAACCCTATGCCGTTAACTGTGAGTATGTCTGGTTTATTTTAAAATAGTATTGCTATTGAATTTATGACAGGTTTAAAGTAATACATGAATCAAAAACAAGGTTTTTTTAACAATTGATTTACACACAAAATTATGAGCATAAGCCGTCCGTAACTTAATCATCTAGAGTTATTATTCTCATAAAGTCCTAGAGATGACTTTGAAAATATTTTAAAACGACAAAAAATTTTAAGAAGTTATTTTTATAATATTTTCTTGACATTATATTATAAATTCGAGGTATTTTAATTATTAAATGTGTTGTTACATTGTTAGGTACGTGAGTCACGATGTCATGACAGGGCAGTCGTAGAACTAGCTATTAGCACCTCCTCCTCGCATTATTAGGATTAATACATGTATTTAACGCTCCATTCCATGATTGGATTACGTGATATCACGGAAGGGGATCTCTATCCTAGCTTCTTTTCGTAATAAAATATCTTGTTATGTATGATTCACATCTACTAACGCATGTAAAATATAGTGCTTATGGTCAGTAAAATGCCACTAACAATTCCAATACAGACTGGTATTGGTATACAGATCTTTAACAGACTGGTATGTCCATCAGAATTAATTCATGTTATTAAAAATTTTTAATTTGGAAGGCATGATCTTTAGCAAATTGTTTGATAGAATAATAATGCTCCTGATACAAACAGAAATTTAAAGACTTTCTTTTTAATTATTTAAAATTTTCCTTAGGATCGTATTGGTGCTCTGGGAACAATGGGGAAAAAACAAAAAGTTTTTTTTTTTTTTTTTTTTTTTTTTTGTAAGTTCGTAAAAATAAATCAAATCAATATGTTGAGATTATTTTTTTTTATGTATAATATTATTATTTATTTCGGTTCCATCTTTTCTTTGAAGATATTCAACCCTTTTTATCTATCTATATTTATTTCAGATAGACAGAAATAAAGATAGATGGTATAAGAAGAGTTGAATATC
Source organism: Aelia acuminata (assembly GCA_911387785.2). Taxonomy (NCBI): domain Eukaryota; kingdom Metazoa; phylum Arthropoda; class Insecta; order Hemiptera; family Pentatomidae; genus Aelia; species Aelia acuminata. The sequence continues at coordinate 34,993,201 of OU426982.1, forward strand.
GTCAAGGAAGAATCAAACAGACTTAAATCAATAGGAAAACACTCAAGTACTTTTTTCGGAACATAACAAATTTGATAAAACATGAAGAATCACTTGCATATTCATAAAAAAAAGCCCTTCTTCTACCTAGGAATCGCCTTCTTATTTCCCCTTTCTACATTATATAGATATACTCGTATACTGACGAGAGGATAGAGTATTTCATAAGAAAAAAGAGATGAGCAAATCTTATACTGGGTGTCCCAGACCTAGTGTAAAAAAAAAAATTGAGTAATACTGCATGATAAACGGGGTAGAATGGCACGCTTAAGATTATTATTACCCTTTTTATATTATTTAGAATTCATACATTGTTTTTTATATTCTTAAAAAAGTAAAACTAACTCAAACTCATGTGAAGTTCGGCATCTATTACTTTGGATGCAGGCTCTAGCGCTTCTTCATTGCCCCAGCAGTTACATTCTCTAGCGTGTTTTTCATCAGAAAAACTTCTTTTAGACTCAAAAGGTGAAGTGCAATTGTATCATGGGTTACACCACTAAAAAGCTAACTAAATTCCACAGTTTTTAGGAAATTTGACAGCTTCTAGGGTGCTCCAATTAAATTAAAAATTTAAGTTTTAATAAATGTTTTGTGTTTAGCGCGTCCCACGCGTTTTGTAAAAGTCCCACTGGAAGTGGATTTAAAATAACAAGACCTATCTCATATTTTAGGAAATTAAATGCTGATTAAGAAAATTTCATCGTTTTTGTTTCTAAGCTAAACCAAAGTAGAGAAAACTGTCATTTTTTTAAAAAAAAAAGTATGATTTTAAAAATAAAAACAAAAAAATTTTATCTTCTCAACAGTTTGAGATAGGAAACTCTATCCCGTTTAACATGCAGTATTACCCAATTTTTTTTTTACACTAGGTCTGGGACACCCAGTATAATACTACATTAAATTATATATTATACTACATCATATATAGTATTATATTATTATATATTATATTATTAAGTTAATCGAAATAACAGGATAAATCCAGTATCTTTGGCTTAGGAAAAAGGATGGATAAAAAAAAAGAAAGCCCACGGGTCCACTCTGGTCTCCTCAGCCAGCTGTGTTGGGGTCCCAGGGACTGAACTTGCTAATAAAAAAAATTATATTATGAATAAATTACGCACACGCATGATTCTTATGCCGGAGAATTAAACATTTTTATTCTCAAACAAAGACATTTTTTAAAAAAAAATTATTTCATTATATAATTTTCTTAAAACTTATATTATTGGTGAAATTATATTACGAATGAATGACGTCAAGTATGATTCGTTTGCAGGAGAATTATTATTAGGAGAATTTCAGGAGGAAATTATTTTCTACTATCTTTTTTAGTTTATATAAGTCTCATGCTAAAAATAGCTCGTCAGTAGGAGTATTATTTTTCGGCGTTTCGTCTCACCCATGAGGTTAGTTATACTCATGAAAATAAAATAATATTCCATAGGGCTACTTGGATAGTTTAATCGTAGTGAATATGCATATAGTTCCGGTATATTTACGCGATCATTTATACGCTAGGTGAGCAATTGCCTAACCAAATATAATAAAATTACTAATTGAATTTCCGATATAGGGACAATTTCATAAATGCACTAGTTTAGAATAATAACAATACTTATCATCATTCCGACCGACTATATTGCAGGATTGTAGTTACTCAATGCAATATATTACATGTAGCATTGCAATGACTGCATGTTCGTAATAATAACGAAGTGATGCATATAAACGTTGTCATATAAGGGAATGCATTCCTTGTCTGGATGATATTAATTTAGATGAGAAAAAGATTGAAAATGCTTCAATAACAATAGAGTTATAAATAAAACACGATGGTAAATAAGTTGAATATAATTCTTATATTAATATTTTCAAAAAATGTATTTATCTTGGATTTATCGAAACTAAAAAAATCCGTAAAAGAACCATTTATGTTTTAAATCAATACAAATTACTGTTTCATTCAAAGATAATGCTGAATGAAACATATGGACGAACCGAACCATGGTAGGTATGTTTACTAATTTAAGGAATGATTATAAGATATTTAAATAATCTTATAAATAAAGTTGAAATTCTGTTTGTTTGTTCTTTATAGAAATCCATACCGTTTGTCCTAAATTCTCCAAATTTCGCTTAGTGGTTCTTTGATACCAGGTGCGAACACCTGTCCATATTAAAATTGCATAACTTCAGCCAATCTCATGGTATATTCTTTATTGTTAAAAAAATCGTCATGATCTCGCTTTACAATGGGTTTTTTTACGAAATCGACCGTTTGAGTCGAAAAACAGCCTAAAATATCATTTTATACATTTTGAAGAGGCCAACAAGGCCCGGTAAGACCGTCCCTAGGTAGGCGTCGAGTTCTGGGATTTTTAAACCATATGTTTTTTTTTTTTTTAAATTACAATACGTTTATTTACATGTATGGTGAATTTTTTTTTTATAAATGCCTCCTAAGAAGCGAGCTTCAATAGGAGTAGTGAGCTCAAAAGCTAAAAACAACGTCAAATACGAGCAGCTGAAACTCTTGACGAACATCAAAATAGGATTGAACAACAGAGGCTTAGACAGGCAGAATCGCGGGAAACTGAGTCTGCCCAGGAATACGAGGCCCGCTTTGCGCCACAAAGGCTTAGGCAAGCCGATTTGCGAGAAGCTGAAACTGCAGGCCAATATTTCTGTTTGTTTGTTTGTTTTTTATAGAAATCCATACCGTTTATCCTAAATTCTCCAAATTTCGCCAGTAGTTCTTTCATACCAGGTGCGAACACCTGTCTATATTAAAATTGCATAACTTCAGCCGATCTTCAGCTGATAGTCTTTATTGTTATAGAAATCGTAATGAACTCACTTTACAATGGTTTTTTTACGAAATCAACCGTTTCATTAGAAAAATGAAATTCCCCGATCAAACCGGGTTATACAGCTCAAAGATGAATTTCTGTTAGTTTGTTTTTTCTTAATAAAACTCCATACCGTTTGTCCTAAATTCCCCAAATTTCGCTCAGTGGAACTTTCTTACTAGGTGCGAACACCTGTCCATATTAAAATTTCATAACTTCAGCCAGTCTCTGGGTATATTCTTTATTGTTATAAAAATCGTTATGATTTCACTTTAAATTTGTTCACGTTTATTAGAAAAATGAAATTCCCGGGTGAAACCGGGATATACAGCTAGTCTATATATAAGTAAAGATGAAATTCTGTTTGTTTGTTCTTAATAGAAATCCATACAGTTTGTCCTAAATTCTCCAAATTTCGCTCAGTGGTTCTTTCATACCAGGTGCGAACACCTGTCCACATTAAAATTGCATAACTTCAGCCAATCTTTGGGTACATTTTTTATTGTTATAAAAATTGTTATGATCTCGCTTTACATTGTTTTTTTTTACGAAATCGACCGTTTGAGTCGAAAAAAGTCTCATTTTAATGATTTTATAGTTTTAAATAATCAAATTCACCGGGTGAAACCGGTATACACGGCTAGTACATAGTATATTATGTTATATAAATAAATTGAGAGTTCTTGCTCAACTTCGGATGGCGATTAAAAAATTTACACGCATTATGACGCTGTAAGTAGGTACTGAACTGTATATACTGAGAGTGGTGATAACGATATAGGTGATTATGCCTTGATACCGACCACATCACTTCCTGGAATATGCAGTGCTTTCACAGGGTTATGGTTTTATTTTGTTTTTCAATATGGAATAATGGAATAATCATTTCTTAACATTTTTTAATTCAATATTAACGGGATATTAATTTTTTATGGTTCATTGAAAAAATAAAATGTACTTTTTAGTAATAATTTTCCTCTCTTCCATGTTTGTAATATTTTTTTTTTTTTATGGAATGATGAATAAAATGCAAAACGCTACAACTAAATTTAGGCTTAAAAAGGTTTCAACTTTTTGAAATAAGTCGAAAAAGCCATTCAAAGGAAACGAGTCCGCTTTGTATTTCGCGATACGAAAAACGGAAAAAAAAGGACTCCAGAGAAATCCTTTCGTAAAGACATTTTTTCCCTCCAGTCCCTCGAGAGTAGAACTGGGTTAAAAAAACAGATTAGACCGGACAAATGGTGTTTTCTCCCTTTTAGCGGATTGTTGGTTGAAGTAGAGTAAAAAAAAAAAATTAACAGTTGCGGGGACTTCTCTGACAGGGCTCAATCAGACCTTTTTGGGGTCCGGGGGTGATTATTCATTTATACAAGGAACCCTTTGAGCCCGGGTTTCGGAGCCCCTCTGTTTTTCCTCCTCGGAGGGGGCTTAAAAAGCGGGGAGGGGTGAATGACCCCATTGTTGACGGCGCGGAGGCCCGCGCTGAGTCAGACAACAGCTGTTTCCAACAACACATTCATTAACATGAAGGCTTCGAGGCTAAGATGTTTAATTGGATTGTAAAGTTGAACATCTTTGTGGCCCCTTAATGAATTAATCTACTTTGATAACCAGTCGGTTTTACACCTTCCATCTCCTCCAACCATCATCGTTCAAATTAGGATGCCTATTCAAAATTTTATGATTGCAATGATGGGACATTATAGTTTGACAATTTGAAAGTAAATATAATTTCGATACTTTACTTCTTAATAATTATTTTTTTTTTTTACTCCATTTGTTAATCTGCGCCTGCAACAACATGTTAACAATCAGCAGATTTGACGAGACATGTAATGGCATTTCAGGCATGGGAAGGATGGCACCCAGCAGTGCCTTTTCCCTGGTAATTATTTATTGCTAATTAAATGAAATAAAAACACCATTATTAGTGTTAGTATCACTACCGTACAAAAGAATACACTACGATTCTTTTCAATTCCAATTCCAAGGATTAAAATAAAAAAGCTGTGTTTGTCCTCGAACTCCTTTTATCTCTTTGTTACAATTATAATAAAGCAAACCTTACCGCGAAATTGCTTAAAACTTTTTTTTTTTTTTGTTAATAAATAAATACATTAGTTATCTGTAGGCATGTAAATGATTCAAATTTTCTTAGCGCATTCAAATTTAAAACAAAGTATTTTAAGCCATAAAAAAAAACCCTATTCATCCAACACTGGAGCAATTATTTCAGGGACATTTTCCTTGGATTTTTATTGTCCATGTTATGTACAAATTAGTGTGCAAGGAAAAATAAAAAGAAATATTCTATAATTAAAGATAAACTAATCAATTAAAAATTAGGTTTAAGAGTATTACATATTTAAATTTTGTCTGTTATTAATCAAGTTAGCCCAATAATTTAAATATATCAAATAATTCCGAAAACAATTTTCGTTCATAAAAAATATCTCTTGTCTAATTCTAGACTGGTCCAAAAAAAAAAAAAAAAGAAAAAAAAATTAGGAGAGTCTATTAAAGTTTCTTTTTTTTAAAGGAATTATCACCTTTGCTGTCTATAGGCGTTCTTACATAGATATAGACAAAAATTGAAAGATAAATGGTGGAAAAAATTTATATAAAACCAATTTTGAATTAAAGGCGACGATATTTTACCATTTGCTTATTTTTTGTCACTTATATTAATTCCAAAACAAAAATTTGTATATAATTTTTGCCTGCTAAAAGATTTTTAATAATATAATTTATTTAGCTTAATACTGAAAGTAAAATAAAATTATCACCCCAAAAATGAAGTTGTAAAATGTTTAAGATAATTAAATTGTTCAACAAAAATTACAAAAAAAAAGTAATTAAAATAATAATTAAAAAGTACTTGCTTTCGAAAGGCTTGTTCATCCAATTTATTACGTGAGAGAGAAGATATAATCTGATGAGGAATGTTACCATGTAAGTTATTAGCAAAGTTGCATGTGATTTATTTTAATAGCAAGCTAATTAAGTTGGACTTACAAAATAACTGAGGCAATTAGTGGGAGAAAAATGGAATAAAAGTGAGTTGTTTGAAGCGTTAAAATCCTCGATGGGACAGAAGGAAGGGCAACTAGGCCTCGGATATTCTCCTCCCACTTGACCTTAAATCATCCATCCGACCAACCCCCCTTCAAAAACTTCTTACCAACATTTTCTCTTACCATTCTCAAATATATGCTATCTCAGTATCCTGATGTTTTATATATACACCAAACAGAATGCTTATTATTTATATTTATTAATGGTTATTATCATTTTATACATGTTTTATTAATTTTCAACTAAACGTTGACATGAAGAGTAAATTTATGTCAGAAGAAAAAAAACAATTATTTCGCTTTATTAATATCATACCTTAAAAAAAAAAATTCTGGCTGATTATGAATAAATCATCAAAAGAAAGGGACTTTCATTGAGAAGAGATGAATCGTAATTCAATCCTGAGGTCTCGCATATCCCCCAAGGATAACATCAGTGAATGAAAAAAATAATCTAAAGTAAATCCTAGTATTACCAAGGGGGACTCTAGGAGCCCATTAATACTTTTTCACCCTGTTCCGCTCCTAAATTATTAAATAAAAAATCTGAAAAAAAATAGCAGTTGTCGGAAAAATATTCCGATATTAAGATTAATGTAAACATGGATTGGAAGTTTTCTGTATTATTTAATGTCCAGAAGTAAAAATTCAGTGAAAAAAAAAAGTTCGAAAGCTTTAATTTTATTAAGGCATTAAATTAAATTTCAAACAATTTCTTTTTTTTTCTTTATTTTATGAACCTGAAATCGCAATTTTCGAATGCTTAAATTAGTTAAATATCCTATGTATCATGAATGATGAATTTTAAAAACCATGGAAATGACATTGCTAATTCCATAGAAAAGATATTTTAATTTCTCTATATAAATTTTTTCTCGCATGAAATAAATTGAAATGTTTAGAGTTAATTACCAATAAAAGAAAGCTATGGGTTCGTAGAGCCCTCCCCTTGTTAAAACCTAGATTTCGGATACCACTTGGTATATCTAAGGCTAATACTTATTCTTGAACCTGAAGTAATTTCAAAGAATGAAATGAATAGCAAATACAAAATTTTACAGAAAATAATTTATTCCCCCTTTTATAGGTATGGAACGAAATGTCTTTTTACGTTATATCAAAAACGGTCCTATAGGAAATAAAATGATGTATTAACATGTAAGAATATACTTATTTATACCAAATTATAACAGTGAACTATGTGTTGAAAAATAAATTAAATATACTTTATAATAAACTAAGCGACATATGTTATAAAGTAGCTGTCCAGTAAAAAAAAAAAAGAAGAAAAAAAAAAAGGAAACTATTCAATAAATATAAGAATAATAGCGTTCAAAAATCTACAAATAGTATTGATCGATCTTATAGTAACCAACTTTTCGACCCAGCAATACAGGTCTTCCTCAGGGCTAAATGATGGGCACTGATGGTTCGAAATGTTGGCTTATATTATATTATATATTATTATTATATATATTATATATTATAGTTAAATTATATAAAATATATAATAGTTTAATACCATGTGTGTAAATTTTTTACCGCCAGCCCGGGCTATTCTTATATTTATTAAATATACGGTTACCCATTATTTATCCAAGAAAATATTCAATATATTTGCCTATGTGAAAGGGCATTAAAAAAACAAAACAACTTTTTCCGATATAAAAAATACATTTCTTTGCAATAATTCTGCGGTTGTTTGCCAAGATTGATTTCACCATTTTCTACTAAGTACTATTACTAATTTTCAAAGCAAAATTTTTTTTATCAAACTTAGTAAAAGAGAATTCTTATGAATTATTTTTAATTTGATTTGAAAAAATTGTGATGGGGTAGCGAAAAAATTAAATTATGGCAATCCTTTTTTAAAATATTCACAGATTGAGAAACCGACATATTAAAAAATTAGAATTTATTGAAAGAAGAAGAAAAAAGTTTTGACTTTTTCACTGAGATCCCCTTAACATCAATTTTTATTCCGACAGATGTACCTTTTAAAAATTATAATTAGAAAATAATTCTCTTGAATTATATAATTCGGCATTCAAGAAATTTCACACAAATTCATTGGAAATTTACTTTTATCCGAATTACGAACTGCATCTTAATTTTACAGATAACATCTAAAATACGATTAAAAAAGGATTGAATGATCAGTGTCTCAGTTTAATTTCCTAAACGTTTTTAGAAACATTTTTATTTTAGGTGTCACCTGTGGCATAGCATAGCCGACTTATACGCTCAGGGCAGGTGACCCCAGTATTCTTGAAGAGAGTATGAATAGAAATAACTCCAATTTGTGCACAAAAGGTTTTTTTCCCCTCTTCTCTTATTTTTAGCTAAGCGTGTAGGCTAACTTTGAATTGATATTTTATTTCTACTAGGAACGTTTTTGAGGAATATATGGAAACAAACAAAAGCAGATATTTCATTCTGAACGCATAAAAGAGAGAATACATCTGTATAATTTTGTGTTTAGTAGTTTAATCGAAAATAATTAAAAAATTCAAGTAGTTCATTTTATTCTTTGAAATTACTTTATGTAGAAGAATAACTATGGAATAGGTACTTTAGATTTTTTTTCATTCCCTGATGTTATCCTTGTGGCTATGCGAGACCTCACGTACATGCAGTTACAGCAAGCAAAACAAACAAAGACAAACGGTAGAAGCGTTTGCTGTGAACACTATCTGATGAAGTAGAACCGATACGAGTAGTCCGTAGCCCCACATCGACCCGAGGCTAGCTGCAGAGTTGGAGGGGAAGGAAAAACAAATATTTGCTGACCACACAGGCCAATAAAAATCGATCCTGTCCTCCGGTTATTATGAGTTCATTTTATTACAGACCTCAGATGGCAGAAATTATTACGGCAAGCTTTCTTATGAAAAATATAATAAAATATCTTTTTATTAACTCCCCAACTAGAAAACCAATTTTCTGTACCACAGTAAAAAAAATTTTTCAGAATCAAAGACGATTTCGCTGCTCTGAAGGATTTCATCGATTCAAGAGCCATAAAACTAACACGATTCAAAAGAAATAAAAAAATTATGTTTTTTATTTTTGTATATTTTAAATTTCATTGTACAAATAAAAACTTTAATTTTAATATGCATTTCATGTATACATGTGTATAAATTTCCGATTACGTTCGAGGCCAGCAAAGATGGCCAATCTTCTGGTTAAGAAACACTTTGCTTTAAATAAAATTGTTCTTTGAGGATTTTGTTAAAAGATTGCAGTAGTGGAAACATTTTTTATCTAAGTGTTTATGTATATAAATTTTCAAAATGATAAAAAACGCTTGTTTTTGCTTGATAAATGTTTTAAGTTACTGAACGACTAAAAGTAATATTTAACTATTCGGCTAAATAAACTATCGAATAATTTTAACCTTTTTTCTTTCAGCCATGTTTAATTAATACATTTCAATCAATCTTAATCAATTTCCAAAAACGAAATTAAAAAAAGATATATATGAGACACTTTATGCCAAGTGTCGTAAAATTATAATTTTTTAAGGGCCATTACTAAAGCAGTATTTACATAATTATTAAGAAATACTTATACTGGTGAAATTCAGAGTAATAATTTAATATAATTATTCATTTATAATAAAATGAGTGGTAATATGTGTAATAAAATATTACCGCTTAATACTGCTTTTAGTTTTATATCCAGTACAAAATTAATGCAAAATAAGCGAGACTCTTATACGGCAGTTTGTTCAATTCAGACCCAATTAATTTTGAATATCTTAGAGTAGATAAAAATATCCGTATTATTTGTTTTGTTTAAAGTACAAATTTATAATATTTTATAATTCTAATAATTCACTTTAATCATTTATAAAAAAACACAAACAAATTTTTTTTTTTTTTTGGACTGAGGTTGTTATACAGCTAAAACCGCGCAGGAACCTCACAATACGGAAATATATCTTGCTGCAGAGTGGATCAGCATGCCTACTGACAGTTGCGTCTCAGATATGGATGGTGGATTTAAAAGAAAAATATCTTTTTTTACAATGAATAATATATTGTAAGTTAAATCGTTAAATAAAAAAACATATGATTAGAAATCCCAGACCGTTTGTTGGAACAAACTAAGCGGTTGGAGCGAAATGTTTGGATCTAGATTGTTCGAGCTTCATCTATGTCGATCCACCAGTTGTAACACTTCTGTGGTTTAGAAAATATTTATTGAACGAAAATATAACAATATCAATGCCAAACGAATTATAACAACATAAATATTCGAGCAGGTTTCAAAATTATAACTTTATACAATAGCACACAAATGGCTTGAGCTTCACAGTCAAGACAAACACTGGGACTGTTCAGTCAATCGCTCCTTATATATAGTTGTAAGGATGGTCTGGAACGTTGTAGAAACTCGTGGAAACTGGCGGAACGACGTAGATTGATCCAGATTGTTCGAGCTACAACCGAAACAATTCGCTCCAACCGTTTAGTTTGTTCCAGCAAACAGTCTGGGATTTCAAATCATATGTTTTTTTATTTAACGATTTAACTTTACAATATAATATCAATTCATCCAATTACATCATTTTAACCCATATGTGCTTATATGTAATTTTTATGTTGCAAGTTTTATGTTACGTTTTTGATGAGACGTTACTAGCAACTTCAACACTTACTACACAAACGCTTCAACAAATTAAAAAAAGTCCGACCAATTAAAAAAAGGCTAATTATCTTGAAAATAATAAGACCAATGTGGACTCACTTTTGCTTTGGTGCTGCAAAAAAACCTTACCAAAATAAATCCTAAAGCTGCTTCTTTCTCATACATAGAATCATAGATTAGTCCTAGACGATCTATGAGTTACCATTTTACTCTAATCCAGATGTTTATAATTTTACAATAGCGCACACCAATTCGAAACCGTTCAAAGCATCAGAAAATAAAATGGCCGCTGGATCTTATAATTTAGAACAATTATATTCGTAGTTAATTCTGAGAGCTACGAATGGGTATCTATAACCTTTGCAAGCTTATCTCAGCATATTCGTATTATTTCCTGTTAAAATTTAGGTATTTGTTGAACAAGTAGTGAATACAATATTTAATTCAATTATTTACTTGATTTCGCGATTATGAATTGATATAATAATCATAATAAGGATATCTAAGAGGATGCGTATCTTTATTTAAACGTTAAACGAGGAGTATGATCCAAATAGTGATGTGTTTGTCGGTAAACATCAGCCCCGAACCTATTTGAAGGAAATTGAGAACAGTTACTATCTACAGAAGTAACTTTGTAAATAAACATATCCTTCCTATCTTCTCGACTCCCTGAAGACTACCTTTTTCCCAAATGGGCAAAGTTCCTATTCAGGGCAATGTCCAAATCTACTAAATTCCGCCTGTAGCTTTGGCATTACTCCACCCTCAGCGATAAATGTGAATGAGTTCCTCTTTCTTAAAAATATATTGCTAAATTAACGTTATTTAGTACGATTTCGATTCGTCTAGGAAATCACTAAACATAATGTTTAGTGATTGATTCTATTTATACAAAAAAATACTCGTTTTCGGAACATTTCATTCTAATATGCTTAATTTATATCTGTGAGCTTTTTAAGAATGAAATAACTGGCAGTAAAGGTTTTAGTCAAAAAAGGTTCCAAAAGTAGATGTAGCAGCAAAGAAGTTTATATTCAAATTCAATAACTTGTTGAAAGTTAAAACATTTTTTTTTTTATTTTTATAAAATTATGTTATAATAATAATAATATTGAAATTATATTATTTAAGCTGAAGAATAATACCCTCATCAATAAATTACAAAATGTAATAATATACTCTTTTATTATATACTAGCTGACCCGACAGACGTTATTCTATCCATATTACATAACTTTCTGTTGATTTAGAAAAATTCGGTTCAAGCCGGGACAATGAGAAAAACTTTAATTTAAGCGTAAGCATATTAATAAATATGGCACAATATGGAGCAACTGGAGAATTTACGGTCGGAAATATCACGCCACCATAGAATGCAATGTGAAGTGGATCCAATGAGCTCCAATAGATTTTTCCTTTATAAGGAATTGGATGACAGCATTACGTTATTTAGGTTTAGGGATGGTAGTTTTTGGGATCTCACCTGGAGCGAGTTAAGATGGAGGTTCAAACTTGGAGGGGAACTGCTATATTTGAACTAAAATCCTTGGCTGCATAGGACGAATGTTAACTGTCCACTTTGCAACATTGCGGAAAAAGAGGATCTGTTTCACTTCTTGGTCGAATGTTCTGCTCTCAGTGAGATCCGTTCCGAGTTTCTGGGTGCCTCTACGAAATACATTCCTGATTTCACTTTTGAATGCCCCTTCTAAAACAGAGTGCCGCAAGATAGTGAATTTTGTTCATCGTGCGTGGACTCATCGATATAATCTCCTTAAACCAACGTAGGCAGGATTCATAAGATTAACATAACATTTACAGTTTCCTTATAATTTGTTTTAATGATTTAATTTTTTTTCTTTTCCTATTTCCTCTTGTTTTATTTCAACATAGTATTTTTAAGAATTAAATTTATATATTTTTCAAATAGGAATTATTGTATATTTTCTTTTGTATTTGTAAATATTACTACGTTTTTTGTTAGGTTTTTATTTCACGCTTACTGTACCAGTAATGAATTGTATAAAATTAACCGGCAGACAGTTCGCTATGCCGTAAAATGCTTTGTTATTTTTACAATTTGGATTATATTGTATTATATTTTTTGCCCAATATACATGATTACTACTAAATATGGCACCATATTTTCAAAGTGTGTGGAGGAGCGAAAAAAAAAAAAAAATTGAAAAAAAATTATTTAAAAATCCTTGATTTATTTATATTTTCTTTGTGCGGGTTGAGGCGAGGGTTAAACTACTTGCCTTCTTTTCCATGTTTTTTTTTTTTTTTTTTTTTTTTCCATACATATCAGATAAATATTCATGATGAAGACCTAAGGCTTAGTGACCGCACCACATCCATATTGACAATAAATTATGTTTATGAAGATTCGTGTTACAATATCATCCATTGCAGAAAGAACATTTACCAGGGGAAAGGAAACATCGAGACGAAGGGAGCAATTCGTAGGAGAATAAACTGACCAAAAAGGGGAGTAAGGGGGGATAAGGGACGTTAGGAGGAGACGTTGGATGCCAGCCCCCCCAAGTACCTGTTATATTTCTCTATATACACTTCTCCTATTTACTCAGACCCTTCTCAAGGGCCGCGGCTTCACTTTAGTAAAGTACGGTTCGGACCTATATCGATCTTATAACTTACTTACAGGCAACTGCCCTTTACGTCATCAATTTCGAGAGTTATAAAAGGAATAATTCAAAGAGGGGTATCGACTCTTGGGCAGCGCATGTTTGGTCTAGCTATCGATTTCTTCTCCACCTGTTTAGTCATCGATATGAAAATAACAATAGGAAAAAATGACGTGGCTAGAAAAGAATGGAAGTATCATGATGACTGTGAAGTAATGGTCTGGATTATCTCTTGTCATCATTGATAAATCAGGAAATCGTAACAGAATAATTTAATATTTAGTATGATATCCGATCAGCAATACAACAGCACTATATTTGTTTGCCTTGATTTACTCGTATTTGTTTTCCAATAACGGTATTTATATGTTGTGAACTAGTAATTCAATAACTTATACTTAAATTTTTTATACTTCTCAAACCAGAGCCACAAAAATGGGCTTTGCAAGACTCTTATCACGAAACTGGGACCTCTCGAAGCCTAATGAACACAATCACGACCATGTAATAATCGAATCCGCCCTAAGAATTAAGTATTATTTCATGCTTAATCTATATAAATAAATATGAAATTCTGTTTGTTGGTTTGTTTATTTGCTCTTTATAGAAATCCATACCCTTCCTTTGTCCTAAATTCTCCAAAATGCGAACACCCCTCCATATTAAAATTGCATAACTTCAGCCGATCTTCAGCTGATATTCTTTATTGTTATAATTCATAATGATCTCACTTTACAATGTTTTTTTTTTTTTACGAAATCGACCGTTTATTTAGAAAAATGAAATTACCCTTGTAGGATGCTACCTTGGGGAACACCAGCCCGTTCCATATTAAAATTGCACAACTTCAGCCGATCTCTGATTCTATCTTTATTGCTATAGAAATCGTTTTGATCTCGCTTTACATTGGTTTTTACGAAATCGATCATTTGAGTCGATAAAAGTCTCACTTTATAGATTTTATAGATTTAAAAAATAAAATTACCGGTATATACAGCTAGTGAGCTATAATTACCAAACGTCGTAATGCATAGCAGACTGCAATCGGCAGACATGCAATGTTGAATATATACTTATACTTATACTTATTTAATAATATAGTGTAAATTTAATATAATTTATACTTAAACAAATAAGTTTGGTTTTTTTCCAGTAAGCAAAAACATTACCGAAATAAAAATCAGAATACACTAGTTTTGGTCTAGTTCAATCCTTTCAACATGGTCTGCCGATTGCAGTCTGCTAAGCATTACAACGTTTGGTAAATATAGCTCATTGAGCATGAAATAATACTTTCTTCTCAGGGCGGATTCAATTTTTACATCGTCGTGATTTTGCTCATTAGGCTTCGAGAAGTCCCAGTTTTCTTACCCCTAGGTAGGCACTGGTGTGATCAGAGTCTTGCAAAGCCTCTCCTTGTGGCTCTGGTTAGAGAAGTACTTGAAGAAAAGTACTCAAGGCGCCTTTATATTCTGCGAACCTCACTCTCGAACGGGCAATCCATCGAAACTTACCACGAACAGCTATTTACACTTGAACGTGAAGTCGACCGAACAATGATGTCTGACCGCACCTATGCACATTAATTTGATAATTTTCTTTACAAAGACGACTGAATTGGAAATAGCGGCAGTTCTGACTTTTGCTCTAACTTAGTATGGATAAAAGCAACGTCAGAAAAATGCTAAAAGAAGGACCAGAGGCTTATCTTAAGTAACTCAAAAGCGACACTAGCGTTTTCCCCGAACACAGGCGAACAGATAAAGTACCTGTTCGAGTATTTATATTTGCCGAACACGGTAAAGGCTGTTCGAGGGTGAAGTTCGTACAGTGTAAATGCACCTTCAGATAGTTCACTAGGCATATCCTAGAAGCGGTTATAAAAACGTTTTACCCTGTACAATATTTTTCCCTGTACATGAAGATATTACGATCATTTTACTAAGAAACATATTCACTATTTTTTTTAATGAGAATTATGCTTACCTTGGTACAATTTTTTAATCAATGATCTTCTTTAATAGTGATACCTTTATTTAATTGAAGGGGTCGGGGCAAAATAGTGCCAAGCAGCATTTTTAACGAAAATAAACTGTAGCTGCCATCTCTTGTATATCATGTATTACTATATGTCTATGATGGAAATGCCAACTAAATATGTTCGGTATGTGCTCTATAGTCATACTTAGGTGGCATTTCCATCATAGACATATAGTACTACATAATATACAAGAGACGGCAGCTATACTTTATTTTTGTTAAAAATCTTGCTTGGAACTATTTTGCCCCGACCCATTCAATTGTGATCCAATCAATATTATTTTCCCCTTGTCATTAAATGAGGATAGTATTTGATAATCGATACCTCATTTATATTTTTTAAAGGCATTATTAAAAAAATACAAAACATTCGATCCTGGAAATCGATGGCAAACGATAAGACCCTTGGAACTAAGAGGCAGGTGGGCCAGGCATTAGCTCACTAAAAATTTATAGAAAAAGCCAGAGGGCGGACAAGGACTGTGTAAAAGGCTCCTTTGAAGCAGAACGAACACGTGGCCTCCCCCCCCCCCCGCCACTTCTCTCCCCCTCCCCTCTAAACAGGAATCGTTGACCGTCAATTTTTAACACTTCCGGTCAATGGTAGTCAATCAAGTAGCTGTCAAATCGATAGTGGCAGCGCCGGTCTTGTCTAGGCTGTCTTGGCTCTGAAGTCCTCTTCGAACCAACTTCATCTTGGAGTTTTCATGAGGTACTAATTGGTTCGAGGTTATGAAGGACGTTCGTGTTAGGTCGTTTACCCATTAAAGGGAATCTCGAACTTCCCAACCTTGTTAGAATACATTGGTTTTATTTATAAGATAACCGCCATTTTCATCTCCCATATCGTCAGAAATTGCCAGGAAAGGGCTAAACAATTATGACATAATTGTGGTATGCCTAAAATCCTAGGCGATATTGGACCCGGTTCCATTAAGAATAGGAATATGAAATAAATAGCTAAAACTTATTTGGAATTATTGTTGATTTCACACCATAATAATTAGTAATCTAAAATTATTTTGAACGTGACGTAAAATTCAAATTGTATTGTACTACTGTTGTGAGTTTAAATAATTTTATTAAACAAAAAAAAAAAATTAACAATGTCGGACAAACAATAAAAACGCAGATAACTTATAAAGGTTACAAAAAGTATCAACTTGTAAAGGTACAGTAACACAAAAATAACAATATGATTCGGGCTTCAGATCAAGACTAACTCTCCAGTCCATCGCTCCTTATATTTAGTCTGAATTAGAACAATCTAGAGGGTTCCCGACAAGCATAGACGATTTTGGAACCGTAATGAACATGTACTAGAACAGTTTTTTTTAACTGTTCCAACAAAAAGACAGACAAGAACTCTTTTAAATTATGTGTTTTTTGTTTTACGTAACACTATGTAGGCCTAGCAATTGGTCTTCCTAAAACTTTGATTTTCAACTAAGATTTTTTTCAGGCCTCAAAATTTCGTTTTTGATTCGGCATTGGTGAAAGTCACCCCCCCCCCCCCTCCACTTCAATGGGGCCTGAATGTGACGGTTTACTTGAAGGTTAACCATAATATTCTAAAAAAAAGCTCACTGATCATTTATTTATGATAGACGATCACGCAACTCATAAATTTTTCTTTGACATAGAAACTCACACAGCAACATGAATCAGGTGATATTCGTCTTTTAAATACAATTGGATTATAGTGATCAACGTATCTGAAAATCAAGAAACTTAATAAAGAGCGGTAAACAAATTTCACTAGATTTAAAATTGTTGAAGAATAAGATATTTTTAATCAGAAGTTGGTAAAAAGTCTAAAGCCAGAATGGGTTTTGTATTTGATCTAATCAATATCCCGTTGTCACCAAGAATTAAAAAAGATGTGAAAACATTTTTATTTAATGAAAGTAAACATATATTTTCAATAAATTTTTAAATATGACTGCGATTTCAGTATGATACTGCCCTAAAATACATTAAAAAATTATTTATTCCTATTTTTTTTTTTTTATATCATAAAAAGGCACTTTAGAGAAAATATGTATCACTGTACGTATGAGCACGTATGAGAAAATATGAATAGCAATCATAGGTACATGATTACTATCACACATTATAAATTTTAATCTAAATATAAATGACAAGGACATAAATGTACGAAAATGGATAGATTTTTGGGCCCACTGAACTTAAAATATAAGTGAGTTAGGTAATGCTATTCTATCTAGTCTTCACCATATTTGCACGTACCATAAACCATTACTTCATCATCGCTCCAAGCATATGCCTAGTAGATGAGGCTTTCGGGCGCGAAGTGGCATGCTGACGCTTCAGGATAAATACTAATCCATGCGTGGATTCTGCAGCACTCTGTCAGAATCATGGATGATAACAAAAAAAAAAAAAAGGAAAATTACAATATGGGAGAGAGGGCATTACGGGGAGCGGGTGGGCAGCGGAGATACGTGAGAAGGTAATCCCAGGATCGGACCCTGATCCAGCTGATAATAGTGAGGGAGGGGGGCTAAACAATCGCTAACCCTTCCTCATAGCCCCCAACAATGGCCCGCAAGGAGCAGGATTAGGGATTTATACCTCGTATATTTGAACCTACAGGTACCCTCCCCCCCACTCTACAAAACCGCTCCTTCCCATCCCTATTTATAGGTACCCCATGTAGGCCTGCCCTCCCTCTATTGTAGGCAGATTAGTACCTGCTCAAATTCTTACCCCACGGGGATATCCGTTTCCCTCCTCATCGGTCTATTCTTTCATTAATAAGTAGTATATTAATTTTTTATTTTTTGTTCTGTGTATTATATCTTTTTAAGGTTCGAGTCGAAGGACTACCTTTTACCGGGTATTGTAGTCTTCGTTCACATTTATAAAACTCTTAGGAGAGGGCAGACAGCCAGGAGAGGTACCCCAAACCTTACGTTTCTGCAAAACATGGTCTTCATGCTGAAGCGGCAAACTGTCCATGGTCGGCTATTGATATCCTAGAAAACAACATCAAGATACTCGATATTCCCTTTCAGACCGCCAAGGTGCCTGAAATACCCGGGGGAGTGTGTAACTAGGGCTTCCATATTCTCATTCTCGGACGGTCAACTATCCTCGATATTCTTATCTTTGATTTTCTACTGCAAGAGCCTTAACCCACTTAGCCATCACGGCCCCCTCTCTTATTTCAAAAACAATAATTATTAACAAAACTATATACATATCTAGATACAAATTTTGACATGGCTTTCGTCGTCTGCCAGGAGTCTTAAATATAATAGTACATTCATTGAAAATACAGATAATATTAACAATCTTAAGAGGGTAATTCAGATAAAAATAATCTTCTTTATCTTAATACTTCATTTACATAAAAATAAATTGTATTTAGTTTATTTATGTTGAACAAGACTAATAACTCTTCTAAATTGATCGATATTTTTCCAAAATATTTCTCCCTAATGTAAATAAAATTTGGGCATACTCCAATAAAATGCATCTTGCCTTCTATTAATTTTTTATTACAAACTGTATATCCCGATTTCACCCGGAAAATTTCATTTTTCTAAAAACATGAACAATTCAATAAACAAAAAGTACAACAAAATAGCATTATAAATAATTAGATAGCAAAGGTAAAAGAAGAATATAGAAAGAAGAATTTACCCAGAGATTGGCTGAAGTTATGCAATTTTAATATAGACAGATGTTCGCATCTGATATGAAAGAACCACTGAGCGAAATTTGGAGAATTTAGGATAAACGATATGGATTTCTATTAAGAACAAACAAACAGAATTTCATCTTTATTTATATATATGGTACAATGATAACTGACTCCATTTATTGTATATGGCTTGTAGTTTAGGTCTAACATTTCTCCTTTTAATTTTAATATTATTTTCCCCACCCTATGTACCTAGGGTGCACAAAGCACTACGTTTGTAATTTCATTATTTACTTGTGTTTCTCCACTAGTCCCGTGGGTCATTGGCAAACTATTCCCATTACCATTAGCGAAGTAGTGGGATATCAAAATTAGTAAGAGAACAAACATTCATGCTTAACGTCTGTGTAAGCTTGGAAAACTTATAGAGGCATACCCAGCCTCTCAAGCGGAGGGTAATCTTGATTCAATAACTTTAATTACTTAAATTTGAATTATGTGTCTTACAAAAATGTGACTGAGCATATTTTACTAACACATGGCCTAGAACAAAAAAATAATTTTTTTTTCATATTTTGATCTTCAAATCAAACTGTAAAGAAAAAAAAAGTCAAATAATGGTCATAGTAATTTTATTAATCGACAAATATAAATCTTAATATAAATTAACATACAAAATTACCTTAAAGTAAGAGATGATCCCATGAGCGATAACCCGTAAGAGATGACCTTACGGACGATTGAATTTAAATATTAGATTTTCAGTTAAAGGGGGGGGGGAATAAAGAGTTAACTCTATCAGTATTATAAATCCAGTGCAATTTCAGAAATAATTATTATAAAATAGACCTGAAATGAACGCTGAAAAAGGAAGAGACAATCGGAAAAGTAAACAAGAGAATATGAAAAAAAATTTATGTATATACTTCTCACCGCAGTAGGAAGATGGTCTGACCAGACAGGTGCCCATAGGGCAGACACGCATAAAGATGGAGGAGGTTAGGGGCCGGAAAATTAAAGTCTCCGAGGCCAGCTCATCCCCTACCCCTATCGATTTCCCCCGTTCTTCTTTTCTCTCATATTTTCTAAATTCATCCGAATCATTGTGTCAGATAAAACAATTGTCTGATTTTGTCTGAATAACCTACAGCGAGTATAATAGGAATAGAAAATTGACAGAAACTGATACAACACATTATTTCTGTAAATTCCTCCGTAAATCTCTGACGACAAAAAAACTAAATATTTCAAAAGCAGATGAAGTAGTTTTTTATTTTCGAAAATCTTGTGATTTAATTACACCTTGATTTATTTTTGTTTTTAGAAAAAGTTGTATTATTCGACTATTCTTATTTTTTCTGAGCCCTAAATAATATGTAGGTATCGTATAAATTGTTTTGATGATTTGACAAATATTATGCTTTAATAATATTTATTTAGCTATAACGAGGTATTCAAACAAATTGTTATAGTTAAATAATAATTATTTAACTATAAAAATATAATAAATATTAACTATTTAATCTTATTAATAACTGAAACTTCTTAATTAATTTAATTTAACTTGAGTTACTTCAGTTTCTTAAATTAAATCAAAGTACATCAATAATCAAATTAATTAAATTTTACGAATGATTTTATTAGTGATGAGTGGAACCGATGAGATTTGTAGGGCCAATATTAGCTGATGGCACTGTAATAAAGAACCTAATATCCCAACTCGATTAAGCTTGTAACGAGATTTAAATTGGAAATTAATGTATAAAGGATCATTTTAAATAAATTAAAATCTAATAAATATATCACATGCAATTCCAATCACATCAATTAATATGATTTTGAGAACCGTGACCTACAGGATATAGTGCCTCAACTAATTTTACATGAATAAAATTGGAATAAAACGTTTTTCTGAAATAATAAAATAAAAATATTTTAACAGCAACATGATTTATTTTCACTGTCAAAAGCATTTTAAGTTAGCTCTGTAGATCAATGTCATGAAAGTTTCATGCTTTTCTTAGTTTCGCAGTTTCATTACATGTGGACCATGAAAGTCTATATGGCATTTTTCCATTTTGAGTAAATCATAGTTAATCCTATGTTTACCAAGGGTAATCTCAATTCTTAATTTTATCAAGGGTGGGGGGGGGGGGTCTACGACCCCATAGCTATTTTCAAAACGTAAGTAGAGTGGGGATAAATAGCACAGAGCAAATTATTCATTTAAAAAAATAAAATTAAAAAAACACGCTTGAGAGGCGTCCATGGGAAAACAAGTGCTTTTATCTCAAAGCTAATGGAATTCCAATTATCATCATTTCTATGCAATTAATAAAGTACCGTGTGTCGAGGAATTTACTGTTGGGTCTTTTTTAAAAGTTGCAATACAAAATTACTTTTAAATAATGAAAGGTAAATATTCAGAGCTATGGTATTATTTAGATCTGGTGGGATGTTGTTGTTTTTCAGAAAAATAACGGTTTAAAATCAGCACAAATATTTTCTTTTTAGTTTTTATTTTAATTTATTAATTTGTTTTTAAAGAATTCTTTTGAACATTTCGTCACTAAAATGCGTTTACGCACTATAAATACTAATATTTTTTTAATATACTGCTTTTTATGAGATTTTGTTTTTATTTCTGTTTTTAATTTATAAGTACAGTTAAAATTTATTCTTTAATGTGTAATCTTTATTAAAGGAATATAGTTATTGAAAAAAATTAGGCTGATTCATTTTTTTAACTTTTGACCCCTCAAGCAGTAGATGAGAGTTTTCGTGAAATTGGGTCATCGAATTCTCGAATCGCAATAATTTTTAATATTATTTATTGTTAATATAAACATAAAAATAGAAATGGACACTGAAAGTTCATGTTTTTTCTAACCTTGTGTCGAAATGGGTTAATAGGGACTTCAAGCCAAGCCACACAATATATTGTTGTCAACGAATTCCATAAAGTCAAAGGATGAAGGCATAAGATATATCACACCCGTCGTAGAAAAAAGTAACTACTAAAAAATTGCTAGTTTTGTGTTGGCGACGTATAAGCAGGAGGAATTTGCTTATTTTGGAGGTAAAATAGAAAAGTAACTCTTGAAGGCTTTCCACAAACTAAGCGATGGCGATTATTCTTCATTCGAGGGTATTCAAAATAAAAGAGATGCACAAAAAAGTTACTTCAAAATTTCAATTTTTGGGTTGTATCTTTATTCTTCGCCGGTTAATATATGTAAAAACATGTTTTATAATGAAGTAACGGGGATCGTTTAACACTAGGTTTACGGGACGCGTCATTTTGACGCATTTCGAATTTTATAAGGAAAATTAATATTAACCCGTTTGGTATTTATTAACCCGAGGTAAATATACATTGAAGTCTATTTCCTTCAAAAGCGGCGAACGTGTCTATGTAGTACTCCAATCTCTACGATGATGCGTCAATTTGACGCGATCGTAATTTAGACGAAATTTTGAGTAAACATGCATCAATAATAAATTGGAATGTACCGAGAATAGTAAGATCCTTAATATCAAATGAAACAAGCGATAAACAACGGTTGCCTATAATCAATTATAGAAAGAACTAAACGCAGAATGTCAATTGATGTCAAGAGTCCGAAAAGATTTTGAAGGTTTCAGTTGCTTAATTCGAGTATTGAAAAATAAACTACTAGAATATTTTTTTTAAATTAATAATATTATTGTAAACCTTAATTTTATTTTGACAAGAATCCCTTCTTTATCATCTAAATAAGTTTAGAAGAGGTAATACAATTTTATAAAACACAGTCAGTATTTGTGAGGAGTGTTCTGGCTCTGAAGAGATTGAAAAAAGTGTACAAACGAATTATGTGCCAAATAATTAAGATGGGTAAGAAGTACTCTCCAATTTTCGATAGATACTAAAATCAAAAGGTAAAATTGATTTTTATAAAATTTAATATTCAAGATAATAATAGAATGAGAACTCCTACAACTGAAATAAAAATTAAAAAAGTAGTTGGCAAAAAAACTTTCCAAGACCCGGAGTCTCTTACGGTAAAATAACCATTTAGGAATCTTTTTTGTACATAATGTGCATTAAAATATATAAAATTATAGCGTGTTCAGTTCATCTCAACGAATCATAAGAAAAAATTTTTGGAGTCAAATAATACGGGTTACAATAAATCTTACTACATAGCTTCGCTTGTTTGTGATCTCGAAGTGAGAAGTGCTCCGCTTCGAAGACTTACGTAGATAAGAGCATATATGTTACTTATGAACTGTTTCCTTTTTCTTTAGATACAGTTTATTTGAGTAGGTTTATTATTTTATTTTTATTTTTTTACTTTAATATTGTTTTATTTACTTGAGTAGAAAGGTACTTAATAGTCTGTCGAGTGATAGTCTGTAATGAAAGAATCGAAACCACATAAACATCTTCTGGGGAAGACTGGGAACAGAAATATTTTTATTAATATTAAGGATCTATTGATTGTTTATTATTTAGCTGACTTGTTCTAGACTATTTGACATGAAAAATGAAAATATTTAGAATCCTAACCTTCATACAGTTGTCCATAATTAAAAAGCTTGCTATTTGTTTAAAATATGAAATAAATGTAGAATATTGAAATCATTTATAATAAAATTATAGAATAATAAAAGCTTTC
The DNA here is from genome assembly GCA_911387785.2 of Aelia acuminata. Lineage (NCBI taxonomy): Eukaryota > Metazoa > Arthropoda > Insecta > Hemiptera > Pentatomidae > Aelia > Aelia acuminata. Next base: position 35,016,850 of record OU426982.1, read on the forward strand.
CATAAATATATATCTCATATTTTCATTTTTTTCTTCTGATTGCATTGCTTTCTAAGTTTTGTTATATATATTCATTCATGCATCAAATTGACTCGTGTTCGTAGATTAGGTATATAAGAAACGTTCGTAAGCCTAGTGTTAAAGCGACTAGGTCGGGGTCAGTCAAAGTTTTGATGAAGTTTGATGGTTCAGAAATTGTAAAGTTATAAACAGTTCTTTACATCGCACGTTATATACGCAAAAATATTCACCAAAATTTCATTTTCATCTCGAAAGAGTAAATTTTCATTGTCGCCGATATTTACATTTGACTTTTGTAAATAAGCAGCTCTCCTTAGAGAGAGCCAATATCAAATTTCAATTAATATCGACATCAAAGGCGGGGCCTCGCTTGGAATTGGGTTTCGTCAAACTAAACACCTGCAATTGCATTTACCTCTCTCTCCCTCTCTCTCTCTCTCTCTCTCTCTCTCTCTCTCTCTCTCTCTCTCTCTCTCTCTCTCTCTCTCTCTATCTATCTATCTCTCTCTCTACCTGTACATCTATCTATTGATCTATGGAGGGGGGGGAGGGAAGAGTAGGGCTTTGACATTATTAAATTATATCAATACATTCCATATCGAATTTACAATAACATGGGCCCGCTACACTGATATAATATAGTGCTGTATAGCCCCAAGAGAGTATCTATTTAGGCCCAGCTTTCAAGTCACAAAGGTTAATTAAATAGTTTCAAACGAAATGGAGCTTTTCGAGATTGAAGTGGCCGGCCGATGTTTATCGACGGTCAAATGCTTTCGGAATAATTAGAGTTAGCTTCATCAAAGGCAGGCTTTAAGTGCAACATATTGTAAGTACGCAGTACCATAGAGGCTCTTGATGCTATCAATCAACGGGTTCATAAATTTAATGCATTAATTACGGGTGATGCATCTAAAATTAAAACAAAACATAAAATATAATTATTCCTTTGTTCTCCCATAGTGATATAATTATTTATTTACAATCATATACATATAAAGTTCTTTTACTTCAATATATCTATTTTCAGTAGTGGGAAACTTAATCCTATTCTTTGACGATATTTTTATAGACTAATAATAGTCAAAATTTTCACTGTATAACAGAGAATATGGTTGACAAGTTATACGTACACCATTTTTTCCTATTATCAAAAAAAAAAAAAATTATTCAAGGTAAATATCACTAATCTAGAAAAACAATGGTATAATATTTTATCGAATTATGGATACCGTAATAAATTATTTCCGATCATATATTATATACACATCTTCTAAGTATATTCTATTTTATTTCTGTACCTCTGAACCTATTCGAACGTTAGTACAAATATTGCGATTTCCAGATTATTACATTATTCTGTGTAGAACTTTATTTTAAATTGAGCTATTAAAATTTAAAACACTTACAAACTTAATATTTATTACTTATTAACTTAATAATTAACAAACTATTAAAACTTAAAACACCATATTTTGAGAAAATTTAAAGCTGAATTTTGTGAAATAAGGTTGTCTTTTCTTCTTTCGCTTTTGTTGTATTAAAGAAATATAAATATATAAAATATATTTCACTTTGTCTTCTACATTATTCAAATATAAAGAAGCACGATACAAACAAACAATAACAATAGGTAATTTAATAAAAATAATAATATAAAAGCTATTAAATTGATTGGCGCTTAGTCAACTACATCACTGACCATATGAATTAAGCATATACCATTTTTTTTTCAACGGCGATACTTTTGTTTGCGAAAGCAAGTGATAGCTTAGCAGAAAAACGTAATGAGCATTAGTAACAGTTTCTGTGTTCTCCTGAAATATAACGTAATTCTTAAGAAAATTTTAGAGGAGACAAAACGAATTTTACGATGAATTCCTCAGCTACATAAAATGGAGGTCACAGTCAGTAGGTCACCAATTTAAAAAAAAAAAAAAAAAAGTTTGTGGTAGTTTCACATCGAAAAATATCGGTTAATAAACTCATTGTTGGTAATAATCGCTTCCACGACCCAAGAAAGTAAAACCATAAATAATTTCCAAAATAATATTTTTGACCTACATTTTTCGCATCTGGAAAAACAAAACGTACCATTTTTATATGTAGAAATAGGAGAAAAAAAATATGCTCCAGAGATTTTAATGAGCTTAGGCAACTTCGAATTCTAAAAGCCACTCATTAAATATGCTTCTGGAAAAGTAGGTCAAACATTTTTTCAATAACAATAACCTCCATTTTCTCCTAAAATCGTTTTCATTGTTCCAGAAAAACGCTGACGTACTAGACGTACTGACGTACTAGTTTTCAAGAAAACAAAAAACCTTAATTGATAAATTTCTTTTATTAAACTCATAAAAATCCTGTGTACATACATAACTCAACTGATCAACATTGAATTAGCATCTTATATTTACCACAGAAAAAAATCAGACAAAGGAAATCAATTCAATAATTTGAATTAAGATATCAGAAATACATTTGTGTTTGTCTGAGTTTAATTTTTTGTTGCTTTAGAATCTAGAAAATGAATACTTTTTTTTTTTTTTTATTATATTTTTAGGAACATGGAAATTTTATCTGTTTCACGATGCCAAAGATTAGGTTTAGAATTAAGTCAGGTTATACAGATATAATAAGAATTTAATTTCATGAATTGTGAAAAAGTAAACTAATTTTAGTCATTTGTTTTTGTTTTTGAAAAATTATGTATTTGTGTTTGTTTTGAGTCATGAAACTATTGCTGTACGAAAATTTTTGTTGACCTTACGATTTTTTAATGCACATTTTTAAATATGCGATTTTAAATGTTTTCATATATTCGGTATCTTTATATACTTTTTCAAATTATTACATTTAGCGATATCTTCCTCTGTAAGTCAGTATTGTACAATTATTCCTTCTTCTTTTCACCAATTCCTTACTTTACACAAAGAACAAAAATGTTGAGAATTCAATTTTTTAAAAATATAAATATCTAACGTTTCCTGATTCTTCGGACAAAATAGACTCTTATGAGTTTGAGATGGGTCGATTTTCTCTGATAAATTTCATTAATTAAAAAAAATTACCTACGCAATATTTTTATCACTAAATTACCGAAGTGTAACATAAATTTTCATATTGAATTATTAATAAATCGGTAATTGATATGATTTATAAAAAAATATAATTAATTTATTTAATTTTAGAGATATCTCGTAAACGTAATAGGTACCTATCTATAATTGATAATTGAGCAACTGTGATTGATAACGGAATGAGACATTGCGCCATGGAATTACTAACAATTTGACGGCCACGCCTACATTTTGAGATCAGATATAAGTGTGTCACAACATTATCAACAAACATACCTGTCTAAATTGTTAATAAGGTTATTACTAAAAAATCATATTAAACTTACCCTTATTTGGTAAAATTAAATTAAGTATATATTAGAAAGACGTAAAATAAACAAATATATGCTATAATATTTCAATAAGTAGTAGGTGAATTTCGTTTCAGATAGGCTAATTTTATTACGATAAAAATAGCTTAAAATTCAATTTGGAAAACATTACTTGATTATCCGCATCGAATTAAACAGGATTAGTAAATTATAAAAAAAAACTGAGTATGAGTATACGCAAAAAATATCAAAATATTTCTCACTGGTGGCTGTATAATATTTATATGAAAAATTTTCACTATTGATCGAAAAATTAAAATTATCCCACAGTTTTTTATAAAAAACAAACAAAAAGGTTAAACACAACCAATTTTAATTGTTGGACTAATAACATTGACAATGATTTTGTTTGGAGTTTTTGAATCATGATTTCTTTCGAAAAAAACGTGGCATATAAATTGTAAATATTAGTTCAAGGTAAAATTTTCTAAAATTACTAGGCGATTACTAGGTAGTTTATACAATTTAAAAATGGTATGAATTATAAAATTTATTTATTAGATAACCGTGATATTAAAGTCGTGAACACGTAACAAAGTAAATTATGATCTCGTTGATAATTCACAAAGTAAAAAAAAAAAAAATGAAACGCTTGCGGCAAAGAGACTCAGTGGGACAGGGATGTAAGGCACAAAAGTTAGGGAGATTTGAGTGGTGGGACCTAATTTCTCTAACAAAAGGATTTTCCCCCTTTTTTTTTTCTCTATCTACAACAGGCAATTACAGTCTGGGTTTTTATTTTATTTTAGTCCAATTATGCGTGAAACTCACATAAAACAATTGTAACTCCCCTGAATTAATAAGAAGATAAATTTTCAACTCGATTTATGGGAGAAAAAAAAAATATAAATTCAAAAAATATTTTTTAATTCTGCATTTGAAATTAGCTTTTGCACAGATTTAACCTAAATTTAATATGAATGTGATTTGATTAACCTAGTTTCGTGGGAAACTTTGGTTTCCCAAACCTAATGGACAAATGATTATTTCAACAAGAATAAAAAATTGTGGATCAAACAAGAGATGTAATCATTTATTAAGTAACGAGAGCTTTTTAAATTCAATCTAACATTGAACAGTTAATGGTATTTTAATTACCGCCCTAAATAATTAATTAATTACTTGCTAACAATTCCATGCACCATTAGAGTATTATGTTTTATTGTAATAAGATAAAATATAGAAAAAAAAACCTACAAATAAACATAAAATCTTTTTCCTGTATGCATCAATCCAGATGACTAAGCTTTCGAAAACATTAAGAGTAACTTTTAATGAAATCTGTTTATAGTGGTTTGTTAAAGTGAGATTTTTAAAATTGTCTAGAGAATAAAAGATTTAATTTTTTTTTCATTCATAAATAATGGTGAATGTTTGTGTTTTTTTGTAAAGATTTTTTCAATTGTATGCCATATCAATCACTTATTATTTTATAGGGATTTAATGAAATTATTAATGACGATTTCTGTCTGGATTTTGTCGAGATATGTTCTCGGTCCAGATTATTAAAAATCATTGTAAGTATTCCAGTATTTTTTTTTTTTTTTTTTTTTTTTTTTTTTGTGAGGGGTTAAGTTGAAAAATATACACACTTGTAAGGAAAAAAAAATAAAATAAAAAATACAAATGACTCACCATAAAAGGGGGACGGGTATCAGCCCTTACCATCTCAATCATTTGTACCATTTGGATGGGTTGAGCAAGCGCCAGAGTGTGTTAGTGTATAAATGTAAATGTTGTGTATTGCACTTAGTGTACTGACTGAGTGTGAGTGAGGCTGGAGGCCTGGGGGTGCGAGACCTTACGCTGCTCGGGGTGGACTGGGCCGGAGGGGGAGGGTGAACTCCCCCCCACCACTCACCCCCACCACCCCCCACGCACCAATGGAAACGATCGAATTCTCTCTTATTACAGATTTACAGGGGCTACCCCTCCATTCGCTCCCCCCTCCCCTTCCTCGCGTCTTTATAAAACAATCACAGAAAAGTAAAGATAATAGGGCGAGAGGCTTTTAAAGGTTTAGCAGCGGGTGAATAAGAGAGTGAGAGAGAGTGAGGGTGAAGGAGAGAGATAGAGAGAGAGAGAGAGGGAGAAAAGTGTGTAAGTGGTAATCAGTTACCAAAAGGTCGTGTTCAGAAGATTAGTAAATTCTTAACAGATACAACAAAAAACAGATGACGATGAATCTTTCAAACTTATCACAATGTGATCCAAAATACTAAAAAAATTCAAAGTTTTATTCACAAAAATATGCAAAAGAAGTAATTAAACTATAATCCTATAAAGAATTTGTGAAGAAAGAGTGCTTGAAATCCCTCAATGTTTTACATGTTCTGTGGAAATCTTCCTTCAACAGAACTTTTCATTGACCTAGTGACACATTTAACTTCAAGTGCGCTATTCGCTTTTCATTTACGAAAATATCGATCCATATGTAGTAGAATAAAAAGCGAAAATGAATGTTATTTACGTTTAGGATACGAAGAATGAAATTTCTATCCGATAAAATTATCTTATCTAATGCATTTCGTAAAATCTTAAGTTCAATTTATTGATATACAGGAGCTTTAAGTAATCTTGATTATTATATAATTTACTCACAAATAGATATATCTAAATTTTGCTGCTTTAAATCTTTGTTTAAAAGTTTATGAACTTTTAATATAATGAAGTTAAATTTTTTTTAAATGACAACCAAGATTTATCAAAGGTTTTCCCACAAGGTTTAGTATGAAAAAGAATTTCACAAGTTTTATCTGCTCTTGTTTGTTTATTTGTTTAACGTCTTTCTATGCTACTAAGGCTAATCGGACGATGCTACTGTGGGAGTCCTAAATTTTGCCTATCCAGGAATAATTAGGATAGGGATCTTTAACGAATACCTGACATCGTACAGACTCGGGACCTCCATTTTACGTCCTATCCGAAGGACGGCATGGCTAAGGATTTTTACTCCCATTAAAAAATCCCAGGGCCACCGCGGGTCGCGAACCCACGACCTTTAGTATTGTAGGTTGCCATGCTAACCACTACACCACAGGTGACCCCTTTATCTGCTCTTTCTGTGATATAATGAAAATAGCGAGAGCCATCCCAACATTTGCTTAGGTGTCCCTGGCAATTATGTGAGAGTGTTATGTTCCATGTCTGTGTAATATTTCGCTAACACACTTTGTCCGAGAGATGCGTTTATGCATCATTAATATTGATATTTTTTAAATATATTACAATAAGATAATTGTTTTTATATTTTTTTATGTATAAGGTACTGAATTATTTTTAAAAAATGTCAAAGATGCTTTACTCATATTTTGTAAATGTTTGTTTACTATTTTTTTTTAAGTTCAAATTCAGAAATGTGAAATTTTAAAATTCACACTAAATTATAGCTTTTATATATCACGACAAATATATTTTTAACTGAGTTTAAAATGTTTTTTTACTACTAATTTTGATTTAAGGAATGTAATAAAAACAAAAAGGAAATATTAGGCCTAATTTATTTTTTCACTTTTTATCCAATAATATCCGTACAGATCTTTCTTTATTTACCATTTGTATATTTTTATAACTGGGATATGCAGCTAGTGTTAAATGAGATGTAGATATTAAGATAGTCATAGAACAAACACCGAAAATTCAAATTATTTTATTTCTATCCTCGGAACGAAATGGGTTAAGTTCATGATGAAATTTCATATGAAAACCTAGTGTATGTCCCCACCACGATTGTCACATTTTTCGTTTAGTGAAACGAAATATCGTATTTTCAGCAGTGATTTTTTTATATATTCTTTTTTATAACTTTTAATTTATAGTGAGGGCAGGTAATTATACGGACGTTATCTCCAGAACATTCTGTAGGCAGGTACTGCGTTTTTCGGAATGAGTATAGCATATTTCTCTTAGCTATAAATCAGGAGTATACTCCATATATAATATTTCTACATTTACTATATTATATAATTTCATTCATAAAAAAAAAAGGAAACTGTGAAACTATGAATGGATAAAATGATAGGGACTATGGTTGGCTAGGGTTTGGTCCCCGTATTGACCTCCCCTCTACCTGTCTCTCACCAAGTCATCCAATTATGCAAATCAACTTCATCCAACTCCACCCTATTTACTTTTAGGATCGTCTCCAAATCGCCTCCGAAATGTTAATCTAATTAAAGCCTAACTTTTGAAATCTGAGTTTTAAGTATATTTAGTTTTTCGTCTGAGAGCATTATATCTACTTATTTAAAAAAAAAAAAAAAGTCAGAAGGGAGAGGAGAAAAAAATCTTAAAATATTAAAAGAAATTGGTCCGTTTTGAATAAGATGATTATTTACGGTCCGGCTCTTCCTACAAGGCACTCATCAAATACAATTTCGAGATGAAGGAATCTAAATTAAATTAAAAGAGTTTAGCACAAATACAAATTTATAAAGAACGTGTTGAATCAGATCAAAAGTTTCTGATAATGAATGAATAATATTCAGAATATTAATTAAATTATAATGGAATGATACCTATAATTAATTATTATTATTACTATCGTTTTTAAAGTAATAATAATTATTATTATATAGGTTTTGTTGCATCAACTGTAATGGAGCAATCACCAGGACATTTTCCAAATAAAACTCTATTGTTACACTGACGACGTATTGGCCACACCACCATTTAACAATTTAACATGTAACAATAAATGAGATTTATATGGAAATTGTCCTGGTGATTGCTCCATTACAGTTGATGCAACTAAACCTATATAATAATTACTATATCCCAGGAGGTTAAGGAACCAATTATATATTGGAAATAATTAAGAATAATTAATTACATATAAACTTACTTATACATATAAATACTATGACAACTTAATAAAGAAATCTGGTGTGATGCTCGCAACACACAACATTTGCACTTACCAACTTACTTTGATTAGAAATTGACGTGTTTTGTTAAATGCCAATTCTCAAAGTCACACAATTTTCCACATTCTTTTAATTATTTTTGTTTGTATATGCTCTTTAAAGTACACTAAATTTGTTTATTACTAAGTAAAAGTTTTTAATTGTGATGGATCGTCAATGCAAGCATAATATTCCAAGTCGTCTGACTTTATAATTATGTATGTAGTTGTTGAAAGCTTCATATGGCTCCCACAAAACAAATAATTTCCATTAAATGAACAGAATATCTCAAACTACAAAGCATTGGTTTATCATTAAAGGCGTACTGCACATGCGTGGGCTCAACGTGTTTTATGAGTTGACAGGATATTTTTCTTTTTTTCTCCGGTACATGTTTGCTTGATTTTTTTCATACTTCAAATTTGACCAATTCTTATTTTTAGGCGAAACGAGAGACTGATAATTTCTCCATATAAACAAAAAAAAAGGTGTTTTATAGGAAAACAAAGAAGACCCTTTCCCCCTTTAAGACCACTAATAATAATAAAGCTTACCTTATATCAAAGAATACTTGATTCTCATTAAGCATGACGAGTTTAATCAAACTAGTTAAAGCTATTTTTGAGAAAATCGAAAAAAAAATTGAAAATGGGAAAACAAGTTATTAAATAAAGTGCCCTCTCCGGTTGATCGATTTTGATGAATTTTTTGCAGTCATATCTTGGGCATTATACATATACCAAATACCCAATTTCAGGTTCGTACGGTTTATAGTTTTTGAGCTAGTCTGTTCACACACATACACAGACCAATTCGCGGGACTTGGTTATTTAGACTCAAAGGACCCCAAAACGTATATTTATTTAATTTCTTCATTATTATACCAAATACTTAATTCGAAAATTCCATCACGTTTGCTTTTCCTGGATATTCAATTGTTACTCTCAATTGAATGTAACACTAATGTGTGTTAAAATAATTTTTATTAAACGAAAATAATAATTCATAATGTCACACAAACATAAAAACACAAACAACTTACAAGGTATCAACTTGTAACGATACAGTAACACAAAAAGAACCACATGATTCGAGCTTCAGAGCAACTAACTCCCCAGTCCATCGCTCCTTATATTTAGTCTGAATTGGAACAGTCTACAAGGTTAGAAGGATAGAAACTCCCGACAAGGTTAGAAGATTCTCAAACAGATACTAGAACAGTTTTAAAAAGTCTAGTATATACTCTTTTCGATCATATGTTTTGTGTTTCGCTATACAATACCTACATGTTAAATTCTGTCACCTCAAACTGACTACCAAGAAGTTACTCTTGATTTTCTAGTTTCAATTTTTCCTCTGGTTCCGAATTCAAATTCGTAAATGTCTATCATGGTTGGTAATACGAGGTGTTAATAATATTAAATGTTTCTCATAAGTGTAATTGTTTCTTCGCTCAAGAGAAAATAAATCAAAAAACATTTTTTCCAAACTTTTGAACAATTTATACAATTGTCCCATTTATTTTGAGCAATCATTCATCAAACCCCCCTATTTCATCCTAATGATAAAATTGTGAGCTCTTCGACAAATTTCAGTGTTCAAATGGACTGTTAATTCAATATTTGATTTTTTGCTGTGTAAGTTGTGTAAATTGTAACCAATTTCAAAAGTACTTATACTTTAATATTTATCAATAATCTCGTTGTTTTAAGAGTTGTGTTATTCAGAAATAAACGACCAGAATAATAACAACCTACTTAGAAACTAAATTTTAAATGAACAACACTTTTTGACGGAATCGGAGAGTCGGACCTACGGTACTACTGTGCCGACAAACAAAAAGCGATATTCTTTTTGAGAAGAGCAGTATATTGCGAGTGTTTCTTAGGCAGTCGAAGATGGTAATCCTGACTAATCCAGAAAACACTTAAAAGGTTGAAATCAGTTTCAGGAAAATAATTAACACGAAATTAAACTATACTCAGCTGCATGTATTTTTGCTTTTATTTACCGTGTTATTTTCTAATTCGAATATTTTTCACCGTGTTATTTTCAAACTCGAATTTTTCACCATTTTGTACAGTTATTTATTTTCCCCCTCAATTCGATCAGTGATTTTGAACAAATAATTAAAATATCATTATTTTTTTATACTGGTAAAGACGTTTCAGTTGAAATTTTAAGATATAATCGCCAAATTCCAGATAATGTATAATTAATTACAATCACTAATCACCATGGAACCAATATTTCACATATTCTGTTGAATAAACATGGTGATTGATTAGAGAAAAAAAAAACAACATTTTTTTAAACTGTCATATAATAAAGAATTCTAATTTTTTCTGTTTAATTTGATTGTATAGTAAATTAATAGGATGTTTAAAAGATAAAACTTTCAGGAGTTTAACAATCATCGACATAAAAAGTGCGCTTATCAATGGCTGAACCCAAAATTTTTTGTATTTTTTTCACTACCTAAAAACATGTGCTAACATGCATGCAATATCCAATTAATCTATTTTGAAACTGATTTTAAGCAACTATTAATTTGATAGTGGGCGCTTGTAACGACATCAGGGGACATTCAACAGAAGAGGAATGGCTTTGAAGGTGAGTTTGATAGACATTGACGAAACTGAATAAAATAGAAACTGATATAAGTTGGCACTCCAAGACTAAGCCGGACTAAGTCCTTGCGGGCAGCTGAAGAGTGCGATGGTACCAGCTCGGTGCTCCAATTAGCGGTAAGGGAGGTGCTCTACCCGCACAACTAAGCCTTGATAACTTTATCAAAGCTTACTTAATTAACCGTAGATGGCCGGGGCTTACGCCGATGTAGGACAATTAAAGGCGTCTAATTGGCCTAATCCTGCTCTGTTATGGATGCGGTCGGGGGAAAGGGGCAAAAAAAAAAAGAATCGAAAATAGCCAGGGCCTGTGGAAGGGGTCTTTGAAGTAGGCTCATTGATTGGGTCCAGCGGCCCCCTATTTCCATCCCCACGAATAAGCCGAGTATTCAGTTCTCTGCTTTGGGGAGGAGTGTGGTATGGTCAACTGCACCGGAATGGTGGTGAAGGGGGTTTAGCAGTAACAGAGGTTGGCGATGCTTGCCCCGGATTAGTAACCATCCGAAAAGAGAGGGAAAAAAATCTTGAAACCTAATTCGTATACGACAGAATACTAAAGTCAGTGGGAGTTGTAGTGAGTTGGGGAGTTTCAAGTGGAGTAAATATTGAAGTAATCGACTTCGTTGTCGTTTCAAGACTTGTATGAGATTCTTGAAGAGACTCGATTCATGAAAGACCTGTTCAACAGTATTATACTTCAATTTATTATGTTGTAATTTCAATAAAACTGGTATTTTAAATATTAGTCTGGATTGGTAATAAACTTTACTAGCTTGATAATAAGCTGATTGAAAACGGTTGAAATAAAATTAGAGTTTACAATGCTAGGCCCTCCTGACCAAATCTATTAAGATATTAGCATTTATCAAAAATATTAGAAATTAAACATTGAATTATTAATATGGGTGATTCTCATTTAATTTGACCATTTAACTTTTTTAGAAATGGAATTTTGGGTTTAAATAAATTCAACTTATGAATAAAATTTTATCTGAATATCATCAATAAGATGTTCAAGGAAACAAAAGTGAACAAGTTCACTTTCAGTATAAGTCAGTTCGTCAGTATAAGTATTTTTTATTATTTTTTCAACTCGAAAATGAGTTTAGTAGGAGCGTTTCTGTATTTTTATTTACATATTTTTTGTAATGCTTTTTTTTTTTTTTATTCTCGCTCACTCTCGTCACTCCATATCACCGCGTAAAAACTCATTTGTAAGGCTTCGAATCTTGTTTTCCTTTTGTTATACAATAATTACTAGCCTGGCGTCTATTCCTACTCCTTTACTTGCCAAGCTTAGTATCCTGTACTTTCTCGCTAGTTGATCTATGAATAAGTCGTTCTCTCAAGCCTTAGGTTTTTCGTCGGATATTTGCAGCTCATTGATCATCTCGTTGTGAAATATATATGCTGCACAGTTTTTACTCAGTTCAGTGTCAACGATTCACCCATAATAAATTCGTTCACTGCTTTACATGTAGGTCAAATTCAAAGACTGAGAGGTATTTTCACAAGCTGAGTAGACTGAATATTTTTACAAGCTGCCTATTTGCTTATTTTCTTTCTCTTGGCCAACATCTCTTTTTTATTAAGAATATATTTTATATTATGTCCCAAGTCTATTTTTTCTTTTCTCTATTGCTCCTTTCTACAGCTTGTTAAAATGGCTATAAAAAAGAAATGCATCATGTAGGCATTTAAACATAACAATAACAACACTTCCCCAGAATTTTTTTTCCGTCACGAGTGTTACGTAACACTCGTGACTTTTCACAAAAAATCTCTATCCTTAGCTAAACCAAGTGTCGGACATTTATGAGAGGATGAACTCGAATAAATGTCCCTAAGCAACATCTTTTGCCGGTATCATTCGGATTTTTCAATGAACGCTGATACATACAATTAACGTAACACTCGTGACAACTAATTTTTGTGATATACATTATTTTGCATTGGATATCAAATGACTGCCTATTAGATAGTTTCTTCACGAAGTCGACTGATAGCCGGTATCATCAACAAAGGTTATCATGGCCATTCCCAACATTTTCTAAGGACAGTGTTGCCCAGAACAGCCGACAAAACTCGCCTTGAATTTTTCTACTAAACTTGGGGACAGATGCATTTTCCTGATTTACATACAGATAACTAAACATATCACTCACACCTTGAAACAACACCGTATTACAATGAAATACCTCATTGTTCAAATTTAATCAATTATCAGGGGTTCATTTCTGGATGTGGTGAACTAAACATAACCAGCTTGGGGACTGTAACACTCGTGACATTTTCAAACTTCACATTGAGATATTTTGTTTTTTATGAGGCCTAGATTCATTTAAATGTTACCATCGTATTGCTATAACAGCAAACTATAAAATAAATATCCAACAATATTTTTTGGATATGAAAAAATATCTCAAAAACGAATGTTAAGACCGGAGACACTAAATGGTCAATTAATTTGAGAATCACCCATATGGAATAACTAGTATATATAATAATAACTAATCAGAGAAAAATTTTAGTACCAAATTTTTATTTCCTAATTTTTGCCTGGGTTCCAGCACACTATGGCATTGCAGGATATGAAAAATCTTACCATACCGAGCTGCCTATTTGCCTAGTAGAAGAGAAACACCAGGCCAGGTCAAAGAAGAATGGTTGAACCATGGCAAGAAAACACAAATATCAAAGTGGAAAAAATATTTGATAAGGTTGCATAGTAAATAAACAGAAATTAAAAATAGCTGAAAAATGGAACACATGCTGCCGAACATTGAGAAGAAAAGAAGTGATACTTATGTTAGTAAACTTAGAATCGAACAGTGGCACTTTATCCATGGCTATCTCCTTAGAGACCTTGAAGCACCAACGTGCGAAAAATGCGTCTAAAATACAAATGTTACTATAATGTCCTCAATATGAAAAAATTAGAAAGAAAATAACATCCCCGAGATCTTTAAAAGAGGCACAGGGGGATGATGAAGAAAGGATCTCTATACTGTTTAAGGCTTTGAGGGCCACCGGTTATTAAAATAGTATCTAAAACTTAGTTAATCCCGCCAATAACTCTATAGGGTAGATCAATTTAAGCAAAAGTTAATAATAGTTTCATCCATGTTTGAGGTAATTTTCAAATCCTAAGTTCGGGTTATAGCCAATTAGTTATTATTTTTAATAAAAAAGCAAAACTTGGTTCCTGTCCTAAGCTGTGAAATAAAAATAATTTCTTTTCTTCTGTGTTAATTAGCATCTAATAATTTTTCCTTATATTTAATAAAGTTATAATGTAGTATTCAATTTTCAATAGTGTTTCTAATTAGTATGTAACTATAGTATTTGGAAAAAGAAATATATTATATATTTCTGTAAACGTAATATATATATCGATCAACATATATACATTATAAACGTATAAAATCGTTAATAGATCAAATATATTAAAAATAAGATATTATTTTATAATTTTGTTTACAGAAAATTGTGGACCTACGTTGATATTATATTATTAAGAAATGTAAATTCCTAGTTTCAAAAAAAAACTCAATTTGAAATTTATTTTAAAATCTACATAAAAAAAAAATAGAATGATGAATTTCGCATTTATTTTAAGTAATATTTTAATCGTTTAAATAAAATTAAACTACTAATAATATGTGACGTTAATATTATTTTTTAAAATAGCTGAGATAAAACCCAATAACGGTAGATTATAGAAGTAAGCGTTACGTTTTGTTACAACTGACAGAGGATGAAATATGGAGCGTTGAGCTTGGGTAGGAAAGGTCATTGGGTCAGGTGCGACCTGGGTCATTCAGCTTGTAGTGTTCAATTAGTCCTCGAGATACCAAAGACTACATCGGGTCTTTCATCGAATGAACCAATTATTTCAAACGATAACCGAAATTATTTTATCTATAAATCTATAAAATGACTCACTATTTCATGATGTCTTCATATTCCAATCACTAGCCGGGGAAAAAAAAAAAAAAATCGGAAAACAATAATCTTGGATTATTTTTTTTTTTTATTTAAGAATATTTGAAAATCAATTCCACCATCTTGTGTTTGTTTATTAAAGGATTATTTAAAAGAAATATTATTTACAATAATTATTGTTTTAGGAGTTCTGGTATGCGAAATTTGTAGTTGACTACAACTAGCAATAACTACAATTAGATGTAAAGTGATTTGAAAAAAAAGAAATAAGTATCATAAACAATTTTTTATGGCATTAGATAAAATTCTAATACTACTTAACATATTCGCTGGAGCTGTTTAACTTCACGGCACTTAATGAATCAACGTTTAATTACCGGACCACGATTTTAAATTAGTGAATAGTACATATAAATAAGAAAAAGTGTAATATGTTTTTTCTTATTTTCCTGAAAACTCAACATCAACTGCATTGAAGTCCTGTGTCCAATTAATGGAAGTTCTTGCCAGAGGTGTTAATAAACGATATTTTTACTTATAGTAATAGCGAGTTACATTTTTAATACTTCACCTGAAAGTAAACCGCGGCAATTACAGCAGAGATTAAATTGCAGCAAGCACAGTTAGCAGCTCTACGAGTAACCGGACGATTACATTCGTTGTCTAGGACATAGGCGTGCAGATTGCGACCACATTTCTGTTTCTAAAAACATTAAAATATGAAACATTTATTTTCGTAATTATGTTTAATATTCTCTCCTTTTTTTCATATTAGTTTCAGGTGTGACTTTTGTTTGTTTTATTTATTAATGAAAAGGAATTTCTAGTTCTTAATTTTTTTTTTGTTTTATTATTATTTAGCTATCCCATTATAAGTCTAAACATGTAATACAAACTGCCGAAATTATTTGATAAATGGTGTTATAAATAGCTAATATTAACGATTCTACCCTCCGAATAATTATTGAGAGTTTAGTAAAAAAATAATAATATTAACCCTCCATCCCTAATTTGGAATGATATTTGACAAATCGGTCACGATTCCATCAATTAATGGTCGTTTTATTTATGATTAGAAAAACAAAAAAGTATACTCGAGTATGTATTTTTGGTTTCTTGTTTATTATCAAAAAGTATGAGGTGAGTTTTCGTACAGTTATTAACCAACTGATATTTATCTATTCCACGAGCTCCTCTTTTACCTTTTAGCAATATGCAGTCAATTTTCGGTAGGGAAACTTTTTGGCGAGGGGCTCCACTCAGGGGTTGACTAAGAGAAGGGTTTGCCTGTATTAGGAATTCATATATGCTTTCTACTCGGCCTGGTGTAGAGATGCAAAGTAGGAGCCTGGAAAGAACAAAGTAGCATTTGTTTGTAAACGACTTTTTTCCCTTCCTTTAGAACATGAACAGCCGTTCCTAGGAGCAGCAGCGCAAAGAGCTGTGCAGCACGCTACGGTTATAAACTTCACATCCTCTTCAACACGTACTCTAATATAATTAGTTTTACTTGAAGAAAAAAATAGTGTCTTTCTTCCATGTGGAATTCATACATGAGTAATACAATTTGTATATAATATACACCTCATCAGGAGTTGTATATTATATACAAAAAAATACATGTCTGTACGTCTTATCGAATGGCTGCAAATTCATCATATTCGCAGTCAATCTAACATACGTTTTCCTTAAAATAAAGTGTCAAATCAAAAAAAGTCTTGCGAAATATCACACAATGATATTTTATTTCTTTAAATTATGGCAAAGCATATATTTATAATATTTTTAATTTATATATCAAGGCGTCAGAAAAGAAGATGGCCCCCAGATATAATTTATGAAATGGAGGATATTTCTTGTGAAAAAGGAGGACATTGGTAAAAAAAGGGGAACAAACACAAGATTTTTTTGAGATATTAAATGTTTGTGATACTCTGTGATTGCAAAATGTTTAAAATTATATTTCACTATTAATATAATTAGTCTTTATACAGCTCCAATATTCTATTTGTATCGTTCATCGATCCATTGTGTGTTATTGTGGAATAACAGTCTTTCCACACTAGAGTTGTGAGAAGCGAAGAAAAACTAACGAATTTTAATAAGTTCAGAAAATACTAGTTAAAGTAAACCGTGTTGTCTTTAAGTTTTTAATTCTCATTGAGTATGACTTCAAATAGAAGTCTATTAAAATTTTATTTTTTAAATTCGAATTTGCAATAAATGCCGGGAATTTTGTCATATTTTCCAAATGCCGGGAGGCAGGACAAAGCATGAAAAGGACATGTCCTCCCCAAAGGACGTCAGGTCACCTAACTCGGCGGGACCTTCAAATTTAGAATTATTATTGGTTGGCTACCGATAGGTATTTTCTCTACAAGTTTATTCGTGAAATTTTTTTGTTTCTTTTTCTTCACATTTACTACATCAATATGGTATGATATAGTTGTTGTTCAACAAATGCTTAAAAAAATTATAATTTATCTTCCTTTTTTTACTTTCACTTACCTATATATGAAATATGTAGTAAGTGGAAGTATTGCGATCGTGAAAAATTTCGACTTCCGGTTTTCAACGGAAATACACGTTTTGGGGTCCCCTGAGTCCAATTAACCAAGTCCCGCGAAATGGTCTGTGTGTGTGTGTGTGTGTGTGTGTGTCTGTGTGTGTGTGTGTGTGTGTGAACAGACTAGCTCAAAAACTATAAACCGTGCGATCCTGAAATTGGGTATTTGGTGTAGGTATATGCCCGCGATGTGACAGCATAAATTTCATCAAAATTACTTAAAGGGATGGGGTACTTTACTTAATAACTTTTTAGGTTTTTTTCGATTTTCTCAAAAACGGCTCTAACGATTTTGATTAAACTGAGTATTTCATCTATTTATATGCCCGAGATATGACTGTAAAAATTTCATCAAAATTGATTAACCGGAGGGGGGACTTTACTTAATAAATTTTGTAACATTTTCACGTGTTTTTTTGATTTTCTCAAAAACGGCTCTAACGATTTTGATTAAACTTAGTATTTGATCTATTTATATGCCCGAGATATGTCTGTAAAAATTTCATCAAAATTGATCAACCGCAGGGCGCACGTTACTTAATAAATTTTGTATCATTTTTACGTGCTTTTTTTATTTACTCAAAAACGGCTTTCACGATTGTGACCAAACTGGGTATTTGATGTATGTATATGCCAAATATGTGATAGCCAACATTTCATCAAAATTGATCAACCGAAGGGGGGTCTTTACTTAATAAATTTTGTATCATTTTCACGGGGTTTTTTATTTACTCAAAAACGGCTTTAACGATTAATAAAAATAAGATATGAATGTAGAAAAATGTGTGACTTTGGGAAATGATATTTAAAAAAACACCTCAATTTCTTATCTAAGTAAGTTGGTAAGTGAAAGTTGTGTGTTGCACGCACGCACCAGATTTTCGTCTATGTTTCAGGAAGAGTAGAAAGGATCGAAATACAAATAGTCAAGGATAGCAAATGTGTAGAAATGAAAATAAAAATGGGTAGATTTCTTTATATTTATAATGACAAAATGTGAATTAAATAAGGATGAAGATAATGTGGAAGGAAAATAAAAACTTTAAAATTATAATAATGTAAGAATGAAAAAAAAATTAGAACAGTTGTACTGTCTGTCTGTGTAAACTGTAAAGAGGTTTATAAATTTAATAATAATGAAGTAATTTTTAACTAAATTATTATTCTTACAAAAAATCAATTATTTTTTTATAATTACGATTTTTGTAATCTTCAAGTCGTTTAAAAAATAAATAATGTACCTACCACTGCTTTGGTCTTGGGTTCAGTACTGTGTAAGAAAGCAATGTTTCCAGGTCAGCGTTCATACAAGGAGGTGATTTGACAGTGATCACGCTCAAACGCCAGCCTCCGCCCCCTTAATTTTTCAATCAAACGTACACAGTTAGTTAATAGAGGCTGCGTTTGCCCCAGGAGGGTCTCTCGGACCTCGAGACGATCAGTGGTACAATATTAAAGATACCCTTTTATTTAATATGATCGATTTAAAACCCTGATTTCATTACGACTTTCGCCAATGGACTTATCAAAAATAAATTAAACCGCTATACCTAAAAAGATAAAAAAAATTATTTTTTGGCTCTCCGAAAAAGGTGAGTTTTTGCAAATTCGTTAGTAACGCTTGACGACATTCATTATCAATACTGGATATAACAGTCTATTCTACAGTTAACTGCATCATGCTTAACTCATCATTATGATTAATATTGCTGATTATTGTAGGGAATTTTTTTAAGTACTAATAGAAAATCAGAATGGGAACATATTTATTTAAATCGATTTTGATGAAATCACATCACAATTTTTTGTTCTAAGTGCTATTATAATATAAATTTAATGACATCTAATCACATCTTAAAAGTTTCATATCATGTTCAATTTCTAATAAAATTGATTGATTTGAGACCTTATAAAACTTACACAAACATGAGTTAAATAAAATTTTATAAAATAAAATTATATATAAAAAAAAAAAGAAAGAAATACTTTTCTGTCTCAAAAATGAAAAGTTAAATCAAGTCACATTTGCTAATGGAAAATAGTCTTTTTAGGTATTTTGCATTAACATAATAGAGGTGGAGGTTCTTTCTCGTTGGAAGGAATGAGTTCTTCAATCAAGTTAAGTGATGGTTGGAAATCTTGCAAAGTTACCTACTTTCATTTCACTTTCGTTATAGGCGAATAAAAATGGAGTAAATTTAAATCAAGTGTAACAAAAATTTATATTTTTTTCATATACTTATGGGTTGGTAAATTTTGTTTTCGTAGTATTATATGTTAAAAACTTAAATATATACTATAAGTTTCTGATGATTTTGTTTTCAATTAATACATATACTTATAGGTTATTTATCAATTGTGCTATTAATTATATTTTTTGTTTATCTATATTTACCGAGCTGTTTATTTTTATTTGATTTAAATTCGTTGAAGCATCTTTAGGCAGATTTTGACAAAATTAGTCATAAATAATAGATGGCGGTTAACGAATGAAATGATCTATTAATCGACAATTCCAATAAAGTTAACTGCATCAACCATCATGTATAAATAAGGAATAATTTCTGTTATCTTAGATAAACATTGCAATATAACGTCATCGATTGATAAATGTTATCAGATAAATCTCAAATGAGTGCAATAGATTATTCTTCAGATAATTTTCCAAATTATCAAAGATTATCGTTTTATTTGTCTGATGCAATTAAGATTGTAACCTGAAATAAAACCAAAAGATTGCTTCGTTACAACTAAGAGTTCCAGACTTTTGTTGTAACCATTACGTAACATATTAGTACGTAATCACATGTTAAAAATGTGACGGGAATTTTCTAGGCCTTCTATGATGTTCTTTTCCAGAATAAATATAAGAAACGTAAGGACGCTTTTGAGTCACTTGTCGCTTCTTGTAATTTTGTTGTTAATTTGAGCTTTTATTGTGTAACTTCCTGCTTTATAATTTTTAATATTTTATACATTGTTACCTTGTGAATAATCTCACTTTTGTCTTATTATTGAAACCAGATATAAATAGGTTTTTTTATACGGAACCTAGATATTATTAGTTTTTAAATTTTATTTTCACTTAGTTGCCTTTTACTTCAAAAGCGTTGGGTTTCTCCGTAAGTAACCTTTAAAGTCGGCAAACTAACCCCCTACAACCTATGATAAACATTTAATTGTCATCTTCTAGCATATATACTCATATATTTGTCTTCTTTTAGCCATGATGAAGATACACATATAGGGATCGAAACGTTGGTTTTCCCAAATAAAATAAAAATAACTGAAAATCCTGAATATCAATCAACCTATTTTAAAGGGGTTATTTAAAATACAACTATCAAAATACAATGATTAAATAATTATAAATAGAGATCGTGCACCAAATTTTTAACAATATTTAAATTCCTCATGTTGGAAGAGGGTAAACAATACTTGTTATTAATGCCGACTGGAGATAAATATTAAGCCTATTTGAGAGGAGCCCTTTGCCTGGGCGATGATCCCTAAGCGGATGAGAGCTTTGGGGTCACTGATGAGTTCTGATCGGCAGAGAGGAGAGAGAGATAGAGAGCGTTATAGAGTGAGAGAGCGCGAGTGAGGGAGAGAGATATTGAGTGAGATGGAGAGTGAAAGAGAGAGAGAGAGGAGAGTTATCGAGCGAGGACCCTAAGTTTTGGGATAACACGCCCTTACTGACTGCTGCTGAGTTAGCGGTTTGTTAGAGATTTGACGAAGGGCAGGCCGTAGGGCCAACAATAGAGAGCTAGCCTTTTCTCTGTCGGCGGCCCACGTGCCCTTCAAAGGGATTTAGCCTCTTCCTCTTCACTTTCCCTTCTTCTCCATACCTTTCACATGTTACAGGTACCCTCGGCTGCAGCTTCATTGATTCCCGAAACGTATAAAGGAGATAAGGGAAAAATGGGAGTTAGCCTAGCCTTCGAGTTTGTTACGATATTGGAATGACTATTTGAAACATAAATTGGTAAGGTTTATTTTTAAAAAAGGTTTTGTCACATTTTTACTGGGTAGGTAATGCATCAAGCTAATATTTTGTTTATATTTCGCTTCTAAGAATCACTGTACCATAGATCTTTTGTAATATAGTTTTTGGAGACCTGGCGATGGCCAACTTCTCCACTCAAGCCACGTACAGTAGTAGCTGAAGTGCTCTCACCCAGTCTCCACTGGTTTTATAACAGTGATGCGGCTGGGAGAGAAGCACCGGGATCTCCTAGGGTCTTGTTTTGCTTTCCATAAGTGGGAGGCAATGCGGGAGTCAGAGATCCCTAGGCGGAATGTATATATTGTATATATAAAGAATCCCTGTATATATTTTTTTTTCTATTTCGTATGTATGTATTTATTTTATATTTTGTTTGTATATATTTTAGTTCGTTTCTAATTATGATCTTGTGTGAATGAATCTTTTGAGCACTAATATTAAATGTCATTAAGTGTGGCAGATTGTATTATTTCTTTATCAATAAAAAAAGAAAAGAAAAAGGGGATCACTCTAGATAATAAGATTATACAACAATGGTTGGGTTACATTACTTCTATCGGAAAGTTCTGTCAGGTTTTTTGAATAAAATGAAATAATAATTTTTCATACTTTGCATAAGCTTCATTGAATAATGTAAATATTGTAATTACTTATGTACGCTACTTGATGGATAAAATTTCCCTCTTTCTGCGTGATCCAAATTCTATGTGGACTGACATTAACATAAAGTAAATATATAGGCATTTCATATTGAATATCACTAGTTTCCTTTCTTGGAGTGCTGCTATCCAATTGTTGGGATTGTATATTTGAAATTATTTTCTTGATGAATGGTTCCATCTGCTCAAAATGTACCAGTCTTCGAATATCTTAAGATATACTCTTCCCTTATTTAGGCTCTTGGTGTAGAGTTGGCGGAAGCAGGTTTATTACGCTCAGAGGCGTATAATAATTTAAATCGTTGATTAGACATAAATGTCTAATCAACGATTTAAATTTTTTTGATACATCTTCTGTAAGTCCTCTAAGAATTTGTATCAACTCCATACACTTTCAATAAATTCCCTTCTATAAACTTATATATTATTCCTTGCTCGTACAGAAGATAGTTGCTTCAATGAAATTCATGAGGAGCCATGATTACAGAGTTGCGTCTTAGTATCCTTGCTGTAGTAAAAAAAAGTATTTATCGGACAGGACAGAACTATCTGATACACCTAATATATTAATGTAAATCGATTATTTACCAAGAGTTGAAAAATAAAGAGAATAAGCGAATGGATTTGGGTGATTATGTGGAGAGTAATTGAGTATCGCAAGTGAGTCTTTATAATAATCGTAAGTAGCTTAATTCAGAGTTCAGAAAGCTCTGTGAAGTTGTTGATTGTACAAGACGGATGTATGAATACATATTCAGAAAAAAACAACTCACATACATCGGTTATGTTGCACATAATGACTTATAATTTCTCAGTGAGCATCTTAATATAATCTTGCTTATATTATATTTTAAATGAAATAAGCATCGGAGGCTGAGGTTATTTTTCAAAAAGAAATATTTTTAAAAAAAGAGTGCCTGATTGTCATTGTATCATACGACGAACAGATATTAATTTATAAATTAGTAACACAGTCTGTAAAATCTAACAGTCTTTGATTATCTACTTAGTAAGAAGGGTTTATTTTAAGAGATGAAATAAACATGGTTATTATTCGGAAAAGGCTTAACTGAATAGCTTTCTCGAAGATACGTAATGACGTTTATTAAGTAAAATTAGTGTCTGAATAATCTAGAAGACGTCAGAATCATACGGACACCATGATAAGATAAGGAGATGGACGTGGGAGCGGGAACAGATGTCGAGTGCGACTGTTTTATTCATGGTCGCGTGCCCAGGGCCAATATCCTAGTCTTCATTGTTACCCTGGACCCTTTTAGTCCGCCATTGGTCCTTTTTGCCCGAGGGCCAACGCCCAACTGAAATCCCCCTCGTTCGTGTCCCTTCGTAGCATCTCCACTCCATGTAGATAGGTAGCCACACAGCAAGAGGGGCCATGAAACTTGAGGACAAAAGAACCTGCGCTACAATACGAATACTCATTTAATTCTATTCACATTCAAGAGATATCCTTTAAGTTGAATTATAATAGTAAAACTTGCCCATTATCCCAAGATGAATAAAAAGATCTTGTGGGGTGCGCGCAACAAAACTTTCACTCAATCAAAGTACTTAGAGTAGAAATCAACGTGTTTTGATAAATGTGTTAACCTCATTTAGCAAGTTCACGGAACATAGCTTTTTCCACACCTACTTGTAATTCTCCATAAGCTAAAGAGTATTACAACCACTGAAAAACTTGAAAGACCTCAATACTTGTCGATTTATTATTGTTCATTTTTTTTAAGGGGCATAAAAAATTCTAATTTCATCGAAGTCGATTTTTTTTTTTTTTTTTACTACTAGGGTTAACCGTAAAGTTATTGACACCCTTAAGACTACATTCCTGTACTGATTAAAAAAAAAAATATTTTATGAAGGGATCAAATTGAAACTTCCTACAGCTCCTCTTTGTCTATCCTTATAAAGGCTCAAGAGGTTTTTTGGGTCAAAAGTTCAATAGCTGTGGATTTAATTGTGAAATCTTTCCTAAGGTTAGTTTGCTAAACACTTACTTCATAGCTGACTTAGAGGAGCCCTTCAAACATTAGATTCATGCATATATTGAAATAAAATTAGGACTTGTTCACTATTTCTTCAAGTTAAAGTTTGGGTGTCAATAACTGTACTGAGTGCCAATAACTGTATGGTTTACCCTACTTGCCTTTTTGTAAATATATCGTGAAGGTGAATCGATGTAAGGTGGATTTACGGCTGATAGTAAATAAAAACTAAATTTCAAAATTTCTGCCTTTCCGATATCCGAGAAAGATTACTGGTCCTCTGAAACCACCTTATATTTCATTCTGAAATCTATTATGGAACATTGTTTGTAAAGTTTGCAAATCTTTTATTGCTAAATAAAAGTTTTTATTTTTATTTGTGTTAATACGGTAATTTAAAACTGCAACGCGTCTGATTTTATAACCCTCTATTTATATATTTATAACTTAATTTACTTATCATGGAAGCAAATACTATGTATGTTTCAAAGCAAGTTGACAACTCTTTCCTATGAACCTAACAGCTAACAGATAATAACAACGGTCTGTCATTAAAGGCGAACTGCGCATGCGGGGATTCAACATGTTTTAAGAGTTCCCGAACTTTTTTCTTTTATTCTTCCGTAGTTATTTCTCGATTTTTTTCATATTTATTCAATCCTGGTTTTTAGGCAAAATGAAAGATTGTTAATAAAATGTACTCTATAGTAAAAACTATTTTTTTCCTTCGATTTAAGCCCCCTAAGAACATTTCTATGATGATAAAACCTACCTGATATTAAATAATAAACACTATTCTCAATTAGCATGACAAGTTTATCCGAAATTCTATTATATATCATAGTAAGACTTGATGAATGAATACTAAAGAATAAACCTGTTTAATTTATTTATATATTTATTTAGTTTTTTTGGGAGTTGCGTACAACATCTAAGGCTAGAGGCACCTAATTTTAAACAAATTTTATATAAATACATATTATATAAATACATTTACTTGAAAAGGGGCAACGGTAAGGAACTATTTTCACAACTCCTGCTCAAGACTTAGTTCGTAAAATAGGGTGAGGACAATGCTTATATTTATTAATTAACTATATGCATAGTTCGTTTTTTTAATTTAACCTATGGCTAATCGGACTATAGTCGTCATAAATTTTGCCTTTCCGAATGTAATTAGGATAGATATGTTTAACTGGCATCGCATAGGATTCTGATTGACATTTTACGTCCCCTCCGAAGGACTACATAACTATGGATTTCTCACTCCCATTAAAAATCCTAAGGCCACCTGCCCTGCTAAGAACTCGCGACTTGGGTCATAGAAAGTGGCTATACTTATCATTAGTATAGACCTCATTATTAGCGTACTGATTATATGTTCAATATAAAAAAATGTAACAGAAATACGCTGTGGTGCACTGAAAGCATGTAGAAGTAAAGCTTTAATTAATACTATTCAACATACTTAAGGTAATAATTTCAGAAAATATATTAATTAAAGCTCCTTTTACCTACTGCAAAGTTAGGTTTTTGAGGTACGAGTTGCCACAGAAAGTTTTGCTGTATATATGGGTTTGTGAAACTGTCTAGGATCAGCTATTCACATGTACACTTTTATCTTCATATTCATGATCCCATATGTATGAGAGGAACTACCTTTTCATAGAGCCCAACTCCTCTCGTAATGAGCAAGGACTAGCTAACTAGTGGGAGTTGTGGGGGGGGGGAGGGGAGAGGTTGTTAGTCAGTTAAACAACTATTAACTATAGCTGGGACCTCCCTGCCCCACCCCCTCCCCATCCCCACTCCTCGGGATCAATCACATTACAACCGCTATAATTGATGTTCACTTATACAAGTTAAGCCCCCAGGATCTGTTTGCTGACATAGGTTACTCTTGTTCTTCTCACGCTACATATCATTATCGACAATCCCTCGCTCAATCGATCAATCAAACGATCTTAATCGTTTCCGCTAAGTGTAAACAATGAACAACAGATTTAACGCGCCTTATAATAACTACTGAACACCTTAATAACATATAAATTATATTAACTTCTTATTAGTTTTTAATAACTTATCGAATATGAAGAAACAACTCCATTCTTCGGTTTAGTCACTTGACCCATTCTTGTCTAAATTCGACTTCTAATAAATTCAAAGTGAAAATCAAAATCTTCATATTTATGTTTATATGTAAATTATGATTAGTTTTATTACTATTATTAATTCATTTTTGTTGTAATGGAGTTTATTTTTGGTTTTTTTAATTTTATAATTTATCCTCTGGGTCATTCCATGTCAAATCAACACACTGATTCAGACTTGATCTCTCAGATTTTCATGATTTTTGGTATGCAGCAATATATCATAGACTTATGAAAAAATACCAAATTTCAGTTATGTAGCACAATTATTTTTGAGGTTATTAATTTTTATGAAAAAATTAGGTGTTTTGGCACCTTTGGATACCTGTAGGCTGACAACCAGTGGTGACATATACCTAGGAATGGTCTCATTTTAAAGCTGTTGAATGGGGCTTTAATATGATATGCCACAAGATAGGGGTTATAATTTCACAAAATTGAAACTTTAATCTAAATTTTGAAATTTAAATATCTCAAAAAGTGGCAATTTTAAAAATTTTCAAAAATAGTTTGCAATGACTTAGTCCAAACACAAAATTTTATCATGGGATCTCAATGGGATCAGGAGGTACAGGGCTTCAGAAATACACATGTTTTCGAAATAATGTACCACATTAGTAAAAAAATTTTTTTTAATTTCCTATTTTGCTATGCAGTGTGTAGGACACTATTAAATTAATAAAATACAATGATTACTTTATAGCACCACATTTGGAAACCCCTCTTTAAAAGAAAACTGAAGCTGATTGGCCTACAAGTCGTGGGAAATACCCTTTTTTTTCACCAGGTACATTACACATTTATAGGCAGTGTAGCATCTGAGTTATTCATTTGCTTGTAGGAAATTCATTTGGAGGTTCCTATGATATTTTATCTTTAGAACACAATCCATTTCCTGACCACTTCAGGTTAGCAGCCAGGGCAAGCCTACAAGGACCAAATTATGGATGAAAGGCACCTGCTTGAATGGTCAAATCAGAACATATCTAACATAGACTTTGTATTCATTAACATTGAAGAATAGAATAAAGCTGAAGAACAACTGGCCAATCGCTGCAATACAGTGGTAACTATATCAGGCACCCAGAGATTTCATGCCTACATACCTCTCAACTGTGGGACCTTATTTAATGTGAAATTATTTTCTTCTGCAGTTGTTTCAATGTTTTTCCAGTTGTTAAGGACATACGGCAGATGTTGGTGGGTATGTAACATTAAACTATGGTGGCACTTAGTGGTTGAGTTATGTTGTGGATAAAGATGAAGATTACAGTAAAGTGTAAGTTACATTCCTCCATCCTTCAGGTCTGTCACCCTCATTTATATATCCCACTCCACCTGATGAGTGACTGTGGATACCTTTTGCAGATATGATATGTAAAGTAAAACCCACCACACAAACTAACCGAACATACAGTTTACGAAACAGTGAAGTGAACAACAAATGTGTGGGTATCTTCCAACGATTGAAGTCTCGATGAACAGATTTGTTAACTTTACTCATAATATTAGATTGTCATAAGTGTCTATAAGACCTTTCCAGTATTAAAAAAATGTGAAAATAATAGCCACTGCTTGTTTAATTGTAATATGTTGCTTCTTTCATTCAATAAACTATTTAAAATTTTCAGAAACGATACTGATTCTGGTATTTTTCACAAAACGTTTATTTCTGAAGCCCTGTATCATCTGATCCCATCGAGATCCTATGATAGAATTTTTCTATCATTGAAAAATTCTATCATGGGATCTGTTGATCGAGACTTCAATCGTTGGAAGATACCCTCACATTTGTTGTTCACTTCACTGTTTGGTAAACTGTATGTTCGGTTAGTTTCTGTGGTGGGTTTTACTTTACATATCATATCTGCAAAAGGTATCCACTGTGTATCAGGTGGAGTGGGATATATAAATGAGGGTGACAGACCTGAAGGATGGAGGAATGTAACTTGCACTTTACTGGAATCTTCATCTTTATCCACAATATAACTCAACCACTAAGTGTCACCATAGTTGAATGTTACAATAGGGTAATGTTACACAATAAATAATTGCGATATACCAAAAATAATGAAAATCTGAGAGATCAAGTCTAAAAATCTCCCAAAATTGTGTTGATTTGACATGGAATGACTCCTCTCTAGATGATCGATCTTGAAAGTAGGTATAAACGGCGGATTGTACAATTGTGCACAAGGTCACGCCGTGTGACAGGGCGAGGGGGGTGTATATTGAGGGTAAGGGGGGCGCCCTTGAGCGGTTGGTGGCACAATCCGGCAACGGTGCATGGAATGTGTTAGATGTGGCAATATCGGTTTGTTTACATTTGAGCTTTAGTACGTGAGTAAAGACCTTGTGACGTCTTTAATCTTTACTCTTTACTTACTTAAGGGGATCAATGAGCTTGTGACATGAGGACTGTTTACGTCATTCTCGGCGTGTACACGGGTTCATTAAATTTTTTTTACTTTTTTGCTGCGGGCCCCTCCGGACATCGGTTTATTTACATTTGAGCTGTAGTATGTGACCTTAATGACCTTATAATGTATAATATAATGACCTTGTGACGTCACAGGGGGTCAATGAGCTTGTGACATGAGGTCTGTTTACGTCATCCTCGGCGTGTAAATGGTTCATTTAATTTTTTTTACTTTTTTGCTGCGGGCCCCTCCGGACATCGGTTTGTTTACATTTGAGCTGTAGTACGCCAGTAAAGACCTTGTGACGTCACAGGGGGTCAATGAGTTGTGACATGAGGAGTGTTTACGTTAAAGGGGTTTGCTGTCTTAATATGGTTTTCCAATTATCCTAAACTATAAAAGGATAACTTACAATTCAATAGTTACTACGTCTTAAGGGCCTAAATGGCCTTTGGTAAAATTTAACCAAAAACACAATTTTAGCAAAATAATCAGATTCGTGACTTTACCATTCTGACGACAATCTGTATAGCTTTGTGAATATTCAGATATAATTTTATAAATTTTAATTTTAATATCTTATAAAATTTTTTTTTGCTTGTTTAATTCTTCCTCTTACAGGCTTATCCAGTCTCCTTCCAATATCTTCAAAACTTTTCGAAAAAATAATTTACAAAAGACTTTTTGATATACAGACTGACCAATATTTAAAAATTAAACTGATAAAAAGGTTTAACTTTTTAAGACGTTAATTAAGATGTGTTTTATTTACTGTACTAGTAGAGTTGATTTCTAGACTGGCTAACAGCCTGGAAAAAAATACTTTCACGAGCAGTGGACTTTAAAAGTAAATTAATTATGACTAAAAAGGGCTTAAATATTTATTGAAAAACTAATATATTGATAAGTTTACTAATGTCCCTTTTAGAACTAAGCACTTGTTAGAAAGTCTGATAGAAACAGTATTGCTTTTATGTGATATGCAGAACATTGTAACAAGCACTGAACCTTGGGTTTGACCTCGAGAAATAGTCTTAGCAGATAGTTCTGATCCCTGAATAAATTTATAGAACTTATAATTATTATTTAGTATTATTAGTTAGTAACGACATTACAAACCAGTAACCGGCTGAGACTCAAAAATAACTGTAATCTTCGCGGTTCAAGGCATATATGGGCCGAATGTTCTACCCTCCTAATGTTCTTCAATGTGTCAATCCTGAAAGGCGTAGAAAATTCCAAGCATGTGATTATGTACTAATAGATGACTGTAAACGTTATATGCGATTCTAGAACTTTAACGATGCAACTGAAATAAACATGTGTATTGGTTTCACGTTCGTGTTTAAATGATTTTTGTTTCAAAGAGTGCAGCGTAATTACTATTAGATTTTCGGTAAGCTATAATAATATTGCGTTTTTCCCTAACATATAATTCAATGTGGTCATAAGCTAACTAATCCATACCAAATTATTCTTTGTACTTAGCCAAATTAAAGCTTCTTTTTGGTACTTAATTCAATTATTCAATATTTACTCATGCCGTATGAAGAGAAAGGTAAGAGAATGAGTAAGCTATTTCCAGCTCTGAGGGGTCCTTTTCTGATTAAATATACACTAGCCAATCCTAACCAAATAAGGGAATGCACACACGCTGCCTCGGGTTTTAGCGTTTCCGTTTAAGGGATTATCTGAAAACTCCAGCTTTATTTTCCAATACCGATGGGATTATTATATAACCCCAATCCTTGGGTCCGATAAAAAAAAAATTAATAAATAATAAAATAAATTTAATATAAAGACTGAGCTAATACTCCCACGGATGATCGGACAGTGAAACATTTTAATAACTATTGGGCAATGGACCGGTCCTTTAAATGAATCGGTTATTCCTTTACATAGAGAAATTTTGTAAACTAAACAAATATATTTCCAATACTGGGAACGAGGCTTCATTTATTTTATTTTATTTCTTTTTTTTATTTATACTAAAGTCCGCTTTCGAACAATGAATTATTTTTCACAGAATACAAAAATCAGCAACTCAATTGCATAGGAGGATAAAACTTATTAACAATGCCGGAGTGGTTTTATAAAGGGATATATTTGTTTTCTGTGGAATTTCAATTTTTTTTTTAATATATATTTACAGGAACGTTTTTCATACCCAGTTGAATTAAACTAAAATCCATGAACATTTGCAGATCTACCGCATATATATATATATATATATTTTTTATTATTGTACAATTTTCTTTTCTTTTATTTTTATTTTTATATTTCTTACAGCAATTCAAAATTGGATTTTTGGAGATAGAAAACATGAAGAATATTTATGTATTTTAAATAAGTAGATTTTAGCAATATTATTGCAGCAACTCTAAAATATTTAGATACCTGCAGAAATTAGTGTCAAAATCATTTTATTTAACTTTCTCGTAAAAAACAAATTTTTCTATTTAAATGTTAAACAAGTTGGGTGTGGATGGTAGTCGATGGATAGAAGTGTGCAGGGAGCGAGTTGTAGTGTCGATATCGAACCTTCGGGTTTGTTAAGTCTTCATTGATGTTAAATATTAAACATATCCATGCAATTTATGAATGTTTATTAATACACATATATGATATTGGTAAAAATAATTTTAAAAAATAAGACAATAATGCTCTATTCGTTTTTAACTTTTTTTTTTTATTACAATGTCACACGAAGCAGTGTTTTAAATTTACATGGTGACACTTATGTGTGTTAGAAAAAAAAAACGTTTTAACGAAAAAAAAAAATCAAAATGCCTGACAGACTATAAAAACTCAAATAACTAACACGGTTAAAAAAGTGCAAGACAAACTTTCCACTCCATCGCTCCTTACATTTATTCTGAATTAGGAATATTCTGGAAGGTTCCCGACAAGCGTAGAAGATTCTCGAACAGTCCCGAACACGTACTAGAACAGTTTGCAACTGTTCCAACAAAAATCCTAGAACTCTTTTCAATCACATGTTTTTTTTTTTTTTTTTTTTTTTTTTTAAGTTACAATATTATTCCATATAGTGTTTATTAGTCACCACTTGTATCTTCCACTTGAAGTAATCAGAGCAGGGGATATGTGTCAACTATTCGGTGAGACGTAACAGGCGTGCTGGCTTAGCATAAGAATGCCCCTGGCATCTGCAACTTCTTTTTTTTAAATGATTAAAATTGTCATAAAAGTTTAAAATATAAAACTATTAGATGAGTAAATAATTTTTAAAATACACGGATCTGAGTGATGGATATAGAGCAGAATTTCAAAACGTCGAAATAAAAGTGACGCGGCTTAAGGGAAGCACTGGGATCTCTTGTGGACCAGCTTTGCCTTCCACAAGTGGGCAACGAAGCATGAATCGGGGTTTTCCAGGCTGAAGGTACTGAATTTGTAAATAGTTATAAGTACCTAGTTAGTGCTCTTGATTGAAGCATAATTTATTATTTCTTTATAAAAAAACAAAACAAAAAAAAACATAGTATTACTTCTCTAGATTAAGCAATTTTGAGTATGACGGTTAGGCAGTCTTAGCTGAAATAAGGAAGATTACTGTCCGCCTAAGTAGTATGTGTAGCGGCATCGAAACCTATGGTTTGAAATAATTGTGTTCAGAAACCTCCACACAGTCAATCTGGGTTTAGTTCCGGGACGCACACGGCGCACGACATATTTAATGGACAGCAAAATTCAGTGTGTTTGCTGGCTAGTACCAACATAGAGTTAGGTTAGAGTGCACCCTATAAAAAAATTTAACTGTAAGTACTTCGCAACTGTTGTTTTATTACTTGTTTCAATTATGCGCTGATAAAATTTACTTCGGTAAAAATTTGTAATATTTCTGTTTGTCTTTCCGTTTAACTCTAATTTAATGTTCTGTATTCCTCTTATAACTGTGTAAATAAAATTCTTTTAATTTTAAGTGAAAACAATTAATTCTAACAATTAGTAATTACATGAGACGAAGTTAACTTTATGTAGGTTAGATATACATTGTTCAACGCGCAAAGAGGTTCTTTTTTTTTTTAAATGTAATCTAAATCGAGTTACTCTACGTTCTCTTAGACGAAAGATGCACATCCGTGATTAATAAGATTCGATGACGTAATGTGTTTCGGGCCAAGATAGAGGAATGCAATTTTACGTTAACCCGCATTAACTTCGATAAATGAAAATATTGTTGCACTTATGTGAGTTAAAATAATTTTTAATTTACGAAAATAGTAGTTTAAATCTTATAATCTATCTTCTTGATTTTGAAGAGACACTTTTCTGTTCCTCAATATGCCTTTTAAGATGCCAGTTAGTAATGTATTATTATATTTAATTCATATATTTTAAAACAATTCTATATGAAACACGAATTAAAATAGTTCCGTCAATATAAAAAGTTTTTAGCTATTAAGAAAGCCGGATGATCAAGGAAGTTAATTTGTAAACAACAGAACATAAGCTTTATTTGATTTCCTAAATAATCCTAATTACAGCATAAGCCGATATCAATAATATTGTAGCGCTTATGTGGGCTAAAATAATTTTTAATTAACGAAAATAACAATTTACTTTGTTATTTACAAACAATATAAACTCAGCTAATCAAGAAGGTTACAAAAAGTATCAACTTTTAACGACTCTTTTAACACAAACGTAAACCATATGACCGATCTTCAGATCAAGACTAACTCTTCAGTCCACCGCTCCTTATATATCAAACAGTCACAAACATGTACGTGAACATTTAGTTCCAAAACAACTTTAGAATTATTTTAAATCACATGTTTTATGTTTTTATGTTTCATATTAAGATATTAATTAATTTAATTTTATGAGCTCATCAATGAATCCTCGAGCAAATTCAATTTTACAGATTTAAATCAGTATTCTTTTATATTGCTAATTCAATTTAACTTAGGCGGAGGAAATCAAGAGAGAGAGAGCAATTGGGTCGACCATATTCAGTGATAAACCCTCATCCCCTTCCGAAGGGAAAAGGAGTGGTGCAGGAAAAACTCCTCTATCCGATTCTCTTTAATATCATCAGGAGAGATCCGAATCAATCCTAGTGCACAAGTTTATGGCAATTAAATAGCAATTTAAAACGCCACACAAACAACATGAACTCAAATAATCAAGAAGGTCACAAAAAGTATCAACGTTTAAAGACACTTTTAAAACACAAACGTAATCATATGATCGATCTTCAGAGCACAAGACTAACTATTCAGCCCACCGCTCCTTATATTTGAAATAGAACTGTCTGGAATGTTGTCAACAACATCGTAGTCACAAACATGTACTAGAACAGTTCGTTCCAACAACTACAGAACTATTTTAAATCATATGTTTTCTGTTTCGTTTCACGTTACAATATCATCATTTCTCATAGTAGAGCAAATATTGGCCAAATTGAAAGAATAAAATAAAGAACAATGGCCCTCTGAAGGTTCCAAGCACATTTCGCTGGAACGATATAGCGGCAGAGAGTCGATGAGCTATTTCCAGGTTGGATCCTCCTACCCTTGGATAAATATAACAGAGAGAGAGAGAGAGAGAGAGAGAGAGAGAGAGAGAGAGAGAGAGAGAGAGAGAGAGAGAGAGAGAGAGAGAGAGAGAGAGAGAGAGAGAGAGAGAGAGAGAGAGAGAGAGAGAGAGAGAGAGAGAGAGAGAGAGAGAGAGAGAGAGGACCCGGTAGGACGAAGATTGTTGGGAAACGTCTGAGGCGATAGGTAGCTAATCGGCTGAACCAAAGGCTCGCCTCGGTTAGCAAAAGGCTTTGACAGATTCACTGCAACAACCAAACTGGAAACTCAATACCGCTTTCTCTCTTAGACAAACACGAGTTTTCTGACCCACTCTTCTTTTTTGATGTTTATTTCGGTTGATATACATCTCGGAACATTTCCATCTGAAATGAGACATGATTTCATTATATACCTAATTGTTCTGAATGCATAACTTATAATTGGTCTTATAATAAACTAAGAAAATATTGGTCTGGGGTATCGTTCAAATGATCAACTAGTAATAAAACATTATAATTTTAGACACAAAGAGCCATCATTCTCCACGCCTGCCCTTTCTCTCACATTTCTTGGCCTGAATAAGACCTGTATTGGTTGGGCCGAAACGTAGGCTACAATAAAATAGCTCACTGTTATTTGTAGATTCTTTCGCAAAATTTGACTATACCAGTTTCTACCTTTGGTACATTTATCTTAAAATGAATGACGTCTTCATCTAACGTACTGTAACGCTTCTGTGGGTTAAAGAATATTTATTCAACAGAAATATGCAATTATCAATGCCAACGAATTAATACAACTCAAATATTCTAGGAGGTTACAAAAATGATAACGTTATAACACACAATCATATGACTTGAGCTGCACAGTCAAG
Organism: Aelia acuminata; assembly: GCA_911387785.2. Classification (NCBI taxonomy): domain Eukaryota; kingdom Metazoa; phylum Arthropoda; class Insecta; order Hemiptera; family Pentatomidae; genus Aelia; species Aelia acuminata. Next base: position 35,052,025 of record OU426982.1, read on the forward strand.
ACACAGTCACAACTGGCCCAGTCACTCGCTCCTTATATCTAGTCGTAAAATGAACCTTCTGGAAGGTTCCAGGTCTTTGTGGAAGCTGTTGGAACGTCGTAGATGGATCTCGAACAAACTAGAACTAAACAGTTCGTCCCAACCGCTTAGTTTATTCCAATAATAGGTCTTGGATATTAAACCATATGTTTTTATATTTGAGCCTTTAACGTTACAGTATTTTTACAGAAAATAAGACATTTTTTTATTTTTATAGACAGACAGCGAAAGAGCATGATAGGAGTCCATCTTTTATCCATTCGTTCTTTTATTCCGTTGAATATTGATTTGTAGGACTGAAATTTTGTACTATTGAGTTGGGAAAGGCAGTTCGGGACACAAACCTTTTTTCTATCCCTACCGTTCTCAAAAATAAAAACTCAAAAACTAAATGAAATGTTCAAATAAGGAAAACGTGATCTCTACATCTTAAGTTGGCTCTTCCTTGGTCCTCCCATCTTCATCCAAATTTAATCGGTAAGAAAAAAAAAAGAAAAAAAGATTTTCCATTTTCATTTTATAGGCAAACAATAGAAGCCTGTTGGTTTTAATACTCTTTTCTAGCTAAAAATAATCTCTAATAGTATTTTAACTTATTAATGCTAGAGCAGAGAGTTACCATTATTTATTATTATAACATCTCTTTATAAAGCTAAGGCTTTTGATAAATAAATATGCATTTAATAATAGATGCATTAAATTCCATTCCAAGACTCCTAACTCTTCTATTCCAGACATTGTCGATGTCCGTCTGATTTAACATTCTTTTTCAACAAGCTCTCAACCACGTTTTAACGGTAAATGTCTGGAAATCTGGTAAGCATGGATTTGGAATTTACAGGCTGTAGCATTAAGAGTCCTCGTGCCCTTTAATATACTTTTTTTTTTTTTAGATGTTTTAACAAAAATCCTGATTTTTATTTAATTCGCACCCGTCAGCATACCGGCGATAATTGGCGAAGAGGCGACCGACTTAAAACTAAACCTACCGACATATTACATGTCTTCTTCTGATGGCGGTCAAATGACCGCTTTTGAAATAAACATTAAAGTCTTTTCCAGTTGATTGTAATTGTAGCAGCACCTACTACTAATAGAAACCTGCCTCTGTCAGTGTTGCCACAAATTATATAAACGTATTTATACCTGGCTACATTGCGGTAACCAGACATATAAACTCTCTCAGAGTATGTGTTGATTACGTGTGTGGGATACTGTGACTTGCTAAAAAAAACTGCATATTAAGACTTATATTATATTTTCAAGTGGTTTATTTATTTTTTCAACACAAGTTTCTTTATTATGATTATTCGTTTTGTTATTTTTATCTGAATACAGTGTTTTTTTTTTATTTTATCAAACGTTTTTATTATTTTCATTCTGTACTGTTACAAATAGAACTAATCACATCGCAAATATTTATAATGCCGAGTACAGAGCCAGTAATCTAATTTGAATGATCGCCATTTTGCCTCACCTCGTGAGTTACCAGCAGTCGCTCTGAACCCATCATAAAACAAACTGTAAGCACATGGCGATTTCCTAGAACATAATCGGATGACATTTTGTTGGAAAACTACCGTTTTTGTGTTAAGTTTGAGATTTCAATGCAAATAATTTCATAAAATTTCATAGATATTCTAGCGGTCAAAAGACCGCTCAGGGTAGACAGCGGTAGAGTACATATTATTATCAGGAAAAACGAAAGAAGAAGAGAAATATATATTGAAAAATTAAACAGCTATATATTATAGAAAAAGTCGTGCAGTAAGTTCAAGAAAAATAAAAACCTGGAATTTAACAATTTACATTAAAGTCTCAAAAGCGGTTATTTGACCGCTCTGGTAGGTTTAGTGTTAAAATAAAATATTTTGACTTATCCTTTGAACTTTCCTTCAATGTTCCTGAAGATTATTTTCTGTATCCCCCGTCATTGCAAGTACCACTCCGCATCCAAAGGTTTTGCCAGATCGATCTGCCATAAACGTATCCGCCAGGATTGATTCGGATCTCTCCTGATAAGATTAAAGAGAATCGGAGAGAGGGGTTCTCCTTGCACCACTCCCTTTTCTATCGGGAAGGGATGAGAGTTTATCTCTGAATAAGGTAGACCCAACTGCTCTGTCTTCAATTCCTCCTCCCAAGTTGCATTGTATTAGCAATATAAAAGAATACTATTTTGAATCTGTAAAATTGAATTTACTCAAGGATTCATTGAAGAGCTCATCTAAATATTTAGTGTAGGATAGCTTATAGAAAAAATAATCAACAAATTAAATTAAATTAATTATTATTATATGATTTGAATTAGTTCTAGACTTGTTTTTGGAACAGTTGGAACAAAATGTCCTAGTACATGCTTGTGACTGTTCGAGTCTGGAGTGACCTTCTACGCTTGTCGAGGACATTCCAGACAGTTCTATTTAAGACTAAATATAAGGAGCGGGGGACTGAAGAGTTAGTCTGAAGATCGATCACCGATCACGTATATGTTAGTATGTATAGTATGTAAGTGTCGTTATAAGTTGATACTTTTTGTAACCATCTTGATTAGTTGAGTTTATAAAGTTTGTAAATAACAAAGTAAATTGTTATTTTCGTAAATTAAAAATTATTTTCACCCACATAAGTGCTATAATATTATTAATATCGGCTTTTGCTGTAATTAGGGTTATTTAAAAATGGAATAAAGCTTGTGTTTTGTTGTTTACTTCTTTGATCATCCGCCTTTCTTACAGCTAACAGCTAAAAACTTTTTATATTGACGGGGCTATCTTAATTCATGTTTCATATAGACCTTCTTTCAATATATATAAATTAAATATAATAATATATTAATTGTTAGTCACTTAATTTCCATATTGAGGAACAGAAAAGTGTCTTTCTAATTAAAATAATCTTTTCTCATTCCCAAAACGTTGTACAAGTCGAAATCATAGTCAGTAACATCATAGTCAAGGCGCATGCGTACAAATTACTAGAATATTATTGGAAGTGAACCATATCCACATTCCAAGTTCCAAACGAGGTGATAAGGAATAAGGTTGTGGCCGAATTTAACATTATCAACGAACTCAATGATAAAAGATTTATGTGGTATGGCAGTGTTTTGCGAATGGAAGAATAACGTTGGCTTCCGCAATTGCTAAACTATTGTCCCGAATAAAGACGTGGAAGACCACGCATAGCAAGAAGAAATCAGGGAAGACATGGCTGCCTGAGGTGGCCACTGAGGTGGACTGCGTAGACTTGTAGGACGTGTAATAACGTGATGAAGATTGTAATGTGACCTACATTGGCATAACCGTAATTTAATTTAATGTTAACCCGTAATGTTAATTTAAAGATTTTTTATACAGTTCCATTGCCTTCACTGAGGAATGTTTCCAATTCGGATATAGATTCCTAATAATTGTCAGGAAAAATAATTCATAGGTATTGGATCTATCAAAATATTAATTCATGAGAATATGTTGTAATAGGAATTTTATTTTGATTAATAAAGAGACTGGATTTATTCACTTTGTTAACCGGTATAAATTTTAATAAAATTATTTGAACGAGTAGAATGTATAGCTTAGTACGGTCGGATACCATATAAAACAATCCGACTGAATCATCAATAGGATTTGTTGTTTTGTTTAGTATACCTGAAGACCCTTTTATTCGGAATGCACTCTTAATCCGCATTAAGCCTTCCAAGTGCCCATTATTATGGAATAAAGTAATTCCCTACCCTGTTCCCGTACCGTTATCGGGGTTCGGGAAATGTTCATGAATTAATGTGCAACATGTAAAAGCGTAATCCCGTTTCGGCAATAATAAGCTCGTGTGGTCACGGATTTTCACTAATTCTGGGAATGAACAAAAGGGATCAGGATAGAGAGAGAGAGAGAGAGAGAGAGAGAGAGAGAGAGAGAGAAAGAGAGAGAGCGAATGAGAGGTAATGTGTGAGTTAGTTAACTATAACTATGTGAGCTAGTGTATGCGTGTACATGTGAGAGAAAGTGAGACATGGACACATGACTAGTAATAATAATAATAATTAAATAATTAAACGTAATGCCAATATTTACCAAAAACAATAGAAATTGATTTAGACAACGGTTCGGCTTCTAGATCCATTTTCAAGCCTCTCAAGCATTTTTACATAAATTACTAATTTATAAATTTATTATACCATATAGACATTTTTTCTTTTATAACATTTTGCAATTTTGATATTATGTACCTACTATGTATCATATTTGAGATTGTTCATGCAGTGATTTAAAATAAAACTATTGTTACGTTGTAAAATAAAAAACTTGTTGCTGTAGGCCTCATTCTAACATCTAAAAAAACTAGTAAATAAAATTATATCATCTTATGTTCTGTTTATTTACTAGGCTGTCATATATTGTAACAACTGCCACTACTAACTCCGAGCGACTGCCTCATTCCCATTGGATTACAATTGTATCCTACGAGAGGGGCGGGGGTGCTAAGTATGTCTTATTATAGTCTTTCGCTAAGTGGGTAGGAATAATTTCATTTGTCTTTTAAAAAACTAGAATGACGCCTCTAGCAACTAGTTTTTTATTTGACACCGTAAGAATATTTTTATTTCAAATCCCTGTATGAACAATCTCGAATTTGATGCATGGTAGGTACATATCAAATGGCAAAATGTTATGAAAGAAAAAAGGTCTATACAATATTATAAATTAATAATTCATGTAACTCTGCTCACAGGGTATGAAAATGGCCCTAGTAGCCGAAACGTTGCCTAAATAAATTTCTATTGTTTCTGGTGAATATTTGCCTTATTTTTATTTATTTAATCATATTAATCACCAAAATTGAAAAAATGATTAGAGACTAATAATAATATTTATTTGCAAATTTTAAAAATTTATAGTTGATCTTTGTTAACCTTCCCTAGGGGATTATCTTGAATACGTAATTGGAGAAACCTACCTGTGAAGGCACTCCTGCATGATACAGCTCCAAAGTAACAGATCTCTGTTTCAGAGGCGTTTCACTCTCTCTGTTGGATTCTGTGGCAATGAGTCTGTCAGTAATGTTACCAGGGGGCTAAGATGTCAAGCAAGTGAGTTAAGAAAAGTTTTTCAATCTTTCTTAATTATATCAGTTATGAATGGTATTTTTAAAAATTTGTGTACTGATTTTTTTTTTGTTAATGTAGAAGGGAATGTGAGTGATATAGCGGAGAAATTTATATTGGAAGCTTTGGATAGTCTGTAAGTGCGATTCAAGAGTAGTAATAATTTTGAAGTAGGAAAAAAAATATAGAAAATAGCAATGTTTTCGCTAGAAAAGAAATTGATTTTATTAATTCTGCAAGTCCATCGGAGTGGGGATGGTTTATAACCTAATCCTCCTTATAAGAGTTTGATAGCTGTGTACTTTGAGAACCAAAACGCTGTCGTTAATTTTGTTAGTGGGTTAACTGGAAGACGTTTGTATAAGTAGTGCAAGGGAGATCCAGAGATTAATGCTTTTCTTATATACACTATAGATATACTATGCTAAATATTCTAGTTGACCCTATTTTTAACATATCTTTAAAAAAAAATAACCTTCTTCTTTTTTTTAAACAAATTTATAAGTTTTTCTAGCAAACGGTGCATTAATGTGTGCTAAATTTCAAGTAGGAGAAACTATGGGTTCATAAGATAAAAAATGTTTTACAGTTTACAAAAATGATCTACTTGTAACGATACAGTAACACAAAAGAAATCATGTGATTCGATCTTAAGAGCAAGACTCCAGTCCATTGCTCATTATATTTAGTAGGAAATCGAACATTCTGTAAGGTTCTCGAACAGTCACGAACATTTACTAGAACAATTTGTAACTGTTCCAACAAAAGGTCTAGAACTCTTTTCCATCATACGTGGTTTTTGCTTCACGTTAAAATATTATGAAATAAATGCTGTGTAGTAGCACTGTTAGAAAGTCTGTACGTAGGTATTGTCAATAAAAAAACAGAAATGTTTAAATTACTTCAATATTGAATTTCAGTATTTCAATATTAAGTGGATGAGTCCAATAAATGTTTATATATTGCCTCTGGATTTAACGGCCCTTGACCAAAAAGTAATTATAAACAATTAATTTACAAAATTTAATATCACTAAATAAAATATTTGATCTATTTTTTTTTTAAATAGTTCATCTAATTTACATGAATAGGAGTTGAACAAAATTAAATTGACAAATGTATTGCAGACAGTTTATTGATTTTGATGTTAATAGGCAATAGTGATCGAAATTGATTTTCTTGTATATGAAAAGTTTTGTAAATATAATGCTCACCCACCATACTCGCTTTTTAAGTGTGAAAGTTTTTGGAATATATATATCAAACTAAATTCCCCAGATTTAGCCATAGAACAATTGTATTTTAGGAGGTACAATTCAGGTTACCATGTAAATGCCACACCAAACTTAGTAAATTTGACAGATTATTCAATATCTAAAACATTAACCGGCAAGTTTATGTAATCCACATATCGAAACGGCAAAAGTGATTAATATTTCTACTGATTTTAGCATATAAGTAAAGTTTTTTTGTTTTTTTATAATGAGCTGCAAATCAGACGCAGTATTTTTCGTTAGTTTCGATTAAAGGAAGAAATTCTAATATGAATATTTTTTAATTACATTATTGTGCAATTGTAGTTCACTTTGTATAATTAGGATTTTATCAATAAAAGTTGGGCATTATATTAAGTCGCCATTTAATATTAATAATCCTGTAATAAGTAAATCGAATGCTATAAAAACAATTTTATTAATACAAATATTTAACAAAATATTCATGTGTTATTCAGAAATGAAAACTTTAAATGGTATAAAATCGAAAGTAAACGTAGATTTAAAAATTATGACTAATTGTGGAGGGAATAAGCAAACCCCCACCCCCCCCGATTTAGAAGTGTAGGACTTGCACGTATTTCTTATGCAGTGGAATGTGGTAAGCCTGCCTGATTAAACTCCAGAAGTTTCTCAAATGTTGGAATCAGTTTTCTTTGTAATTACTTTCATTCCTTTTAACTAAAATATTTTTAGTTTACAAGGAATTTTACATGTTTTTTAGTATTTTTTTTTTGTATCACTTAATTGTCAATTTTGTGTCAGTCACTAGCTGATTCAAATTATATAATTAATATTATAATAAATATCTTTATCTTTAAGAATTATAGGGGTGACGGTGTTTGAGTAAATGAGTAAGATTTGAAGCTAAAAATATGTAATTTCCATGGAAAACTCTCCACGAGTAAAAAAATATTTATATATTTCTATTTTTGGACTAAAAATGATCATAGATTTGATTTCGATTGGGAAATTCGTTAAGTTTTGCTAATAATTGTAGATATTAACATCCCCTAAGGTAAAAATGAATCGCTAAATCGGCAGTGATATTTATCTTACAAACCCAGTGTGGTGGGCTTAATGCATAATGATCAGGAATAGTGACCAATGGCCAGATTCACTCAATTACCCTGACTTGATACTGGAGGCATCAAAAATAAATACAGAACAAATAGAAATAAATAAATAAAAAAAAACTAACAGATCAAATTAGGTTAAACTTTACAATATATCAAGACAAAATTAAAATATTTTAAGAGCAGGAGACGTAAATGATAGTTTACAAAACAGTAGTACATTAATAAAAAAAAAAAGAATGTTTCCGATAAATGAATAAATAAAAATAATGATTAGATTACATTAGAAATGCCCTAAGCAGTTATTATTTAGTCTTTCCTAGGTTCTGAGAAAACACTGTTGCGAATAAAAAAATAGTTACTATTCAAGTGTTCTGAGTCATTAGCATCTTGTAATTTAAAAACGTAAAAATGATTGCCTTTGTTCTTCAAATATTTTAAAGCTCAATAGAAAATGAGTAATTCTATATTTTCCTAAATCACAATATTTACACTGCGCTCCGGAATTAAATTTATTGGTTTTTCTATTAAGGCTAATGCGTGTAACTCTTTTACTTGCCATACGAAGTTGAGCAAGAACTCTTAATACCCTGACATACGTAACTGTTACCTATACCGACAATACCGTAGACGTGAAAGCCGGAACCTACACTGAGCCGAGAGCGGAGTGGAGTAGAGTTGGAATTGTGACGGTCGGTAAGGTGATAAGCGGGCGGAGGTGTTTGCTGACCAAGCTCCCCCCAATGTTGATTCGGGGGCCTGTAATAAATTTAATTGATGTGTGAACAAACAGGACAGCCGTGGTGCAGTGCGCATGCCCGCACTAAATCTAATGACAAATATGGCCGTCCCTTTTCTCCCGAGTGTTTTCCGAGGGCCTTTTCGGGGGGGGGGGGGCGCCCTTCCGAACCCACTCACAAATAATTATAGCACCCCTCTCCCCGCCCTCAGGAAAAAACAAATTTCTTTCCCACAAATGTCTTCAGAGGATCTCCTGCTTTATTGCCCTCTCTTATCTGAGGGAGATATGAACTCTTGTGTAGTATATCCTTCAGCATAGGGATTTTTAGGGGAAATTTTATGTGTAACGAACGTCTTAAAAAGGGCGATTACTATTCCTCGGAGGGGTCCGTTAATACAATTGATGGAGTTAATGTCTTAAGGATAGACCTATTTGGGATTTGAAACGGCAAAAATAGTAGAAATAAGCCTTTGTTTTATTTATTTTTTTTTTACTATAGGACTTAATTGTATTTTGTGTTATGCTCTTATAGTAAATACAAGGATTGAATCAGTCTTTTGAGAAACCAACTTTTCCACACCTACAAATTTATGAAAAAGCGGCAAAAAGAAAATTTATATTTTTGCAACAAGAGTTTTCCCTTTTCTTTGTTTTTCTCCAACACATATATCTTATTAGAACTTGGGATTAGAAATCTTCTCAGCATGAAAGGAGTCCAAATTTAAATTTAAAGCCGAATATCTGTGAGGGGTAAGTCCTTAGGGGCTTCAGTAAGTAGGTATAGTGGGCCAACAAAACATTAATATTAATTAAACATTGTTGTGAAATAAAAATTTAATTTTTGCACTTGTGTCATTATAGTTCCGGGGCTAATATATGATAACCAAATTTTACAATACCTTTAAGTAAGTTGACGATAGGAACTGTTGCATGATTTCATAGATGCTAAAAAGGCTTTGGAAGTAGCTGGGAAGTGGTGGGCTAAAACTACTAATGGGACAGGTACGGCCCTCCACGGACAGGTGAGTATGAGAAGGTGGCGGATGAGGAGGACAGCTGGTTAAGGCGAGGATGGATGGGAGGAGATGTAATTTATTTTGCCGGGTTAGGGAAGCGGGATCCTCCCCATGATCTCTCTCCTAAGCCCTTCCCCTGTCTTCTAATTGTCCCTTATCCAAAGGATCTTCCCCTGAGCAAAGGGGTGAGGGAGTGCCCTTCGAGATGTACCAGCGGATCACAAATTAAATAAGTTATACAAATACAGATAATTGAGAATACATTGTATCACTGAATATTATTTATATGTAAAACCTAATTTTCAAATATATTTTATATGAAGAGAAAAGATTGGCTTGGCCGAGATTGCAAGGTCGGTGAGAAGAGGTAAGTGAAGAGAAAGGATTGACTTGATCGGATGTGCCTTGTAGCTCAAGTGGCAAGAACGCCTTACTATTGATAAGGAAATATGGGTTCGAATCCCGGCAAAGTCCAATCGTTTCTCTTATAAAAAATATTTAAAAATTATAACAATAAATTTTATGTTACTAGCTGATCCGTGCGAAGCATTCGCACTCTAAACTAATTAAATCCCACTTAATTAAAGTACACACCGGATATTTAATCGCATGTTTTTTGCTGGTAACTCGCAAAAGACGGTGACAATCGGAAAAGCGTATATAACCAAGAATGTTCATCTCGACATACTGAAAACAAATGGCAACTTCGAAAAAGCCCTGCGACCATTTTGAAATCTTCGCTGAGAATTGCAGTTTTTCGCAAACGAATGGTTTAATCGAAAAATGTATATGACCAAACATGTTCTCCTTGAAAACCTGAAAAGATTGAAACCATTTAGAAACCTCTACTACCAAACCTCTATTAGCGAAACCGCGGTTTTGCCCTTATAACTCGCAATCGCATGCGAAATTGGTGATTTGTATATTTTTGCGGTGTAGCGGTTAAGGAAAGTTTTAAAATGATGCCTCATCAATGACATTTGATGAGGCATTAAGGAGGTTATGGCGTACCGACATCACTCATGATAGATAAATAATTGAATCATATGTAACATGGTTTTTTTTCTAGTGTGTTAGGATTTTCTTTTTCGAAATGAGATCTATTGCTTATCGGCGTATGGACTATAGATCCATCGGTCGCAGCTATAATATAAAAAACTAAATTCATAGTTTTACCTTTTAAATCAACCATCCGACTGATTCTAAAAAGGACTCTTAACAAACTACTTACTTTTAAATTCAATTTTTTATAAATCTAGTCAACAGAAACCAAAGCAGAAACGGAATTGCCCTCATGGCAATACCTCTCAAAGATGTTCTGAATATCTAAAAATACTTATTTACAAAAACTTAAAATGTTTTAATCAAAATCGGTACGACTGATTAAGGCGTCAGTACATAAGTCCCATTAGAAACTACAAATAAACCAAAATTTAAATTATGGTTTATAACATAACTCTCATATTATTGAGCACTTGATAAACATATTATCCTAATGTGAAATAATATATAATTTCGGCGATTCCCTAATATCATATCCTGTTTCGAATGCAATTAATCGATCTGCTTAATTAATTTATTACATAATTAGTATAGGCAGCTACTATAGGTACGATTCATAATTAATTGCTAATTATCAGAAAGTTTAATTATTTTCGAATTAAAACTGTTTGTTATGTATATCAGAAAGATTTATAATTAGGCATTGTACCAGCTCATATTTTTGACTGAGGACATTCATGCTAGTATCTTAGGTAAACCCAACAGTCATTGACATATTAAGTCTCCCCATATCATCCTAATATTCAATGCAAAAAAAAATATAAACTTTTGAATAGAATTTCAGTTACTAATTTTAGAAGTTGGCTGTGTCAAAAGAATTTCAAAGAATAGAATACCCAATGAGCTGTATTCTGTCCTTATCAATAATGCACGACATTATAAGTGAATGTTTTGTAAAATAGCTTTCTTATTTCTTTCTTTAAATAAATTTATTTATATTACCAGAGTAAAATAAGTAAGAATTAAGGGTGACAACTGTCGTCTCATTCGCTCATCTAAGCGCACCAATAACCGATTTTGTGTATTTTTAAAAATATAATGTGACATTCCTTCTAGGAATATTTTTTTTATTACAACGTTATTAAGCTCTAAAATTATTCTAGGAAAAGACTAAACAAATTAGCATTTTACTGAACTATTAATTTGTTTCTCTTTTTCTTAAATGTATAGCAAGAAATATTGCTATAAGGTTTAATTAGAGTAAACTGTACAGTTATTGGCACCCTTAAGACTACGTTTCTGTGGTTAAATTAAAAAAATATTCTTTTTATAAAGGGATCAAATAGAAACTTCCTATAGCTCCTCATTATCTATCCTTATAAAGGCTCGAGAGATTTTTTTTTGGGCCAAAAGTTCAATAGTTTTACCATATGGCAATATTTATTGTAAAAAGTGCAAAAACTAGTTATTGACACCCTGTGGATTTAATTTTGAAATCTTCCCTATGGTTAGTTTGTTAAAGACTTACTTCATAGATGACTTAGAGGACCCTTCAAACATTAGACTCATGCATATTTTGTAATAAAATTAGGACTTGTTTACCTATTTCTTTAAGTTAAAGTTGGGGTGCCAATAACTGTACTGAGTGCCGATAGCTGTATGGTTTACCCTACTAAAATATAATGAAACTACTAATACTTTTCTTCATAAAAAATAAAAATTAAACAAGGCTTTCTCCAGTAAAAAAAGAGGGGGCTTATATGTCACCAATTTGATCCGAATAGATTTCAAAAACGTCAAGATTGGTAAAATGACCCGTAATAAAACATAAATAAAATCCACTATACATTTCGTAACCGATTACATGGTTACGCCTGTACCCAACAACATTTCACATGCTATTTTTATCTTTTGAAAACATAAACAATATAGAAAGTAAATATGGAACCTGTAATGTAGTGTAGAATTTTTGCGGATCTAACAAAAACAAGTAAATAAAGAATTGGAATAAGATGACGAGCTCTAATAGAAAAAAATCATTTTAGATGTTTTTCAGTTTTTTTTTTTAAGAAATTTGTTTTTTCCTAACTTATAAATCTAATTATCTTCTTGCACTGCATATAAAGAAAATCGTAAACTTATTTGTAACTGATAGATTTTCGACAAGCATTTTGCTTCATTTAGGTAGTGATAAAAGAGTCGATTACTTCAGTAGTTTTCAATTTTTTTTAGTCAATTTTTCATGTTGTTAGTTTTTTTAGCATTTATTTTTCGGAAGATCGAAAATTCAAATAAGTTATGATATGAAACAAAATGACGAAATATTAGAATAACAATTTGGCCAAAAATAATAGGAAAAATACATATCCTATTATATTCATTATTCTGGGTTTTTGATACGAATGGTTACAGGTTATTTATATTTAGGCGTAGTGGTAAATTTAGAATGCCATATTATATATCTCTAATTCCTCTCTCAAATATAGTAGGCAATACACATAAGAATAATACCGGTTAACGAATTAACTAACGGTATTGAATTAAAACTCACACACCCTTTTATATATATATAAGTTATATATTAGTTACATATTGTATTTTTCTTTAGCTTAACATTTTGTACTCCTTCTATCCTAGCTTTTGCAAAGCATTGTAATCTATTTCTTAGAATCCCGTCCTGGGAACCAGCATCCTACCACGCGCTAGGCGTGTTCCCACGAATGTAAGCACTTCAAATCCTTTAAATACCCTGGTAAATATTACTTCTGGCTTCCAGTTGTAGCTGTAGCCCGTCTCTATGCTAGTCTTCTTTCTGATATTGTAAATTTGTGTTTTTGATGTAAAATAAATCTTTTTTAAAAAGTATTTACATTTCTATACAATCTAACTGGCGCAGTCGGTAGGACATCGTCAAGTCTTGAGGGCATATCAAGATTTCAGTTTCTACTGTTCATTGGCGAGTCCAGATTTCAGAAGAAGAGACGTTAAACTTGGCCACACACACCACATCACTTAGTCAATCAAATAGTCACCCCATCATCGGAGTGTAAGAATATTTAAGAGATATTTTTCTTTCTTTCTATGATGAAGTTTCATACTTAAAAACAATTTTTTTTTTACGAGTTAATTTTTTCATAAAAAATTATGATTTCATGCCTAATTTGAGATAATGTTTCATTATTTAAAGAATATCTATCTTCTCATGCAATTATAATTTAACATTTATTATTGAATTTAATTTTATAATTATTTTTATATGATATATAAGATATGTATAAGGATAAATTTAATTTTTTATACTTTCATTTTCAGTTTAATATAAAACTTAAAATGACACTTTGCATAAATATAGAGCACAAAAAATTGATAAATTCTTTGCGGATTTGTTTACGATTTCTCAATATGTCACGTTTAGTTGTCATCGTAAATATAGTGAAAAAAAGAAAATCATTTAGTGTCTTTCGTTTATTATTATATGATTTAAAAAGAATAATATAGAATATCTAAGAAATTGAGTAAAAATCGAAAAAATTAAAAAATATTGTAAAAATAGAAAGAAAAATTTGATCATAATAAAAGCTATACGTACCTCTTTGATTCAATTGTATTAACCAATTCGCGAATAATAAAATGATAGTTTAGTAAAGAATAATAAAACAAAATATTTTTTTTATTCGAGAAATTTAATTCAACCTATTCATTCACCTCTGACATTAAATAAGAATTTCCAATTTAATATTATTTTTAAATTCAATAAATTCCGATTCCAATTCGTTAAATTATCATTCAATATATCAGTAGATTACCTGACAATTAATAATTAATTATTTATACAATTCATTTGTAACAGTCATTTAAATTGCAAATAAAAGCTTCATGAAAATGATAAATAATTAGAATAGATATACTTCTCGATCTTGGCGACGGTTTATGTCAGAGAAGTCTTGGTCAACACATTCCACTCCATTCTCGGAACAATGACAAACCATTTCAAACGTGTTCAACACCTCATCGAATTATTCGATTCTATTATCCGCTTATTATAAATTACCTTGCATTAACCGACTAATCCGAACAATGCACACCCTAATAATTTTTTTTCCAAAACAAATGCTAATTACCTTGGACCTTATTAAGAACATAAATTTAATAAATTACTAAAATCAATTAATTTGCTATCATGTTTTTAAATTAAAAATACCTCTTGATACCGCGTGCACCAATCCCGGGTTTCACCGTGTAGCAATTCAATTTTAAAAAATAAATAAAACCCTTAAATAAACTCATAAATACTCTCGCTTTATTGTTTTGAATCATAGGATAGTCGAAACTATTTCCAGAGACTAAATTTGATCCAACAACTTCACCGCGGAATTTGTTTCGTAATTAATCCAACCCCTATATTTTTAATATCCCTTCGGATAAAACAGAGAACGAAGTTTCTTGATAGATATGGAATAAAAAGATAAAGATAAAGATATAACTTTCATTATTTTGTTTCCGTAATTTCAAAATCCAAATCGACTTGGTAAAAAAAAAAAATATAATTATCTTTGACCTATTCCTAAAATAATCTTTAAAATTCATTTTGATGATCCAAATAAACAAGCATATTTTTTCGTCAGTCAGATACTTTGATAGAGAATATTAGAACTAAAATCTTTGTTTAATTTCTTAATTTTTGGAATAAATATTTTTATTTACTTTAAATTTGACTAAATCGAAAATATAAATTTATTAAAAACAATTAAACAGATTTTTCCTTAATGAAACCCATAACGTAATTTTACTCATTATAAATCTATCAAAAGAAAAAAAAAAATTAATTTTAAAGATAACTTATTCATAAGATTCATATTTACTATCAAAGAAAAATAAGGAAATTCTAAATTTAAAAAAAAAAAATATTTTTTAAAGTAAAAGATATATTAGTAGTATGAATTTAACCCGTTTAGATAATTATTTTTACAATCAATGGCATTTCTATTAGTTCTAGACAGGAACCAATTTATGAAATGTATTGTGCACTTGATTTAAGAGCTAGATGCCACAGACGCCGCTTTATGGTATCGTAGATCGGAATATCGTAATTACTAAGGGAATGTTATCTTAGAATTTTTAATTATTCACTAAAAATATTATAATCCCTCGAAAATAAAAAAAAAAAATAAAAAAAAATTGGCAAATTTTCTACGCCATATTATTCCAAACTTTAACATTCAGCATAACCCGATGTCTAAAGAACATATATTAACTCCGCGTATAAAAATATTTTTTTTATAAGATCGTATAACTAACAGAAACAATAATATCTAAAATTAAGATTAAAAAAAAAAAATATTCAATGCCGAAATCAAATATAAGAAAGGTCATGAAAGAAAGTCGTCGATGCACTATCGCGTAGAAATAAATTTAGATTGAATAAATTAGAAATTTAGAAAAGATGCCGACCAGATGATTAGTGGCCTAATTCAACAGTTTTACAGAGAAAAATAACATTCAGAAAACGAATCCTTAATATTAAATTTAGATGAAAATGAAAATTTAAACGCAGATGAAAATTTTGTTGAAAATCAAAATTCCTAGGAAATCTTAGAAAGATTCAGATGAAGCACTTAATAGAATTAAAAGATTGTACTATTGGCCCAAAATGAAAAATTCAATTCAAAATTATATCAATGACCGTGAAATTTGCGCTGTATCCAAATACGATCGTAATTCTTTAAGAACCCCAATTTAACATTACACCAAGCCCAACTAAACCATTCGAAATTGTTCATGCAGATACAATCACTCTGGAAAAAAAAAATATATTTAACTTTAAAAGGTACATTTTCTAATTTTGCCCTAGTCTAAATAAATTAAAAAATGGCCAAGCAACGGGAGTCACAAACAAGTTAATTTCGCATTTTTCCCATCACGGTCTACCTAAACAAATAGTAACCGATAACGGTTTAGAATTTAGAAATTCATTAATTTCAGATCTATTAAAATTACATAAAATTCAGTTACATTATACGGCTACTCAATCACCCCAATCAAACGGACCCATCGAAAGATTCCATAGTACATTAATAGAACACATACGGTTATTAAACAATAGAGACGAATTTAAAAAAAGATACATTAGAGAAAAAAATTAAATATGCTGTTCTCGCGTACAACAATACTATCCATTCTATCACGCAGCTAAAGCCAATTGAAATAATTTCCGGACATTTAGATGTAGATTCACCCATTTCAATAGACTTCGATAACCAAATTATAAATGATTATGTTACTAAACATAAGGAAAGAGTAAACATTTTGCATGATCAAATAAATCAGAGGAATCAAGAAACAAAAGAAAAATATATTTCTCGATTAAACAAAAACCGCGAACCAATTCCAGAAAATATACCCGACGAAGTTTTTGTTGCTAACAAACAGAAACAATTCGAATTACAAAATAAATTAAAGTAAATAAGAAATATTCAACTTCGAACTATTTTTCTTTCAAATTTGCTCATGTTTACAAATAAAACGTTCCATCCACCGAAGTCCTAAATAAATTAATTTCGCATTTTCTTCATCCCAGTGTAAAACCCGGATATATCAAACTGTACTACAAATAAATAAAAGTATTTTAAATGACACGAATAATTTTTTATACACTAATTCAGATTCATTGTAAAATTAGACAAAACTCTAAATAGGAATCCAATTTCAGTGAGTAACTGCAATTTAATATTAAAAAAAAAAAAAAAAAAAAAAAAAAATGAGAGAAATTTTTAAAAAATTTTTTTCAGATTCAAACTAACCTGCTCAATGATAAAATAACACAAATACTACAACACATTATTACATGAAGTAACTCACTTGAAGAATAAAAAAAAAAAAGACCGCGTCAGAAGCTGCAATGCCAGCCCGCTTAACTCGCGTAACTTTTCTAGGAAGAGCGATAAGATGATAATACCAAACCGTAAAGTTAAATTTAAATTAACATTCATTAATTTTTTTTCTATCTAGAATATTCAAAATAAAAATATTATTCTTAATCACGAATATAACTGTCATCTCATCAAAAGACTCAATAAATGGCTTATTAGTTATGAATTATCAAAATAATAATAAAAACGGAGAATTCAATGAATATGAATTTATCCGCTAAAGGATAGTGATTGCACCCAAGAATAAATTTAAAATAAGCACAAATAAACAAACATTCTATTATTTAAAAAAAAATAATAATAAATAAATAAAACTAATGTGTTCAAGGGATATGAATCCATTTAATTGATGGAATAGTGATTGCACCTAATCGTTTATAATTATAACGAATGCATATGTTTTTTGTTCTTTTTAGTATAAACTAAATTCTTAATAAAAAAAGAGACTACTGTAAAATTAGGTAAATTTTAATTATTGTAATTTAAAATAATGTATAGATTATAAACATTCACTAGTGGCTTGAAAAAATAAAAAACTACCTTAGTTTATTGAATTAATTTTTAGGTATATTTAAATTAAGTATTGGAATAGACTTAGGAATTATAACGTAGTTGAAAGGTTCACTTTTTTAATAATAACAATATTAATAATATTAAAAACATCAAAAGACCGCGTAAAAAGCCTCGTCCAAGCAAGAGTCCAACAAAGAATCCGCAAGCTGGACCTAGTAATCGTTCTTAGAAAAAGATAAGACCCCAAGCTTGTTTACACTGGTATATCACGTCGTAACTCAACTCGGATATTCTATACGTCTATTTTAATGCTAGAATAATTAACTTGTGATTTAAGTAATTGTTTTTTTTTATTTTAAATATAAATAATGATATTATTATAACTAATAAGTTCAGGGAATATGAACTCATATTAGTTCAAAAGATGGCAAGTAAATGCCCAAAATATTTTTTTTAAATATAAATAATGTTATAATTATAACTAATAAGTTCAGGGAATATGAACTCATATTAGTTCAAAAGATGGCAAGTAAAGCCCAAAATATTTTTTTTTAAATATAAATAATGATATTATTATAACTAATAAGTTCAGGGAATATGAACTCATATTAGTTCAAAAGATGGCAAGTAAAGCCCAAAATATTTTTTTTTAAATATAAATAATGATATTATTATAACTAATAAGTTCAGGGAATATGAACTCATATTAGTTCAAAAGATGGCAAATAAATGCCCAAAATATGTTTTTTAAAAATATAAATAATGTTTCAATTATAACTAATAAGTTCAGGGAATATGAACTCCTATTAGTTAAAAAGATGGCAAGTAAGTGCCCAAAATATTTTTTTTAAATATAAATAATGATGTTATTATAACTAATTAGTTCAAGGAATATGAACTTTTGTTAGTTTAAAAGATGGCCTTATAAGCCCAATCGATACGAATATTTTATAAGATAAAATACTATAACCTTTTTCTTTATAATTAAATATTATGTACTATTGTACTTTCAAATAGTATAAATTAATATCTTAAATTTCTATTATAAAATAATTTAATTGTAGTATATAGGTGAGATCAACTCTCACTGGTTTCGTACCATAGCAAAGATATATGTAATAAAATAAAATCCTATAAACTAATCAAATTTTTAAAAAAAAAACAGAATCATATTGTTGGTGAGGTACACAACCAATATTCGATTAAATATTGTTTAATTTCTTAATTCAATAAAACCATTAAAAGCATACAGGAGACACGATCTGCTTATTGCACTAATAATGAATCATTTAGAGACTTTAGTTAACTATCTGCATCCATTTCTGATGTAGAAACCAATTTAACCTTTTTGTAAATTAAATATTCTATATCCATTTAAATTTAAATTTATCCTAGATATAATCTTTGTAGAATGTACTTTGTAAGAAAATTATATCTATTATACTTTATCACTCTCACAATCGTTAAGAAACTATATATAGTTTGTATAATTTATACCCCATCCCATATATTGTAAAGGATGAAATCATAACAGTGATTCAAAGGTTCATATATCTCTTAAATATTAATAACAACTTAAAATTTCTCAATCACCATTGTATTAAAAGAAACAGCATTCATCACTGACATGTCTCATCATGACGATTCCTATATCAAGAATCCAAGAAAATTTACAAAAATCATACAGTGGAATTGCACACGTCTACATCAGATGAAAAACCATGTTGGAGAAATCCAGGAAACATTCTCATAGCACTTCACAAACCAGATGATCTTCAAATTCATCAAGGAAAAGACATTTTAAATTATCAAATCAAAAGAATCTATCTAATTAAAACAAATTTCAATTTAATCTTGTATCACAATAAAACTGTACTTTCATCCAGTAAAACCCATGGTTCTGTAACATTATTTGATAAGCAAACTTTAAATATTCAAGCCTCACAACTTTTAAATACAACTCTAGAGATTAAAAATTAAAAATTTCATGAATTACAAACATCACATCTTTCAAATCTTGTATCAACAAAAATTACATATGACTCCAACAGTTTACATATTATGGTTAGTTTTAATTTTATGGTTAGTTTTATTTCTATTATAATGTTTATAATTTCACTTTTAATTTTCATTTATTATTTTTATAAAACTAAAATTGTAACTAATTTCACCCGAACAGGTGAAATTCGTGTCTAAGGGGGGAGGAGTTATATATTAGTTACATATTGTATTTTTCTTTAGCTTAACATTTTGTACTCCTTCTATCCTAGCTTTTGCAAAGCATTGTAATCTATTTCTTAGAATCCCGTCCTGGGAACCAGCATCCTACCACGCGCTAGGCGTGTTCCCACGAATGTAAGCACTTCAAATCCTTTAAATACCCTGGTAAATATTACTTCTGGCTTCCAGTTGTAGCTGTAGCCCGTCTCTATGCTAGTCTTCTTTCTGATATTGTAAATTTGTGTTTTTGATGTAAAATAAATCTTTTTTAAAAAGTATTTACATTTCTATACAATCTAACTTATATATATATATATATATATATATATATATATATATATATATATATATATATATAATAATTGCTCTTCTTGAATTAATATTCTTAAAACTGTTCCCAAATAAATAACTCCCCCACCCAACCCTCAGCCAAAAACAAAAAATAAGATTTCTTCTTTTATCTCATCTACTAGCTGACGTCAGAAGAAGGGTCCCCTCCTCGGTTTCTTTGGATAATGAACCATTTTTCTTTTTTCTTTTTAATTGGAAAGTATTTAAGATTCACGGATGGGAGCATCCCTTCGATTCTCTAATCGAGATAATAAATTTTCTAAATTAGGGGATGACACTTCATCTTTTCTTCCGCCACCCTCCCCCCCCCCGTGATTTTCTGTGGATTATACAATCTATCCGTAGAGAAGGAGATAAACTACTCTAAATGTCGCACAGTAGGACGAGCCAACTGCCGGACACAGGGCAAAAAAAATAAAGTTAAAATTTTAAGGTTATGTAGTAATATTAATAAACAAGAATCCTTTTCCTGTCATTTGTACTAATTTTTAACTCAAATTTTGCGTAATTAATGACAAAATATGAGATGAAACATGACAATAAAAAAATCGTGTTTTTTATTGGGTTGATGCAAAATTAATGCAGGTTTCCTCTATTGCGATATCTTAATTCCAATTGTGTAAACAAAGCAAATCCTAAAATTGATCATTATTATACCAAAACAAACCTTATATAATACCCTCTCTTTCTCCATGAATTTGATCAGTAAAATCGTTTTGTTCAGTGTGTTCAAAGGTCTTAAATCGAAAATGTCGAAGTACGATTTTCGTCAAATTTATTTTTACGAATTTAAATTAGGGCGCAGCGCTGCGCAAACGGTTCGTAATATTAATGAAGTGTGGGGTCAGGGGGCTTTTAAGGAGTGCACGGTGCAGCGTTGGTTCCAGAAGTTTCGCAGTGGAGATTTCGACCTCGAAGACAAGGAAGGTCGGGGCCATCATTTTGCTCTTGACAACGATGAGCTGAGGTCAATAGTGGAAGAAGACCCAACCAAAACCACCCAAGAAATAGCGGTAGAACTCGGCGTGAACCAATCCACAGTAAGTTGTACGCCACTTGGAAGCAATTGGTAAGGTAAAAAAGTTGGCCAAGTGGGTGCCACACCAATCAAGCGACCACCAAAAAAATCGCCGCTTTGAAATCTATTCTATGCTTGTGACACGCCATAAAAATGATCCATTTCTCGATCGCATTGTGACGTGCGATGAAAAATGGATCTTATACGACAACAGAAGGCGTTGTAGCCAATGGCTGGGCAAAGATGAACAACCAAAACCTTTCCCGAAGCCCAACCTGTACCCAAAAAAAGTTATGGTCACAGTTTGGTGGTATACTGCTGGTGTTATCCACTACAGCTTTCTAAATCGAGATGAGACTGTAACTGCTGACAAGTACTGTCAAGAAATTGACAACACGAATCAAAAATTACAACGTCTTTGCCCAGCATTGATGAATCGGAAGGGTCCTATCCTTCTCCATGATAACGACTGCACGAGTTGGGCTACGAAGTTCTCCCACACACACCTTATTCACCTGACCTCACTCCTACAGACTTCCACTTTTTCAGGCATCTGGATAACTTTTTGAGGGAGAAAATTTTTAAAACCAGGATGACATTGAAAATTCTTTTCGTGACTTCATTGAGTCCAGGGATTCAAATTTTTTTTTCTGGTGGGATAAGAAAGCTTGTTGAAGGTTGGCAAAAGTGCATTGATTCAGATGGAAATTATTTTGATTAAATATATATAGTTAAAGTAAAGATATGGCCTATTTTCAATGAACATTAAAAACTGCATTAATTTTGCATCAACCCAAAATATTGAAGGTTGGTGTCCCTTTATTTTTTGGCTAAACCTAATGCTATCCTTACAATATTATTAGGCACTGCTAATAAATAGTCAAGCACAAGAAAAATAGTTTTTAAAAACTACATGCAACAGTTACGATAGTTCAAAAAATTATAAACTATTTGGTACAATATAGTAAATCGCCCGGAATTGTCCGTAATATATACAACCCGTAACACATACCCTATTCTTGACCAAGATATCCTTAATTTAATATATTTTTAACAAACTAAAACAATTTATTTACCATATTATGAGTTCCAAAGTTGTAAACTATAAATTATATGGATTCTGAATTTGAAAAAAAAAATCAAAGATCTAATAATGAGCTTATATGAAGAAATATAAGTAATCCATGAAACGAATTTCAGAATTTATTTTAGAACTTTTGAGCAATAAATAGAATAATTTTACAAAGGAAAAAAGTTATTAAGCCAACAGGATTTGTTTAAATATTTTGAGTTGTTTTTGTTGAAAAAAACAATTAGACTAGATTATTTCTGAAAGCCAAACAAACTGAAAAGACTAAAAGACATTTTACTACCGGAATTTTGTTTACATTTTTTTAACATTCCAGCGTTTTTATTTTTAATAATAAATTCCCTGATTAATGTCAAAGCTAATAAACCTTCTAATGAATTAGCTTTCATGTATATTAAAGATTTTTTTTTTTTTTTTTTTTTTTTTTATGTTGATATTTCATAACGTAAGTTAATAAAGGAATGTTTGCTCATTAAGTTATGTAAACAGCAACTGAGGATATAGCCATAAATTAATACTTAATTTCTCCCCTTTCCATGAAACATTCTTTTTATTTATAATTTTTTTTTAGGATTGACATGTTAAATTAATTTCTCCCATGGATAATTTTATAAACAGTACATAGGTTCCTTCATAAAATTATTATGATTAAATATATCTTTTAAATACAAACGTAATTTATGAAAGATGTATGTATAATAATATACTACACTCAAACATATATAGATTTATAAATATTTACTTTTATGTAACGCTGGCTCCTGTCCTATGTAACTTAAACGCATTGGACATAAACTGAAAATAGGGTTTAAAATAATTCCATATTTTATTTTTAACTTGCCTTTATTACGCAACTGCTTTTGAAACAGTTCTTTAGAAGTATTGCAATTGTTACGAAAATAAAGACTTCTGAAAGGAGAAATTTTTCTTTCAGTAAAACTCCCAAAAGTTTTTCATTCATTATAAAGGGGAAAAGAATGTCAGGTCTCGTTTCAACATTTTTTTTCTTTAATTGTTTTTGTTTGCCAACATTTAATTATGTACTTGTTTGTTTAATCATGTTGTCTTTTTCAGATGCCTCATTAACTTTCTTCAGGTCAGCCATAACAGCTGCTAATATAAACATCATTTGAAGAAGTCATTTTTACAGAAGAAATCATTCAGATGTATTCAAAGTTATCAAAAGTTCATCTCACAATACTTCAAAACTTTTTCTTACCGTCATAGGAAGAAATGTTTATAAATAATTAGTTTACATAATAAAATAAAATTTTGAAGTCATAACAGACCAATACAAACGATTAAATGACTCCAGACTGCATTTAAAATGTTAAAACAAAGTACAATGAAGAAAAAAAAATACACATAATAGTAAGAAATAAATGATTTTCAATATGATATTACTTTATTTATTTATTGTATAGCTTCTACCCCTAAGGGTCATTGGCTTTAATTTTCCCTCTTGTATTCTGTTGTAGTAGTTAACTGCCTTTAGGAATTCGAATAAGTTTAGGGCTGAAGATTCTTCACCATTTAGCATTTTTTTAATGGTTATCGGTAGTTTTAACCTTTTCCTTACATCATTATATTGTGTACAATCCAGTAACAAGTTTTGTTACTAGTTTATATTGTAGTTGTAGTTTTGTAAGTTGTTTCTATCGTTGCACATTTGGCAGGTGGGTGCTTCGAGACCTCTGAGTAGGTATCCATTCGTTTACATTATAAGCTTTACATGCTTTTTATTTATCAATATTCGCTTTTTATGCTTGAGAATGAGAGATTTTTTTCAAAACTTTTGTTTCCATAAAAACCAAAACAGAGAAAAAAACCTAAGGAAAATTGCATTCATAATTTTCTGAACCTAATTCCAGAATATTTTTTTCTAATCAATTTTTTATTCGCACCTGTCATCAAATGCGACTATCAGCAAAACGGATTTAACTTATACTTACTTATCCCTAAAATTTAAGTTCTCTCTTCCAGGTCCTTTTTAGTATGCGTCTAATAGAGATGCCAGATGTGGCCATTAATAGGGAAAAAAAAATCTGAATGGGAGATCTTTTCTTCTAAATTTTAGGAATTATTATACAAAAAATAAAAATTATAAATTAAATTTGAATCGTGTTATATATTAATAATAATCATTGTTTAAAAAATGGTGGTTTCTATAAAGCTAAAAATAGGGAATTAAATTATTTTATAAATTTAAAACTGTAGGCATTTTAAATATAATAAATAAAAACTATTAAATAAGAATAAATTAAAACGGATACTTTTAGATTTTTCTATGCATTTCGGGACTAAAAAGGTAAAAAGATCTTAAGGTTTTTAATCCGTGATAATTTAGATGCTGCTGATTTTTTTTAACAACTCAAAATTTTCAATCAATCCCTCAATAATCGGCGAGATAGCCACAGGGCTATCCACACACGCTGGTGTTAATTCGCGTTGGCATTCTCAAATGCGCCTTGGTGGTGGACCTACAAAATAAATCTCATCCTTCCCACAATGATTTGAATAGCTTGGTTACTATTATAAAGTAGCACCCTGTGTTGCACAAATGACGAGGAAGGGGTACCGAACAATAAAAACTCCCCACAATAATCCATTTGTTGATGAGTGAACTCAAAAAAGATTCGGGTTCGTCAACACTCTAAACTCTAAGAACAAGCCCTCGAATTCATATCCTTCCAGGAAAAAATATTTAAAGAGCACCCTCTAAAGAGTTTAAAACTAATATGTATTGTGACCTTTTTTATAAAAAGCATCCTGGCATTTGACTAACAATATTTTATACGTATACCTCCATCCATCAACAGTTCACAACAAATAAAGATGCATTATATTGTTTTTATGTTTAACTTTAAACGGACATAGAAATAGTCTAAGAAGAGATATTTTTGATACATCCAAGTAAAAGGTGGCTGCATGAGAGATTTCCTGACTTAAATTTAAAAGTGATTCAATCGAACCAGGAAAGGATTGATGATTTACATATTGTATTTAAAATATTACGTCACCTTCGGTCACTACGATGTAAAGTCACCTTCTTGTTGACTGGTGCAAATTTAAATGATGAAAGCTCAAATATATAACTATATATATATGTATAATGAATAATTTACATGTAAAAGGATCGTAATTGGTTATTATTTTTTTCAGTATATGATAATAGCATTATTACGCCCCAAAATGTTATTTCAGGTTACAGACAATTTATATGGAGTTTGGCATCGAGCGTTATCTGTTTGCTGAAACGGTAATATTTTTTTTATTAAAATACAATAGAGAGGAGAGGAAAGAGATCTGATAACAAACCGAGCCTAAACGAGCAATTTCGTTACAATACGAAGAGAAGGCGGGGCGGGGCGGAAAGTTGTCAGTAATGAATGCGAACCCAATGCTGACTCTGCTCTTTCTTTTCACTTGGTTATGGGGCTGTCTGTAGCGGTCCCTATGTCCTATGGGCAACTCTAACCGAAATTTGGGGTCGTAAGGTCATTTTGTATTCGTGTACCAAGCAGAGTTTATCGAGTCAAGTAGCATTTTGATAAAAAATTTATTAAAAAAAAAATACATATAATTTTTAACCCAAGGATTACCAAAGGGAAACTGTCATCTCACTTTTATCAAGGGGGCTTTATGAATGTTAGCTTAAAAGTTGTAAGAAAAAACCCATAGCTTTATTTTGTTTTTAATTAATTAACTCTAATTAAATAATTTTAAAAAAAGTTGATTTAATGAGATTACAATATTTACATATTTATAAAACTGTGGATGTAAAAAAAAAAAGTTTGTCTGACAACTACTAAATTTTTCAGATTTTTTATTTAGTAATTTAGGCGCAAAACAGAGAGCACAAGTATTAATGGATTCCAAGAGCCCCCTTGATAATCCTAAGGTGAAATTGAAACTTTAATTGTTCAGAACAATACTAAGTCTTTCTCCAGTCCATCGCCCGTTATATTTAGTCTGAATTAGAACATTCCAGATGATTCCCGACAAGCCTAGATGGTTCTCGAACAGTCACAAACATGTATTAAAATATTTGGAAATTGTTCTAACGAAAAGTCTGGCACTCTTTTAAATCATATGTTTTGTGTTTCACGTTACAATACATACAAGTAGGAGCATGAAGATAATTTATACCTGATTGAATATAAAGAAAGTAAAAATAATGTCAAATTTAACTTAATAATTATTAGGGTACAGTGTGCCGATTAATTATGATTACTTGAGGAATAGTTTGAAATAGTAAATATATTTACAACGGAGATGGACTAAAGGACCGAATCGTCGAAAACAAAAGGCGTAGTTTATGTCATTATCAACAAAGCAATGATTGTGAAAGATTGCAGCAACCATTGAACCTATGAGTTGCTGTTAGGATGAGTTTTCAGATAGAGTTATAATCTTAGTTCGTATTTGCATCCAAATAGTTTACCAATGCACGCGGATTAACAAGTAACATAGTGTAACTTAAACCAAAAAACAAAGCACAAAACATATGGTTCAAATTTCTAGACTCGTTTTTTGAACAGTTGGAACACACTGTTCTACTAGTACATGTTTGTGACTATTCGAGAACATTCTACGCTTGTCGGGAACGTTCTGAACTGTTCTGATTCAGGCTAAATAAGTAGCGATGGACTGGAGAGTTGTGCTGGTTCTGAAGCTCGAATCATATGGTTATTTTGCTTTGTTACTGTATCGTTACAAGTTGATACTTTTTGCAACCTTGCTGATTATTTGAGTTAATATTGTTTGGGCGGCATTGTAAATTACTATTTTCTTCTAGCTTTTTTTCGAGGTAGTTTTAGTTAAACGTCTTACTGATATATTTCATGAAGTATGTCGATATAAATATTTTGCGATTCCTCCAGTATCAGACATCAATAGTTCCGCAGTAAGTGTAGGTATGTTTGACCCGGGAAAGGTAGCGCTACTAGAAGGGTTGATTTAGATCGCGCTTCGTCAATGAGACGAAGCAACCTTATTATCGTTTCAGGGATCCCTAATCATCATGCAAATGCAGGATTTACAATACTTAAAACAGACCTTATTTACATATACACTTTCTATGCCTTTTGTCGATAAGAAACTTAGAATGGTTTAATTTACTTACTAAAAGTTAAGGTCCAATAGACGCAAAACACTGTGATTTTTAATGAATGATCTATTGGAAAGAATAATTATTTCATACAAAAAACCACAAAGAAAATGACACAAGAGCAGAATTGCCAAAGAAGTAATGAAAAAGTAAATGGAAAAAATAAACTACGAAAGCATACCAATTGGAGTACACTACGCTACCAACTAAACAGGAACAATGAGTTAGAAATAACAGAAAAATTTACCTTGGACATATAGTTAATACATTTTCTCATTAATTTTGATAATATATAATACACAGCCTGGTTTTACAATTTGGACATAGCTTGACCCTATGCTCTTCGCAAATGCACTTTCCACAAATACAATAAGATTTAGAAATTTTTCTCTTCTGCCAAGGATAAAATTGACACATTTCTTGAGTTCCAAATAGTCCATAAATATTCTACATGCAAGTAGAATTAGCTTTCAAGACGAGCATTAGGTAGCATTTCGTTACCAAGACTGACACAACGCTACATATGAGGTAGCGCTTGATTTACCTTCCACCTACAGGATCTTTCCTAGTAGGTACTGAGTGGAGATAGAACTCCCGGAAGGTGGGCCAGCTAGGATTGGGAGTTCATCTGTAATTAACAGAGTTGTGCGGTCTCTTCGTCGATAAGACGAGTATTGAATCAGGACCACAAATTTCATCTCCTTACATTGTTAATAATAATAAGAATTAGCAAGAACAAAGCCGGATATGACGGAACTCAGAGATGACGCATAGGCAATAGGAAGACACGTTGAACACGCTTTCATTTTAATTCGACGAAAGACTCGCTGGTAAAAGGGCTCTCAGTGTATAGAAGAGGTGAGGGTGGGTGGTAGTAGTCATAATTGGTTTCGTTTCAGGCTGACATGTTCGGCTTAACCTCAGGAGGATCTCCCTGGGCGGGGTAACACGACACTCCCAAATAAAGTTCACCACCGCCCTCCTTAACGAGCCTAAAATTCGAGCAAAATTCCGAAGCCGGATCCGTCCATTGTTCCTCCTTCCTCTGAATCCCTCTCCTTAGTAGCTTGGAGGAGGGTAATGTGATAGCGACCGAGTTTCCGCCCCGGGGCTTATCAACTAATTAACACACCTGGAAAGTTTTCAAAAAGTCCGCAGGTGAGGAGGAGCCGATCAATAATCCGCTTGGAATAACAACCGTCGGCTTTTAGCAAACAAGCCAACTTCAATTACTGATCCATTCCATCCAACGCGGTAATAAGGATTTATTATGGACAAGAAATTTTAAATATTTTTCAATAATATCTAACCTTTATTTTATAAAAATTCTGCATAATCTTTTGCAACTATGACCAATCTTCTGGGTCAGAGATATACACTTGAGATAAGATCCGCTACGGTTGCAAATCAAACAATATTAACCCCCCGACGGGCGCACCTCTGGAAGATACGTTAACGCACGAAGATTTAACTACTCTATTTAAAAGGAGAGATAAAGAGTATATTAAATATGATGGAATAAATAAAATTAGGCCTTTTTTTCTCCCAAAAAAATCAAAAGTTTATTTAGCCAGGCAATGTTTCGGGACGTAGAGCCATTCTCAAGACTGCGTAACTTTATTTTTTTTCTCAGAAAGAATCAATTTATAAATATTACATAAATCTCTTTATTATTTTTTTTTTATAACATTTTTCTATTTAATGATTATATATTTAATATCATATGTCCTTACCAAACATCGTACTTGATTATTGAGTTATTGAAAAAAAAAAAAGTATTGTAAAATGTAAAAAGAAATTATTATTTATTTATTAAACATTATTTATTTATAAGAAAAAGGTTAACGACTAAACGGATGTAACCAACAAAGATAACTCATTAAACAAGAAGTTGTATGTACTTTCATTGCATATGAAATAAAATTTTCTAGGTTATATATTATATTCGAGTTTTAATAGGGGCAAAAAACGTTTATTGCCAGGTCCCATCCTACCGGGGTCCTAGTTGGTCGCCTATCCTAATTTTTTTTTTATATTTATTTTTTACTGACTAGTGTTGATGATCAGAACTACCCCCTCCCCCCCACGATGTTTTGACCTTCCTGCTGCTAAACTGTATACCACAATCTTGTAAGGTTGACTGCGCCCAGTTAGATTATAATTTGAAATTGAGTATTTCGTGAATATTGCAAATTAATGATTAAATAATAATAATAATAATTAAATATTATTGCAAATTCTACTCATCATCATTATGGTTATGTATGGAAAGTATTCTTATCTTTTGAAATGAGTGAAATCCTATTGCAAAGCCCGTGGTAAAAAAAATATGTAACATTTCTTCTTATAATTATGAATATTTGGTTTGTGGAATGTGAACTATTGCCGTCTAACAGCCGATGGAATTCAAGATGACCTTATACTTAAGCAATGTTTATAGTTTTTTTTCTGGTTTATGCTTACAAATCGGAAACCATGCATTTCACAGCCAATTGTATTTTCTCTACCTTCAGAAAGTTGAAAATTTTGAGCCGAATGAATTACTTAAAATTGGATTAGTTGTTTCTTCTAGACCGATTATCGAAAACCGGCAATAAATATCGAATGAAATACAACGAAGGAAAAAACTGAGCTATTATAAACAAAATGTAGAAGAAATAAAGAATTTAAAAAAAAAAAAAATATATTGGTGTCTTCTAAGGCCGGTTGCGCCCAACATTGGATCGGTAGCCAGTGGAAGATCCATATGATAATGGATAGAAGTGGAACATACGTTTCATAGTTTTATTTGGTTCGATTCGATAGAGCGCTGTCTCTCCCTCCCTCCCTCTCGCGCTCTCTCTCTCTCTCTCTCTCTCTCTCTCTCTCTCTCTCTCTCTCTCTCTCTCTCTCTCTCTCACACACACACACACTATCTCTCTCTCTTAATTGAAATTGTATGTAAACAGTGGGTAGGTAGGCTATCATTACCGGAGAGGTGTAATGGCTCTATCAATTGCCCTGGGCCTAGCTCTGTATCTAGCCTCTAGCCTCTAGGCACCCTGTTCTATTTGCCTAGCCCTCCACATGTTTGTCTTCGGATACGATTATTAGATGAAACATTCATTAATTAAATATCATAATGCGAAAATAAAAATGTACTAATACTTTATGTTTATGTATTTGGACGATAACAAAAACATTCGAAAAATATTTATATTCTCAAAGCATATTAGGAATAACTAAGGACATTTTGACTGACATGATGTTTAATAATATCTCTTGGTATTTTTGGATTGATACCAGAAAAAGTTTCTTTGAAATCCATAGTCCGCAACCTTGTTTGTAATAAAATTTGCCTGATATTAAAGAATCCTGGATTCGCAAAAAACATGACGAGTTTGATCAAAATCGTTATTGCCGTTTTTGATAAAATCGAAAAAAACGTAAAAATCAGATACAAATTATTAAATAAAGCGCCTCTCTGGTTAACCAATTTCGATTAATTATTTGCTGCCACATCGCGGGAATATACATACATAAACCACTTTCCCAAGTTCAGGTTTGTAAGGTTTATAGTTTTTGAACTAATTTGTTCACACGCACACGCACAAACAGACCATTTCGCGGGACTTGGTTATTTGGACTCAGTGGACCTTGAAACGTGAATTTCCGTTGTAAACCAGAAGTCAAAATTTTTCACGATCGCAATACTTTCTCTCATTTTATATTTCAAATATAGGTAAGTGTGAGTAAAAATAGGCTATCGCAAACGAATGAATTAGATTGTGCATGTATGTTAAGATAAAACAGACAACTAAAACAATTCATTACATACATAATTTTTATGCGATTTAAAGAGAGGAAATATTCACATTCATCGAATCATCACAATTCGAGGTTTTCTAAGAATTAATTTACTATTTGTCATTAATATCTATTTAATGATGATTCCGTCACAATTAGCTGCCATGTAATGTAATAATATTCGTTTGTAAATTCGAGGAAGGCTATTAATTAAGTTAATTGTAAAAGTTGATAAATTGTGATGACTACTTTAGAATTACTGACAAGGAGCCGTGGCGGAGTTAGTTTGCTCATTAGCTTGTACAACAATGTAATTACATGAGAATAAAGTGAAGGGGTTCCTAGCTAGCTCCCTGTAGCTGCTAACTTTTAACATAACAGCATCACCACCATTCTCTTTCCTCCGAGGCAAAATGTCCTTATTTCCATTGTGGTCACTACTCTCATTACATCAAATAAAATAGAAAAATCTCCCCGATTTTGACCCTGAAATATTA
Organism: Aelia acuminata; assembly: GCA_911387785.2. Classification (NCBI taxonomy): domain Eukaryota; kingdom Metazoa; phylum Arthropoda; class Insecta; order Hemiptera; family Pentatomidae; genus Aelia; species Aelia acuminata. Next base: position 35,083,795 of record OU426982.1, read on the forward strand.
TTATCTATTGAGCTCTCTGCTTATATAGACGTCTTCTTATAGACTTTTGCTCCTTTCGAAAGATTTTTAAATAATTATTGTCTGAAGAAGAAAAAATCCAAAAATTAAATTAAATATTATCCTACTTTTTAGACCTTCTGACGAAAAAAAAACATTGTCAACTAATCCAACTCGAAGCATATTTTAGGATTTAGTCTAATTCAAGGCCGAAAATATATTCAATCTTCAAATATAGGGATTTAAATCTCAAAATCGATACCCTTCAGCCTCTATCACTGTGAAAAAAATTAGAACGAATAAGTATTATCACATCATATCTTATATGACTGTCACTTGCACGAACACAACAGAGGACACTTAATAAAAACAATCATGATGAAGGGCGACACATGGCCTACTCCGGAAAACAAGTTATTTGAAAAATATAAATTGGAACTACTAAAATTTTCAAAATTAATTAACCTTCAGAATTGACTCCAGAGAAGACAGAAGACCCGGCAGAAGAACAAATGGACCTTATCTTCCACCAAACCCAGTGGTGTTTTGAACTTTTATTTTTGTTTATTTTTTGTTTATTTTTGTTTTGTTTATTTCTGTTTTTTGTTTTTTTTTATGTTTTTCGCCTTTGATTCGTTTTGTGTTAAGTTAGAAGAGTTTAACATACAGATTGATTACTATTACTGTAAAAAAGAAAAAAAGAAAAAAACACCTAGGCAGGTAGTATGCCTAAGGGCATGGAATCTGTAAAAATTTAGAAATACACGACCCTCCCATAGGGATACTATGGAAGGGAAAAAAAAAAAAAAAAAAAAAAAACCATTTTTTCTATATGATACATTTAACATGCTCACTCTCCTTGAATATTTCATATGTAACACCTAAATTCTTACCTATGGTACCACCTTCTTCATTGTACTTCGTCATCAATTTTATGTATTTTATTTATTAATTTGGGGGTACAACTCAGTGATGAGTCCTGGCCTCCTCAACCAGCTCCCTCCAAACGCCTCGGTCTCTGGCAGCCACCATTCAGTCCCTGATGCCGAGCATAGTTCGAGCGCCGTTCACGACACCATCAGACCATCGTAGCTTCGGTCTTCCCCTCCGTCTACTCCCGAAGATCCGCTCTGTCAGCAGCTTCCTTGGTATCTCGTCGCTTCCCATTCGGGCCACATGACCAGCCCAACGTAGTCCACCAGCACGAAGGATTTGTGAGACATCCAGCTCTCGTTAGATATCTAACAGTTCCTGGCTGCTCCTTCTCATCCATTGGCTTCCAACTCTCTTTCCTCCCAATATCCGACGGAGCACTTTTCTTTCAAATATTTGGAGATCCTGTTCGCTCTTTTTGGGATCGTCCATGTTTCAGAACTGCAGAGGAGTATTGGGCGTATAAGTGTCTTGTAGAGAGTTATCTTTGTGTGCCGGGAGAGGTAATTGCTTACAAAGTGTCTACGCAGTCCAAAGCAGCATCGGTTGGCAAGGACATTTCTATTTTTGATCTCTTGTTCGATTGCATTTTCTTGAATAACAATCGAACCCAGGTAACTAAATTTCGCTACTTTCTCAAAAGTGTATTTTATTTACTCTTTAATATTTTTCTTCATAGTCCAAGGAGACTGACTGTTCTATAGAGGCTAAAATGACAATTATACAATGAATCCAACAGTCCATATTATTTACAAATAAATAAATAACATGCTTGAAATCACATTGTTATTCTATAATTTTACAGGATTTTTCCGTTTTTAATTAATATATTAGTTGCTATAAAATGAAAAAGTTAAGCCCAAAGAAACCGTTTATTTATGTTTTATGTGAGGTAAAAGAAACGTTATAAGTAAGTAAAAGAGATTGGAAAGTAGAATAACGAAATTTAAGAATGATAGAATACAGGTAATAATAACTGAAAGAAAATAAACGAGATAAGTTACCGGAAATCTATTAGTGCCAAAGCAGACATTTTTTTTTCTTTCTATATAAATAATGATGAAATTCTGTTTGTTCTTCATACCATAGCGTTTGTCCTGCATTCTCAAATTTTCGCTCACTGGTTCTTTCATACCAGGTGTGAACATCTGTTTCTATTAAAATTTTATATCTTCATCCGATCTCTGGGTATATTCTTTATTGTTATAAAAATCATTATGATCTCGCTTTACATTGGAGACGAGTCGAAATTTGCCTGGTGAAACTGGGATATACATATATCCTATATAGATATATCTATATATAGGTGTTACATATGGTATTTCATAAATATGAATTCGATGGACATGTCGATTTCTCCGACGAACTATTCGATTGTTTAACTTTGGAGTTTGTGATGTGACGCACATATATTTATTTGTAATTAGAGTAAGAGGGCTATTATATAAATATGATGTATATTAATTGTTATTATATTATATTATATGAGGGCTATTATATAAATATTGTGTATATAAATATTAATGAGAATGATTATAATTAGTTTAATTAGTTGCCCAAATGTTAGCTATATAAATATGCTAAGTAATAACATAGGGCCAAACTTTGTACCCTGAACCCTCCTTATCGCCAAAGCTCTGAGAAGGCCCCACTCACAGAGAGTTTTTAAGTTGGAATTGGCTACCGTATAGACGTATTGAGCCCTACCCACAGTGGGACGATTCGCCAATCTAGGTGGAAATAATTCTGGAAGCGACTTATTTCATGTTAATGTTTGTAAAAAATTAAACTTAAGCATGAATTAATAAATGAAAGTCAAAATAATGTTTTTTGACAAAGTTTTCGTGAAAAAAAAAATAATTAAAATATTAAAACAAAATAAATTTATTCAGATTAATTGTAAGTAATAAAGCAATTCTATTTATATTAATTTATTAAAATTTCTTTCATTCAAAAAGGAAAAAAATATATTAACTATAAAGTAACGTAAAATACATTTTAAAAAAATGATATATTAAATTGTAATATCTAACTGTAAAAAGAAGAAAATATCCGAATTGTTTTTTATTCCAAATCATCTAAATCTGAATCCTGATTAGATTCATTTCAGAATCCACCATCAACCTACTGTTATCAACATCTATAGGTTATAGCAAGGGAAGTACATATCTTGGTAATGCGTTTCTGGATTTTCGTGGGTTATCCCTAGAGGTATTGATGAGAGGATCTGATGTCAACAGTAGCATATTCATATTCTGTTTGTAGATACCCCTGAGTTCTTAGGTGTACGAAACTCCCTAAAGTTTGTTAAATCTGTATTTCTGACTTCTTGAGCTTCTTCAGAAAGGATACCAATAGGTAGTAGACAATATTTTAAAATTTCAACGCCATGAATTGACAGTTTATGCATTTTCACCGGCATATGATACCATGGATATAAGCGAATGTATAATTGCCCCGTTTCAGTTATGAAATCATTTAAAGTTTGCACATCAATTATGCATATTATATTAAGTTAGTTGTACCCAGATGAAATTGCGGATAAAAGTATGTAAAATTTATTAAGAATATTTTCATCTATGGCTGTGATAGGGGAACTCAAGACAAAATTTTTAAAGAAACGTCTGGCAGAATTTGAAAACCAAACGTTCTATGGGTCTATCGACGATCAAACCCATTTTTCCTTTAAATTCGATCAGAATGTCTGATTTCCTTTTTCTTACATCAATTTTATCTTCTTCACTCCTTACAGCCCACTTTTTAATATTTAGTCTGTACCTAATATAAAAAGATCGAATATTCTGATCCACAAGTGTAAACTTGAAAGACGGAAACGATCATTTTTTTTTCGTTGCAATTTAGAGATAAAACGCCTGGTAGAACATTCATCGATTTAAGAGTTGCTCCACAAATATAGCAGGTTTGGCTTGATTTTTCGTCCGTGAGAGCACTGCACACTCTACTATGAACCATTTTGAGAGGAAAATATACATTCAACCGTATATTATATATAGTACCTGATTCCTCGAAAGGGAAAGATCTCATTTCAGAAAAATCTTGCTATTTGCTTTTAATCGTTGTACTTATGGTCAACGAATCTCGTTTTTTCATAGCTTCGGAGATTTCCGTAATTTATTCCAATGAAACTGGAATTATTAATTTGCTTCAAGCAATTAATAATTTGTAAATGACCTAGCTAGACTGTTGTTTTCAATAGACGGACATGTTTTTTTCATTTCGTTGATGTTAACTATTTCCACCTAGATAGGCGATTCGTCCTACTGTGCTACCCCGGCCACAAAAATCCTCACTCCTTTGCCCAGGCTCGTATTTTAATAGTAATTAGATATATTTGTCTATATGTATAAGTGTCTATATTTTGCATGTCCCAATTATTTAGATGATTAAGATCCATGGACCTTAACTGACCTAAACGGACCTCTTTACTAACCCATATTAATTTAATTAAACAAGGGACATAGCAAGTTTATTGTTTACTTTGTGGAACGGAGTAGATTGCTGGTCAAAGAAGATCAGTCTGATGTTCACCAGCTCACTTGAGCTGATCAATGGTCTGGATTTTTCTTCTATCCGTTTCTTCATTTTATACTGCAACAAACTGCATCAACATCACCGAATATAAGGTGCGAGTTTGATTCTATATCTCGTCAGGCTTGAATTTGTTCCCTCTCTCATCCAACTTGAGATCAAACACTAGACCCTCCCTTGGTTCTGTAGAAGACACACCCTGGAAGGGAGAGGCGCTGAGACCAAGATGCCGGCGATTATCGGTTTAATAATGGGAGAGGAGGCTAGAAGAGAAGAGGAGGATGGAAGATAGGCGGATCCCGGGGCCCGGGGATAAAGCACGTCCGCAAACACCCGCCGACATCTTCCCTCTCATCGCAAACACCTCCGCATCGATCACCGCTCTCGCGCCAATCTCCTTTTTAACCGTCCCGCGCGCTGCAGATCCGTCCATTTTATTCTCAACCGCGAGTTCCCCCTTTTAGCGGCCCTAACGCGATATTACATTCCCCCAGAGCCGTATTCTCTAGTAGGTCTTCCCTTTCTCGAGAGGATCGCGGCGGATACGACGGAACACACCCTTAGGTTTCGAACGCCTCCAATGGAGAAACCATAGCAATGTACAACCAAGCGGAAAAAGAAGCATTCGGCTTTCTTTGGTATCTTACGTAGCAGAATATTCTATTCTATGAAATCACTGCATAACAATAATAGAAAGCAATATCCTGGAGTCAAAAGTAACTATCGTCATAAATAGCGCAAATACACAACTCAGAGGAGACTTTAATAATACATGGCCCAAAGCACAAAAAGAAATTAAATACTGCAAAGAAAAAATAAACGAACTACAGGCAGCAAATCAGAATGTCGATTTACAAAAAAGCGTTTCTGATAACTCACAATTCGCTTACAGAAACATAGTGAAATTAGATAACATTCTATTTATTGAAAATAAAAACCTCTTCTCCTTGGTCAGAGAAATTGCTAAATAGATAGGGAATCATGTACAAAATGTATCCGGATTTTAATAAAAAATGGAAATTATCTAGCAAAAATAAATTAATTCTATATAAAATGGTACTCCGACCTATCATAACTTATGACTGTCCTATATTCAATTCAGCTTTATTAACAGAACGATCATCAATAAACTACAAGTATTCCAGAACGAATGCCTCAGAATTTTTAATAACTACCCATTTTACACCAGAATGACTAAAATGCACTCAGAGCTTAGTAAAGACAGCATACAGGAATACGTATACAAACTGATCCATAATTTCTTCCAATCTTGCACGAACTCATTAATAACAGAAATAGGAAATTATTCAAAAACAACAAACCGAAGAAACAAACATAAAAGAACGAAGCATATATTATGGTAAAAATTATTTAATCATTTATGTTTTATTTAATGATTTGTACTTCATTCTGTTTAGATATGTATTTTATTTTAATCATTGTTTTGGTTTTTTTCTCTTTTTTTTTTTTTTACGAAATCGTATAAAACAGTTATAAATTAAATTGAAAACAAGAAAATGAATTGTATAAGGGAGTATCCCAATTAATTATAAACATTTATATTTTGTAAATATGAAATAACATTATTATATAAAAATAGAAAAAGAAAAAAAGATTGAGACCCACATCGGCGAGTAGGCAATTGATAAGATACACAGGACCAAAACAAAAGTTAAGGATTATCCGCCATCAATAATAGCTCACTTTATATCAAACTCCACTAAAACGAATTTCATTGTAAAAGCCAAACATAATAAGAATAGCTAAAAGATCGAGCTCAACAAATGTATGTAACAAGTATCTTTCACCAATTAAACCGGAATTGTTTAGAAAATCACGAAGCCTAATAAAAGAGGGGAAACTGACTAAAAGCTGGACAAAAAATGGCACAATATTTATAAAAACCTCAAACCTGCAGCAATTTGCTAATATTTTGATCTAGAAGTTCTTAAAAAAAACAAAAAAAAGAAAGTCTCACTTGCAAAAGAATAGAAAAAATACTTACCAAAAAATAAATTATATGAAAACGGATGATATTTCAATATATTGATTGAAACAAAACCTGTCTCACTACAACCCATTAAGGATTTCGGGTTTATTACCGTGTAAGGTACTGAGTAAAATCATGCGCAGATTTTACTCTTAACTATCAGGTAAAGGTACACACTTTACAGAGGCTGTAAAGGTGGAAGAAAACTACTATAGAGAGAACGTAAAATGCGTAAACGAATCTAAGAAATTTAATCTATACAAACAATTAGCCGTTATCTCAGTACTTTTCTATGGAGCACCGTATGAAATATTTTACAAAGAATCAAAAGAAATTTTTTTACTATTGCCTTTCGCCAAGACAGGGCATATTAAAAGAGACCTAAAAATCTCATTTATTTATATATTACATATTACTGGCTGTATATACCGGTTTCACCCGGAGAATTTAATGTTTTTAATCTATAAACTGAGACTTTTATCGACTCTAACGGTCGGTTTCGTAAAACCCAATGTAAAGCGAGATCAAAACGATTTCAAGAAGAATAAAGAATGTACCCAGAGATTGGCTGAAGTTATGCAATTTTAATATATTTGGAGAATTTAGGACAAACGGTATGGATTTCTATAAAGAACAAACAAACAAACAGGCAGAATTTCATCTTTATTTATATAGATATAATTTTATATACGGTAAACCAGAGAGTTATTGACACTCAGTACAGTTATTGACCCACCAACTTTAACTTAAAGAAATAAGTAAACAAGTCCTAATTTTATTTCAAGGTATACATGAATCTAATGTTCGAAGGGTCCTCCAAGTCATCTATGAAGTAAGTGTTTAGCAAACTAACCATAGGGAAGATTTCACGATTAAATCCAGAGGGTGTCAATAACTAGTTTTTGCACTTTTTACAATAAATATTTATATATGGTAAAACTATTAAACTTTTGACCCAAAAAAACCTCTTGAGTCTCTAAAAGGATAGATAAATAGAAGCTACATTGGGGCCGGGATGGCCGAGTGGACAAGGGCGCTTGCAATAGGCAATCAAAGTTAAGCAACGTCCATTGTGGTTAGTACTTGGATGAGTGACCGCCCACCAATGAACGCCACTCACTCTAAGTCTACTCCGACCCCCGGTTATGTGAGGCCTGTCAGCCTACTGGAGGTGACTCACACCGACCGGGCGTAGGAGTGATGAACCTTCCCCGTCTATCTCATCGAGAATCGTGGTCTGGTTTTCCAGGATGTCAGTAACCGCCCGGAGGTTTGGTTCAAGGACGGTATGCTTCGGGGAAAGAAATATAGATCCTCGGGGCCTGCTGACTCTGGGCTACCATAAACCTTGGACCTAGACCAGTTTGTCACTGTCCTTGAACCCGAGAGAGCTGACGCCATCGGTGGGAAGGACACTGCCAAATTGGCCCCAATGGGATTATTTATGGAGTTAAGGGCAGTCTGCCGCTGCACCATGGTGACCATGGCTTGCAGCAACGTGAGGTTTGGGCTACCCTCTCCAGGTTGTCTGTGCTACCGAAACACAAATGTCTGTAAGAAGACCACACTGCGCGGCCGAAGGTCTCATTAGGCCTAATGCGCCAACCGAAAAAAAAAAAGTTTGATCCCTTCATAAAAGTTTTTTTTTTTTTTTTAATTTCACCATAGAAATAGTCTTAAGGGTGTCAATAACTGTCCGGTTTACCCTACGTAGGACTTGTAGGAATATTTTCATTTTTGTTTTTCATCTTGGGTATTTTAAATATCTACATTGAATTCGAGGGTATCACAGAAAACTTGTAACACAGATTGTAAAATCAGACCACACGCTTTCGCAACCTTTCTGCCGCCCCTAATTTATCTACCGTTGGAGCTGCATGGTGGACAGGCGGGAACTGATAAATAAAAAGTGGTCCGAAGGGGAGAACTGCAAAATTTAAAAAAAGGGGCAAGAGCAAGGGCCACAAATCAGGACTGGGACGGCCATGAATAAACTAGGCCCCACCTGCCGAGCAACAGGCTGATAGCACACCTGTAGCCACCGGCCCGTCCTCTCTTCAATAATCAAATCCCCGCGCTTAGGGCCTTTTACTTAGCTATACTTAAAGGATTCTTAGCCCGATCCAGCTAAATAATACATTGATCTAAAGCGGAAATCAAGAACCGAATGATCCCATGGTCAGAACGGTTCCAGAAAACAGGATTGAATAGTGGAGGGGCGAAGATTGAATATTGTAAACACCCTACCTATGATGATTACTCTTAACTATTTGGTTTTAAAATTTTCCGCTTTATTTTTTTTAATTGATCGGAGCGTTGTATGTTCGTCCAGGAAATTCTTTAGTTGCCGGTATCTTGGGACAGTCCCCGTCGTCTCATTCTTGTTGGTTGGTAGGTGGACGTTTTTGCATCATTGGTTACTCAGCTCTAGAGAAAACAATTTTTTTTTTTTGCCTAGAACCTTTTAACTGATTTTAACTATGTTTGGGCCGCTGATTCCAATAATGCGATCTGATCTAGTTTTTTAGCTTTAGCATATGTTAAGCAGTACTTTTATTTAAATTTAAATACCTATGATCTAGATTACATAATCCGAAATAGATGTATAAATAAATTATATTAGCACGCTTTTCTCCTAATTTTAGGTTTTTATAGGTAGTTTAGGCGCTTTTATGGTTTTAATTGATTTAAAATGTTTTATGTAAATAATTTTAATATCTCTTTTTTTTCTCCTGCTATTAAACTGGATATGTATTCGAGAAATTATGTTTTAAGAGGTAGGTCTCGCCATTTATATATCTTAACAACTACAGCTTACACCATCGACCAAAAAAAAAAAAAAAAATACCTAGTAAATTCCTTTGTTACTTTGTTATTTCAATACTATCAATTTCAATAGTATGATTCAGTTCTTTCATATATTAACGTAAATTAAAAGCGAAAAACCGCGGTTTATGCGAACAAAACGGTCGTAAAGGTTTCTAAATGATGTCGATCTTTTCAGGTTTTCAAGGAGAACTTTTTCGGTCATATAATTTTTTTTGATTGCCCCTTCGTTTGCGAGATATTAGCGAAAAACTGCAATTCTCAGCGAAAATGGTCGCAGGGCTTTTTCGAAGGTGTCAGGGTTTTTTTTGAGTTTGTCGAAACGAACATTTTTGGTTATATACACTTTTCCAATTGTCACCGTCGTTCGCGAGTTACATGCAAAAACGTGCGATTTCAATCAATAGAATCAGCGCACACGCTTTCCGCGAAACCAATATGTATGTGCATATTGTACATAAGTATATGGCGTTTTTCAGGGTGCGATTTTCAAAGACATCTATTTCTTGGTAAACCATACGCACCAACAAACAATCACAACTGACCATATCGTAACTTCAAACATAGTGTTCAAAGAGTTCCAGTAAACAAGTAAATATGTAAATACCTTACACTTATGTTTCAAAAAATAAATAATCTACAATTTAAACACATCTACGCTTTACTTCAACCCTCTCCTATATACATGACGCATTATATACGCAGCTTATAATACGAAATATACTGTGTTTACTTTAATTAAGTGAGCATTTAAATAGGTTAATTACGAATGCTTCGCATGGGTCAGCTAGTGTATTATCATTTTAAATCAGCTCTCACAGATGAAAATTTAGATAAGAGATAATTTGATAAATAAAGCAAAGAAAAAAGAGAGAGAGAGTGAGAGAGAGGGGGACGGGATAAGGAGAGGCGGAAGTAGAGTAGTACAGAAGGAAGGGAAGAACATTTATCAGCTGGAGAACTGGAATGGCCATTATATAAATATCTGGGCTGCAAATGACGCCTCCCCGCCAAGGAAATAATCTTATATCCCTCTCCCATCTTTCTATTTATTCAGCTGTTGGCCTCCTCTTCCTGCAGCCTATTATCAATTCAGCAAATTTACTTGCTCACTGACATTAAGAAGGATTCCGGAATTAAGTAAGGAAATTAATCTTGGCCCGGCGACGGTAAGGCGTTATAACGAATGAACCCCTTATGTAGACCATTTGCGAAATTCCAGAGATAAATTGCTAGCTAGTTTAGATAGAGACAATGTCAACTTAGCCTCCAGGCATCGTACTAGGACTGGAATCCCGTACAATTTATTCAGCGAACACGACATCATCCATAACTATTATTGTAGGAGGTATTTAAAACTAATAATAGTTACAATATCTTAATCTATATTTTATTTATATATCAACTTGTTGGTTAAAATAATTTTATTGAACGATAATAAGATTTTACAATGCTACACAAACAATGAAAACAGGAATAATTAAACAGGTTACAAAAAGTATCATTTTGTAACTATCCGGTAACACAAAAATAACCATATGACTTGAGCTTCAGATCACGTCTGACATTGCTGCCCATCGCTCCCTATATTTAGTCTGAAGAACTGTCTGGAAGGTTCTAGGCAAGCGTAGATGGTACTCGAACAGTTTGTTCCAACAATTTGCTCGTTCAAACAACAAGTTTATATCTCATTTAAATCATATGTTTTGTGTTTTATTTCACGTTGCATTACTTAAATTGGGTACAATGTCATTCATATGGTATTAATTGCTCAAGAGAGCCAATTTTCGATAAGCATTGGCTGTAAAACTTGAATTATTCTTTACTTAAAAAAACAACTTAATGAATATTTTTCGTACTCTTATTGGCAATCATATTTATTAAAAATGTTTTTTCACTATTCGGCAGAATTCGATTGTCTTTTTTAATTAATTTATAATTTTTATGCCCACGGCTGGGAATCGAAACCAGATCATGTGCATCATCTCTAAATAGATTATTGCATTTTTTTTTTTTTTAATTTTTTTTAAGAAATAAATGTATTTATTAAAACTAAAAATTGATTATAAAAAACATATTTTTTTATGATTATAGAGTAACACATTTCAATGTCTTCCTGTCTCATTTGAATGTGGACCAACAGAATTTAAGGGTGAATAAAATTTGAAAAAAACGCGAATTCATTTACGTGGTCAAAAATACGGCCAATCTTTAATATTTGTATTTATTTATAAATATTTGTTTTATTTAAACAAAGCAATTCAACAATAATAATTCGAAATTCCTAAGAATCATATTGTCCACATTTGGAATAGCGATTAATTTAAAAATCAAATTTAGAGTTTAAAATTTTAAATTACCGGATTTATTAAAAAAAAATAAATAAATAAAATGCAATTTTCAAAACCGTACTTATCCCCTGTTCTTCTTTAGTAACTGAAGCTTAACTATGCGCCATGGGACAGCAAGCGTAATCATAACTGCAGCCTATGCAATGCCAACCAGTTAGAAACAATTAGCCATTTTATTGGGAGTTGCACTATCTTAAGGGACTATAGGGCTAAGTGGTTTAATGCTTACACTCTAACGGACAAGGAGGTAATCTCGTATTTGAATGGTAAAGATTGGGCTTTGCTCAGCGGATATGTTAGAGAGGCATTTTCCTATCGGCTTTTTTTAACAGAGCAGTTCAACTTCCCATAAGATACCGCAAACGATTTTCGTAAATTATTAACTAAAATCCAACATAATATAATAAATCCTCATTCTCCTCATCATCCTCAGAATCCTCATACCACGACTACCTATAATAATAATATTCCACTTTTTACCTTTAAATATCCCTTTCAGTAACAACCATACGTTCTCCATATACTAAAGTTAACAATGAAGATAATCAAATATGTTCTGTTGGAAATATAGTTTATTATGTTTCTATTATTTGCAGTCTTGAACAATGAAGTTCTTTCTGAAATTGCTGATTCTTTTGTTATTTATGGCAATTGGAGGCTATTATTATTATTTTTATTTATTTTTTTCTGTACCACCATTATATTTATTTACTTATTTTATTTGTTTTTATTAAGAGGCGATTATTAATATTTTACTTTAAGTTACTATTAAATCAGAACTCCTGCGAACGGGTGTTACCCACTGCAGTGGTGTTTTGGTGAGATTTTCAGTGTATTTTAATTTTTTTTCTGTTTCTGTATATAAATAAACACATTTGTCTGTCTGTCTGTCTGTCTGTCCCTGTGCTTCTTTACCTTTTTATCCGCCTCTAAAGAATTATAAAAACTCTTTTTGTTATTTTAAAGCTTATTTATATCTCTAGATTTTACAATAATCATAGCAATATGGTGATTCAACGAATTAGGAAGTCATGATCCCAGGAAAATATGTCGTCATTCTGTATTGCCTAAAAATTCAGTTCATTAAGCCCATTATTATTTAGCACTTAATATAACATTTTTTCCTAAATTTCGTAAACATTGTAAAAAACGAAAAGTCTCTATATATACTTGCTAGAACAGTGGCTCGCATTTTTTAAAAGCCACTGTTATTTGATTTTTTTTCCTACATCATTATCTGAGAACCCTTAAGTCTAGTTAGGAAATTATTTACTATCTAGCTTACTCATACCTATCGAAAGGAGTGTGAATTACATATGAATGCAATTTTTCAGAAGTCGGTTTTACTTACCTGAAACAATACAAGAAGAAGTATTAATTATATTTATATTAAAAATTAACAACTTAACCTAAAATATAAAACATATATATATATATATATATATATATATATATATAAGACTATCAATCACAATGGATATTATAATAATTTACCAAGTACTGTAGAAACACTTTCATTACTACTAAAGTACAAAATTATACATTGTACCGGTAAACACGGTTACTTGCGCCCGGGGGGGGGGGGGGGGGGAGATAACTTAAGCCAAAAAAAACAAACAAAAAATGATGTTCGGTTCTCTGGGTATTATGACATACGTTTAACGACATATTTCAATACTATGACAAACATGGGGTGGCGGGATGGTTGAGTGGGCAAACGCGTTAGAAAATACGCGTTGCCCATGGCAACATATGATGGGAACCCAAATATAGCAAGTTCAAAACCCGGAGCCAGGGGAAATTTAACAATACTCGGCATAAATCCCCCACCCTCTCCCCTGGCCTGGGAAACCCCTTATAGCCTAACAGGCGAGGAAGGGAAGGACCAATAAAAAAAAAAAAAAAACTATGACGAACATAGTATTGAACTATGTTGTGAAATTTATGTCAAAATACCCAGCGAACCAAACATCATTTTTTTGTTTTTTGGGATCAAGTTACCCCCCAGGGCTCAAATAATCCGTGTTTACGGTACTGAAAACAAAAACCCACAAATATATTGATATTAATTTGAATATTTTTTTTAATAAAAAAAAAAAGTTTGGTAAACGATGTATGAAAATCATACCGATAGTGGATTAATACTTTTTCGATTTAGTATTTGAAATAAGAATCTTTATTATTATCATAATAATATAATGATCATAATTTTTTTATTTATTTTTTTATTGTAACAGTAGTATAATGAGTCACTTAATCAGTGTGGTTAGATTAAAGAGAATGTTTCTACAAGCAGTCAAATGTAATTTGCCTCTTAATTTTTCCTCAATCAAGAATTATTTGTATTAAAAAACATTCAAATGAACAGAAGACCTATTTAAATAATTCACATGGGGCTAAAATAAAAAGTAGTAAATAGTAGGGTAGTTGGTATTCGGTTAAAATAATCTCAAGGTCATTGTGTAAAACGTGTTATTAAAAACAATCTGAAATTCGGGATAGAGCACGAACTAGAAGAGTTTAGAGCTTTTAGAAGTTCTAGAAGAGAACTTCTAGTTCTGAATAAGAATTAAGTTTCTACAGCCCAAAGTGTTGACGGAAATAGTTGACGCATCTAATGTCATCAACGATATAATCCACAAGGACTTACACTTGCCAAACATTTCGGAAACAGTTAAGGAGAGTTTGCATAACTTTCGCCATATACTGACTTACAGCACAAACCGACAGAAAATTTCACATGTTGGATGAATCTATTTACTCAAAATCGAATACAAGATACAACTCTTATCAAAAAGCGTTGGGCAAGAGATTTGTGGAGTTAATTTGTATTACTTTGACATAGCCCTTTGCAATGCTCTGTAGTAGATGAAAAATATAAATAGTTCAAAGAAAGCATGTTTGCTATTTTTCGTATCTATATTGTTATGAGTTTGTACTGAAATTTGAGTTTCTGTTATGAGAAATTTGTTGAACCCATCATTTCATCATTATTATTTCAGAATTCATTTCATTCATAAATCCGTACCTGAACACAAACTTTCGAAAAACAGTAGATATTAAGAAACTTTTACTAATCAATAATAGTTTCTAATTAACAATTACATAAGAGACAGGGGGAAGGATGGCACCCATTAGTACCACTTTCCTAATTTGTTTCAGTTAACCTAGTTTTTTTAAGGAAGGAAATCTCTAATCCAACGCCTTTTCGTTCTCTTCCCCATAGCAACTCTAGGCTTATCAAATTTAAGTAGGCAGATACGTCCGTGTAAGTTCGTATCAAACCTTTTGCAAAGGTTCTTTTTTGTTATTCGACTGTTTACGTATGGAAGTAGTATTTAGATTCTTTTAAATTTGGTCGTAATATTCTTTACTCCAGTTTGAAATTTGAATGTATTAATGATTTTTTTTTTTACTTAATATTAAAATCTCTATTAGAATAATATTTGGAAGCAATTTTAAGCGAATCACGACAGAGTAAGATTTGATTCGATATAATGGAAATTTTTCATAAAATAAAAGCATACCTTAACGATGAAGACTTTTCAGCAATAACTAACGATAAGAAACCATATATATTTTTTCTTTAAGAAGTAAGAGAACAAGGAAAATATATGTCAGCTTTGTCGAATTTTTATGTTTTTAAGCGACAAAAAAATAATATATATTTTTTTCAGGAAGAGAACTTACATACGATTTCTCATGTTACTCTTCACATCTAATTGTAAGTAGATCAGACGAAGTTTTGTATTGGCGCTCTCAGTCGCAATGGCGGAAGCTAAATATTTTGAGGATCGGATGCTGCCCCAGGGGACCAATAAGGAGTTGCTACGTGGCTTAATATTTCACATTACGGGGGGGGGGGGCACCTGTTACTCCACAAGGAGGATCATAAACCAATAAAGACATCCTCTGCCACATGATAAACCCTCAATGTTTGCCTCACGTATTTCCGATCTCCAATAGTCATTTTATTTCTCTCCCTTTCTACGTATTTTCTCAATCGACTGCGTTGGTCTGACATTCCATAAGGCCAGATATCCCTCATAATAATCGTTACATTTAGAAAGAAGTATAATTATTATTGAATCACGTGGCTCAAAAACTAAGAATTATCAGGAAAAATCCGAAATTCAAATTCTTCATTTATTCGTATTTTGCTTTGGGCCATGTATAGAAATCGTATTTATTGTAGATGACTGCTGCATTTTTTTTTCTTAATTAGTAAAATGAATAATAGTTAACGTCCTTCTTGTAACTTTTAAGTTTCCCACAAAAATAATTGTGCCTGATAATCGAATCACCTTGGTATCTTACTAACAAAATCTGTTTTTGTATTTTGACCACTTACATAGTTACTGTTGACTAATCCTGTATGATTGAAACACATTACATGATTTTAAAACCTAGCGAAGCGATGGACAGTATTAAAAGGAAAATTAAAACGAAGGGAAATCATTAAAACTTCTTTTTGACCTATGTTGATGTTAATAAATAAAAATGAAAATGCTGTAATCGCTTCTTAATATCGTCAAAGACGAACGGACAATACATTTATACCAAACTACCTAAACTCATATGGACGTACGGATCACAAATTAATATTTCAGCTAAATAGACCCACTTACAAATACTAAAGACGTTTCAATCGATTTTTTTTTTTCAAAAGTAACAAACCATTCATCCATTATCCATCTACTATCCATTTTATTTAAAAAACAAATGATATAATTACCACCTTTAGATTATTATATACATCGCTAAAGGAATTATATTTTTAAATTAAGGACCAAAATCAGCAAAATGCTATTTAGTGAGGGTTTATTTTCAATCTGATTACTATTATTATTATATATTTTTTTTCTTTTTTTATAATCTTTATTTGTATAATATTATCTCGTTCAAACTTTATTTTAAATAGATTAGTGGTAAAATCTTGTAAATAAAAATTTTGTACGTAAACTAAATTTATGAGAGGTATTTGATACTTTGTAAAACTGAGTAATATGTATATAGACCAGCCATGCTCTACACAAATAAATATATCTATCTCTCTAAATAGCAAACGCACCTTCGCACTTTAGTAACAAAATGCTACCTACCGACTTACAAAAATATTGGACTATTTATTGCAGCATATTTATTATACATATGCTGTAATAAAAATATACATATAAACATATACACAGCACGGACATAACAACAGACTTGTTAAAAACATGCCTTATAGGTGGTGACTGAAAAGGAGTTGGATGAGAGACCTCCTCTCCTTATTCAAGAAACGTCTGATCTGCTACGCTCCATCTTCCCTCAAGCCAGATTTAACATGATAATTCAGCTCATATGCCGACCGTCACATAGTTGCAAAAAGCCCAAATTAACTCTTAGCTCATTACTCTAATAACACGGCCTATTATCTAAATTAATAGTTTTCAAATTCTTAACTTAAGTCCAATTCTTAGTTTTGAGAAAAAACTTGATTGAAAAAGTGGTGCTTTTGTAAAGTCGGGTTATTTATCACTACCTACGGTTGGCAATCTCCATAATGTTTTAATTTTTTCGCTAGAGTTTCGTTTACAAAGAATTAAAAGTATCCAAAATATTTGCTATAAAATTAAAAAAAGAATTTTTTTTTGTCTTACCACTTTTTTAACAGAAAAACAGGCAGGATTTAGCAAAAAACTAAATATTTTATGATTATAATCATAAATATTATCAGTCCCGTTTATAAATACCCAAACCGTTCCTGCGATATTCCCTCTTCAACTCACTAGTTCAATAAACAAAAAGTAGAAACGATTTTCAGTTATTGAAACTTTCATTGTTACAAAACACAGTGAATGACTTTTCAAAAAAAAAAAAAAAAAAAAAAATGAAAGAATGAAAAAAGGTAACTTAGGGTGAAAGTGTCTTTTCAATTCTAAAGTTCCCAATAAGAGCCTTTAAAGTCTAAAGAGTAAACTTAAAAAGTCAGAGAAATATAAGAAGGGGAGAGGGAAGATTTTTAATCCCGAATTGTGAGGGGGGGGGTGAGGGGAGGGGCAAGCGGTCTGAGAAAATATCTTCTCGAATTAACTCTAATAAGATAATAGGCTTATAAATGAAAGGGGCTAATTAATTCCATTCTCGCCGAGGGCACTCATCACGGATATCGGAAATTTTATCGGCCGGCCTCCCGATCAACCGGGCATCTCTTAAAAATGGTTTTCATCCTAAGAGAAATGTCGAGTATTTTAGATTCATTGAAAATTTTTTGAAATAATAAATAGTTGTATTCAATATTATAAATTAGACGTCAATGAACCTTTTGTGTACAGGCGAAACAATCTTATCTATATAAATAAAGATGAAATTCTGTTTGCTTGTTTGTTTGTTTGTTCTTTATAGAAATCCATACCGTTTGTCCTAAATTCTCCAAATTTCGCTAAATGGTTCTTAGTAGTGCGAACACCTGTCCATATTAAAATTTCATAACTTCAGCCAATCTTCAGCTGATATTCTTTATTGTTATAAAAAATCCTAATGATCTCGCTTTACAATGTTTTTTTACGAAATCGACCGTTTGAGTCGATAAAAGTCTCACTTTATAGATTTAAAAAATGAAATTCTCCGGGTG
This sequence comes from Aelia acuminata, assembly GCA_911387785.2. Taxonomy (NCBI): domain Eukaryota; kingdom Metazoa; phylum Arthropoda; class Insecta; order Hemiptera; family Pentatomidae; genus Aelia; species Aelia acuminata. The sequence goes on from OU426982.1 coordinate 35,102,057, forward strand.
AAACCGGGATATACAGCTATAATCTATGCAAATAAAAATGAAATTCTGTTTGTTCTAAATTCTCCAAATTTCATAATAAATTGCACAACTTCTGCCAATCTCTGGGTATCTCGTTTATTGTTATAAAAATCGTTTTGATCTTGTTTTACATTGGTTTTTACAAAATTGACCTTTTGAGTCGATAAAAGTTTTTATAGATATAAAAAAAGAAATTCTCCGGGTGAAACCGGTATGTACAATTAGTCTTTTATTTAAATAAAGATGAAATTTTGTTTGTTTGTTTGTTCTTTATAGAAATCCATATAATTTGTCCTAAATTCTCCAAAATTTCGTTCAGTGGTTCTTTCATACCAGGTGCGAACACCTGTCCATATTAAAATTGCATAACATCAGCCAATCTCTGGGTACAGTCTTTATTGATATGAAAATCGTTATGATCTCGCTTTACATTGGTTTTCACGAAATCGACCGTTTGAGTCGTAGAAAAATGAAATTCCCCTGGTGAAACCGGGATATACAGCTAGTAATAAATAAATTTTAAATAAATCGGTAAAAAATAAAATATATTGTAAAGCGAAACAAAATCATAAGATTGTCTGTTACATTGAAAGGAGTTCTATAATTTTTATCGTTACAGCTATGTAATAATTATGTAATTATATTAGCATACGTTCAAGCTTTTACAAGAATACTCTAGTCCCCTCTCGAATGTTCGATTTCAGACTATTTATAAGAAGAAATGGACATGGGGCTTAATCTTTCTCTGTTAATCAAAGCATATGATGACTTTTGTGTTACTTGTAGTTTCTTTTTGTAACGTTGTTAATAATTTGAGCTTTTATTGTTTACTGACATTGTAAATTATAATTTTCTTCTTATAAAAAATATTTAAACCCAAATTAGTGTTACAATATTCTCAGCACCTATGCTGATGCATACGGGGATAGCAAATCCACCACTGTCATTTATTAGGTTGGGTAAACTACCCTGGTGGATGAGTTGTCTGGTTAACGCCACTTTATGCTACTAAGGCTAATCGGACGATGCTACAGTGGGAGTGCTAAATTTTGATTAGGATAGGCATCTTTAACGAGTATCTGACATCGTGCAGGCTCGGGACCTCCATTTTACGTCCTATCCGAGGGACGGCCTAGCCATGGATTTTTCACTCCCTTTAAGGAATCCTAGGGCCACCGCGGGACGCGAACCTGCATTCTTTAGTATTGTAGGTTGCCATGATAACCACTACACCGCAGATAATCCATTTGGTAATTGAATAAATAGAAATATAATACCTACATTATTTTACCGTTTATTAATTTGCTTGAATTCCAAATATCAATGGAATTTGAGAACCTATAGAGCAGCCAGAAGGTCCATGAACTGTTCTAATTTTCTTTAAAATATAATGAGCAAAAGCTTACTACCAACTACTAAAGGCTGTGATAAGAATAATTTATCATGAGAGAATTTTGCTTAGTAGTACTCAACCAAAAAATGAAATGTTGCTCACATTCAATCATATTCAATGACGCTCGTTATTTTTCAGTAATGATGTTTAACTGTAAAGAAAATATCAAAGCAATCGATAGTTTTCTGAAATATCAATAGTCCTATCGGTCCATAATGCTACAATGCAATAACTTTGAGCTAACTTAACTAAACAAAAAATATTATAATTATTAAAATATAAATTAGTGACATTTGTGTATAAGATTTTTTTTTTTGGATTAAGGTTTTAATGCTACCATTTACATCACAATTCTCGTTACAGGAGATACTTATTTTACGCAATCCTCCTTATAAGAGTTCTGCCAGCTCTTTCTTCGGGTGAATGTATCTTGTCCGAGAGCATCCTCTTCAGGACTTAGACCATCTTGGGACGAAGAAGCGATCAGACAGCAGTTATTATTGGACGCATCGACGGGGAAAATGAAAGCCGATCTGAAAGGTGACAACTAATTAAATCGTTGTAGCTTATGTTCGTGGCGCCCAGGCAACTGTATTCTGTCTACCTGAGGTGTAACCACGCTTCGCTGGCTATTACTTCGACCCAATTGCAGCCTTCCTCAGTATACAAATTTCACTCATTTGCATTATACTAGATTATGTGTTTGTTATACTGTGGCCGGTTTTCAGCTGACAATGTATTGTCTGTCGGTTGACCGTTTCATTTTCAAGTGGGTGAGTAGGATTTTATCGAATTACTGACTTTTCACAATACACATACATGTATGCATAAGCAACTTAGCACTGCCACGCCAGCCACAGACAAATCTTGTACGCCATTAATATCGATTAATCGATCGCGGGAAGGATAATTGGATAGCTGAATTTCATTTTTTAACTAATAAAAAAATATCCAATAAAACGTTTACTCTTAGATACATCAAAAAATGAAATTCTGTCATCCGATATAGTCCTGATTCGATATCCCTCCCGCGATCAATTAATCGATATTAATGTCCCACTAATAAGAGGCTATACATCAATGACTTAAGGAGAAGATTATCAAATTGCCTCTCCTTTCAACAACTTTATATCAAAAAATATGATTTTACAGTTGACAAAATCTAACAGTAGAATCAAGCGTGATTTTTTGAGGTTCGGTAATTAATTAATTTTTTTTATTACTTTTCGTGGCAGAAAAATAGAAAATCAAAGAATATATCAGCATTGAATCACTAAAAGTATCCCGGTAATAGTAGCTATATAGTCTGAAATATCTGGGTTTTTTTTCTTTACAGATAAGGCGAGGTAAATGCCTTTCATCATTTTATATAAAACTTCAGTTTAATTCTTGCTTTTTAGAAAGGTGTTTGGCTTGATGATTCGTTTTATTCAAACGGTTAAATCAAGGTATTAAAAATAACATTGAAAAATAAAGAATATAGTAGACCAACGCTCTAAAAGGACCATTTAAACGCTATTGAATTCTCACAGTTCATTCATCGAAAAGGCTATATCGCGGAACTCTTTGACAAAAGACCAAGAAACATTTAAAAAAAAAAAAAAGCAAAACGTTTCAAAATAATAAGTCCAAAAGTCGGTAGAGCTGAGTTGTATTATTTCAACGAAATGGCAGAGAATTTCAATAGCCGTTCACATCCCCTCTCCACCACCACTCCCCAACATATTAAATTCCAATTAATTCTCGTTTTGTGCTGTACTGCAGACAATTATACATTCAATTTCTCATTCATATTTAAATTCCGTTTTCAATTAATACATACATGCTTCGTCATTACCGGCATTACATAAGGGATTTTTTTTTTTTTTTTTTTTTTGTCGAATCAACAGCTAGTCATTAAAATTAAATCTGTATACTTCATAATACTTCAATTTTATGATGAATAATATAAAACAGATTGAGATAAAAATTATCTAAATCGGTACTTTTTCAAACATCAGTATTGATTTTACCACGTGTACGTGGACAAACTGTTGATATGATAGTTGCATTTATTGTAATTGTTAATTATTGTTAATTCATATGGCAAAAATATTTTTCTAGTTTGAAATTTAATGGTTATTTAGCTTTATACGAACACATAAAATCATAGATTAAACCAACATGAAAATATATCCATATTTATTTCGAATTGAAGCATGGAAATGTAAAATGGTATAAGTGCCTTTAAACATTTTTCCAGAAATCATATCAATTATACCCACTAGGGTGAACTGAGTTCGGTGACTACACCCAAGCCATCTTTTACACGTTTAATGAACTATTTTCTAGCACCAAAACATTACTAATATCCATATGTTTTGCACAAATAACAATATGCTGAAAAAAAATCTTTTTTTGTTATTTTTTTTTGGCACTTATGCCCTTTTGCTTTTCCATGCTTCAATTTTTATATATTTATTGTTATTGTAAAGCAAAAACTTCATGTAAATTAACATGTTGATTGGAAGGATGGATAATCCGAAATCATGTCGAAAACATCATTTTGTAAATATTTAAATAAAAAAAAAAAAAAAATCCATATAACTTATACCTGCGCTCCAGTTAAAACGAATTCATCAAATTTTCTTATGGTTGGCTGAAATATGACATGAATGTTATTTCTTAAATTGAAACGGATTATTGAAAAGCTGCAACTAAACATATATATTTTTTTTTTTTTATAATCTTCCAGATAAACTAAGACAAAAATTTTTAATGTTTTATTTTTGAAGAGAAAAGAATGGGCTCGACCGGGAGTCGAACCCGGGTCTCCCCCGATTTCGCAATTTTTCGAGTTGTTACGGGGGGTGGGGTGGAAAATTTTGTCCAATTTGCGGTATCTCTTGACATCGTCAATTTTAATTATTTTATATTAATTTTATCATTTTCCGTAGTTAAACACCTTATTTCAATTTTATATTAATTATATTTTTTATATTTTTATTTTTAATTTATTTTTGAAGAGAAAAGATTGGGCTGGCCGGGAGTCGAACCCGGAGATACCATTTCAAGAGATACCGCGAAATGATTAAATTAAGACAATTATTAATTAATTAAATGAATCCATACTCTCACACCCCTCAGAGATTCATATTGAAAGAAACACCCACCTAATAATCTTTATGCTACACCCACTACACCACAGATGACTCCTTACATCTTAAATAAAATGTGGACAAATTAACTTGATCATATTGTAGAATGATTAATAGATTAATACTAAAAAATTTGTTAGTGGTTTAGATGGAACTAAGTTGATGCTTATTATATTAAGTTGGTGCTATGGAATCTACAAGTGAAGGTGTTATGTGTAGAGTAGAGCCAAATCCGCTAAAGACGACGTGGACTAGATGGGGGGGGTGGTAGGGAGAGGGGGTTGAGGATTGGGGTGAACTCCCCCAACTTCATCCCTCAACTTACCTAGTCTTCCCTCCTTCCACCTACCTTATTACACCCCGGATATTTTCTCAGCATTAGTTTTCAAGCAAGTCCCAACCCCAGACTTATTGAATAGCATACGGTCAACTAGCAGTAACTCAATGAAAAATCCTCTGGTTATACAATGATATTCTTAAAATAATGATTCTTAGAGACTTTTTATTATATTTTAAACTGATAATTACTAGGATAAGCTAACAATAATACACACAATAAATACTGTAACGTTAAATCGTTAAATAAAAAAACATATGATTAAAATCCCAGACCTTTTGTTGGAACGAACTTGCGGTCTGAACAAACCGTTGAAGCACGTGTTTGGGACTTAATTGTTCAAGAACAAGGCCTGGATGATTCGGCGCAGGTCTGGAAGGTTCCTTTGAAGATTATATATAAGGAGCGAGGGGCTGAACCATTTAATCTGAGTCTGAGTCTTAGTGTTTTTCTTGACTGTGTGCAATAAAGTTATAATTTTTGTAACCTGTATTTTTCATTTTGTTGAAATTCTTTGGCTTCATTTCAACAATTAATTATTGGATACAACAACTATTTCATTTGGATAATTACACATTTTTGTTGAATAAATATTTGTTAACCCATAAAAATGTTACAATACCTTGACATAAGGTTCCTAATACATGTCAAGTCTAACCTTTATTTTTTTTTATTTATATCAATCGTTAAATATAGCACATGATGTCTTCAATATAACGTGTGAGAAAAAAAAAACTTATAATTGAAAAGAGTTATAGAAAATTTGTTAGAACAAACTGTTCTAGTACATGTTCATGACTGATCGAGAATCTTCTACGCTGTTCGTGAACCTTCTAGATGGTTCTTATTCAGACTAAATCTAAGGAGAAATGGACTGGAGGGTTAGTCTTGCTCTGAAGCTATGGTTATTTTTGTGTTACTGTATCGTTACCAAGTTGATACTTAATGTAACCTTGTTAATTATTTGAGTTACCGTTTGTCTGCAATTGCGAATAATTATATTTAATAAAGAAAAAATATTTAAACTCACATAACTGCTACAATATTCTATTTTTATTAGGAATTCATACAAAGGGGAGACTTGTTCCTCATTATCATCAAGCACTTCTTTTAGCGTTGTTAGGAACTCGAACATATTTTTGTGTTGCTCTTTCGTTACAAGTTGATACTTTTTGCAACCTTGTTAATTATTTTAGTTTTTATTGTTTGCCAGACATTGTGAATTATTATTTTCTTTTAATAAAAATTATGTAAACAAACACAAGTGTTACAAGACATTACATAAAATTAGATATTGAATTAATGTAAACTTTTTTCTTTTTTTTATCTTCATACTTTAATTCATACCTGTTAGCCATCAGCGAATGTGATTATATAAATGAATAAGTTGTATAATATACTTGTATGAAATTCTCTTCTATTGATACCTCTTCATGAAAAGACAATTTTCCTGGAAGCCGAAAACAGGATAATCCTACCGCACATTACAGTTGTACAAATTAACTCTACATTTACCTTGGTCACCGCCGTCTATATTTACATAAATATTTATAATGGTGATAAATAAGGGAAAATGATTCATTGCAGGGGTTCAACCAGGATTACTATAAATTAAATCATTTAATTGAAATTCAGAAAATAATATCCCACTGTATCTGTCAAGTACAAATTATACTATTAATCTGTTGTTTGTTTGACGTCAATTTTTGCTACTAAGGCTAATCAGACAATGCTGGGAGTTTTTGGATGAATTTTGCAAATCCAGGTGTAATTAGGATAGGGATATTCAACGAGTACCTGACATCTTACAGGATCTCAATCCGAGGGACGCCATGGACTTTTTATCCCCTTTAAATAATCCTAGTGCCACCGCAGGACGCGACCTTTAGTATTGAAGGTTACTTACTATGCCAAATACTACACAATAGGTGACCCCTACTATTAATTAATTGACGATGAAGTAGATGGAAAAGTGTTGCTAAAATTAAAATTTAATTTATTATGGAATTTTAGCGAGAAAAAAAAGTTTCTTTTTATCATCTGGGGAGGGCTTCATCGCCAAAGACCCCCCCCCCCCGGTTGCATCAGTGATTCATCATATGTCTATTTATGATTTATCCATAATATCATAAATCTAAATTATTATCAGTAACCTTTTTTTACAATCTATAAATAAGGTAAAATTTTGAAATTACGAAAAATTAATTAAAATGGATAGTGAGAATTAAATAAATGTTAAAGAGAAAATAGAAAATGTTTCTTCGCCATTGTTTAAATTTTACTTCCGTTTTATTATAACATTACGTTGGAACCAAAAATATTTTGTAATAAATCATTATATTGAATATTCGTTGTCTGTAATTTATACAATTTTATATATAAATTTGTATATATATAAAAGTGTCTTGTACACTTTATACTTTCAGTGAACTCTGGCAGACGGCTATTGCCATTGCCATGTATACTTTATTTTTAATCCTTTTGTAAATTTTGTATATAGCTAACAATAAAGTATTATTATTATTATTATATAAATTTGAGCTAGTTTGATATTGATATTATTATGCTGCTGCTGTTATTTCATGTTATTAGTATTTTGCCTAGTTTTTAATCTTTAATTATTTCTTATGTACATTAATTAGTCTTTAATGGCCAGCTAGGCCTAAAGAGAGAAAATGTTGTAATTGTAAAAAAAGAAAAAAAAATTATAAGCCTTGTGCAGGGATAAATTAATTTTATAAGTTATTAAGATTTAACAAATAATCTGAAGATAAATAATTATATTCGCAACCCAAAATAATTGGGCAGCATAATTTTTTTCAATACAGTGTTTCTCTCTGTGGAGCTGTATAATAATGTATACTAATAAAAATAAAATGTTATATATAAAAATAGAACCAATCATTATTAATAATAAAATATTATACTTAATGTTAACAAGTCTGTACATAAATAAGTAAATAAAAAAACAACAACAAGGATAAATGGAAAAATTAAACCCCTCGCTTCCTAAACACTCATTCCAAGTTAGAGGTTAGTAAACGCTGATTAAACTGAACTTTTGATTTCTAAACTTTTGCTGGGTTAAAAAGTTTTATCTTCAGCGATTGCCTAACGAATTGAAGCTTATGATTTCGAAGTTTAATTTGTTGAAGGATGGTTCAAATAATACGTTAATTTATGGATTGCTTATTAGTTCATTATTTCAATTAAGGGCTCAATGATTTTTCGATAGTTTTGAAGATATAAAAGGCATTCTTCTAAAATATCAACAAAATTTATACTACCGATATGAATATACTTCATGCGTATTATTAACCGAGTAATAATACAATCTTTCGTACTAAAGGGCAATAAATATTGATTTTATATTTTACATGCCTTACTTCTGTAACAAGTGTTGTTATTATCAACTAATCACACCATCTTTTTATTTACATATTTAATTCGGTTAAGAGGAATTTCTCTATATTTTTTACTGATTCCTATACCGAATGTAATTCGTTATTTTGTAGATGAGTGTTTGTTCCTAAAACTAATTGTATCCAAATATAAGCTTCTCTATGAAGAAGGATTTCTTGATTTGAAGGATTTATAGGAGGTGTTTTATTTTTATTTATTTTTTTTGTAATAGATTTTCTATTACGATTCAATCGGTATTTTGCGTTAACCGAAACATTAGAGTTGAAATTTACTTTTTTATTGAATAAAAACGCTTGATGTTATTGGTACGAAACTATTACATTATACAGATACAGTATTCGACCTGCTGATGACGCCGGACGCCCAAACGCTGTTGTATAAAGGAAATATATTAATGGATAATGAGAAAAAAATTTTACTGCCTGGATTTCTATATTTTTTTTTTATAATAATGTTTGCAGTTTCATAAAAATATATGAGTTGAATATCGGCAATTTATTTGTAGAAAAAATAGCCTCAGAGCCTACAATAGCTACAGGAAGCCAATTACCAAGAGCTCTTGCTGCCTTAGGTTACTCCCTGATGAAGCCCCGATGCAACAAGATCCCGAGGCAGCGGGGCTCAATGCCACTAATCTCGGTCCTCATTGTATCCCCTCCACTTTCATTACTGGATAAGCTCCAGGTTAATATGCCACTGCCTCCAGGCCTACACAGCTCTCCTCTCCTGGAGTCCTTTAACCGTAATATTAGCTCAAATCATTCCCCCTGATGGGCAGGATCGGATAACCGAGGTGGCGGAGAAAAGAAGAAAGAAAAGAAAGATTCATTATTGACACTGGAAGGGGAATATTAAATGTCGGAATTTCTGAAGGACTTTCTTAACAAGATTTTTCAGAAAACTGACGGGTTGCCTGCTCCCAGATTTTACAGCAGAATTTTCAATAGCTGACAGGTGCTAAAACCTCCACCAAATATTGTTAAATGGATCTATATAAGATAAAATCATAATAAGTTTCTACGACATACATTTATAAAATTATTTTTGTATTTCACGACTTCAAATAGCGCAGATATTACACATCATCTAAGTAAATAAGCGTACAACCTTCAATAAATTGCTTTAATTTTACCTTCTTCATACAATGAAAAAGCATTTCAAACTTCCAAAGATTCATTTATTAACCAAGACGAGCGCGTGAATATTACTTTTTGAGTAAAATATTATTACTCTGATTCGGGTTTGAAAAGTTTTTTGACGTAAAAATTACAATGATGACAAATAAATAACAAGAACACAAAATAATTTTAAAGTGACGTAACAGTTAAACATTGACTAGAAAATATCTGTTCGCTGATCTAGGTTAGACTGACTCGTTAGTAGATAAAGCACTCTCGTGTTTTATCTGGTTCCGGAATTTTTAACAGTGTTCCTTAACACATGACTGACCACCTGGTAATAATTCTAACTCAGAGATTTTTTTACTGTCACTTACCTATATATGAAATATATAGTAAGGAAAGTATGGCGATCGTGCAAAATTTCGACTTCCGGTTTTCAACGGAAATACACGTTTTGGGGTCCCCTGAGTCCAAATAACCAAGTCCCGCGAAATGGTCCGTGTGCCTGTGTGTGTGTGTGTGTGCGTGTGTGTGTGTGTGTGTGTGTGTGTGTGTGTGTGTGTGTGTGTGTGTGTGTGTGAACAGACTAGCTCAAAAACTATAGGCCGTACAAAACTGAAATTGGGTAGACAGCCAACATTATACCAAAATTGATCAACCGGAGGGGGGACTTTACTTAATAAATTTTGTATCATTTTTACGTGTTTTTTTTATTTACTCAAAAAAGGCTTTAACGATTTTGATCAAACTGGGTATTTGATGTATGTATATGTAAAAGATGTGATAGCCAACATTTCATCAAAATTGGTCAAACGGAGCGGGTACATTTCTTCACAATTTTTTTTCCAATTTTTACCTTTTTTTCGATCTTCTCAAAAACGGCTTTAACGATTTTTATCAAATTCGTCATGTTTAATGAAAATTAGGTGTTCTTTAATATCAGGTAAGCTTTATCATTATTAAAATGTTCTGAGGGGGCTTTTTTTTTTTAGGAGGATCTTTTTTGTTTGTTTGTTTCCTATAAAGTACCTTTGTTTTTGTTTATATGGAGAAATTAACTGTCTCTCGTTACGCATAAAAATAAGAAATGGCTAAATATGAGATATAATAAAAATAAAGAAAACATAAAGAGGAGAAAAAAATAAAAATATTCAGTCAACTCATAAAACTCGTTGAGCCCACGCATGCGGAGTAAGCCATTAATGACAGACCATTGTTCATAATTAAAGTCATTCTGTTCATTTGAGAAGTGGCAATTAACAAAACGCATTAATTTCTAATCTAAGTAAGTTGGTAAGTGAAAGTTGTGTGTTGCGCGCACGCAGCAGATTTTTACTTTCACTTACCTATATATGAAATATATAGTAAGTGGAAGTATTGCGATCGTGAAAATTTTCGACTTCCGGTTTTCAACGGAAATACACGTTTTGGGGTCCCCTGAGTCAAAATAACCAAGTCCCGCGAAATGGTCTGTGTGTGTGTGTGTCTGTGTGTGTGTCTGTGTGTGTGTGTGTGTGTGTGTGTGTGTGAACAGACTAGCTCAAAAACTATAAACCGTGCGAACCTGAAATTGGGTATTTAGAGTATGTATATGCCCGCGATGTGACAGCAAAAATTTCATCAAATTTGCTCAAAGGGAGGGGGTACTTTAGTTAATAACTTTTTAAGTTTTTTTCGATTTTCTTATAAACGGCTCTAACGATTTTGATTAAACTGAGTATTTGATCTATTGATATGCCCGAGATATGACTGTAAAAATTTCATCAAAATTGATCAACCGGAGGGGGGACTTTACTTAATAAATTTCGTATCATTTTCACGTGTTTTTTTTATTTACTCAATAACAGTTTTAACGATTTTGATCAAACTTGGTATTTAATGTATTTATATGCCCGAGATATGACTGTAAAAATTTCATCAAAATTGATCAACAGGAGGGGGGACTTTACTTAATAAATTTTGTCCAATTTTTACCTTTTTGATCGATTATCTCAAAAACGGCTTTAACGATTTTTATCAAATTCGTTATTTTTAATGAAAATTAGTTGTTATTTAATATCAGGTAAGCTTTATCATTATTAAAATGTTCTGAGGGGGCTTAAATGGGGAAGGGGCTTTTTTTGTTTTTCTATAAAGTGCCTTTGTTTTAGTATATATTGGGAAATTATCTGTCTCCCATCACGCTTAAAAATAAGAAACGGCTAAATATGATATATGAAGAAAATCAAGTAAACATATACAGGAGAAAAAAAGAAAAATATTCCGTCAACTCATAAAACACCTTGAGCTCACGCATGCGCCGTACGCCTTTAATGAAAAACCAATGCGTTATAATTAAACTCTTCTGTTCATTTGAGAAGTGGCAATAAACAAAACGCATTAATTTCTAATCTAAGTAAGTTGGTAAGTGAAAGTTGTGTGTTGCGCGCACGCACCAGATTTTTTTTTTTAATTTACTGACATAAACATCTGGTTTCGTTTCTTCCGTCACATAATTATTCGTAACATATTATGTTTGCTTTATAGATTATATAGTTAATAATCTTTATAACGTAAATTATAAAATTCAATTTTGTTCACGTAAGAGCTGTAGTTTTTGTAAGAGCCGTTATTTTTGCAGAGCCCTAAATCTGCGAGTCCTTAGTCTGGAAGGGCTAATGTACACTTACCTAATTCGTCTGAATTGAGTCAAAATTTTATGAAAGTTTTTAGTATTTGCCAGTGATTCTTTTCGTGTTTTATTTTGAGAGTATGCGGGTTCAAATAGATCTATTTTTATACTTCTCAAACCGTCTGGTACGGTGATTTATTCAATATGATGAATAAATAAGTATGCCTTTTTTTTTTTCAATACAACGTCATACAGTCAACAATTAACAAACAAAATTATTAATTTATAAATATTACATAAATATTTTTGTATAACATTTTGCCATTTGAAATTATGATATGTACCTACGATGCTTAGGTAAATAACCTGTATGACGTATGCATTTATGCACAAACAACAATATTCTACTCACCGAATGACATCAAAATATAGAAAAAGCCCTTTATTATCGTTTCGATAAATAAAAATCACGGACATTTTACTGATCTATAGAAAGATACTAACTGAGATAGAGGACCTAGATGTGAGACCTTCTTTCCTGATTAAAGGATAAGTTCAAATACGATACCTTCTTATCTCCTGCCTGAAATGCAATGTTATGATGTTATAGTTAGAATATTTGCTTATTTTTTATTAGACAATATGCCTAAATAAAAAGATAAAGAGAAGAAATCTCAATAAAATGAACCTACATTATTGTCAGTGTATAGAAAAAAAAATAAGTATACTTATCGGATTTTCTTGAAGGAAACCTAACTGGTGTGCTCTTAAGTTCAGTACTCAATCAAAGTACAATTTCCACCCTCTTCATGGCCCAGAGGTATATGCATCAAAGAAGGTGGTAAAATGGAAGAATCCACCATCATAATCCAAACGTGATAGAAAAGAAAAACACTTTTAAGATGCCCTTAGTGAATATTTACAGCTGTGAATCGTGAAACCGCCACCGCGAAGCTTGGGCTTTTTGGGGATTAGTTCCTTCTCGCCGCTCTGGGATTTCTCTAGAGCATTATAACGGGTCCTCTCTTAAAAAGCCCTCGGGTGGCTGGAGTTAAAAACAAACTTGAAAGCTAATACACCACCGCTACCGGCCCCAATGCACTTTACACCTGCCTTGGGGAGCTCTTAAAGATTCATCCTGCACCCTCTACTTGGAAATATCATTCTCTTTGATTATGAAGGATGAATGTATGCCAAACCTTGCCCCCCCTCCCCAGTCCCTATCAACTCACGTTAAAACTTTATATTTTATTTTGAATAACAATAGGAAATGTGTACGCATATACTAATTCTAACATATTCTTAGCGTACAAATTGACCTTGATTTTAACTTAAGAATGGACTTTTTTAACTATAGTCATGCCCAGAGAAAGGGACTAAATGAGAGAGAGAGATAACCTAGGTGTGAGACCTTCTCTTCCAGGAATCGAAAATTCCAGAATGGTCCAATACATTCTTATCACATCCAGAACATATGATTACGTACTTTAACAGTTATGTAACCGTTCCAACAAAAGTCTGGAACTCTTAGTTGTCACACAAATAACAATCTTGCTTTTGTTCCGCATCTATATATTACTTAGAAACAATAATAGTTTCACAGAAAATATGGTTCGAAACGGGTAATGAAGATATACTCTTAAAGAATTACTAAAAATACTGTATTTTATTTTTTCCGCAATTCACAAAAACTGTATAACTTTCCAGCGCATGGCTCTGCTACGACGGGTTTATGCACATATGTATTGGAACCCTTGAATTAAATGTATATATAAACTATTCAAAAGATATGATTCGATCTTCAGAGCAATACTAACTCTCCAGTCAATCCCTCATTATATTTAGTCTGAATTGGAGCAGTCTAGAAGGTTTCCGACGAGTGTAGAAGATTCTCGAACAGTCACGTTACAATATTAAAACAGATTAAAAATAATTATTAGACGCCAGTGACCCTTTGGGATAGAGGTGAAATATAATAAATATTCCAAGTCAGATTCACGTAAAGTCTCAACGTATCGAGTGTTTTATTGGCAATGGCATACTTCACTAGGATCAGGGGAATCATAGACGAATGAAACAATACTACAACACATTAGGTTCAGAGATAGTTTATTTATTTATTTGTTTTGTTTTTTTGTTGTTGCCTCTACCCTGCAGGGTCATTCGCAACATCTGTATTTTATACTTTGTGATAATACCTACTTCTCTAAAGATGATCCCAAACCTAATTTTCTTCCTATGTTTTTAAAAACCTTACAATCTTTTCGTAGGTGCTGTACTGTTATTTCTACTTTACATATATTGGAGATTATAGACCTTTTAACAAGTATGCATGTGAGAACATATAGTGCCCTAACCTTAGCCGAAAAAGGGTTAGGCTCCATTAAAATGGAGGTGATCCATTCTCTAGGGTTCTTCTTTATGCCCTCTAGTTTTCTTTCTCTTTCGTTCCATTTGACCCGTCATATTTTATCGATTTTAAGAGTTATTGCCTTCACCATGTCATCGAAAGGGATTTTCTTTATAATACTGATAATTTAAAAATAAACATTTTTTTTTTTATAAGTAGGTGGATTTTCCCTTCATTTCTTTTCACTCTTTTGTTGTCTTTGAAAAATAAATTAAAAATACTGGCGTTGTTGTTGTTTGTCTTCAGTCCATTCATGGAAAAATAAGCATTTTACCTCTTTCTTTTTTTTTTTTTTTTTTTTTTTTTTTTGGTCCATCCACCTTGATTACAGTATTTCATAAGACAACCGAGGGCTCTAATAAAGCAATTTCACCCTAATATAGACGTTAATGACGAGGCGGTTCATAAAAAAAAAAAAAAAAAATCCAGAAAAAAAGGCTGCATGTCTGGCTGGAGATGAAAGGACGGAGACAGACAAAAGGTCGGAGGGCTAAAGGACTCGCTTGTCGCTCCCATGTTCCTCCATAACAAGGCCTTTCTTTCACAGGATCGTAATTCTTCAGGGCTCCCTCTTCGTTAGTCATCTATAGACACTGTTTACACTCACAATACTCCTAATTATTCCACTGTATCCACTTCTACTCTCAAAGCAAAATTAAAAAAAAAAATTGTAAAAAATACCAACATTTAGATAAAAAACAACCTTATAGGGTTAAAAAAAAAAACAGCAAAAAATAAACAAGATATTTTTCTGTCCATCCAACTTATAATTAGATAAAATTTCTTCAGCGAGTTCATTGCACCTCACTAAAGGATAGGAAATATTTAAAAAAATATGCATAGTTTTTAAATTAGAAAAAAAAAACCCTAAAATTTTCCAATCAGATAATTATGAAGCCTTCTCCCAAACTCTTGGGGAACTTTAAAAGTTCCTTTAAACAACAATACTTTTTTATTAATTTACAGCTGCATGTCGATATTTTAAGGAAACCTGTTTTTAAGGATACGTCAGGAAAAAGGTGGGTCTAGGCAGATTTTCTCCTCAATTCCTTAAAAGCCATTCGGTCACAAAATTACACTCCCTAGCTGATTACTTAAAGGAGGAATAATAATTTATATGAAGAATATCTTGATAAGTTTCCCTATAATTAATTAGATACTATATTATTGTAATTTAAAGTGGACAGAATAACTTATTACAAAAAAAATATTTTTTTTTTAAATTTTAATAAATAGGGTAAACCGTACAGTTATTGGCACCCTTAAGACTTAATTTCAGTGGTGACATTAAAAAAAAAATATTTCTTATGAAGGGATCTAATTGAAACTTCCTATAACTCATCTTTATCTATCCTTATAAAGACTCAAGAGGTTTTTTTGGGTCAAAAGTTCAATAGTTCTACAATATGGCAATATTTAATGTTAAAAGGTCCCAAATCTAGTTATTGGCACCCTGTGGATTTAACTGTGAAAATTTCCCTCTGGTTAGTTTGTTAAAGTCTTACTTCAGAGAAGGCTTAGAGGACCTTAACATGAGACTCATGTTTATCTTGTTAAAGTTGGGGTGCCAATAACTTTACTGAGTGCCAATGACTGTATGGTTTAGCCTATTAGACAATACAATTATTTATTCTCTTTTTCGACTAAATGATAGTGAAACATGATATAATTGTAATATTATTGATCATAACTTTTTTAAACTCACCTTCCTCGTCTTTTAGGCTATACGTGGTTTTCCCAGGCCAGGGAGGGGGTGAGGGATTAATGCCGAGTATTATTTAACGTCCGCTGGCTCTGTGGGTTTTGAACTGGCTACCTTCGGGTTACCAATCATCTGTTGTTGTTAACGCGTATTTCGTAAAACTTTAGCCCACTTGGCAACCCTAATTAATCATTAAGCTAAACTTTTTACTTTCACTTACCTATATATGAAATATATAGTAAGTGGAAGTATTGCGATCGTGAAAATTTTCGACTTCCGGTTTTCAACGGAAATACACGTTTTGGGGTCCCCTGAGTCAAAATAACCAAGTCCCGCGAAATGGTCTGTGTGTGTGTGTGTGTCTGTGTGTGTGTGAACAGACTAGCTCAAAAACTATAAACCGTGCGAACCTGAAATTGGGTATTTAGAGTATGTATAAGCCCGCGATGTGACAGCAAAAATTTCATCAAATTTGCTCAAAGGGAGGGGGTACTTTATTTAATAACTTTTTAAGTTTTTTTCGATTTTCTCAAAAACGGCTCTAACGATTTTGATTAAACTGAGTATTTGATCTATGTATATGCCTGAAATATGACTGTAAAAATTTCATCAAAATTGATCAACCGGAGGGGGGACTTTACTTAATAAATTTTGTATCATTTTCACGTGTTTTTTTATTTACTCAAAAACGGTTTTAACGATTTTGATCAAACTTGGTATTTGATGTATTTATATGCCAAAGATGTGATAACCAGCATTTCATCACAATTGATCAACCGGAGGGGGGACTTTACTTAATAAATTTTGTATCATTTTCACGTGTTTTTTTTTATTTACTCAAAAACGGTTTTAACGATTTTGATCAAACTTGGTATTTAATGTATTTATATGCCCGAGATACGACTGTAAAAATTTCATCAAAATTGATCTACGGGAGGGGGGACTTTACTTAATAAATTTTGTATCATTTTCACGGGTTTTTTTAATTTACTCAAAAACGGCTTTAACGATTAACAAAAATAAGATATGAATGTAGAAAAATGTGTGACTTTGGGAAATGATATTTTGCAAAACACGTCAATTTCTAATCTAAGTAAGTTGGTAAGTGAAAGTTGTGTGTTGCGCGCACGCACCAGATTTTTTTTTTCTTAATTGGAACAATTACCTTTTAGTAACAATGAAACAGCATTCACAGCTGGCAAGCAGCGAGTTCATATTTTGTAATGGCAGGCGCATTGGTATGCTAAACCAGCAAGCCAGCACGGTCTTGCTAAACGGTACATACTGTCGCCTACCCATTGGGAACATTTTAATAAATAAACATATACTTATTTTAAATTTTTAAAAATGTTATTTTATAATTCTTGAATTTTTACAATCATTGTTATGCTACTTACTGTTCAGCTAATCTAAATAAAGACATGACTGGCATAGGGGAGGATGGCTACCAGCAGTTCCTCTTGTCTTGCAATTACAAAGATATTCCATCGAGTATATTTTTTTTTTCCTGTTTATGAGGGTGTCTGGCTTCCGAAATCCCCACTTACTTCAGTAATATAAATTTACTTAAGAATTAGTATAATGAGAGGTAACATAGTTCCAAGAGAGTAGTATTCTTATATTCTTATATATATATATATATATATATATATATATATATATACATATATATATTCTCTTAAAAAGTTATCTCATATTAATTGGAACATAATTATTGTTTAAAGCCCGACAATAAGGGTCTCAGGCTCTTGTGGGACAATTTGAAATTATTCCGATGCTCGTAAAATGGATATTGATGCATAGAGTCGTGAATCTAGTTTTATTTATTTAATTAAGATATGTAATTGATTATATTAATTTTAAGCTAGGTATATACAAATTGAATATTATCCTGTTTTGCTTATTTCGATAAATTATATTTTCAAAATTAATGTCTGTGCGAATTGAGAAAATTCACTTACAAAAACCAAAAGCAATTAAGGACGTGGTAACTGTGTAGAATCCCACATTATACGTACATTGATTTAAAGGTATTTTAATGGTGGTGGGAGATAGTTGACCGTATATATAATGAACAGGAATTGGTTGGGGGTGCGGTCATGTGATATTTACATATTTTATTCTTGCCTGTACATAAAATATTTAAATATCACATATTTGTACTTATTACTTTGACCGCACCCCCAACCAAACCCTGTTCATAAAGGGATTTTAAATAACAGACCAAAAAAACGTTTATACTTGTTTTGAATCCCACCCCTTATCTCTGCATTGGTTTTTCAATGTTAATTCGCATCCATCGTATTTCAAAAGCACCCTGGGACCTGATCAACAAAACTTTACATGCAGACCTCCATCTACCAACAGTCGACCAGCACATAACGACTCTTTACAAACGATTCTTTATTAACTTGAACGGACATCCTAACAGTTTAATCAGGAATATGGCTGACATATGCATGGATACGAGAAGACTAAAAAGGCGCTGGATGAGAGATCTGCTCTCATAGACATTGATTGTGTGCAAGCACAAGTGTGCAATGCACCGGAGTGTGTGTCCGGCCGTACCTGGCTTTCGCCATCCCGGGTGTCCGGCACTCCTTTTTCGGGAGGAAGGGAGTCACCTACTATCTACGCCTTCCACCTAAGATATATCCAGGAACCTGGAATTCTTAGGTGGCCGACGGAACGCCACTGCCACTACGTCAACTCCAGGCATCCTTGCGGATCCTGGCACCACCTCAATGGTGGAACCTGGCAGATTCCACCCCCGTAGTACCACTTGGTCCTAGACCTCATGCCCGAGTGGGTGGGGCGGGCCGGCAGATTATGCCTACGGTTCTCCTACTAGGAATGTGTTAGCTTGGGCTTACTAGCACAATCCCGGAGGGACTGGACCCGTGCCAGAGACTGATTGCGGCCTTTCGACCGGGCGATGGGGTCGTCACTTCCCTACGCCATCAAAAAAAAAAAAAAAAAAAAAAAAAAAAAAAAAAAAAAAAAAAAAAAAAAAAAAAAAAAAAAAAAAAAAAAAAAAAAAAAAAAAAAAAAAAAATTTTAAAAAATATGTAATATGTTTTCTTATTTTCTTATTTTCCTTATACGAAAACCCTCGCGTACTCGCGTACTCTTTCACACCTCTTCTCTTTCACTCCTCTTCTCTTTCACACCACTTCTCTTTCAAACCAATTCTCGTCCTGACGTTCACTCACCTCTCTCCCGTAATATATATTCTACCATTTTTTCCCATATACTGAATACTCCCTCTAGCATACATACTTCTTTATTATACCATTGCACCCCCAGATCCCTAAATTTATCCCGCAGCTCTCCTCTCCATTTCTCATAGAATTTACACTCGTACAATACGTGTTCCGCCGATTCAAACACTCCACATCTACAATCACTGCTTTCCTGTAACCCGAATAGTGCCAATTTCCCTTTGAAGTCCCCATGCCCCGATAACGCTTGTGTTGTATAATAGCCAGTTTTAAACCACTTTTTCTCAATTCTGCTTTTTATCTTCGGAAAGTATTGATATGTAATCGCCCCCTTCTCAGTCACATCCCAACTCGCCTGCCATTTTTGCTCACAGATCATATTAATCTTTTCTAGACCCCTTTCCCTCCTAATGATTTCCCCTTCCCATTCAACCACCCCTCGTACTCTTAGCCTATATCGTGCCCATCTTTTTTCCATCTCTAATTCGATAGGAAAAACGCCTGCTATTACTACTACCGCATCTCTTGATATAGTTCGGTATCCTTTAATGCATCTTAATAAAACCCTCCTTTGACTAGACCCCATTTTCTTAATCATTTTATTACTCGCCCATTTTCCCCAGACCCCGCATGCGTACAGAACTATTCCCAGGTATAAACCATTATACACAATTTTCGAATTCCCCCCTTTTATCCCCCATTTTTTGTATGCCAGAGCCGTAACTTTGTTAAAAGCGCCTTCCGCCCTTCTCAAAACATCTTCCACATGCCCCTCTACATCAAATCTTTCCCCCAATTTAATCCCTAAATACTTAACCTTATCTACTAATTTAAATCTATTCCCCCCAACCTCAACCCGCGGTATTCTATCTCTTTGCAGCTTGCCTTTTAACAACATTAAAACCGTTTTCTCAACCGATAATTTCATCTTTGCTCCCTTACACCATTTTTCTACCTTCTCTAAGACCACCCTCGCATTTCTACTTAGTTCCGTTCTTGTGTCCCCCCCAACCGTAATAACGACGTCATCGGCAAATGCCACTAAATCACACCCCTCCCCCACCAATTGTCTAATAAAGCCATCAAAGATGAGTTTCCATATCTGTGGACCCAACACCGAACCTTGCGGGCATCCCCGGTTAACCTCCTTTCCCACCGATTTCCCCCCCATTTGCATGAATACCCTCCTTCCCTTGAAATAATCCCTTAATGTCCCTAGCATTTCCCCTTTCACTCCATTCAACTTAAAGGTCTCCATAACCCCTGGCCACCACACCCTATCAAAAGCCCCCATAATATCCAAAAATATTCCTAGGACAAACTTTTTCTCGGACTCCCTAACATTCCCTTCTAATTTTGCAATAGCATCTTCCGACGACCTCCCCTTCATAAACCCATATTGCTCATCACTTATCCCCCCATAGAATATCCCCTCTAATTTCCCTACGATCACCCTTTCAAAAATTTTTCCCAATACTGACAGTAGGCATACAGGTCTATACGATTTGACCTCTTTCGGGTCTTTCCCCTCACCTTTTAATAGAACTTTGATTTTCCCCACTTTCCACCTATTAGGAAAAATTTTAAATTTAAAACATGCCCTATATAATCTTACTAATACATCCTCTAATTCCCTATATCCCTCCCTTACCATTTCTACCGCAATCCCATCCCACCCCGGAGCCTTTCGCTTCCCCGATTTAAATATCGCCTCTACCACTTCTTCCTTCTGAACCATAACTTTCTCCCCATCCCCTTCCACGTTATGTTCCCTCTCCCTTATTCTCCTCTGTTCTTCGTCTTCCCCTTCCATGTCATCATCAACAATCAATTCATTCAGAATTCTTCTCATAGTCCCCTCCCATCCAATTATACCTTCTTCCCCCCCTAATTCATGCAATACCTCGTTCACCTTAAACTTCCCTCTAGCTAGTTTATATGCCACCCCCCATGGTTCTTCCTTCTGTTCCTCTAAAAACTTCTCCCAGCATTTTTCCTTTTCCCTTTTTATCATCTCCTTATATGTTTTGTTAATTCTCCTATACACAAGTAACTTCCTTCTCCGTTCATCATCCCTCTTTTCCCTCTGATACTCCTTCCTAGCTTTCATACACTTCCCTCTCCACACTCCTAACTCCTCGCTCCACCATTTCACCGATCTAGGCTTCCTCCTACCCCTTGGAATTGCCCCCTTGGCTGCCTTTAAAATCCCCTGTTCCACCCTCTTCCCAAATTCTACTACCGACATTTTCCCGTTTAACCTAAAATCTTTAATTTTATCCATTTCACTTCTTAGACCTTCCCTATATTTTCCCCAATCCGCCTTTTCTAGCCTAAATTTTGTAAGCCCCTCCCTTTCTGTTTTTCCCTTTAACCTTTGACCTTCTTCCATAGTAATGATAATTGCTCTATGGTAACTAGAAGTCCATCCCTTTAGTTCCCACTTCTTGATCTTCCCTTCTAACCCCCTGTTGCAGATTGACAAATCAATAAAACTTTCCCCCCTCCCAGAAATAAAAGTCGGCCCTTCCCTGACATTATTAAGTATTAGCCATTGGTTCCTGGCAATGCATAATTCTAATTCTTCACCTTTTTTGTCTAACATAGCCCCTCCCCATAGCGGATTTTTAGCATTCCCATCCATCCCTATTATTAAATTTTGACCCCTTAATTCCCTTTTGATCCTGTCTAATTGATCTATAAAGACCCCCAATTCTAATTTATATTGGCAATATATTGAAACTAAATAAAGTGAGCTCATCCCCGGTATTAAAAGTTCTGCCACCACACAGTGTTCATTGCTCAGCCTATCTACCAAAATTACCCCCACTTCCGGATCTAGGACAACTATTGCTGCCCACGATTTCTTCCGCTTATTTCCCCCAGTTATCACTCTAGCCCCCACTCCGAATCCTTCAATTTTATTTTCATACCCCACATAGGGCTCCTGCACCGCCCATACCCCGATTTTCTCCTTAATTGACATCTCCCTTATTTCTGCCGCTGCCACTTTCCTTCTATCCATGTTTAGTTGCCCAAATCTATACATATTTGGTTATTTTCACAAGGCTCCTCCTAGCCTTCATTAGCACCGGACATTCGTTCGAGAAAGTGGAGTGGTCTACCCCCCTCAATCCCTCCCGTTTGCAATTACCACACTCCAATTTTTCTCCCGTACACCTACTTACGTGGTGCCCTCTGCCGCACCTACTGCAAGTGAGATTGTTCCCACATGCCCTCCCAATGTGCCCTAGCCCCTGACACTTATTACACCTTATCGGGTCCAGGTACTCCTCTACCCTACACGCATAGGTTCCTATGTACAACCTCCCTAAATTCATGATTCTCTTAAACAATTTTTCGTCGACTCTGACGACCCACGCCCTAGAAAGTCCCCCCCTGTACCCCGAGACAAATTGGGGAACAAATATGTCCCCATATTCCCCCTCCTCCCATCCTTCGAAGATCTCCTTGTTCCTACTCCACACCGCCTCCAATAGCTCCCCCTTTTCTAGACCTCTGTCCACGTCATAGATTTTTATCCTTGGTTTTCTCCACTTCGGTTCTCCGTCCACCAAAAACCCCTCCTTTTTCAAGTCTTCATTTCTCTCATAGACAGCCAAGGTAATTGAATCAAGCCATGAAGGAGGTGCTGCTGGGTGCTTTCCCTCCTCATGCCTGACATGTCATCATTTCCCACTACCGCCATCTCATTCGCTGATTGTCAGCACCTCGCTGACCGGTGCGAATCAATAATTAAAGTAAAAAAAAAAAAGTCGTATCGAACCTTTTAAAATGGTTACGAAACCGATTTAACCATTAGAAGCAATTTTTTAAAAGTTAATTTAGAAATATTCTAAGGAAATGGTTAAATAGAATTACTGCATTTTTAGTTAAAATTTCAAAATTCTCGCATATATCATACGATGAAAATTTCCGTATAATTCCCCCATTTTCGAGGTTCCCTGTTAAGTATTCGCACTAATTGTTAAGAATAACAAACAAATGTTGATTTTTTTGTTCCTTTATGTCCTACTAAGACCAACTCCTGATGACATTCGAAGCCATTATAACCTCTTGAAAAACTATTGGACCTCAGCCCACCATCCAACCATAAGACGCGGCTATTATTAAAGCTTAGGAAGGATGCAACCCATTGAAGGGGACAATTATACAAAAAGCCTGGAAGGAGAGGAAGCTAATTACTTGGGGAACATTATCGGTAAGGGAGGAAGGAGGGAGCAACTGGTGGTGGAGGGGGCAGCCTGTTGCGGCTTGGACTAACGCCAGGCAAAAACCACCCTTATTAAAATACATGCTTTTTATATCAATGTCTCTCCAGCAAAGGGGATTTTCACTAGTCCCACCACTTAGCTAGATGGATCGGATCTTCAAGGGATTACGGAATAAAGAGGCTAATAGAAAAGCTCTGTTGGTACTCTTCTGTTCTGTATCAATCTTCAGTCTTAACCTATACCACCATGCTTAACTAGTCCGAAATAGAAATTTTTAAACAACAAATATTTTAAGCAGTTATTATATCCTTATTCAAACCAATTCCCTTGAATTTTAGTGTCGAATTCTCTACCTTTACTCCTTTCATTATGACTCTAGAAATATTTGAAATTCGTCGAACTTTGCGACATTATTAGAAAAATGGAATGACAGGATACAGTAGAACCTCGGTAATCAGACATTGATTGTTCCAGGGAGTTTCGAAACGGCAAATATTTCGGATTAACCAGAGACGATAAAAATTTGTTTCTTTTTCCACAATATAAAATGTGTGTATATATAATAAAATGAACATTCTCCATGAATAAAAAATAGTATATCACCCGTCGGAAAGATGATTGTTACATCTCAAAAAACTGTTTTTTATTTTTTTTTAATGTGGAGTTTCAAGTGCATTCTCTTCTTCTTTTTCTTCTTTCTCTATCTCCTTAGTGCTGTTAAGCGTGGAGTAGCCTCGGCCCACTTCCTGTAAGTGTCCCTTTCCTGGGCTTCCTTTTCATCTCTACTAGGGTCGATCCCCGCTCTCGACCGAGTCTGTCCATATAACTATTATATGAAATTCTTGGGCGTCCAACCGGTCGCTGCCCCCTTGGTCTGGCCTCCATTAGCCACCTTGCTCTACGCTCGTCCCCCATCCTGCAGACATGCCCAAACAACTTGAGCTGGCAGGAATCTCTGATTGTCCTGTTCCTCACGCAGTCTCGTCTTGTCTTCCCAGCAACTCTTCTGAGATACCTCATTTCTGCTGAGGTCACTCGTGAGGCATTCTTGTCCAAGAGTACCCAGCTCTCAGCACCATATAGCAGGACCGGGAGGAATACAGATTTAAAGATGCGGAGCTTCGCCTCTTTGCTCACCTCTTGCTTGCAAACCAGTGTTCTGGAGATTTGGAAGAAGACCTGGTTAGCTTTACGCACTCGATGCATAACTTCCTGGTCTCACTTCCAATCTCGACTGAAGAGAGTTCCCGAATATTCATAAATATCAACTTGCTCCAGTTGGTGTCCTTCACATATAATCCATTTTCCACCATATAAAATGTGTGTATATATATAAAAATGTACATTCTCCATGAATAAAAAATAGTATATCACACGTCGGCAACATGATTGTTACAACTCAAAAAACTGTTTTTTTGTTTTTTTTATGTGGAGTTTCAACTGCATTCTCAATTTTACTAAATACCCACAAGCACGAACTAGGAAAAATATTCTTTGATTAAAAATAGTATATTATTGGGGCATTTAGTACTACTGGTACTAACCCTAAATCAGCGTTACCAAGATCATCGTGTGAAGAATGTGGTAAAGTCCACTTTATTAATAATTAGTGTTCCCTTATGATCAATAATTTATGTTCACTTATCCTTAATTTATAACATTAGGCAAGGGTCATAAATACCTACATATTATTTTAAACTAAAAATATCATCTCTAGCCAAAGTATTATCGAGAATCTACTGTATTAATGTTAAGACGTGGAGAGACCTTCCGTGGCAAACCCAGGCTTCATAAGTTTTGTATTAGCAGTCCAGAAAACCCTATCGGCAGTCATTCGACCGAGATATGTCACACTATGCACCTATCAGACGAAAATGGACAGTTAAAATGGTTGAAATTGATAACCAGTAAAACTAACAATTGAAATCTGTAACACTTTTTACTTTTTTTTTATATTTATCGGAATCCACAACTGTATTGAAAAAATGCATTAAGTAAAGTGTTGGCTATGAAGCGAAGAAAAAATAATGTCGCGAAAAGGCATGTAGAGAAACTATCAATGGGTGGAAAAACTAATATTTCTACGAAGATCTATGTTTTTTTAATCTCCTACAAGTATATATACATTGAATAGCGATCAGAGTATGGTTCCGGAATCAGAAAAATGAGAAATAACAATATCATGAATTTAAAATTGATTTCTAATAGCAAAATTCAGCTATGTGGTCTAATTTGGGACCAAGCAAACGTGGCTAGAACAAGTTGAGATGTTATTTTAAACGGAACGCCCAGTTGAATGGAGAAGAAGCCTGGCCATCCGATGTAGGTAAACAATTCTGCCTTTATCTAAGCGATAAGAATAATGTAGTGAGATCATATCAAAGAAAACAGCAGCTTTATAGCACCTTTTTATATTCATAAGCCTTGATAAGATCCCAATTATGTACATACAAATTATTTATTTAATCCAAATGAGTGTAGTTTAGTATATCTTAAAGTTAAGCAATTGCCATGAATTAAGCTATTGAGATCTTTTTTGAACCTTTCTTTATCGTTCGCTTCTATCAACATCTTCATATCTCAATAATCTGTTGTTTTTGGTTAATTTTTTAACTCAGTCCAAAGATAATCAATGAAATTTTGAGAAAGAAGGTCACTAACACTAACAAGTCTAGAGAACAGAAAAGCTCTACCACTACAACCCATGAAGAATCTTCGTTGCAGTTTGTGTAAGGAAGCACTGTTTCTTGGCCAGAGGTATAAGGCAAGGAGTTTATTTGACCGTGATCTCACGCTCAACCGTCAGGTTTTTCACCTTAATTTTTCAATTTAGATACCCACATTTTAGAGGTTGGGAATGCCCCAGGAGGGTCTCTCGGCCAACGAGACGACCTGTGACAGAATATTAAAGATATCCTGCGCCAAACCAGATTCAAACTCGGGAACTTTAGCATAGCTACCCAATGCCTTACCACTGAGCTAACCCGCTTCCTTAGTCGGAAGAAAAAACTGTTCACAATTCAAAAAAATCTGGTGCGTGCGCGCAACACACAACTTTCACTTACCAACTTACTTAGATTAGAAATTAATATGTTTTGTTAATTGCCACTTCTCAAAGTTATACATTTTTCCACATTCATTTCTTATTTTTGTTTTTATTTGCTCAAAAAAAAAAAAAACACTAATTTCTTTTATTATTAAATAAAAGTTTTTACTTGTGATAATTCGGCAATGCAAGCATAATACTCCAAGTCGTCTGATTCTATAATTCTCTATGTACTTGTTGAATATTTCATTTATTTCCCATGAAACAAATAATTCTCATTAAATGAACAGAACATCTTTAATTATAACACATTGGTTTGTCATTAAAGGCGTACGGCGCATGCGTGAGCTCAAGGTGTTTATGAGTTGATGGAATATTTTTCTTTTTTTCTGTAATAAAAACTTACCTGATATTATTGAACACCTAATTTTCATTAAACATGACGAATTTGATCAAAATAATTAAAGCCGTTTTTGAGATAATTGAAAAAAAGGTAAAAATTGGTAAAAAGGTTTTGAATTAAAGTGCCCCCTCCGTTTGACCAATTTTGATGAAATGTTGGCTGTCACATCTTTGGCGTATAAATACGTCAAATACCCAGTTTGATCAAAATCTTTAAAGCCGTTTTTGAGTAAATAAAAAAAAAACACATGAAAATGATACAAAATTTATTAAGTAAAGTCCCCCCTCCGGTTGATCAATTTTGATGAAATTTTTACAGTCATATCTCGGGCATATTAACACATCAAATACTTAGTTTAATCAAAATACTTAGTTTAATCGTTAGAGCCGTTTCTGAGAAAGTCGAAAAAAACGTAAAAATTTATTAAATAAAGTACCCCCACCCTTTGACCAATTTTGATGAAATTTTGCTGTCACATTGCAAGCATATACATACACTAAATACCCAATTTCAGGTTCGCACGGTTAATAGTTTTTGAGCTAGTCTGTTCACACACAGACAGACACACACAAACACACACACACACACACACACACACACACACACACACACACACACACACACACACACACACACACACAGACCATTTCGCGGGACTTGGTTATTTCGACTCAGGGGACCCCAAAACGTGTATTTCCGTTGAAAACCGGAAGTCGAAATTTTTGACGATCGCAATACTTCCACTTACTATATATTTCATATATAGGTAAATAAAAGTAAAAAAAAAAATAGTTATTCTTCTTCAAACAAAAAAAAAAGTAAGTTATTATCTGGAAAATTGCCTAGTAAAATGTTATTCGGATTCTTACTATCTATTCAGACACTGATTTATTCTAATTTGTTTAATTAGATTCACTCTCCTGAAAAAAAACACGTTTTATGAGATATACTTGAACATTGAACTTATTTACGTTATTCCAAAGGAGTGACCAATATAGGGGTTAGAGTACGTTAAAAAAAAAAAAAAAAATAGGAATGGTCTGTATTTTTTATTATTATATGTTTTGTTTTTTTGTTATTCCTATGCGAAGAGTTTTTGAAGGTTCAGTGAAGGGTCTGATGTGCTTACGTTAGCCAGCTAACAACTCTCTAGATGTTAGGGAACACGACGAACAAAAGGTTATTAAATACTCTCCATCCATAGATCGCCAGGAGGGGCTTAAACACAACCGGATTTTCTGTTAAGTAGCTTAGGTCCGTCTGAATCATGTTTATAATGATTATCGCAAATCCCTCTTCCAGCGGAGGTCGGGCCATCAAGTGCCACGGTACTTAGCCTTCATTAGTGTAAGTCTCCTTCTAGCCTCTCGGCTTTGTTTTATTTTTAGGTTTGAGAACAATTTAGAAGAGATTCCTTAGAATTTTCAGTTAAAAAAAACCATTTAATAAAATATTAAAGGGCTCTTAGAGATTTCTTGAAGTATTATATATTAAACAAAACCTTTGTCGATTGTCCGCTATTTCCTAAACAAACATACTCAACTGCGTCACTTCAGCGTTCATCAGAAAGCAGAATTATACAAGTATTAAACCGCTAAAACAGTGCAGAACAATACTATCTGTTAGGAAAATGCTACACATGGGAATTCATCGGTCTCTAGTCGGAGCATTAGGTGAAAATCAGATGGTCATCACAGAAGTCGTAAGTTTTATTAAAGAAGTGGGGCTCTACCCTCTCATATAAGAGCCAAGCCATTTCGAATTCTGCAGGTGATGATTTTTGCCCTTTATAAATAAAAAAAAAACCGCTAAAACATGACATATCATAAAATCGCTTGGCAAAATCATATAAAAGGAAAAAAAAAAATAATAATAGGAAAAATAAGATAATTATTAACCATTAATTTTATGAGATTATCCATTCTTCTTAAGCCTTCGATAAGTTTTTATTTTTTTGATTTTCCCTTTGCTCCTATTGTATTTATTAGACCCGTCAAACTTTTACATTAAACCAATTAAAGTACTTATTATTCCAGTTACAAGCAATTAGGAAACGCTTTATTGTTTTTTTTTTTTTACATTGGAAAGAGAATGCGATGGTAAGCATTGGGGCAGTGAATGGTTGTCCCTTTTTCGCCCCTGTATTTTTAACACAGGAATGGGGGGGGTGAAAAAGGGGGGCATCCAATTTAGTTTATTATCCAAGCAAACAATGCTTGCCGAAGAGAGGGGAAATTTTAATTTAATGAAAAATATCAGGGGATCGACTACAAAAGGGATGAAATAGAATTGAAAAAGCGGATAATGATTCTGCCGTTTTCTGTAGATGAGCAGTTGTAGATGAAAGAAATGCAACGCTTATTACAATAATGGCGGTTTATAACATTCTCGGCTGAGGATTGGCCCGTTTTTTTTTTTTTTTTTTTGTTTTTTTTTTTTCTATGCCTCCTTTTAAAGGAAAAGAAAAGAAAAAGAGGTAATTTTATTTTCATTTTTAAAATACTTAGCTCCTTAGTCTAATCACCAAAAGGATAAGTACCATGCTGGCCCAGCATCGAACAACATCCATAGTGTGGTAGAAATTTTTTTTTAAATAATATTTTTACTTTCACTTACCTATATATGAAGTATTGCGATCGTGAAAAATTTCGACTTCCGGTTTTCAACGGAAATACATGTTTTGTGTGTGTGTGTGTGTGTGTGTGTGTGTGTGTGTGTGTGTGTGTGTGTGTGTGTGTGTGTGTGTGTGTGTGTGTGTGTGTGTGTGTGTGTGTGTGTGTGTGTGTGTGTGTGTGTGTGTGTGTGTGTGTGTGTGTGTGTGTGTGAACAGACTTGCTGAAAAACTATAAACCGTGGAAACCTGAAATTGGGTATTTAGTGTAAGTATATGCCCGCGATGTGACAGCAAAAATTTCATCAAAAATGCTCAAAGGGAGGGGGTACTTTATTTAATAACTTTTCATGTTTTTTTTTCGATTTTCTCAAAAACGGCTCTAACGATTTTGATTAAACTGAGTATTTGAAGTATTGATATGCCTGAGATATGACTGTAAAAATTTCATCAAAATTGATTAACCGGAGGGGGGACTTTACTTAATAAATTTTGTATCATTTTCACGTGTTTTTTTTTTTACTTTCACTTACCCATATATGAAATATATAGTAAGTGGAAGTATTGCGATCGTGAAAATTTGCGACTTCCGGTTTTCAACGGAAATACACGTTTTGGGGTCCCCTGAGTCGATATGACCAAGACCCGCGAAATGGTCTGTGTGTGTGTCTGTGTGTCTGTGTGTGTGTGAACAGACTAGCTTAAAAACTATAAACCGTGCAATCCTGAAATTGGGTATTTAGTGTAAGTATATGCCCGCGATGTGACAGCATAAATTTCATCAAAATTACTTAAAGGGAGGGGGTAATTTACTTAATAACTTTTTAGGTTTTTTTCGATTTTCTCAAAAACAGCTCTAACGATTTTGATTAAACTGAGTATTTGATCTATGTATATGCCCGAGATATGACTGTAAAAATTTCATCAAAATTGATTAACCGGTGGGAGGACTTTACTTAATAAATTTTGTAACATTTTCACGTGTTTTTTTTATTTACTCAAAAAAGGCTTTAACGATTTTGATCAAACTGGGTATTTGATGTATGCATAAGCCAAAGATGTGATAGCCAACATTTCACCAAAATTGACCAACCGGAGGGGAGACTTTACTTAATAAATTTTGTATCATTTTCACGTGTTTTTTTTTATTTACTCAAAAACGGCTTTAAAGATTTTGATCAAACTGGGTATTTGATGTATGTATATGCCAAAGATGTGATAGCCAACATTTCACCAAAATTGACCAACCGGAGGGGGGACTTTACTTAATAAATTTTGTATCATTTTCACGTGTTTTTTTTTTTTTTTTTATTCAAAAACGGCTTTAACTATTTTGATCAAACAGGGTATTTGATGTATTTATATGCCAAAGGTGTGATAGCTAACATTTCATCAAAATTGGTCTAACGAAGGGGACCACAACAACGCATTAATTTCTAATGTAAGTAAGTTGGTAAGTGAAAGTTGTGTGTTGCGCGCACGCACCAGATTTTTATTTACTCAAAAACGGCTTTAACGATTTTGATCAAACTGGGTATTTGATGTATGTATATGCCAAAGATGTGATAGCCAACATTTCATCAAAATTGGTGAAACGGAGGGGGCACTTTATTTTATAACTTTTTTTTTCCAATGTTTACCTTTTTTTCGATTTTCTCAAAAACGGCTTTAACGATTTTCATGAAATTCGTCATGTTTAATGAAAATTAGGTGTTCTTTAATATCAGGTAAGCTTTATCTTTATTAAAATGTTCTGAAGGGGTGTAGGGGCCTTTTTTGTTTCCTATAAAGTACCTTTGTTTTTGTTTTTATGGAGAAATTAACTGTCTCTCGCTACGCCTAAAAATAAGAAATGGCTAAATATGAGATATGATAAAAACCAAATAAACATATAGAGGAGAAAAAAAGAAAAATATTCAGTCAACTCATAAAATATGTTGAGCCCACGTGTGCGTAGTACGCCTTTAATAACATTCCATTGTTCATACTTAAAGCCGTTCTGTACATTTAATTGGAAATTATTTGTTTATTGTAACTAAATGAAATTTTCAACAAGTACATAAAGAATTATAAAATCAGTCGACTTGGAGAATTATGCTTGCATTGCCGAATTACCTCAAATCAAAACTTTTATTTAATAATAAAATAAATTAGTGTTTGTTATAGAGCAAATGAAAACAAAAATAAAAAATGAATGTGGAAAAATGTGTAACTTTGAGAAGTGGCATTAACACAATTCCTAATCTAAGTAAGTTGGTAAGTGAAAGTTGTGTGTTGCGCGCACGCACCAGATTTTTTTTATAAAACAAATTGTACAATGTGCGTGCCGATAAAACTTAAAAACTAGTCCATGGCCAGAATAGGGGTTCAGTGGAAGCCTTGAAGTCCCAAAAAAAAAAAAAAAAAAAAAAATATTCCATGGCAGTCCCCTCTATCCTTTATCCATGGAGAAGGGTCCCGTTTTTACGGGATTTTATATTCATTAAGATCGTAGGTTCACTTTTATCGAATTAGAGGTAAGGGTCGATCTTTATAAAAATCAAACACACTGAATCCCTTGACACTATTAAATAATCGCTTATGTAAAGGTTCACGAGGTTTTCGAAACCCAAACCGTCTTAATAATGCTAGTGCTTGTGGTACATGAGAGTCAGATTTGGAAGTCCAGTGTTGAATAAATGAATTTTATTGAAGCAGTTGATTAAAATTGGTTCTCAGATGCCGAATTATTTTATCACTTATAAAAAAATTTGAATTTTATTCCATTTATCACACAACCTCATATAAAAGACTCCCCCCCTTTATCTATTTACAAATTTTATTTCGTTCTCAAAATTTTTTTACGATATTTTAAATTTATTGTAACATTAAAGAAAAACAACACTAACACATGGTTTAGAATAGTTCCAGACCTTTTATTGGAACGAACTAACTGTTGGAACAAACTCTCATAGCACATGTTTCTGGCTATGATGTTCGAGTACCATCTACGCTAGCCCAGAAGGCTCTAGACTATTCTTCTTACGGCTACATATAAAAGTAGCCATGGACTAGAGAGTTAGTCTTAGTTCTGTAGTTCAAGACATGTGGTTATTTCTGTCTAATAAAGTGGTAAATTTTTGTAACCTCTTTAAATATTTGTGTTTTCATAATTTGTGTGGCATTGAAAATTGTAATTATCTCTGAATAAAAATTGTTTAACCCACGTTTAAGTGTTACAGTATACTCATCTTGTTTACCTGGAATCAAAGTAAATAATTTTCGATGACTGAAATTCTTCATACACATTGTGTAGCAAGATTTTTGCCCATATCAAACTTAGTTACAAAAAAAAAATTAGTTTTTAAATTAATATGAAAGCATTTTGCACGGCTCCTATAGGATCAGAAGAAATCTGATAGGTATGGAATGTGTGCATTGTATACTAAAGTTCAAGCGGGAACCTAACTCTCTTGAAACCAAGAAACGATTTCCAAATCACTATTGATACATTATTTTTAAATTTTCCACACTTTTCTCTTTCTTGGTCTAAAATCTAGACGCCTAAAAATGTCTCGCATGTAATTAAGTGTTGATATAAATTAATTAAAATATCCTAGTGATATTAGATGTAATGAAAAAATTCGCTTTACTTCTTAAGGCCATCTCCATTCTGGTCCTTCTGGCTAGAAAGAAGTACTAATATTTTGACTATAGTTAAATAACTGGATTAAACTGCCTCCAAGAGAGCCGTCTAATTGCTCAGAGCATTAAGACAAAACGTGACTTCTCCTAACGACTTGGCCAACCTGCAAATTTAAATTATTTTATCGTAATATGAGGAAACTTATTATCTCCAAGCTGTTCTTGCCATTACGGTGGAAATATTAATGAGGGGAAGGTGGGAGGTTGCCTTGCCACAGTGTGAACCGCCCCTCACCAACACGCATTCCTACTAGTCCCTGTCTAATATAGTTAGAGGACCTAATAAAATATATTTATTGATGCTAAAATAAATGAAATACTATATAAAGACGTTAAAAAAATTTTTAAAGTATTCTTGATGTAATGAAGTGGTAAACTAAAATGAAAACCTAATCTTAATGAAAGTTAAAATAAAAATAAGAAAAGGAGATGAAAAAGAAGTAGCAGAAACAAGAAAACAGACCAACTTAATCAATTTGATACCCTTTTGGTTATTGGTGATTATACTGTCTTACTAACAACACTATAAAGCTGAGCTACTTATTATTTCGTTGCAAAGTATTTCTCTCTCTCCCCTCTTTCAACCCCTCTCTTTTTCTTGATAATATTTTTTTTATTTCATTGAAGACATAAAAATCATATTTCTGAAAATTTTGGTCCTCCGGGCCGGATATGAAATTGCTACCTGTGGATTTTCTCAAAATAGTCAATATTTAGAAGGCGTGAACAAGATTTGAAACTTGTGAAGGTGTTAAAGACCTCAAAATCTAAGCATATGATATTGTTATAGTAAAGAGGCAAACATAATTTTAAAAAAAAAATCTTAAAATCTTGATGATAGTGACAGTAACGCTATAGTAGTTTTTTTTTTGAAGATAGATGAAAGAAAAAATAGAGAAGAAAATGAAAAGGAAATGAGTGAAGCAAGAAAATAGAAAACATTATTAATTTGACGTCCTAATAGATCGATCAGTATGCAGTTAAAGCTGTTAGCAGCACAATAAAGTAGGGCAGCCTACTTCTCAATAAAGTTCTCTCACTCGTTTCGAACCGACCAGCCCTCAAAATTATTTTTAATTTTATTGCGGGACATTCATAACCGTACCTCTAAAATGACGGTCCTCCGAGCCGGATATGATATTGTGGCTTGTGGAATGTTTACAATATTTTGGTGAATGTTTCAAAATAATGACGATTTTCATATTTTGATTGAATTATGGAGTTAAAGATATAAATAAACTTACTTTCTTATGTCTAGCAATCCATGGAACTTCACTTACCTGAAAAAAAAATGATTAGTTAGCAATTTAATAAAAATCATAACGTGTTAATAATCATAATTATTAGAAGACTCATAATTAAATATTCACTTTTGAAGAAACAGGTACTGGCAGTGAAACCGTTTATTAAAGATTAATTAATATTGGATTCACTTAGATACAAGTGAAGAAACATTATAAACGCTTCTTTAAAAAAAAATTTGAATACTTCATTATTTTAAATATTATGCAATAACATGGATGATGTCTGTTATATATGCTCAAGTACATATTAAAGTCCTGTTTTACATAAACAGAGGAAATTTTCATGTAGCGATGTAGGAAACTTAACAAATCTTGTACAACTTCCGCAAACTGTTCCCGTTAATACTTCTTACACGACTTACACCAAATGAGGATACTTGAACTCTTCCTCACTAACAAGCCATTCAGCTGGTGGTGGCAATTTTAACCAGAGGCCTAGCTAGTACTCATGACCGATGTTACTTCAATGTATTTCAAATAAATAAAAAAATATTTAATAAGCAATAATAATCAATTTCCATCATGGTTAGAAGGTTTTTCAGGCTTTCTTTTTCTTTTTATTAAACATGTTCTAGAGAATTTAATAGTTGTTGTATAGTTGTTGTAAAATTTTCGAGATTAATGATTTAATTTGTAATATTTTGTCTAATATTCATTTAAAAAAATATAGGCGACATATTTTTTTTATTTATTTATTTTTTTTGCTTCATATTTATATTCGCACCTGTCGCAGCTAACCGACAATCAGCAAATGTGATATAAACTGCTTTGATGTTGGCATTTTAGGCATGAGGGAAGATAGGGCCCAGCAGCACATCATACCGGACTTGTTTCAGGAGAGGAGGTCCCTCATCCAACTCCTTTTCAGTCGCCTCATAAAAGGCATCTCAGTCGTGGCCATGTCATTAATAAGTCTATTCGTAAGTCCGTGTAATTTGATATGGAAACCAGAATAGAGAGTCCTTATTTGTTCGTCGATAGTTGGTAGTTATAAGTCGGTATGTTGTGTTTTGTTACTAACGTACAAAGGTGCGTTCGTTACTAGTCGTAAAATTTTGGATTGGAAGGTTTGTAGTTTTTGTAAGTGTGTCTTTTTTGCTGATCCACAAATTTGTGAGGCGTATGTCCAAATGGGTTTCAGTAAGTATGTGTATGTATTGAGTTTCTGTCTGATTTTCAATTTTGATGAATTGGAAAATAGTGAGTACAGTAGTTTCAGTCGTTTGTTTAAAGTCTGTCTTTTCATTTTGACATGCGGGCCCCATGTCTTCCTTCTGTCAAATATTAGTCCAAGGTACCGCACTTTGTCTGTTTGAGGAATTAGTTGGTCGCCGATATAAACAGGAGGGCATGTATCTCGTCGGAGTGTGAATGTTATATGTTGTGATTTGTCATGTTTTAATTTCATTTTCCAAAGTGAGTAATATCTTGTCAAATGTATTAAGTGGTTTTGTAAGTTTAATGAAGCGACATTTAAAAATGAGAATCTATTTAAAGATTTTTTGTGGAAACGATGTTGACCGTACAATTTTTTTTTTGATAATTATTTTGTCTAATAAAGTGAGCAGATTTTATAAATTATATCCTTTAGTAATTCTGATATAAATTCCATGTAGTTTGAGTTGACATATAATGAATAATCGCAAGGTAGTAACAGAAATAAACCTACCACTATCGATTGCTGGTACTAGTACTAGTAGTAGTGAGGGTAGTAAAAGGAGTAGGGAGACATTTAAGGGAAGGTGTTGGACCATTGAGGGCTCCTTCCCGAGACTTAACTTGGCCTTCCCTGGGGCTCTTTACGGCCAGGCGCCCATCGCCCTTTGGACTAACACCCATAGCAGCCCTCCAAATACCAATGGACCCATATAATGACATCCCGTTGACACGGCCTCGCTAACGGCGCGAGCACCAGAGTTCTGGCATTGCAACGGGACCTAGTGCGTACGTGGGGTGCAAGGGAATCGCCTCCCCGACAAAGGGAAAACATATCATTCCGTTCAATTTATTTTCTAGATAGAATTTCCACGCTTTTCCGATACCGATTCTTATCACTCTAGTAGCTTCAATGTTAACCCATTGGGCCATTCCTTCGATTATATTTGTTTATTTTAAATTTACCGGAAGCTTAACAATTATAAAAGACCGGCATTTATTTATTAAAAAATCTGGTGCGTGCACGCAACACACAACTTTCACTTACCAACTTACTTAGATTAGAAATTAATGCGTTTTGTTGATTACCACTTCTCAAATGAACAGAATGGCTTTAATTATGAACAATGGTCTGTCATTAAAGGCGTACTCCGCATGCGTGGGCTCAACGAGTTTTATGAGTTGACTGAATATTTTTCTTTTATTCTCCTCTTTATGCTTTCTTTATTTTTATCATATCTCATATTTAGCCATTTCTTATTTTTAGGCGTAACGAGAGACAGTTAATTTCTCCATGTAAACTAAAACAAAGGTACTTTCTAGGAAACAAAAAAGGCCCCTACACCCCTTCAGAACATTTTAATAAAGATAAAGCTTACCTGATATTAAAGAAAACCTAATTTTCATTAAACATGACGAATTTGATAAAAATCGTTAAAGCCGTTTTTGAGATAATCGAAAAAAAGTTAAAAATTGGAAAAAAGTCATGAAATAAAGTGCCCCCTCAGTTGGACCAATTTTGATGAAATGTTGGCTTTAAATATTTGGTATATGCATACATCAAATACCCAGTTTCTTCAAAATCGTTAAAGCCGTTTTTGAGTAAATAAAAAATATCTACACCTGAAATTGGTACAAAATTTATTAAGTAAAGTCCCCCCTCCGGTTGATCAATTTTGATGAAATATTTACAGTCGTATCTCGGGCATATACATACATCATATACCCAGTTTGATCAAAATCGTTAAAGCCGTTTTTGAGTAAATAAAAAAAAACACGTGAAAATTATACAAAAATTATTAAGTAAAGTACCCCCTCCGGTTAATCGATTTTGATGAAATTTTTACAGTCATATCTCGGGCATATAAAAAGATAAAATACTCAGTTTAATCAAAATCGTTAGAGCCGTTTTTGAGAAAATCGAAAAAAACGTAAAAAGTTACTAAATAAAGTACCCCCTCCCTTTGAGCAATTTTGATGAAATTTTTGCTGTCACATCGCGGGCATATACCTACACTAAATACCCAATTTCAGATTCCCAAGGTTTATAGTTTTTGAGCTAGTCTGTTCACACACACACACACACACACACACACACACACAGACACACACACACACACACACAGACCATTTCGCGGGACTTGGTTATTTCGACTCAGGGGGTCCCAAAACGTGTATTTCCGTTGAAAACCGGAAGTCGAAATTTTTCACGATCGCAATACTTCTACTTACTATATATTTCATATATAGGTAAGTGAAAGTAAAAATGACGAAATATACTGTAAAACTTATGCGGGTTAAACAATTTTTATTAAAAGAAAACAATAGTTTCCAGACCTGGGCATTATTTTAAATAAAAGTATTTTAAATAAAAATGAAAATACTTTTTACTTTCACTTACCTATATATGAAATATATAGTAAGTGGAAGTATTGCGATCGTGAAAAATTTCGACTTCCGGTTTTCAACGGAAATACACGTTTTGGGGTCCCCTGAGTCGAAATGACCAAGTCCCGCGAAATGGTCTGTGTGTGTGTGTGTCTGTGTGTGTGTGTGTATGTGAACAGACTAGCTCAAAAACTATAAACCGTGCGATCCTGAAATTGGGTATTTAGTGTAGGTATATGCCCGCGATGTGACAGCTTAAATTTCATCAAAATTACTTAAAGGGAGGGGGTACTTTACTTAATAACTTTTTAGGTTTTTTTCGATTTTCTCAAAAACGGCTCTAACGATTTTGATTAAACTGAGTATTTCATCTATTTATATGCCGGAGATATGACTGTAAAAATTTCATCAAAATTGATTAACCGGAGGGGGGACTTTACTTAATAAATTTTGTATCATTTTCACGTGTTTTTTTTATTTACTCAAAAACGGTTTTAACGATTTTGATCAAACTTGGTATTTGATGTTTTTATATGCCAAAGATGTGATAACCAACATTTCATCACAATTGATCAACTGGAGGGGGGACTTTACTTAATAAATTTTGTATCATTTTCACGTGTTTTTTTTATTTACTCAAAAACGGTTTAAACGATTTTGATCAAACTTGGTATTTAATGTATTTATATGCCCGAGATACGACTGTAAAAATTTCATCACAATTGATCAACCGGAGGGGGGACTTTACTGAATAAATTTTGTATCATTTTCACGTGTTGTTTTTATTTACTCAAAAAAGGTTTTAACAATTTTGATCCAACTTGGTATTTGATGTATTTATATGCCAAAGATGTGATAACCAGCATTTCATCACAATTTATCAACCGGAGGGGGGACTTGACTTAATAAATTTTGTATCATTTTCACGTGTTTTTTTTATTTACTCAAAAACGGTTTTAACGATTTTGATCAAACTTGGTATTTAATGTATTTATATGCCCGAGATACGACTGTAAAAATTTCATCAAAATTGATCTACGGGAGGGGGGACTTTACTTAATAAATTTTGTATCATTTTCACGGGTTTTTTTAATTTACTCAAAAACGGCTTTAACGATTAACAAAAATAAGATATGAATGTAGAAAAATGTGTGACTTTGGGAAATGATATTTTGCAAAACACGTCAATTTCTAATCTAAGTAAGTTGGTAAGTGAAAGTTGTGTGTTGCGCGCACGCACCAGATTTTTTACTTTCACTTACCTATATATGAAATATATAGTAAGTGGAAGTATTGCGATCGTGAAAAATTTCGACTTCCGGTTTTCAACGCAAATACACGTTTTGGGGCCCCCTGAGTCGAAATAACCAAGTCCCGCAAAATGGTCTGTGTGTGTGTGTGTGTCTGTGTGTGTGTGTGTGAACAGACTAGCTCAAAAACTATAAACCGTGCGAACCTGAAATTGGGTATTAAGTGTATGTATATGCCCGTAATGTGACAGCAAAAATTTCATTCAAATTGCTCAAAGGGAGGGGGTACTTTATTTAATAACTTTTTAAGTTTTTTTCGATTTTCTCAAAAACGGCTCTAACGATTTTGATTAAACTGAGTATTTGATCTATTTATATGCCCGAGATATGACTATTAAAATTTCATTGAAATTGATCAACCGGAGGGGGGACTTTACTTAATAAATTTTATATCATTTTCACGTGCTTTTTTTATTTACTCAAAAACGGTTTTAACGATTTTGATCAAACTGGGTATTTGATGTATGTGTATACCAATGATGTGATAGCCAACATTTCATGAAAATTGATCAACCGGAGGGGGCACTTTATTTCCTAACTTGTTATCCAATTTATACCTTTCTTTCGACTATCTCAAAAACGGCTTTAATGATTTTGATCAAATTCGCCACGTTTAATGAAAATAAGGTGTTCTTTAATATCAGGTAAGCTTTATCGTTATTAAAATGTTCTGAGGGGGCTTAAAAGGGGAAGGGGTCTTTTTTGTTTTCCTGTAAAGTACACTTGTTTTTGTTTATGTGGAAAAATTAACTGTCTCTCATTACGCCTAAAAATAAGAAATGGCTAAATATGAGATATGATAAAAATTAAGAAAACACAAAGAGGAGAAAAAAAGAAAAATATTCAGTCAACTCATAAAAATCGTTGAGCCCATGCATGCGGAGTACGCCTTTAATGAGAGACCATAGTTCATAATTAAAGCCGTTCTGTTCATTTGAGAAGTGGCAATTAACAAAACGCATCAATGTCTAATCTAAGTAATTTGGTAAGTGAAAGTTGTGTTGCGTGCACGCACCAGATTTTTTTTTACTTTCACTTACCTATATATGAAATATATAGTAAGTGGAAGTATTGCGATCGTGAAAAATTTCGACTTCCGGTTTTCAACGGAAATACACGTTTTGGGGTCCCCTGAGTCCAATTAACCAAGTCCCGCGAAATGGTCTGTGTGTGTGTGTGTGTGTGTCTGTGTGTGTGTGTGTGTGTGTGTGTGTGTGTGTGTGTGTGTGTGTGTGTGTGTGAACAGACTAGCTCAAAAACTATAAACCGTGCGAACCTGAGATTGGATATTTAGTGTATGTATATGCTTGCGATGTGACAGCAAAAATTTCATCAAAATTGGTCAAAGAGAGGGGGTACTTTATTTAATAACTTTTTACATTTTTTTAGATTTTCTCAAAAACGGCTCTAACGATTTTGATTAAACTGAGTATTTGATCTATTTATATGCCCGAGATATGACTGTAAAAATTTCATCAAAATTGATCAACCGGAGGGGGGACTTTACTTGATAAATTTTGTATCATTTTCACGTGTTTTTTTTTATTTACTCAAGAACGGTTTTCACGATTTTGATCAAACTGGATATTTGATGTATGTATATGCCAAAGATGTGATAGCCAATATTTCATCAAAATTGATCAACCGGAGGGGGGACTTTACTTAATAAATTTTGTATCATTTTCACGTGTTTTTTTTATTTACTCAAAAACAGTTTTCACGAATTTGATCAAACTGGGTATTTGATGTATGTATATGCCAAAGATGTGATAGCCAAAATTCCATCAAGATTGATCAACCGAATCGGACACTTTATTTCATAACTTTTTTTCTAATTTTTAGATTATCTCAAAAACGGCTTTAACGATTTTCTTCATATTCGTCATGTCTAATGAAAATTGAGTGTTATTTAATATCAGGTAAGCGTTTATTAAAATGTTCTGAGGGGTTTATAGAGCAAATGAAAACAAAAATAAGAAATGAATGTGGAAAATGTGTAACTTCGAGAAGTGGCATTAACAAAACGCATTAATTTCTTATCTAAGTAAGTTGGTAAGTGAAAGTTGTGTGTTGCGCGCACGCACCTGATTTTTTATTTTAGTATTTTAGAATTAAAATAAAATAAATCACATGTTTATTTTCATTTTAATTCTAAAATACTCAAATAAAAAAAAGTATTTTCATTTTAATTCTAAAATACTAAAATAAAAAAAAAGTATTTTCATTTGTATTTTAAATAATAAAATAAAATAAATCTTTAGGTAGGTTGTTTGAAGTTAAACATTTTTCGTAATAGTATAGTGTAGTCTTTTGCACTAGAGCTCTCACTCCTAAATATTGAGCAAGTAGATTTATTTCAGTTTGTGTTGCAGTTTTTTTTTTTTTTTTTTTTTTTTTTTTATGGGGGGGGGCGCAATTATTAACTTTGTACCGCTTCATCCGATTTCAACAAATTTTGTCACATTGGTGGTTTTTGATTATCTAAATAGACATCTAATGATTTTATTTCTCATACATGGTTTTATGCATAGATTTTGGGGTGGAGGGTTAAATATTAACTTTTTACCGCCATATCTAATTGTCACGAAATATGAAACAAAGATTGTTCATAAGTCAATTAACAAGGCCAAATACTCATAATTTTTACAATAAATAGGATTTTTATGGGGGGGGGGCTAATTATGGACTTTTTACCGGTTTATTCGATAGTAAAAAATCAAAAACTAACTAAACGAAGGCATAAACAGGATCCCAATCTGGAGACAACACCAAAAGAGTTAGTAAACTTAGTAGAAATATGTATGACTGATACATTCAATAAAATTATAATCGGTCATTATTCTTCCGAGAGGTTGACGGTCCTTCAATTGGAAATTGGAAAGGAAATTCAGGCAATATTAGAGGTAAGAAAAGCTAGTCATTAACGAAATTAATTAGCTCCCGCCTTCTTCCTTAAAACTTAAGAATTCGAGTTTAGAATAAAATTATTCCTCCTGCGGTTCTTTAAGAATGCAAAACGTACATGCTAACATTTAATGATGAGCAAAAATTGCAACAGAGTGGTGAACGAATTCCATAGAAATTAATAAGCGCGGTGACGAATGGAAAACGTCTGAGGGAAGTAAGGGATGAGAAGTAGGTGGGAGGATTGCGTTAGGGCTGATTTGCCGAAATTCCTATTTGACGGAGGTCTTTGGATGGTGTATGGGTAGCGAATAGTCTAATGGGTAGCCCTATTATTTTAAATAGGTTCCGAATCAGATTGGATCTGTAGAAAAAGAAATTTAATTTAATAATTTCGACAAAACGAAAACGAAGATGATCTGAGTACCAGATACATTACACCAAGCAAAGACAACCGAAAAAAATTAAATAAAAACTGTCGATTTATCAATCAATTTCAATATTTAAAAACATATTTATTTATTAATCAATTGCAATGCACTAGCTAAAATGTTTTAGAAGTATTTTGTATTTTCATTTTGATTTTTTTTATTTATAATACAAAATACTTTTTTTATTTTGCATTTTAAATAATTTTATCGAAAATTATTTTAAATGATTTGAGGTTAAAATGCATTTTATTCAAATTTATTTTAAATACTTGCTATTTAAAATAAAGTATTTTAAAATAAATATTAAAATACTTTTTGCCCAGGTGTGATCTAAACAAAACTAATTGAACTGGTTACAAAAATTATCACTTTGTAATTCAGAAAATAACCGTATGACTTGAGCTTGAGTTCAAGATAACTTTCCGGTCGATCGCTCGATATATATAAATGTAAGGAGAAGAGTCTAAAACCTCCTGGGCCGGCGTAGAACGTAACACGCTTGTTCTAACTGATGGTTCGTTCCAATAATTCTGAACGATATGTTGTTCTTGTTTTTGTTTAACGTTACAATACTTTTATTTAACTTATTAATTTTATTCTAAAATGATAAACTTCAAGCAGAGTAAATATAATAATAAAACTTCCAAATATATCTCTCACTAAGCCTATAATTCAAAATTAACTTTTATTAAATGTAAAACATGGGCCAAATTTCAAATAGAGCTGATTTATATACGAATAAGCTTGGACATACCTTGTTGTTCGAATTTTAACTATGTTAATCCCTGTGCTACATATTCATTGTTTATTCAATATATCGTATAAGGATGGAGTTTAATTCCCGAAACTTAGGAGCAGAATGAAATATAGATAAATTTATATTATATAGATAAAATTGTATTTTACTGTAGTTGAAAATTGGAGAAGCAAATGAAGGATCTGGCGATAAAATTTACTTAATTTAGGCAAATGGGGACGCAGAAAAATTAGATAAAAATAACCTTAAGACAGAGTCGTATTATAGAAAATTAATAAATAAATAAATCAATAGAAAAAATGTAAATTTATAATAATAGATATTCCGTCTAAAGT
Source organism: Aelia acuminata (assembly GCA_911387785.2). Taxonomy (NCBI): domain Eukaryota; kingdom Metazoa; phylum Arthropoda; class Insecta; order Hemiptera; family Pentatomidae; genus Aelia; species Aelia acuminata. The sequence goes on from OU426982.1 coordinate 35,145,993, forward strand.
ATTCAATAAGACAACTAAAATAACCAATTAAAATGCATTATATTTGAAAAAAAATTAATTACTTTTATTACCCATTTAGCTTTGGGAAGTAATTTATTTGGAGTAATCCCAGTTTGGAATTTTTTTAATTAGACTTGGAAATGCTACATATAAATCTATCGATCTATATTGTGGATTCGTCCATGAAGTGTTTACATTTTTTTTTTTTTTTTTTTTTTTGGTTTTGCTTTAAGACTGAAAATTTGTGGGTTCACACAGTATAAATAAAAAACTGAATCCTTAAGTGTTGAAATTGAGTAGAGAAAAAAAATATCTGCAAGCTATAGTTAAATGAATTTGTGGAAATTTTGAGAGATAAAGTGAAATTTTTCTTACACAAAAAGTGAAGTATATCTTTGTGAAATGGTTTACTTTCTTATTCTAATAAATAAAAATAAATAGTTATTTTTAAAATAAATTTTCTTCTTTCCCTACCGTATAATATACGGTAGTTGGTAAATATTTAGTGATTAATATCTTTAGAACAAAATTTCCATAATGCATATAATAAACGTATATTAAATATTAATGAATTAATGGGGGCGTTAACCGAATCTGTATTGTCTTTCAAATATAGGAGCAAAATGTTAAAAAACGAATTATTTTTATCATGTTTGAAAGTCCGCTAAAAAAAAAAAAAAATGATTATTATTATTTTTTAAAATATATTTTAAATTGGTTTCTTTTTAAGAAAATAAATAAAAGAACATTTTTAGCTTCTTTTTCCGCTCCAGGAACGGAGACTTTCACAACAGTTCCAAAGGAATAATACCAACCATTTTCATTCCAGTGATTTTCATCTAGGTAAAGCACTTTTGCTATCCCAACTACCCCAACAAGGACCCTGGGGTTTCCAGACCATTTCCTTTTAATAAATGAAAAATAAATATCGGTTCCTGGAACACTCGCTCGCCCTCTTGTACTCCCCACTCTCATTTGCATAATGTGGCTAAAATGAGAAAATTGTTTTAATATAGCTATTACTTTCTCGCTCGAAATGTTTTCCCCTACCCCTTCTGTCCAATTTAAATTTTAAATGTTTTTTAAATTTGAATAATATACATCATATTTTGTTACAATATATATTGCAATAAGTTGCGAAGAAAAGTACAGTTAAAGCCTTTATCAGAAAGAGGGTACGTAAGCTCTTTTGTTGAATAGACCTCTTCTTCTGGAATAGGCATCAATTTAAATTTGTAGGTATCAGTATGTTATAAGTAGAATTTTTTTTGTGTCCGAGTTTTCTAATACATTGGTCTTGGGAATTTTTAACAATTTAAAAAGCTGAAAAAAAAATTAAAAATCATGAAACAAAGTTTTCAACTTAGTTAATCGACAATATGAACAGTGTCAAGAAAGTTTTTTCAATAGGTTGAATGATTGTCAGGGTTTTTAGTTCAAACTTTTTTATTTTTAAAACGCAATGTTTCCATCCAACTTGTGGAACTTCATCAGTCCAGAGTAATACAAAGACTGCATGAGTTTATACTGTTTGAACCCACAAATTTTTCAGTCTTAAGCTAAACCAAAAGAAAAAAAAAATTACGGGTGAAACTAAAATATAGATAGAGTTATATGTATCATTTCCAAGTCTAATTAAAAACTTTCCAAAATGGGATTACTGCAAATAAATCACTTCCCGAAATTAAATTGTAATAAAAATAATTAATTTTTTTTTCAAATATAATTTATTTTTGTTGGTTATTTTAGTTGCCTTATTGAATACTTTAGACGGAATATCTATTATTATAAATTCACATTTTTTCTATTAATTTTCTATTATACGACTCTGTCATTAAGTTACTTCTATCTTATTTTTCTGCGTCCCCATTTACCTAAATTAAGTAAATTTTATCGCCAGATCCTACATTTGCTTCTCCGATTTTCAACTACAGTAAAATGGCGTAATAAAATATACGAATTTATCTATATTTCATTCAGCTCCTAAGTTTTAAGAATTAAATTCCATCCTTTTGCGACATATAGAACAAAATATGAACATATAACTAGATATCAATAAAGTTAAAAATTCGAAAAAATAATATACATTGTTAAGAAAAAAATAAAAAAGTATTAACTGAAAATCCTGACAATAATTCAACCTATCAAAAAGAATTGCAGTTGACTATCTCACCTCTAAGAAAGTTTTTTTTATTTTTATTTTTCAAATTCTTATGATATACAAAGAAAAATTTGGTTTCAACTTCAATCTTTTTTAGAAAAAAATTGTATGGAATAAAACTTGATTCCTAAGATCCAAGCCATGTTAATTATTGCTATTGATTTATTCATCACGACGTACAACATTTCTTGGCTATCCTTTTTTTAATTTTTTCTTATTCATCAATTTCTTTCCTACACCTTTCTTGGCGCCCCTTTTCCTTAAGCTACTCCACACGAACCTTGTTTCCATCTGCCATCTTTCTAAACTTCTCTCTCTTTTGGTAGTTTATAGTTTCTCTCTTTCTTCATTAAAATGTTCAAGGTTGATTTTTATACACTTTATCACGTCGTCAAAGTTCCGCCTATTCCACCTGTTATTTTCCTTTTCTTTCTAATTTTTTCTAAAATAAATCTGTCATTTCATGGAAGATTACTCTATATCTTTAGTCTTTATTATTTTTTTTTTTAAAGTACTCATGTCCCATTTTTTTGGGCGGATTAAAACGCTTTGGTATCAAGGTTTGAAAATACAAATTAAATTTTTAAATTATTTCAGTTAAATTTCTACCGAATTTCGACCTTTAAAATAAATTCGAACGTTTTTCAATATGCAAGCTTTATGATAAAGTTATTCCTTAAATTTTATCCAAACAAGATAAGCAAAGGAAATAGGGTCATTCCATGTCAAGTGGTTCCTCGATCATTTTAGAAAAAATTATAATTATACCACCAATTACGTATGGAATCAGTAGTTCAAATCAATTTTTTTTTTTAATTTAGGACCAACCGTTTCAAAATGGCAGCCATTTTTGTTACACCTTTCAGGCCGATTTTTGAGTTTTTAAGCTCTCACAGAAAACTCATTTTCTCAAGACTGGTAAGTCATAGACTAATAATTCAAACACAATTGTTTTCCTTAAGTCTGTTCTAAATTTCGTGTTCTCTTTATTATTTGAATATTTTGAAATCCAATTCTTGAAAAATGCTATTGAAAAAAAAACTGCTTTAAATTCTCAAAACACCGTTTTTGAGGGTAAGTTTTGGTTATAAGGGCATATATGCCAAAGCTGATTTTTGGCATGATAATAAACCTGACTAAGTAGTTTTCATTAAAAGTTCTCTTAACCCGTATATTCTTTATCTAATTTTTTTATGAATTATCAAAGTTCACATTTTTTAATTTTTTGTTAACTGTAGGCTCTAATATCTCTAGTGGGATAGCTAATAAAAATCTCATTTTTTTAAATGTTGTGCTTACATGCAACATAAACCTACTGTAAAAAATTTGAACCTGTATATTTGAGTACATTGGTAGCTATGTATGGAATATTTGAAAATAGTAATTTTTGAGTTTTTATGCTCTCACAGAATACTCATTTTCTCAAGACTGGTAAGTCATAGACTAATAATTAAACACGATTGTTTTCTTTATAGTCTGTTCTATATTTCGTGTTCTCTTTATTATTTGAATATTTTGAAGTCCAATACTAGAAAAGTGCTACTAAAAAAACTGTTTTAAATTCTCAAAACACCGTTTTTGAGGGTAAGTTTTGGGTATAATGGCATGTATAACGAAAAGTTCATGTTAGTTTTTTGAAAAAAAGAGAGAAAAAACTACGATAACTAATATTAGCAAAAATTAAATTTGCCTTATAGCTGCTAGCCTTTTTCAATCCCCGTTTAGTATCTTCCTCTGTATTTTCATCAGACTTTCCATGCTGGTAAAACATAACTGTCACACAGTAACTTTCACTATTTTTCAGACAGATTTCTGTCTTTCTAAAGTTAATTAATAATTTATTTTCATTAATTAATTTATTCACGATCATTAGGAAATCCATCTATATGTACAGTTTAGCAGGCTCAAATTCTATTGATGTGCCTAAAAAAAAATAATGTAATGCTACTAATATGTAACGAACGTTATAATATCTTCGATGGGATCACAGGACTCTTCGAAGGGCCAAAGTATAATGGAAAAAGTATATAAAAATACTATCTACAATATATTTTTGTACTTTGTTTTTAGACATGATTCAAAGGGAAAGGGAGGTGGAGCATTGATGAAAGGGGGGCAGGAGTAATAAGCTACTGATGGCATAGCCAAAGGGATGGCAAAAATTAAATCACAAAGCAGAAATGAATCCGTTTCGATCATCTCCCGAAGAAGAAGAAGGATGGAAAGAAAAAAGAAAAAAAGGGCCGCAATTGAGTCAAACCTAGTCAATCAGGGCAGAGAATTGGATCTTGGTGATTCCTCCTTCTTGGAAAGAAACCATTTAAGGCAAGGTAATTCTGGTGTGTTATTACTTTCTCAGTGTCAGCTCCAATATACTTATTTATTGGAAGGGGTATATATATATATACGCCGTAATCATGATTAGGAATCAAAAACAAAAACAAAATCTCGTTTCACGGAAACATAAATTTCATCGACAAATACACTCAAAGATCCAACAAAAGAAACTCTTATTTTTTAACGCAATCGAATGATAATAAGAAGGATGGCTAAAATCAATGCCATACGATTACCTTTAATAACATTCAAAATAAATATATATATCATAAATTCTCCCAATATATAAATGTACAATAAACCCACTTATTTTTCTAGGAACGATGTAGTAATAACTCTGGTTTTATTCCTATCAACCACTAAATATTGTTTTTCCGTGGACCTGAGAAGAGAAGGGCAGATAAGTGTTATTTTAGTTTATAGTAATCTTCAACAAAGAAGTCTCAATATTATTATTCCTTTTTTTTTTTTTTACTTTTTTTAGTCAAGTCATTTTATTTTAATCTTGTCGAAGTTTCGCTTATTATTATACAAGCATTATCAAAACTATAAAAAATAAAAACAAGAAAATACGGTACAGTTTTGTCATTCATATGCAGATTAATTTTAAAATAAAATAAAATTAAGAGTAAATAATAATAAAACACTATAGCTAACATTCATCTTACCCAAATACTTGTGTTGATTTATTATTGTTGGGTAAGATGAATGTTAACTATATTATTATATACGCTTATTTTTATTTTATTTTAAAATGAAACCGCATACCAATGACATAACTGTAATTTTTTTCTAGTGTTATTCTTTTCTTATGGTTATGATAATGCTCGTATAATAATAAGCGTTAAGAATTAAAATAAAATGAGGACTGAATAAAAGTCAATAAAAAAAAATATATATTAAGACTGCTTTTTAGCTTTTCTGAACCTTATGTAATTCTAGTAAAAACCTAGTTAGATTCGGAATAATAAAAAAACAAATAAAACAGCAATGTACCACCGGAACCCGTGAAGGGTCTTGGGGTGCAGTTCTGTGTAAGGAAGTACTGTTTCTTCGTCATCGGTCGTGCAAGGCAGTGATTTGACCGTGATCACGCTCACCCATGCGTTTTTTATCCTTAATTATTCAATTAAGAGTACCCACTTCAAAAAGGATGGGTTCATCCCAGGAAGGGGTCTTTCGACACCAGAGAGGATATGTGACAAAATGTTAAAGATGTCCTGCAAAGCGAGATTTGAACTTAAAAACATGACCACAATACGTTGCTGTTGAGATATACCACTCCTTAACAGGTAAAAAATTATTAACTCTGTTTCCTCCACATGTAACTTAACATTTGATTTACTGGCATTGACTGAAAACATTTTATTTAAACTAAAATCTTTCTGATGGGTTTATCAAAACAGAAATGTTTTGTAAATTATTTTTTAAAAATTCATAGATTTTATTTGTTGTTGTTACCTTCAATAAATACGAAAATTTCTTAATTCTAATCTCTTATCTTAAATTTTTACTTTTTACGGTATATATTCTTTTTAAGTTTAATGAAAATATTTTGAACATTCTTTTCTTATATAATTCGATTTGGTAAGATGTTTGCTCGTGTATTTATGTCAATGTAAGCTCTGGCATTTCTTTCTCATTTTATTGTTACTTTTGTTTTTTTACTTCTTTATTGTTATTTCATTATTAATGTTACTTGATATTGGTTACCTACATAGTTTTACCCGTCAAATTGTCAGATTTTCGTAAATATAACAAAGATATATAAAATACAGTAATAATAAAATAAAGGTGTTTCAGAGAAAATTAATAGAAAAAGAAATTTTCTGAATTATAGGATAAAAACACTGGGTATTTAAAGAGTAATATTTGCATTTTCAGAATTTTAAATGATTACATCGAAAACCAGTAAAAATACGTGATCCTCTACTTTTTATTTTTTATAATTTTATTATATAATATAATAGACAAAATTCCATTAATTTACGCAATCCTTAAATATAGTGTTAAAAATGATTATTATATATACACTTAAATATCTTCGAAAACCTAGTTTGAAATGGAATTAGAATCAGATTGTGATATTTTAAACGTATAAATTAAAATTATTATTATTATCAAAGTTATTATACCTGTATATGCATGCAAGTTAAAATGTAATTTTGGTTTAATTAATATATGTAAGCATTGATAATTATGCTGTGTTTTGTGCACAGCAACCCAATGTATTTGTGCAGCAATGTTTTGTTTTGTTATGAAAAAATAAAAGCATTTCTCTCTCGCTCTCTTTTTCCATCGTTTTAAGGTATTGTAGTTTTAATCATATTAAAAGCTATTAATAATTTGAGTATTAATCTTCAATTAGAAGAAGACTAAAAGACCACTATAATAATGAAGGAAGGTTCCAAATATTATAAGCAGTTAGGGTCTCAAACAATATTTTATATAGGTATTGGACCTTTACAGAATCACAGTCATATTGTATTATTGCTGACGTTTCGCTCGTCTGCGAGCATTTTCAAAGCTAAAAAGAACAAAAACAGGGGAAAATCACAGTCTTGTGGTTAAAATTTTTTTACAATTAAAAACCCTATGATTAAACAACAATACAAATATAGGCACTTGTACTACCCATTAAGTTCCTATATTTGTATTGTTGTTTACTCATAAGTTAAGCAATTTAAACAGTTAAACAGTTTAATTGTAAAAAAAATTTAACCACAGGACTGTGATTTTCCCCTTCTTTTGGTCTTTTTAGCTTTGAAAATGCTCGCAGGCGGGCAAAACATCAGCAATAATACAATATGACTGTGACTCTATAAAGATCAATATATAGAAAAAATGTTTTGAGACCCTACCTGCTTGTAATTTTGGGAACCTTCCTTCGCTATTAATGATATATTTTGTATTATATTATATTATACGTTTTTCAACACAAGACATTTTCGGACTATGAAAGTAATTGTTCTATCTAATCATATAATTTTTATCGATGAAAATGTCCAATAAATGATCTATAATGAAATCTTGTTGAATTTATTTCGTTTTTCTAATGATTTGAGAGGTCAGAAAAAAATCAAAGGATCGGTTGATAAAAAATCATTTACTAAAAAAAGATTTAATGTACGGATTTCGTTTTAACTACAATTTTATTGTATAGTGGTATAAATTTTGGGCCTATATATACGAGAGGGTTGTTGGGGCTATGGGATACGCCATACATCATTCTAATAACAGCTCATAATACCAGCATTTGTAGGCTAGCTGTCATGGATCAAGGTATTAGGAATGAAACATGACATCAACATATAATACTAATACCACTGACACTATATTAGGCATCGCTCAAATTTAATAAACGGACACAATATAACAAATTATATGTCAGAGTGAAACGTATTTTCGATGAGAAAAGAATTTTCACCTTTCATAACTTGAATTATTGAAGCATCAAAGGTGCGCTTGCGGAATCGGAAGTTAAAAAAAACAACCTAAGCAATTATCAGGACTTTTTTTATTCTCAAACTCGCCTTTTCGGCTCTACGGGGTGTTCTGTTGCAGGGGGTGAGACAATTTTGATTTTGTTGGAACTTTTTTTAAAATACAACCCTTATGAAATCAAAACTTATGTAAAGTAAGCTTATGGGTCAGTAAATACGCTCTCCCCTGGCTCGGGAAACCCCTTATACCTAAAAGGGGAGGAAGGGAAGGAAAAAAAATCCCATTTTCTGATTTTTTTAAGGAGACAATCGCTTATAAATTTTATTTTAAAAGAAATTAAATAAAATTACTAACCTTAAACAGCGTGTCAGATATTATAAACCTTAAAATTAAATCAAATTACCTAATACCTTATAAAATGGAAATCATCGAAGAGGAATTTTCGAATATTTGAATTTTTTAAAAAATAATTTAAAGTATATTAAAAATAAAAATCATAGCTGTTAAAAAAGATCAGTTTAAAATGAATCCAATAAACATTAATAAAACCTGTATGACAGATTGAAGGCATGTCTAGAAGATGAAGAAATATTAACCGTTCAAGCTAATTGAAAAAGCCTTATCTTTGTTTTATCTACAACAAAAGTATGAGGAATGATAGGACATAGCTAGATAGATATAAAGGTATGTTGACTTAATTATTTTTTTAGGGAAGATGTGCTGGTGGGCACTTTTCTTTCCTGATGGCCAAAATGCCTTACATATAAATGCGTGGCAGCCATCACTTTTATTGATTGTCACAGATTGCCGACAGATGCGAATCAAATTTTGAAGAGAAAATAAATAAATTAATATAATTTCTGCAAGAAATATTTGTCCTCAAATCCAAAAATAAGGCATTACTGTACAATAGTAAGACCTGTACTACTGTATGTATGGTATGGAAACAGTCAGCTTTCCGAGCCTAGGGAAAATCCTAAGGCTAAAATTCAATAAAGACATGTACGATTTGCAAGAATGCTTTTTAGGGAAAAACTGAAAGGGGTTGGGGTTCTTGTGGGTAGGAATGAGAGACGAGGGAGATAATAGACTGAGGAAGAGCGAAGGGAGCAGTCCAGGAGGATGAGAGAGTATTGGAGTAAGAGGAAGGCAGAGTCCTTGCTGGCCGAATCGTGTTTTAAAAAAATCAAATAATAAAAACATTGTAAAAAAATAATAAAAAAATATTTGAAATTAGACCAAGTCGCAATGGACGAGCTATATATTAACTATTACTAAGATTTTCTGTTTTTTCTCTTACCAAGCTACTCAATAATACTAATTGGGCTGACCGGAATACACTTCATGTAATAACAGCCTTCATTTGGTAAACTTGATTCACTAATGCATTGTCATGGTTAACGCAAGATTTCATCTATAAAGCAAAGTGTACAATGTGCGTGCCGATAAGGCTCAAAAACGACTCCACGTACGATTAAGAAATTTGTGTCATCGTGTACCTCTATGGCCCCTAACCGTGAAAAAGGTTTCCGTTTTTATATTTTGGGTGTAAAATTTAAGAGAAAAGGGCGAGAATTTTAAGCCTCTCACACTATATAATAGCCTATCTTTTCGGGTTAGTGAATGAAAAATTTAGTTCGAGCTGCAGAATACCAGGAAGCGCTAGGGTGTGTTTAAAGCAATGGTTATTGTCCATTCATTCGGTTTGTAATGGTTATATATTTTTTCAGCTATTACTTTTTAAATTACTAAAAAATTAGGCGAAAATAATTAGTTTCTCCTTTGCGTTTCAAAATAAAATAATGATTTTACATCTCTGCAATCAATTAGAAAACCAACTGTATTCCATTAACAAATCAATTTTTACATAAGAAGGCTAATTGATCAACACATTACATTTAATCAAGTACCTAGTACAGTAGTTTTCTTAGTAGTACAGTGAGCGTATAAAAAAACAACATTAAGAACAAGAGATAATGAGTGAATATAAATCGAAAATAAAAATGGTCGTGAAAGGCAAAATGCAGTTATGTACAGTGGTATAAAGTTTTTACATATCGAAATCGAAGGGAAAAGTCACATGGCATTGCAGTCTGTTGATTAAAAGGTATCACAGACTATAACTGCAGCATTAGGGGGGGGGGGGGGTCGAGCACCCAGTAGAGTCGGGGCCTAAGATGTACTCGAAATTAAATTTTTTTAACTGGGATATCAGATCTTTCAAATATAATGTAATAACGTATTATCGGTTGGCTGCATGGAATGGGCTCATAGGATTCAGAATCACGGAAACCATCAAAAACGATGCATAACTCGACAAAGTTGCAGCCAAATTAATTTTTCATTTACCATTTTCAGATAAAGTATACAAGGTTCAGTATTTGGGCGGACTCTGCAGATATCGAATCTTAATATTAATACCAAGTTAAAACCGAAGTTTCAAGAAGGTGCTAATTTTGTTTTATATTTCCTTTAATTTTAAAGTTTTTCTTTTATTAAAACTATCACACACCTGCCGGAGCGAAGCCGGGCACCCTAGCTAGTAATTACTAAGGTTGACCGCGGAGAGCATTTCAATAAGAAATATATCCCACTTCTTCAGATAGAGCGGTTCGTCCGAAGGCCCTCAATCCTGGGTCACTTCCACTGATGGAAGAAGAAAGGCAGAGCGTCCAGAGGATGTGATTGGCCCCGGGGGAAATAGGGCATCAATTACCAACGGGGGGGGGAGGCACCTGGATTTACGTCGCTTGCGTGAGAGCGCCCCCTCTGCGTGGTCCCTCTCAACTAATTAATAGAATCTAGTTTTATGTAATTCACTAATCCTCTCTCTTAGATATAATGGCTATCACCCTCGCCACCCAATCTATTAGTTAAGGTTTTCTACGACTAAGTATTATATAATTATAAAAAAATAACACATTTGATGAAGATGAACAAAGATACAACTTAATCCTAAGTGCTATAAATAAAAATGGAAACTGGCCTGGGGCAGAATACATCCTCTTTTACTAAATTTAAACCAAGGATTACTAAGGGGGGGATTTCGGAGCACATTAATACTTCTCCTTCCTGTTTTGTACCTAAATTAATAATTAAGAAAGTCTCAATTAGAAGTTTTCAAGAAAACATTCATCAATAATGTAAGCGTCAATCAAAAATTTTCTGCAACATTTACAGTACATTTATATGAAACATTTTTTGTAACCTATATCCATGAGATATAGTTGAGGAAAAAAAAAAGGACCCTTGTGGGCACAGGATATAATTTAAAATTATCTTTATATATATAAAAATCTCGTGTCCCGAAGTTTGTCGGAGGTAAACTCGGAAACTAATTAACCGATCTTTATAAAATTTGGCTCATTGTGTGTAGTTTTGTCCAACTTAAAAGATAGGATAGTTTTTATCTCGATTATTGGCATCAATATTTCTTCTTTTGCAAATTTAGTGCTTATTATAGGTTATAAATATGGCGTACCGACAAAAAATAAGGCCTAGAGAAATAACATATATGATTTTCAATTTCAGTCCATATTTTCATTTCTTTTTTTTCGTCCATATTTTCGTTATATATATTTGCAAATATATGCCCATATTTATGTTCATATTTTGAAATTTTTATTACATCAAAATCCTATTCCTGATTATGACCTTTTTGTTTTATTAACTTGGGTTATTTCAAAATGTTTCAATTGCCTCATAACTACGGCAGCAGAAGAGTACCAATCTGAGTTGAGTATCGCAATACGGTGAGTACACCTTAGTAGCCAGGATGTAGGAGCACTAGTAGCGGACACAGCATCCCAAACAGGGACTGTACAATGGGCGAAGACGTAGAGCGGCCATTGATCTTGTTGTTTACAGAACTAGAGGGTAATTACCAGATTGGGTTGCTGCAAGATAAGAATATTGCTGACTGTCCGATATCTGCCCATTCATTACACTGCCCCCTGTGGCTATTTGTCCACTCTGGATGGGGGGGAGGTGGAGGGGGGGTAGGGGAGCCTACTATCTCCCATCTCTTTCACCGCCCCATCTGTCCCTCTCTCAATCATATACTCCGCTTAATTACCTCTCTGCTTATCAGCCTCTTTATGATATATATATATATATATATATATACAAAAATACTGCGTAACGGTACATGACTTAGTCACGTATCGTAACATTTACGTATTTATAAAAATTCTTTGTTTTTTTTAGTTAGATAGACCAGTTACCCCGTGCGAAGCATTCGCACTCAAAATTAGTTAAATCCCATTGGGTCAACAAAGGGACAATTACGCAGTTTTTCGCTTACAACTTTCAAACGAAGCGTCTAATCGAAAAAAATATATATGACCTTAAAAACCTGAAAAGATTGACACCATTAAGAAACATCTTCGACCAATTTGGTTTTCTCACAAACGGTTATGACGTACTCACAAAAAAAGAGTACGTAAGTAACCAAACTCTGCAAACAGACTTACAATAGCCAACTATTGAACAACATATACGAACTCTTTATTCATGCTTTTTTGTTGGATTGTGACGGACATAATATCAGTCTAATAAAAGATATTGCCCGGACTGACATGCCCTTTAGAAGGCGGCTAAAAAGAAGCTGGATGAGATACCTTCCCTCCTGAATTAGTTTCAAGAAAGAGCCGCTGGGCACTTTCCGTCCCTCAAGCTCATAAGGCCTTGATATTAACGCGTTGCAGCTATCACATTCGCTGATTGTCGCAGATGCTGACAGGCGTGAATCAAAGTTTATAAGATTAAAAACTAAAAACTAGAACAAAATTACCTTGGTTCCTATCTGAGTGTGATGAAATAGCTAAGTAATAATAAATTTATAAGCATAGAAACAAACAGATGTAAAAAAAGATAGGTAATGAAATAATCATAAATCTTCTTGCAAAAGCTGCCGATCAGTAATAAACCACTACTGATGTTTATATTATGCTTAAAATAATTTCCAATTAGTAAAATTCAATTTGAATTTGTTTGTTTAATTTTCGTCAATTTTCCCCACTAAGGCTAATCGGAAACTGATACAGTAGAAGCCATAAATATTGTCTATCCAAGTACAATTAGGATAGGGATCTTTAACGAGTGCCTGACATCGCACAGGCTCGAGGCCTCCGTTTTGCGTACTTATGGACGGCATAGCCAAGGATTTTTTACTCCCCTCAAAAAATCTAGGGGTCACTCGGGATGCGAGCCCGCCACCTTTAGTATTGTAGGCTGCTATGCTAGGCACTACACCACAGGTGAACCGATTATTTACTTTTTGGGGTACTTCTGGAGCATAGATGACTCCAGTCTTATCACAACTAACCCTAAATATATGTCTAAAATATACTGCTAATATAGAACTGAATAAAGTGCCCCCTCCATTTACTTAATTTGATGTAATCTTTGTTCTCATATCGCGGGAATATACCTACCTCAAATATCTTTTTTTTTTTTTTTTTACCTCAAATATCTAATTTCAGGCTCATACGATTAGACTCAGAAGACCCTATAACTTGAATTTCTTTTGTAGAACCGAAACTTTAATTTTTCACGAACGCAATACTTTCTCTTACTATATATTTCATACATATAACAGGTAAGTGAAAGCAAAAAGAGATCTTATTCGCTTGTGGCGCTATAGAGCAGATGCAAGTCAACAATGAAAATATAATTAACGAAATAAAAAAAAAAAAATTAAAATCTCAGAAGTATATTTTATTATATATTGGTCAAAGCGATGTGAAGAAAGGTTTTACTATATTATACCTGATACAACTATACCAGCTGCTGAACAACATACTTAAATACCGATCCGCACTCCTACACCAATAGACAACTAACTGATAGGCTTATGATTATAAACACCAAGCTTTTTCTTCCCACGTCATAAAATATTCACCCAATATGCTTTATAAAAGTCCTACATTTTATTTTTAGTTTAGTTTAGTGTGCTGCTGTGATTATTTATACCAATTTATATAAATATGTTTTAGATTTATGCTAATATATTTATAGTAATTATGTTTGTATATCTCTGCTGGATCTTTTTTATTATTATTATTCTTTTTTTACTTGCTTTCAATGTTTATTCCTATTCATAGTGTGGTTTATTGATATATAATATACTACCATTACCCGTCGCGGCTTTGCACCGCGAGCCTTTAAAAATAAAATCTGTGATCATTGCCTTGTTATTGATTCAATATAATATATTAACTGATGCTAAGGAGATTTAGTAGAATCGGAGCTTCCGATAGGTGGAATGTTGGAGGGGGAAGCTGCCGGCTCGGTAGAAGAGAGGGAGACGCAATGGAGAGAGTCCACTAAAACCGCCGAAACAAAATATTGGTTACTCGTCGTGAACGTTTCATTTTTCGGCTTTAAAGCATGGTTATTTCGAGTTAAACCCTTCGTATCAAGATCTTTAAAATGAGTCCAAATTAAACATTTTTTTCTCAAGTTTCTATCATTAGTAGTTTTTGCTCTGCGTTGATTCTGTCAGTCAGGACAAAGCTTGTTATATATAGAGAGATTATAATATGTTCTGTAGTTATCATAAGGTATTATATTATGGATTATTAGGTTATGTACCTACTAACAATTACTAACAAATATTGTGCATGGCCAATGTTCCTGCTATAAGGAGAAGTCCTTTATAAGCAATAGATAAATATATTACATTACGGTAGACATTGAAGGAAGAAAGAAAATTGATTTAATTTAATCAAGGGTGTGAAATATACAAGAAAGTAATTAATATTTATTATAGGATGAATTGAATTAGAGATGAATATTTGAGCAGTTTTTCGTTAATTGATTAGATATGAAAAAAAAATTGGAATTTTAATTTGAGACTTTTAGCAGCGTTTTTGATCCTCTTAGGACAACATTATTACATATATAAGAAAAAAATTATCCATTGAAGAAGGAATGGGCGGAAAATAAATTCAATTAAATAATATTGTTAAAGGCTGGCTAAGGGATGAAGGGGGCTGAAGACGGGATAACTATCGGATATGAAATTCTATGGGGCATTAGGCTGTGCTATAGGGCGCTAGCATTCTTTACAAGCCCTCCCCTTAACAATGCCTTATCAGTAACGAGACCCTCATAAATAGCCCCTTAAAAATTTATCATACACATTCCTCAAAGTGGGAGCACTTTTTTTATTACCTACCCGTATCAGGTATCTTGTTAACCCGGATCCAATATATGTCTATATCTTATACATCTCTCTCTCTCTCTCTCACTTTCTCTCCCTCCCTCCCTCTCTCTCTCTCTCTCTCTCTCTCTCTCTCTCACTCTCTTTGCATATAATGGAATATATATGTTTGTGTGTTAGTATGTACATATACTTAAAGCCCCTAACTCTTTTACAACTTAATACGGATTGCCAAACCCATTGCGACTCTAACCTTGAATAATCTTGCGTTTGAATTTAATCTATTGGCATAATAGGCCAATTTTTTTATGATATACCTATCTATTTATTTATTTATGATTTAAAGGATTTTTTCCGCAAACTAAAAAATCCTTTTTCTCATTTCTAGAGTTTAAAATAGGTATAAAAGTGTGTGATCTATTCCATTTTTGTGATTGTAATTTTATATATTTATTTTTTTTCATTCTTCGATGTTTACATTTTAGTAATTTATTTATTTTTATGTACGTTTGTATATAATTATTGTGTAATGACTCCTTAAAAAATCTATTATTAATGCCCTTGATTGTGGCAGAATGTATTAATTGTTTCAATGAATAAATTATAAAGAAAAAAGAACTTATACGTATTAGTGATGTAAAGCTGTCGATAGTCTGAGGTGATGGCCGGGGATGGGGGTAGACTTTTTTCTTTCGAACGATATAAGCTATAATGCACGTTTCCATTTGCACTTTTTTATTAGGTATTTTGATGAACATTTCTGTGAATAGAAGATGGCTTCCATGATACCTTAAAATAATTTTTATCAGTTTCCAGCTTAGTCGTAACTGCACAGAATAAAACCTTTATGAAAAGGTCAAAGAAACTGTATTTAGAGGAAAGCTATGCCACCTCTCTTCAAAGAACCATGCAACCAGGATTCCCAATTGTTGAAGTAGTTGATTTGATATGAAAACAATCGGAACCTTACCCTGGAATGTGTCGGAATTTTTGAAGAAAAAAGAAGGCTGTGACATTTGCTAAGACTTACCTTGGAACATAATTAAAAAAAAAATTCTCAGGTAGTTGATTTATAGAGGTCGAAGATATTCATGTTAAGAAAACCGTGATTTTGTTTCTATGCCATTAACCAACAAATTCAAGTCTGAGTCAACGGCTGCAAATCAACGACTGGCAGGCAATCAGTTGTTATGTTTGTATTTTATTCTATCAGTTGGAAGGCATGCATGAGTAAACCATTTAATTTTTTAGTGCGGAAGTTAATATATTTCTTATAAAGTGATAAGCATTTTTTGTTAGAAACATAAATAAAATTACACGGTTACAATTTGTTCATTTTTCCATTTCCATGAATTATATTGTAAATGTGTGCTTAGAGGCAGAGTGTATCACTATATCCTTTATAAAACAATGTTTTCGATAGTCTTGATAATTTGAAACTATCGATTGTTTTACATCACTAATACGTAGACATTGTAAACGATGTTTCTTTTTATACCTCTTTTCTTGATGATTACGGACTATATTTGGTTAAAAAAATGGTTTGTTGTTTTCATTCTGGAATGTATGAATAATTTTATACTTTTGCGTTAGTGATGCTACACCGATAGGAAAACGTCGTTGTTCAAGAAGAAATTAATGTTTAATAACTTATTTAACCCTCTGTGGCGCATTCCTAGCGGGTTCCCCATCGCATCCTTTTCAGTTAAAAAGGGGCCTTGATCAAATTTATTAGATTACTCCCTTTTGTTACGCTCGCTCAAAAGAGTTAAACAAACTGCAAGAGTTTTTTTTTTTCAGTTGAGATCGGAGCCACAGTAAACAACCAACTATTACTAAACACAGACATTACTAATTATTCCCCGCAAAATTGGTATTTATATTGTGAATTAACTCTTACTAATGCTTGTAGTATGCGTTGAGTCTACACTCCCTTACGTTTTATGTGACATTTACATTTATATTGAAACAAATACATGGGTGAAACAATTTTTATTAAAAGAAAAAACAATTTTCAATGCCACACGAATTATAAAAACTTAAATAATTGAACAGGTTACAAAAATTATCATTTTGTAACACACAGATAATCATATGACTTCAGCTTCGCTTTTATAGTCGTAAGAAGAACAATCGAGAACCTTCTGGGCCAGCGTAGATAGTACTCGAATATCGTAGTCTCAAAAATGTGCTTTTACAGTTTGTACCAACTGTTATTTCGTCCCAAAAAAAGGTCAAGAATTATTCTAAACCATATGTTTTGTTTCTAATTCATTCATGTTTGGGCAAAAGAGGTTAAGTCATAAAAAAATTTTGTCTGGTCTTCTTAAAATTCATAATTGACTATAATTTATTAGTTATTCATAATTTATTTTATGGGTGGATACAGTGTAAAAATTATATTTGTAAGAATGGATCAACATGTCATAATTATTATTTCAGCAACAAAATACAGAGCGGGGTGTATATAAATATATTTAATCGCTCCAGTAACAGATATATTGCTTCTTGCTGGAATGAGAGAATTTTTCCAGTTTCAATATTTACCGACAGGTAACTATTTACTCGGCTATGTTATGCCCTTCATTTCCCCTCGAGCCCGTATTCAATTTCGTATATTTTTCTACATGTAAAATTAAAATAAAAAAAATAAATAACAACAAGAAAAAAAAAAGATCAAATATTATGTATAGAGTCAATACAATATATATATATATATATATATATATATATATATCGGCCAGATATTGCTTTCCAGTAAAAAGGGCTATTTCCAATATCCTGCCGACTAATAACGGTCAAGTTAAAAGCGATGAAAAACAGCACAATATAAGCCGTTTGAAGAGGAGAAAATTAATGTGGGGTCGGGGTCCGAGATTGGGGAGTTGTCGGGTAGTTTGGGTTCAAACATGGCAGCGTTTGTGTTATATCCTAGATTTAGCTTGAAGAATATATATACATGTTTGGGTGCAATGTTTGCAGCATTATTAGAGGTTAGGTTTGGCAAACAAACAAGGAAGGTTTAGAACAGGTGGAGGGCTAATTAACGAGGGGTATTAAGGTAGGGCTTCCTCTTTGTCATCTACCTCGTCGATACCGATCGCTCTATTGTCTATATACACCGGCATGTACCTTCCATTATATGCTATAATTTATATATAAACATAAAACATTTCCAAGTCTAATATAGAATTCCACAAACAGAATTGATTCTATTTGTTTGTTTAACGTCCCTTTATGCTACTAAGGCTAATTGGACGATGCTACGGTGGGAGTCCTATATTTTGCCTATGGTAAAATAAGGTACGTAAGTAACGAAACTCTGCATACAGACTAACAACAACCAACTATCGAACAACACATACGAACTCTTTATTCACGCTTTTTTGTTGAATGGCACGGACATATTAACAGACTAATTAAGGAGAGCCACGGCTGACATGCCCGTTAGAAGGCGTCTAAAAAGGAGCTGGATGAGGGACCTCCTCTCCTGAATTGGTGTCAAGCCCGGAAAGAGGTAGTGCTGTGCACTTTCCTTCCCTCATGTCCATAGTGCCTTAGTACTAACGCGTTGCAGCCATCACATTCGCTGATTGTCGCAGATTACTGACAGGAGTAAATCAAAGTTTGAAGATTAAAAAATAAAACAAAATTACATTAGTTCCTATTTGAGTGTGATAAAGAAATAATAACATAACACTACCATAGTAATAGCTAAGTAATAATAAATTTATAAGCATAAAAACAAACAGAAGTATATATAAATAGGTAATGAAATAAACATAATTCTTCTTCCGCAAATCACCAATCAGTACTAAATCAATACTTAATTAATTTAATAAATAAGTTAATATCATATCAAACATTATTAAATAATTTATACTTTCCAATTCAATGAAATAAATTCCAATTTGTAAAATTGAATTTAAATTCTTTTTGTTTAATTAACGTCACATTTTGCCATTAAGGCTAATAGAACGATGATACAGTAGGAGTACTAAATTTTTCCTACCCACATGTAGTTAGGATAGGGGTCTTTAACGAGTACATGTTCGGGACCTCCATTTTATAATAATAATAAACTCTTTATTGATTGTCCCGGGAACTAGTCCCTCAGGAACAAATTATACAGATACATATAATAGGCTTCAGTGCCTTAGAGTACTAATAAAAAACAAAACAAATAGAGCAAATTAAAATGAAAAAAAAATAAAATAAAATAAAAATAAAAAAAAACTGAGAAAAAATTATAAACATTGGGGAAATCTTCTTGTGATAAAAAAAAATTAAAACTAAGTAAATCCTTATTGACTTGAAATGAAAAATAACTTATTTACACATACACTAAATGGATCGTATATTTTAAAGATAAATAAATAATAAAGGCCTATACCAATTTACAGATTAAACTGTTTACAATTGTTCGGGAAACTGGGTGGAGAGGAAGTGATTGAACAGGCGGGATTTAAAGGTAGGGAGAGTGTTTGAATGACGGATAAAAGGGGGGATAGAGTTCCATAGGGATGAGGACCGGATAATGATAGATCTTTCAAAGGCTGACGTTCGGTGGGCCGGAGTGTATAGATCTGAAGACCTGGAACGGGTATTGCGGGAATGGACAGAGGATTTGAAGTGGAGAAGTTCGGTGATGTATGAAGG
The DNA here is from genome assembly GCA_911387785.2 of Aelia acuminata. Lineage (NCBI taxonomy): Eukaryota > Metazoa > Arthropoda > Insecta > Hemiptera > Pentatomidae > Aelia > Aelia acuminata. The sequence goes on from OU426982.1 coordinate 35,165,759, forward strand.
ACGGCGGGATCGGATTACTTGGAAAAGGAAAGAGGCCAGGAAATATTTGCGGCGGTAGGATGGGTATAACCACTTTAACCTTTCGTATAAAGGCGAAACGGAGACGTCTCTTGGGACCCCAAAGATAAATCGTACGAAACAATTGAATAAACGTTTTAGTTTTGCTTCGAGATCCCCAGAGACACCCCCATACACCGCACAACAATAGTCAAAGTGGGGAAATACCAGGGAAGTGACCAGGAGCCTACGTGTTTCAGGTGGTAAAAGGCTTCGGAGGTGATTTAATTGCTTTAAGGTAGAAAAGGTACGGCGGGAAATATTGGAGATGTGGTTTTTCCAGGAAAGGGTTTGGTCAAAGGTCACTCCGAGGTTTTTGACAATTGGGTAAAATTTAATGGGATTATTATTTAGGAACAGGGTAGGGATGTTAGGGACGGTTTTAAGGAGGTAATTGGAGCCTATTAAAATTGCTTTCGTTTTTTCTGCGTTCAGCTTCAACTTGTTAGCCTCTGCCCAGAGACTGATTCGATTTAAATCATCCTGAAGCTTTGTTGTTGCAGAGGATAGCTCGGAAGGCGGGAAGGATAGGTATATCTGGAAATCGTCTGCATAGATGTGATATTGGGAGTGATGGATCAGAAGAGGAAGGTCGTTGATATAAATGGCGAACAGAGTGGGGGATAGAGAGGAACCCTGTGGAACACCACAGGAGAGAGGAAGTGTTTTGGATGGAGGTTGGCCTGGGACGACTACAAACTGTGACCGGTCTGAAAGAAAGGATTTGAACCAATGTAAGGCGCTGCTTGATAAATGGAGCTTTTGTAATTTGGTGAGAAGGATATTATGGTCAACGGTATCAAATGCTTTGGAGAAATCAAGAAGGATGAGGATAGTTAAATTTCGGTGTTCGATGGACGTTTGGAGGTCATGGGTAATTTTCAGGAGAGCAGATTGAGTTGAGTATCCCGATCGGAAGCCCGATTGGAGAGGGTTAATGAGGGAACGTTCTTCTAGGAAGTTTGATAGTTGATTTTGTACGAGGCGTTCTAACGGTTTTGAGAGGTTTGAAAGGAGAGAGATTGGGCGGAAATCATTCATTGAGGAAGGGTTTGCGGTTTTGTTTAACGGTCGGACTAGAGCGGTTTTCCAGGAAGAAGGGAATACGGAGTTTTGTAAGGAAAAGTTGTAGATGTGATAAAGAACAGGAATAAGTGCTGGGAGACAGGATTTTATTAGCTTTACTGGGATATCATCGGGACCATAATCGTTAGTGTGGGATTTTAGGATAGCAGTAAGTAGGTCTTCGTAGGTTATGTGAGCAAAAAAGAAATTTTCCGGGTTAAAATGATGCTGATTAATATCAGCAGGTTGGGATGAATTAGAAGCGAAGGATGAGAAATGGTTATTGAGATCATCTGGAGAGAGCTGAAGGGAGCTAGGGTTATTGGAACCTGGTAGGGATAATTGTCGGAGTATTTTCCATTTGCTTTTAGGATCGTGGGCATTGGTAAGAGCATTGTGGAAGTGAAGGGATTTAGATCGTCGGATTTCGGATTGGGTCAGATTTCTATGTTTTTTAAAAGACGCATAATCAGCTGCCAAACGGGTTCGCCGAAATTTGCGCCTTGCAGCTTCCCTTCTTTTTATCATATCCTTTATTTCAGGAGTCAACCAAGGTGCAGCAGGACGACGTAAGGTTCGGGTTTTCAGTGGAGCATGGATATCTAAAATGGATTTCAAATTTGAGGTGAGGATGGAGACCATAGGATCGATTGAGTCATAGGAATATATGAGATTCCAATGAACGGATTTAAGGTCGGATTGAAGGGATTCATAGGAGAGGAGGTCTAAATTGCGGAATGATATCACCTTGGGAATAAAACATTTGACTGGGAGGTCGTATGAGATCTGGATGAGGTCATGAGATGAGAGAAAAGGAACAGGGTATTGCGAAGAAGAGACTATTTTGGAGGGAGAGTCAGAGATACAAAGGTCGAGCCATGTGTCGGAATATTGTGTATGATGCGTTGGAGAATAAGGGACTAAGTAAAGGTTGAGGGAATAGAGGAGGTCGGTTAGATAGGATTTCTCGGGGGAGTCTGCAAGCATGTTTACATTGAAATCTCCGGTGATGATGACGTTAGGATAGTTGGCTACAAGATTTATGAGGGAAGATTCGAAGAGGCTGTCGAAAGGAACACGAGGAGGTCTATAGACTACGGCAAATAATAAGGAAGAGGAAAGGGACGAGATTTCAACAAACATATACTCTACATGAGGAAGGTCAGAGGAAGGAGACTGAAGGACGACTTTGGCCTTTAGGTTTTCATGGATGTATAATCCGACACCACCTCCCGTACGATTAGATCTGTCATGGCGTAAAAATAGGTAATTGGGAAGGGAGATATGGGAGGAAGGGATGAACGGTTTTAGCCAGGTTTCGGTTATTGCTATTATATGATTGAAATTGTCGAGGAAGTATTTTTGGAATTCATCAAAGTGGGCTAATAGGGATTGTGCATTGACGTGACAGGAGGTTAGGATATTAGTCATAACTTAGAGGAAAGGAGTTGTATGGAACAGGAGCGAGGATGAAGGAAAGTTTGAAACATTTTATTAGATTTACAGTAACAGTAGGCCTCAGAGAGTGAACATAATTCCAACATTGGGTAAAAAATATTAAAATCTATTGTAATATCGGTCGTTTGAAGTTTATGTTGGTACTTTAAATTGTTGCATATTATGAAAAAGAAAAGAAGAAAAAATCTAATTTGATGATGTGAAAATAAATAAAAATATAATAAAATAATAATAATAATACAAAATATGTTTGACCTCGAGCAGAAAAGATTACAACAGTGATTTAAATTAGAGTTAAAATGCCAATGATAAAAACTAAAAATATCTATAGCGACGGAAAAAACATAATAAAAAACAAAAATATCTATTGTGAAAATTACAAAATCCATATTATAAATAAAGGTATTGGTTATAAAAATGAAGAAAGATACCTCCGCTATTAATGATAATATCTCTATCAGAATTAATGATGACCATACAAAGGTAAAAATAACTGTGATAAAAAAAGAAACATTGTAAATTAAAATAAAAATCTCTACAGTGGGAATATAGTTCTTTATAGTGTCTCTGTAAAACGTAAAAATATTAACATTAAAAAAATATACATATATCATAAAACATAAAGAGTTCGCGATCTTGATGCAACTTATTATCTGCCATCAGTTAAAGACGTCTAAGTCACTTGGCTTTTCAATAATCACGGCTGGATAACCATCTGACTGCCTGCAGCGCACCCGTCCTCCGCTGAACCACACGTACTTTATTTTTGCAGTTGCTTTCTTCTGCCTGGCCAGCCAGTACAGGTGCTTGTTAGCGGGCGTCATCGCTTCATTGAGATATATTCGGTGGGCTTCGTTTTCCCCCCAGCCCAGGTGCCTTGAAGAAAAGTCTCTTTTTACGTCCTATCCGAGGGACGGCCTAACGAAGGATTTTTTACTCCCATTAAAAAATCCTAGGGCCACCGCAGGACGCGAACCTGCGACCTTTAGTAGTGCTATACTACTTGCTAGACCATAGCTGACCCCTAAAATTGATTCTTTTTGCGTTTTTTATTCCGCACTAACAGAAATAAAGAACCAATCCTCTGTAATAGTTTTTATAAGAGGTTTAATCTATTTTTTCTTCACCATGATAGAAATTTTCAGGATATCAAGGGAGCAACTATACTGCTGATAATAGTCGAGTTCAAGGTCTACAATGCATTAAAAAAACATTAACCAAGCAGTGGTTAGCATGGCAACTTACTATACTAAAGGGGGCGGGTTCGCGTCTCATGTTGCCCCTAGGATTTTTTAATGATAGTAAAAAATTCGTGGCTATGCCGTCCCTCGGATAGGACGTAAAACGGATGTCCCTAGCCTGGACGATGTCAGGTACTCGTTAAGGATCCCTATCCTAACTATACCTGGATAGGCAAAATTTAGGACTCCCACTGTAGCATCGTTCAATTAGCCTTAGTAGCGTAGAGGGACGTTAAACAAACAAGCAACAAAACAACATTAACCTAGCATTGACAGCTGTTTTCTTAAAGATCCGGTTGGAGTTGATCATTGCATATAATGTGACGCAGTTATCCAAATTATCCATTTTATTTAACAATAGAAAATTGAAATGAAAAGTATTTACTATCAAAAACGTCAGAATTCCTCAATAGAAGGTTAAAATGAAAAATAAACGACTAAAGCTACTTTACCCAAATTTTTCTAATCCTCAAAACTAAGATTTAGACAGAAACTTAATACGTCCACATACTTTTACTTAAGTCTATATTGATACGGGTGATTCTAAAATTATGGTGGTATTTGTGTCACAATGTGATAAATCGGCATCCGCATGAAGGATTTTTAAATTTTTTTTTTCTATTTATTACCTCATTGGTAATAAAATAAATAACAATGCTCTTTTTTGTCACTCCCTAACCTGTCACAAAGTAGAGGTCATGTACTTTGAAAAGTAATTAGACCCTTTTCCGTCTATAATTCTAAAAAAACAGGTACTAATCCTATCAGCAAATTTTCAGGATGCAAAATAGAATTGAACCAGGACTCCTTCTCAATGCTACAGATGAAATGTCCCTAAATGTGAGGAGGAGATCAAAAAGGCATTGGATGAGAGATATCCTTCTTTAACAGACCTGAATTACTAAATAAAGCCAGGGAAAAGCCCATAAAATCTGCTGATTGTCAATATGTTGTTGACAGGCGCAAATATAAAAATGGATTAAAAAACAAAACAAATTATTTTTAAAAATTCCTAATGTTTAGTATGTTTAATTGTACGATAAATAATTTTGTGTATTTTCAACATTATTTATAACACCCAATCTAAAATCTTAATAAGGAACACCCCTTCAATGAATTTCTCAAATCGTATTTAATCTCTTAGAGACGACGTAAATGTCATTTTCCACTTATATTTAAATGTTTACATTTATCTGAGATTATCTGAGAGATCTAAAATTCACATGATTTTATTTTAGCTGATTGTAGCGAATTATTTAATTTCTATTTTTGTATTTTTTAGTCTTGCAAAAAATCTTAAATGATCAATATTATTATTAATATTATATCAATTATATGGGTTTAACAATTTTTATTGAAACAAAAATGACAATTTTCAATGCCACACAAATTTTGAATCACTAATATTTAAACAGGTTACAAAAATTATCACTTTGTAAGAAACAATAAACCATATGACTTGAGCTTCTCTTGAACAAGACTAACTCTCCAGTCCAACGCTCCTTACGTATAGTTGTAAAAAGAACAATCGAGAACCTTCTGGGCCAGCGTAGATGGTACTCGAATATCGTTGTGACAAACATGTGTTATAACATTTTGTTCCAACTGTTAATTCGTCCCAACAAAAGGTATAGAATTTTTCTAAACCGTATGTTATTACTATTTGTTTAACGTTACAATATTATTAAATTAATAATATTATTAATTTTATAAATTCTAATGTGTGTGGTAATTTATTTTTATACCAATATCGTCTTACGCAATTATTCATGAATATTTCCATTCTCCTTATCTAATCCTTAAAATCCTTTCTTTCCCTTGTTCGAACGAGCAAGACCTCACTGTTAAAAAATACTTATTTTCATCACTAGTACCAAAAGTGGTTTTCGGTGAGTAGTTAGGTTCAATGTGCGATGCGTGAAAGTAAACTAAGCACCAAAAGCTCGCTTTTGGTACGTGTTATGAACAATACTTTTCATTATATTGCTCATATTTGAGTAGATTAAAACAATTGTTTACATTTCATTATAAAAGAATGTATTATACACTAATGTAATAAAAAATCAAATTAGAGTTTAAAAAAAACATCGGTCTATTAACCTAGGAGAAAAATACTTATATATTAACATTAATATTGATAAAACAACTATTATCATTCATTATATTAAACCCTTTGTTTCGCATTGCCTTTTGGTTTATACACTTCAAGCATTCTACTTAGAAAGAAACACAGTATTACTACAAGTTACCACTTTTAAACAGATGTCTATTAATATGCATTAGCAGTAGGTGTGGTTAGCGCACCGAAAAGATTTTTTAGGCCCAGGACCGAAAAGCACCCACTTTACGGACTCAAAGCATGTTTTTGTTGAAAAAGATTTTTGGCCAAGTGATATATTTCTTTTGATTTAGAGCTAATTTTAAGTAAACTATGTTGAAAAAATAAGGAAGCGAAATATTCAATGCTTGTAATTCACCTGCTAGTGTCGATTGTGACACGCCATGGTTATAATCTGATGGCATTTCCAATAACGGAACTTTGATTTTAGTTTAGAAGATTTAATCCATACTTCGAGCAATTTCTCTTCTTTCTCTTAGATAACGTTTTTTCTATTTTATTCTAGTTACCTAAGCCATCTTTCTCGCAACCATCAACAATACACAACAATAGTGTAGTCTGCAATGTTGAGAAACCATCTATATTTTCCTTAACAATAATTTTCCAATGATCTAATAGCATAAACCGTAGAGTCGTTGAAAGGTCTACAGAACTGACAGAAATGCATCTTGAGAGTATACCTGAATTGCCATTATTCAGACTTATGTTTTATTCAGCGAAATTCCCAGATTTTACATTAGAACCTAGTTATTGTATCTATAAGCCAGAAAAAGGTCCGAATTTTCGGCTGTAAGTATGTCAATATATAATTTTTTTAAACTGATGTTTTATCAGCTACACTTTAAAAAAAAACACAATATTTTCAAATATATCATTTCTACAGAGGAATACCTAGTCATATTATTTTCATTTAGCGGAACCGACAGGAAGTGGCAATGGGGGGAAGGAAAGCAATATTTATGCAAATCTGCCAATCAGAGCGGGTGCAGCCGGGGCTCAGCCAATAGCGAGCCGTGTATTCTTTTTGATGAGGTCCGCCGGAGGGTTGTAACGCGGATGGTAATGAAACCCTTGTTTATATTCCTTTAACCGGATACCCCCCCCGCCCCCCCCGCCGCCCGTCAAATTACATGCTAATAACCGCCCGCTTTCCGATCCTTCTCTGATTTTGGAACGGGTAAAACGTCAACCGGCCTCTGTATTATTTTCTCAACGCAGTAGGTATATTTATGCTACTTCAAGTTAAAAACATTCACAGCTTGTTTTCCGGATTATGTAGAATTTACGCGAGGTACTATTTGGCGGACTGCAAATGTAATTATGGAAAACACGTTGGTTGTATTCATTTTGTGATAAACTCGGTGTGGGTGATTTTTTTACAAAATTCAGATTTCTCCATAGTGGAACTATGAACAGCATACATTGACCATTTTTTTTCTAAATTATGACCTTGAAAGTACCTATGTTAATTACTATCTTAAGATTGTATGAAAATTCAAAAAATATCAAGAACAGTTTAAAATGTCATAGAGATCGCTAAACAATGATAAAATGATAAACAATATAAAGAGCCTTTTACATCCAAATGTTTAGATTACAAATGCCTTATACTATATATTTCATTTTATGAAATATATTATAGTAAGGGAAAGTATTGCGATCTTGAAAAATTTCGACTTCTGGTTTTCAACGGAAATGCACGTTTTGGGGTCCCCTGAGTCCAAATAACCAAGTCCCGCGAAATGGTGTGTGCGTGTGTGTGTGTGTGTGAACAGACTAGCTCAAAAACTATAAACCGTAAGAACCTGAAATTAGGCATTTAGTGTATGTATATACCCGCGATGTAACAGCAAAAATTTCATGAAAATTAGTCACACAGAGGGGGTACTTTATTCAATAACTTTTCAGTTTTTTTTTCGATTTTCTCAAAAATGGCTCTAACGATTTTGATAAAACTGAGTTAGATATATGCCCAAAACAAGACAGCAAAAATTTCATTAAAATTATTCAAATGGAGGGGGCACTTTATTTCTTAACTTTTTCCTAATTTTTGCGTTTTTTTTTTCGATTTTCTAAAAAACGGCTTTAATGATTTTAATCAAATTCGTCACAATTAATGAAAATCACGTTTTCTTTAATATCAGGTATGCTTTATCATTATTGAAATGTTCTGAGGGGCTTAAATGGGGAAGGCGCCTTTTTTTTTTTCCTATGAAGTACTTTTGTTTTTGTTTATATGGATAAATTAACTGTCTCTTGTTACCCCTAAAAATAAAAAATGGATAAATATGAAATATGAAAACATCACGTAAACATATACATGAGAAAAAAAGAAAACTATTCCGTCAACTCATAAAACACGCCTCATGACACCACGCATGTGCGGTACCAGAAAATGTACACATAATGTTACAGCGAAATTGAAAATAAAAATTAAAACATAATCCTACATATCAATTATTCATTCATTTGTTTTATTTACTAAATGTGGTTTGAAACGAGGAAAAAAAAAAAAACTTTATAAGAGGAATTTATTCCCCTTTTTTGATTATCCCTAATTTCAAGTATTCAATTTTAAATACATCTTAAATAATGTTTAAAAGACCCAAGTTAATAAAGTGATGAGAAAAATAGGATGGATATAGAGAATAAAGGATTGGAAGGTGAACTCCCCTTTTGAAGGTAAGGTATAAATTTGGTTACCGGTTAATGGCTGAGTGAAGTTGGCTTGTCAGTCGGACCATCCAAAGAAGCCAAAGGTTAGTTAGGTACCTTTTGATCTCCTCTTCAGCTTCAGGCACTTCAATTGGTTTTCATCGTCTTAATTAGGGCAAGTTCAAAACCGCCGAGGGCTGATTTCGGTTTAGCATCAAAAACAATCTGACATCTTCTTTGGCGCACGCACTCATTATTGTTTATTATGGTATCAAAACTTACCACAAAGAATCCGTCATATTCAACAAAGTTTAAGTTTACAAAATTTAAGATTAATTCCAAAAAGGGTGACTCTACAGGTTACTTAATTAAATAACTTTTTAAAATAATTTGGTTAAATATTTAGGGTGTTTTTAGATCCAAGGTAGAATAATGGGTAACTTTGTGCCGCCAGGTTTTACTGCCATGCTTTTTTTAGTTACCAGTTTCTTTTTAGTTATAATCTTATCGTTACAGTGATTTTTAACTAACCTTAAAAAAAAAAAAAGATTCAACTATTTTCAAAATAACACAAAAGTATTAATTGAACATAAAGCTAACATAGACCTCAAACCATTACATCTTAGAAGATATTTTTTTTTTTTTTTTTTTTAAGGTTTATTGGCTTTAATGTTACACATGTAGCCATTGAGTCTGGCCCATTTCGTATTAATGTGGTTAGTATTAAGTTAAAAACAAAAACAAAGCAAAAATTACAACTTATCCATAAGTCTATATCACATTTCAATATTTCACTCACTAATAGGCAACACAAGTATTTACAGATAAATTATAAACGAATTTAAAAAAATGTATCATATATAAACAAAATTAAAACCTGATATCGTAAATTAAAAAAAAGAAAGAAAATAAAGCTGGTATCACAAATTATAAGCAAAATAAAAAACTGGCATCATATTCATAAACAGATTAAAAAATTAAAAACTGACATCATATTGGTTTATTATTGGCATATTGATTGCAAATAGAAAAAAATATCATTCAATTTCCCCACGCTATCCACGGTAAGTATATTTTGGATTGATAAATCCTCATCACCCTCAACCATATATTTTTCCAAGTACCGTTTTCTTATACTATCGGAAAATGGGCAGTGCAATATTACATACTTTAAACTATTAATTATAGTTTCACGACAGAACTTACATTCTTCGTCAGTTCTAATGACATGTCTTGAATTCTTGTAAAATATTTTTAAGAATTCGAAACCAGAAATTCGCAATTGGCTAACTGTTCTTAACTTCTCTATGTTTATATTGAATTTTAAATAACTTTCAGGTTCAGGGTTAGTGAAGCTACAGATGGATCTATATATTGGATTATAATTTGAGTTAAGAGCTCTGTCAATGTCTTTCGACAATAAATGATTCGATACTTTTTCCAAAATATCTTTTTTATTAGCTATTAAAACACCGGGGTTATGTAAAACTCCAAAAAAATTTTCAATGTGATGATCAATAGCCAGCATTTTTACTTGTGTTACCCAATTAAAAGACACGTCTTGCTTTTCGTTATCTAGTTCCACTAGTCTATCGAAACATCTACGTGGCAGTCTAGAGTCAGGGAGAGACAACGTTTTTATGCAGAAATTGATAATTTTCTTTAGAATCGTAACTATGAGTGGATTGCGGCCTGTTTCTAGACGAACTATGTAATTTGGCGTGCATTTAGGCCAGAAATATAGATATTTTAAGAATTTTATTTGGGTTAACTCAATCATTTTATAATAGTTTAAACTCCAAACTTCTGCAGCATACAGGAGTGTTGATGATATCATAGAGTCAAAAAGTACCATTTTCGTTTCCCATGCGCGGCTTTTACGTCTTTACATCTTAGAAGATATAAAAATATAAAACACACATTTCAGGGCCAGTTCAATACTCTAATACATATGACATAATTCAATGTCCCTTCGGTACGATTCAATGTCCATTTTTCACACTACGGACATTGAATCGTACTGTAACACTTATGTGGGTTAACAAAATTTATTCAATAAAAATATAACAATAGTCAATGCCACACGAATTATAACAACACAAATATTAGAACAGGTTACAAAAATTATCTCTTTGGAACACAAATCACATGGCTTGAGTTTGACAATCAAGACAAAGACTAAGACTAACTGGTCCAGTCACTCACTTCTTACATATAGTCATACAAGGACTGGTCTGGAATGTTCCAGACCTGCATGGAATCATCCAGGCCTCGAACAATCTAGTCCCAAACACGTGCTCTGACGATTCGCTCCAATCGCTAGTTCGTTCCAAGGTTCGGGATTTTAAACCATATGTTTTTTTATTTAACGATTTAACGTTACATTATTTTAAAAGAAGATCTGGACTGATTTAGTAAAGAAAATATGCGCAGAACCACATGTGATTGATTAATTCAAAGCATTAATTTCAACTGCTCTATTTTTGTTTAAACACATCTGAAGGATTTTCGATTTGTTCTTGTTACGGAAGCTAATAGTTTTAAGCACCTTTTGTTCAGTTTCCTTTGTAAGCTAGTTGCAGACTTTGTCAAACATATTTGTCATTTATACGACAAAAGATTTGATGGAGATGTACCGGGAATATGCTCATCGTAGTTCCGTACCCAGTGTAATTAGAAAATAAATACCGGAATTTGAATATTCTTTGTTTGACTTATAAATACTGATTTAAAGGATTTCATACTAATTTGACTGTTATTATTGTTAGTTTAGCGATCATTTACCTTAATATTAGTGCACCTATCTATCTATCCATTGACGCTACAGCCCATGAAGGACTTTGGCCTCCGAAAGAATCCTCATCCAACTTCCTCTGTCTGCCGCCTCCGCTCTCCATCTCCTCACTCCTATCTTCCGCAAGTCTGCCTCCACGTCCTCCAGCCACCTCAGACGGGGTCTTCCTCTTAATCGCTTTCCTCCAGGTCTCTCGTATAACAGTTTTCTTGGTATGCGGTTTTCCGGCATTCTCTCTACATGGCCAAGCCATCTTATTCTTGCCGTCTTGACGAATACAACTATATCGGGCTCACCAAAAAGTTTCATTAACTCCCTATTCCTCCTTGGTCTCCACTGCCCTGACTCACATACCGGTCCGAAAATCATTCGGAGTTCCTTTCTTTCCCAAATACTAATGACTTGTTCGTTTTCTTTAGTCAATACCCACGCCTCGCTGCCATATGTCACAGTTAGCCTAACGATTGTGCAGGATATATTTATCTTGGCCTTCCGTGAGATATTTCGGGAACGGAGCAATCTTTGGAGCGTATATATATTTTTTGCATATATTTTTAAATAAAGACACAAGTCAGGCCCCTAGCCGAGGTACAGGAAATGGTTCCGGACAGAATACTCAGGAAAAGTGAAATATTCGGAAAGAGCTGATTCTGAAAGGTTAGGGAAAAGGAAGAGTGAGAGGTTTGTAATGAGATTGTAGAGGGAGGACGATACCTGTAGGGCTAAGACCCCTCCACTGACTCACTCACACTCTCTCTCTCTCTCTCTCTCTCTCACTCTCATTTTCCTTCCCTCTCCCTCTCTCATTCTCTCTCACATTCTCTCACTCTCTTCCTCTCTCCAATACACTCTCCTAAATAGTCAATAGTCAGCTCTCCCTCAGTCAATTCTCTCTCGTCATTTGCACCCAATGTTACTAACTCCAACAGATTTCCAAATAATATAATTCTTTCCTATAATACGTCGTGATAAAAGTGTGTATAGGATATATTTCACTGCATTGGAGGCCAATGGATTTTTCCATTCTAATCAGAGTTAAAAAGAGCAGTCATTCCGTTGTCCACAGTAAAATTGTTTGTTTCGCGTATCCAAGTATAATTAGGACAGGGATCTTTAACGTGTATCTGACATCGTACAGGCTCGGGATTCGTTTCACGTCACATCTGAAGGATGGCATAGCCAAAGGATTGTTACTCCCTGTAAAAGCTTATCAAGCTAGTCATGCAATTCATTGATGGTTCAAGAGCCGTCGTTAGAAACACATCTGTAGCAAGAGAGTATCATGACCAAGGATTCTTTTCACATATGACCGAGCAGGAGGTATGTTCAATCAACAATGGCGCCTTATTCCATAAAGGATGGGCTCTAATAGTTGTATGAAATTATTGATCCTTCAATGTAATAAAAACTCGGAAAGAAACTCTGCAACGGTATTAAATCTGGGATATAATCAAAGTTATGTTTATTAACAGATCGTTATTATGCAACTTATTTACCATTTATTTCTTACTAATACATGATTTATTTCTTTATTTATTCATTTATTTCTTACTAATACTTGATTTTAATGAGTAATGATTGCACGGATGAATTCACTTTTTAAATGAAAAAGTAAATGTTATATATTTTTACAGCTGGATACCGAATATATTTGGTTGGGTAAATTTTTTTTAACCCCTGTACTTTCTTGTTCCCTTCAGGCAGAATATGGGGATTTCTATTGCCTATATATTTCTATTGAAAACTGTTTTACTTCATATGAAGTGTTCTGATTGATAGTGTTCTGATTTAGTTTAAATGATTTCAGTCAGTCTAGGATCTGCGTCTCTCCATGGGGAACCCCAGATCTGACAGTATGTAGTTCAAAGTCAAGTCAAAGGCTATCAATGTACGATCTCAACCCTCGTGACCGTCCGGCTGCTGTGTGAGTATGAAATAGTGGGTCTTCGGAATGTTTAAGGCTTTCAAAGAATTTAATGTTCCTTTGTGGATCGATGTTAGAAATTTCCAATATTTATTTGCGGAAGATATTATTATTATAATTGAAACCTGACACGTGGCTGTATACAAACGAGTGCTAAAATAAATCACTGAATGGCGAAAACTATCAACATACTTCTTGGTGTATGGCAACTAATCTAGAATGATAAATTGAAATATTGGTTCCATTTCGCCAATTTTTGAAGTCATATTAAAAATCTGTATTCATAAAGAAAAACAAAATGGGGTCAACTGTTCTGTCACAGATCGTGTCGGTGGCCTAGACACCCTCTTGGGGCACATCCAGCCTCTAAAATGTGGGTACTCTTAATTGAAAAATAAAGGGGAAAAAACCTAAGGGTTGAGCGTGATCACGATCAAATACACCATAATTCAGCCAAGACCCTTCATGGGTTGTAGTGTTACAAGTTTTTTTTGTGTGTGTGTGTAAGTATAACCATTTAATTTAAATTACTGTGTTGAACAAATGTTGTGTTATTTATCCCTCAAAAATTGATTTTACAATTCACAATCAAATCGGAAGTCCCCTTTTATTATTCTATGCTATATCTTTATATAAAAATTATAGAATACAATAATTAATCCACGGGATGTTGGTTGATTAATAATGACCAAAATCGAGATATTTAACAACGTCCCTGTACAGTAACATGAAACCCAAGTGGGGCTACAGTTTGCAAATATGAATTGGTAGAAAGATATAAATGGAATTTCTCTCTCTTTCATTTTCGGTGGGATGACGAGCCAGGCCAATTAAAATGGATACCCGGTTTCGGATCTGATTGTTAAACTTTTAATGAATTCCTTTTAGAAATAAACTTTTAAACAATTATCCGATTGTATTTTCCAGCAAAGCCCCCTCCCCCCCCCCCACCAAAACAAAACAGTGATTTATGTATGCTTAATGAGGGTGTAACTTCCTGTTTTTTATTTAGTTTATAGGATGATCCTAACAAGGGGACATTTTAATTTATTATAGCCAACTGATAAATAGCTTCCAATGTGTTAAAATTATGTGACAAAAAAGAGAGAGAGAATAATTAGTGTTCTTAAAGGATTACTACTGGGTGAAAAGGTAACGCTGAAAATTAATTAAGGGATTATGAAATAAACATATAATTAAGAAGCAGTGTCTTCACAGTCTTGTAATGAAGCAAATAATGACATTTCTGATAAATTTTATCATTGTCAGAAAGATCTTATGTTTAGATTTATAATACATATAACTAAATTTCAGTGAATTAATTTTTTCTTTTTTTTTTTTCTTTTTTTTTTCTATTCAATGTAATTGTGCTTGTTGCCATAAATTCCAATCCTTTTTTTTTTAAATAATTTTAAAAGTTTAATTATCAAAGCAGAATTGAAATAATTAACGTGGGTCGTGAGGTGTGCGAACCCTTTGAAAAGAAAAAAGTAGAAACATATGTTCAGTAAACATGTTCATCACTTCATATTCATATTAAGTAAATATGTTCATCGTTCAATGATCTTTCCAACAATGATAAAAAAATTCAGAACTATCTCTATTTGATAATTAATAACACTTTGAAGACAATGCTTGATAGTTAATATCTTTTTATTTTCCGAAAGATTTCTAATTCTATAGCAGTAACACTGCATTTTTTTTTAAATTCCATTAAAATTTTTTTCCATTTTTTTTAATTAATGAGAAATTCAAAATATTTGTTTCATAAATACGTATATATATATATATATATATATATATATATATATATATATATATATATATATATATATATATATACATATTAAGTAATGTTTTCATGTATTTATTTTCAAACATCTTATGTGATTCAAATGAGCGTGTTATCGTTTATGTGTACTACATTAGTTTTCTTGCCATGATAACTATTTCATATTTTCCTTCTAACAGTAACCCTGCCAGAAGGGAGTTTATTTTGTATACTGTACATTTCTGTATACAATGTGCATGTTACTCGTAGTTGTGTCGCCGGTGGTACCTACTCCAGCGATACTGGTGTATAGACCTCTGCAGCATCAACAACGACACATGTTACATGAGACGTATTTATATTATAGTTTTATAGAAATAATATGATTTTTAAAACAATAATAAACAAATTTCAATAAAACAAAACAAAGCCTAATGAAACATGACAATAAGAAGCAAATGGTTAAGTGAAGAAAAAAAGATAGTAGCATTCATATTGACGAACTTACGTACATACATTCATAATTACATATACTGAAACATATAAGCACTCACATTCATAACTACATTTAAACATATAACATAAACAGAATATTTAAAGAGAACATATAATTACTCACCAATCTAAACACAAACTTGAAATAATAAATGAATGAAACTTGAAAAATGATACTTGCCATGATAACATAAAAATTCTTAATGTAATTTTTAAATATTTTTATAAGAAGGGAAGAAACGATCTTCTAGGGCGAAACCAAACTCTTAAGAGTAAGTCGATTTTAATTTATTAGGTCAGAGGTTCATTTTGACGGTTAAATGTAGGTGTTGACCTGGAACAGAAGAGACAAAACATGGGCTGTTCGTTCGAGTCACTATTACAAACAGTCTGTTGCCAATGTCCTACCTAATTGTAAATGCACTTTAAAGAATGTTAATATGGCACTGGTTTTTAGAATATACTATTATACAGTATCGATAGCTCATAGGTAACTAAAACATAAAAAAGTCAAGGATGTCAAGCAATTGAGCTCATTTGGTTTAGAAAAAACTAAGATTAATATGTTAGAAAATAATTCTACTCGGTTATGATTCATTTTCATAAAAAATTATTAATAATATAATAAAATAGTTTATTATTTAAACTTTCATTTTCTAAAAACAGAAATATTGTAACGTTGTCAAATATAAAAACATATGGTTTAATATCCCAGACCATTTTTTGGAACATAACTAAGTGGTTGGAGCGAACTAATTGGGTCTAGATTTTTCGAGCGGTGCACAGTGGTTGAAAGGCGGAAAAAACCCATTTTTTGAAGGTATTGGAATATTCTTTTTCTTTTCAATATTAATTAATAGAATAGTTACCTGACACATTCCATCAATTTATTCGGATATATTCTGATTTTTAAACTAGTTAGGACCCTTTGAAAATCGATCATTGAAAAAGTTTATTTTTCAACGGAAAATTTATAGCACTATAATAATTTTTACAACTCGCATTTTTGTTTCTTAGAGCGATTTTCCTTCATAATCATGAAAAGCGATCTCACTTATTACACTAGCATAAAAATGATGCTATTTGGTCTATGTTTTAACCCAGAAATAAAATCCCTAATAAATGCAATAAAATTAAGACACAAAAATTTTTTGGTAATCCATATTTTTCTAGCGCAGTTTTAAAATCCATTTTTTAAAGAAGAAGATGCATTTAAGGAAATATTAAAACATATTCTAGCTGCGTCCACCTGTGTCTGTACATGTGGGATTTTTTTTTTTTATTGAAATACCTAAGCTATTTCGTGCAGTTTATTTGCTATGGAGCTTGTGCTTCGAATTAGGATATTACTAATCGTTTAGTAAAACATCATGCCTTACTTACCAGGTCTGTAGCATCATTTATAAAGTCAGTCTGAATCGTTGTTAGGTCGATAATAAATCAACTTTTTCACCTATCGTGATTTTAGAATGAATTTGGAAATTATTAATAATAAGTTTATTAACATGACCTCCGATAACTTAAAGGCTTCGGAACTTTTAATTTTTAAGCATCCATTTGTTTTTAGAAGATTGGTATTAAAAAAAAGGTTCAGCTATTATTTAGCGTGAATAAGGGAACTAAATTTTCACAGATAGAGTTTCAGTTATCAAACCTACATTGAACAGTCAATCCCACCATCTCCTATCAAAATTATATTAAAGTCGGATGATCCAAATCTTATATTTTAATATGATATACATTTAATAGTTAAGAATTAAAACATGACGACAAAAATAATTGATAGTTTCTATGTATGATTTTTTTACCTAACTTGAGTGTTTTCATGAAATAAAATTATATTGCAAGTACTATCAATGATATTACTAGCATAAAACAGCAAAAGTGTTTAAACTAGCCGATTTCGAGCCGAAAATTGATGTATATTTTTTTTCAATTTTCCTTACACTGCCGGTTAATCCGAACAGCTGGTTAAGCGGGGCTCGAACCTATACATTTTATAGGAAATTCAATCGTGGATATGATAATATCAACTTTATTTTTTTGCGGCTCACAGATCGGGTTTTACAAGGTTTTTTCCGAAAATAGTCGATTTTCAACCACTGTGCGGCGTTCTACGAGGTTCGCTGCTTTAGACCCTCCTTACAACTATATATAAGGAGTGATTGAGTCTTAGTCTGAGTCTGTGTTTTGTCTCTGAAGCTGAAGTCATATATGTCAAGTGTGCTATAACGTTATCATCTTTGTGACCTGCTGGAATATTTGAGTTGTATTAATTCGTTTGGCATTGATAGTGTTATACTTTCGTTAATAAATATTTTTTAACCCACAGTTTTACAATACTTTCATAACATCTTTACTAAGAAGTAAAAATGTAATGTTCCTTTTTTTTTTAATTTTACGATAAGGAATTTTTCAGCTTGAGATCAGATGAGATCAGAACACCTTAGTATTTTAGCACATATTACACTAATGTAAAAATGAAAGTTATGGTATTTTATCAATCATTTGATTAACAATTTACTACTCTTAAGCCACCAGCATAAACTATTAGCACCGCTAACGGTTAAATACATCAGATGGAAGATAGGACGTTGAAGGTAATGGGAGGAGATGGGGCTAACTTCTGATGACAGGGAGGATGAGCCTATGGATTATTGAGACTTGGCAGTGGAACGGGCCTCTGATGGGCCTTTGCATTTTGCATCGCTTCTTCTAGGACCTGTCACACATCCGCTCAACTCTGCCTCTAAAATATTTCATAGCTTTTAGAGCCGTCGGCCGGTAGTAATGATCTCTTTGATGAAATGAGGGTTTTAAATGTTATATAAGGCAGTATAATTCAAAATTTGAACTTTGGATTTCGAAAAAAATATTTCCGCATAAATAAGATACAAAAAGTAATATCCAAAAATATGTGATCATTTCAAATCAAACATTACCGATGGAAACATTTTTTTTCTGTTGGCTTGACACCCCTCGTAGATTTTAGCTCCGCAGGGTCTTTCTTGATGCTATTTATCAATCTGCTTTTTGGCCTCCCATGAATGACATCTCTTGCCTACGATTAAGACATTCATTGTACTTTAGAGGCTTACAATAAGATGTGGACATTACAACAATAAAATCTTACTACCAACGAAACACATCACAATTCACTCTTCAACACTTCATGAGCTTTCTCAACTAATTATCACCGATATCCGATCAATCTAAACACAAATTAAAAAGATATTGACCTATAAATCTTTCCGTCCTTTTTAAAGTACTCAAAACTGATTATGATAATATTGTAACACTTATGTGGGTTTAAATATCTTTTTTATTTACGAAAAATAAAAATTCACAATGGCAGACAAAAAATAACAAACTTTAATAATTAACAAGGTTACAAAAAGTATCAACTTGTAACGATACAGTAGCACAAAAATAACCATATGATTCCATATTCAAAGCAAAACTACGTCTCCAGTCCATTGCTCCTTATATTTAGTTGCTCTTGCCTACGATTAAGACATTCATTGTACTTTAGAGGCTTACAACAAGATGTGGACATTACAACAATAAAATCTTACTACCAACGAAACACATCACAATTCACTCTTCAACACTTCATGAGCTTTCTCAACTAATTATCACCGATATCCGATCAATCTAAACACAAATTAAAAAGATATTGACCTATAAATCTTTCCGTCCTTTTTAAAGTACTCAAAACTGATTATGATAATATTGTAACACTTATGTGGGTTTAAATATCTTTTTTATTTACGAAAAATAAAAATTCACAATGGCAGACAAAAAATAACAAACTTTAATAATTAACAAGGTTACAAAAAGTATCAACTTGTAACGATACAGTAGCACAAAAGTAACCATATGATTCCATATTCAAAGCAAAACTAAGTCTCCAGTCCATTGCTCCTTATATTTAGTCGGAATTAAAAAAATTTAGAAGGATCCCGAAGTAGAAGATTTCGTTATTTCGTTACTTTAGTATGGTGGCGACGATATGATGAGTTCGTTTAATAAGCTACATATTTATCTTGGATGTTAATTGATTGAATTAGACCATTTTTTATAAATATTAAATATTTTTGTACGATGAGAAAAGATTAGCAATGAACGGTACTCGAAACTGTGCTTCCGCAGCTCCTTGGCTAGATCGGCGGGTACAAAAGGATCGGTAAAAGTAGATTGCCGTGTCCTAGTTTGTGAACCGCTACGGAGATGTGGTGGCCTGGGTTCCAGTCGTAGGCTGGACAAACTTACCTTTTCAAACAAAAATTTATCTTGTATAGTAGTTTATTTTGTGTTAACAGGTCTTTAAAAGAATATGTATAAGATTCTCAATCGTTCTATCATTAATTTATTCGCGGTATATCCTAACAACTTAGTATGTCTTTTTCACCTTGATTATATAACCTCGACTATATTGTGTAATTAGCTATCTGGCAATTCATAGTCGTTTTATAATCTTTTATTTTATTTGTTAATAACTAATATCTGAAACTGATATCTGCTGAGATGGCAGGACAGGCCCATGAGGAGGTCTCTCCTCGGAATTCAAAACTAGAAGGCGGCTGCACTAGACAGGGACAAATGGTGAAGGCTGAACAAGGAAGCCATGACTCGTTATCGGGTTGTAGTGCCGAATAATAATAATATTTGAAAATCGAAAATTTTTAATTTGTTTGTTTATATTTTAAATAAATTAAATGACACTGTACGAATGACCTCATACACCTCATGCTAAGGCAGAATGAATAAAAATTACATATCTGATTAACTTTTTCGTTCGAATGGAATATTAACCCACCTTAACTCCCCACCCGTCCTTTTGTGCTATTAGTTCCGATAATCACTAGCATGTCTGCTCATTAATGGATGTCGAAATTAAATGTATAAAACGAAAATTATTCTAAATAAACATATTGATTTCATTGATCAATGATTGGCATATCAATGTACGGAAATAGTGGGAGAGGGAAAATAACGATTGACACGAAAAGTTCTATTAAGGTGCTTGAGCAGAAGTGGCTCGTCACAAGAAAATAGGCTTTCCAGATAAGAGAGATGAAAAAAGAAAAGTACATAAAAGAATGAAGTGGAAAGATTGTTAAAACTATAGCAGAAAGAAGGGAGAGGAAGTTAATCCAAGATTAAGGTGGAGTGTTTAGCCATGAATAGGTGATGAAGGAGACAAGAACCCTTAACTAAACGCTCATCCAGTTTGCCGGGGCCAGGGAGCAGGGAGTGACATCAACTATGCATGCCTACTTAGGTCCTCCTAGCTCCCCTCTTCCCTCTAAATAAAAAACACTATCAAAAATGTATCAGAGGAAAGTAAACTGTGGAGGGGGGAGCCCTTCATAGCATAATTCTCTAAGGAGTTTGAATTATTTGCCCTGTTTAGCCCTGTCTCTTTAGCGAAGACGTCTGACCATCCGGCTAAATAATGCAACGCTAGCCCGAGGACGTCCTCTGTGCCCCGGGACACCTTGGGGGCTGAATATTTGACCGCCCCCCCCCCCTCAGCGCCACCCTTTCCGATCTATTATTGAGTGCGGTTTTAGGGCTCACACCCCGTCTCTGTAGGATTCCGATCCAGTCATTCCTTTATCACCTGCCAAAAATAACGGTCCTTTTAAATCAACAAGTAAAC
This sequence comes from Aelia acuminata, assembly GCA_911387785.2. Lineage (NCBI taxonomy): Eukaryota > Metazoa > Arthropoda > Insecta > Hemiptera > Pentatomidae > Aelia > Aelia acuminata. Next base: position 35,187,003 of record OU426982.1, read on the forward strand.
TCAAAAATATTTGAATAATGGAGAATTTCATTTAAATTATTTTAATACTTATTTGGTTGGATCACGATTTCAAATAGAAATCAGTTTTTTTTTTCTTTTATGACTACATCTCACCAACCATTGATTTCTCACCTTCAGTATGGTTTTACTTAATGTGATCTAAACAAATAAAAATTGTAATTTGATTCTGCTGTTTTAAAAATAACACTATCATTTCTAACAACAAATGCAAAAATTTAACCTTTAGATTACTACATAGGCCTCTATTTTTTTTTTTTTTATTTTTTTTTTTTTTTTCTTAGCCCCTTTATTTGGCTAAATAAGCGCCTTCTTATGAATGAAAGGCGGACAAGCGGAGCTTCTAGATTCTCATATAAGATTTCTTTTACTGCACAGAGTCCATTTTAAGATTGTTTTGTGTTAGTTTAATTTATTAGATGTCAGTCTTTAACGGTTCTGCCCCTAGTGATGGGGCACACCTGTTACGTTGAATAAGTTAGGTTAAGTTAAGGGTCCATAAGTTAAGTTAGTCTAATCTAAGGCTGTTGTGACTTATGTTTGACACGTCTGTAGTAGGCTAGTGAAGTGTACTTGTTTATTTTTCATATCTTTATGAAATTACATATCTGATGAATTATCTTCAGATCAGTTAGTTCGCGAACAGTGATCATTTTTATTGTGTCTAGTTCGTCATGTCCTACCGTAAAAGAGAGGGTGGGTCGGTAACTCGGAAGGGAGAACTTTAAGCTCAGCACGATTAAATACCTACCGTAAATGACAAAAAATGCTGCATTAAAATTAAGAATCCAGGTTTCAACACTTTCCGATATATATAAGGAATATATATATATATATATATTTTTTTTTTCTATATATATAATAATATATATATATAAGGTATAAATATATATCGTCTAGTATTTAGCCCCATATCTGCATATGGCAATTTGTTGTTTATTTGTTATACCTTATGCCACTAAGGCTAATCGGACGATGCGGTACGCGAACCCGAGAGTTTTAGTATTGCTGGCTGCTAGGCTAACCCCTACACCACCCTAAACGTGACCCCTATTCGTGACAACTTAAACGTATTTAATGTAAAAAATAAGAGTTAATTTAAAAATTTACCCTAAATTTCTAATTTTTCGTTTAATCCGTTGAATTTTTTCCTGACCCGATTGCAACGTATTAAACGACAAACACTGTATATGAATATGGTAATATAATGTGTCAATGTGACCGCCCTCTAGTTCTCTACTGTCTAATCAAGAAATTTAGGGCTCTGAATTTATAAAAGAATAATTAGAATAATAAAATTTACTAGAAACTGCCTTTAGGCAAATATTGTGGATTTGAACTTCATTTGGTATCTTCCCGAGAGGATTATCTTTGTTATCTGACAGATTGAAATAAATTTGCATTAGTAAATTATTGAACATTTAGCTCCTCAGATAATAAATAATTTTTGCGACAATGTGAGGCAATTGTATGGAGTAGGGTGAATCTGTTGGTTGAGGATTGTTAGGGGTGGCATGGATCATGATGGATGGGGGAGGGGAAATAGAGCCGGTATCGGGACCTAAACAGGCCCTTCCATCATTTAGCCGACGTGTGAAGGGACTGCTCGCTGCAAGCCAACTAGCAAGTACCACGGCCCTCGCTCCTTCAAAGCTAAAGAAGTAGCGATAAGTGAGAACCTGTCAGCCAGCGTTCAAACAACTTTTCTTAATAATAATTCAGCAACAAGCCTGCTCTGCCTCTATCCCCTCTCCTTCCGGATTTCCTCTCCATTTCCGTTAGAGCTGTTCCCCGGGGACCCGCCTTCTTACAATCCTCATCCCTCTTACTTAGGCTACGTCGGATATTGGGATCTTCGGGAAACTGAATTGAACGAAACTGATAACGAACAAGTTTTTCTCTTAAGAATCAGAGACATAATAACTCCTTCATCTTCATTAGCTTTTATCAACTAATCACTCTTTAACTGAACTTTGACCTTAAACCACCTACAATCTCTTAAAAATATTACGCCGATAGCAAAGCTAATTTATTTTACAAGAATCATATCTTAGAAATTGATTCATTTCCAATTCAAAACTGTTCCTCTAATTTTCTGGGATTAAATTGTTTTATTTGGTTAAATTCCAAGTATTTAAATCTACAATTCAAACCTACGGTTTGAATCTAATCTAATAACTACGGTTTTTAGATATTTGACGAACGCATTATCTTAATTTACTGAATGTGAATAAGTGAGGCTCTTTACTTTCACTTACCTATATATGAAATATATAGTAAGTGGAAGTATTGCAATTGTAAAAAAATTCGACTTCCGGTTTTCAACGGAAATACACGTTTTGGGGTACCCTGAGTCCAAATAACCAAGTCCCGCGAAATGGTTTCTGTGTGTGTGTGTGTGTGAACAGACTAGCTCAAAAACTATAAACCTACCGAATCTGAAATTGGGTATTTAGCGTAGGTATATGCCCGCGATGTGACAGCAAAAATTTCATCAAAATTGCTCAAAGGGAAGGAGTACTTTATTTAACAACTTTTTACGTTTTTTTCGATTTTCTCAAAAACGGCTATAACGATTTTGATTAAACTGAGTATTTGATGTAATAATATGCCCGAGATATGACTGTAAAAATTTCATCAAAATTGATTAACCGGAGGGGAGACTTCACTTAATAAATTTTGTATCGTTTTCACGTGTTTTTTTTATTTACTCAAAAACGCCTTTCACGATTTTGATCAAACTGGGTATTTTATAATGTATATGCCAAAGATGTGATAGCAAACATTTCATCAAAATTAATCAATCGGAGGGTGGACTTTACTAAATAAATTTTGTATCATTTTCACGTGTTTTTTTTTTTTTTTTTTTACTCAAAAACGGCCTTAACGATTTTGATCAAACTGGGTATTTGATGTATGTATATGCCAAAGATGTGATAGCCTACATTTCATCAAAATTGGTCAAACGGAGGGGGCACTTTATATCATAACTTTTTTTCCAATGCTTACCTTTTTTTCGATTATCTCAAAAACGGCTTTAACGATTTTCATCAAATTCGTCATGTTTAATAATAATTAGGTGTTCTTTAATATCAGGTAAGCTTTATCATTCTTAAAATGTTCTGAAGGGGCTTAAATGGGGTAGGTTTTTTTGTTTCCTATAAAGTACCTTTGTTTTTGTTTATATGGAGAAATTAACTATCTCTCGTTACGCCTAAAAATAAGAAATGGCTAAATATGAGATATGATAAAAACCAAGTAAACATATAGAGGAGAAAAAAAGAAAAATATTCAGTCAATTGTATGTTTCATGGTAACTAAATGAAATTTTCAACAAGTACATAGAGAATTATAAAATCAGTCGACTTGGAGTATTATGCTTAATTGCCGAATTATCTCAAATAAAAACTTTTATTTAATAATAAAAGAAATTAGTGTTTGTTATAGAGCTAATGAAAACAAAAATAAAAAAATTAATGTGGAAAAATGTGTAACTTTGAGAAGTGGCATTAACACAATTTCTAATCTAAGTTGGTAAGTGAAAGTTGTGTGTTGCGCGCGCGCACCAGATTTTTTTCTTAATAATATAATATAATATAACTTAATAATAATAATATAATTCTTATTTTAACCACGCATGGCCAGGTGGGAGTACCGAACAAACAAAAAAAAAACATATTTTGAAGTAACAGCTAATTGATATACTTTTTTTTAATGGAATGTAGAGACTCATGACACTTTAATAAAATAGGAAAGTATTCTAAAATAAATAAAACTATATTTTAATAATTTTATTTGAAATTTATAAATTAATTACCGTAATTAAAAATAAAAAATCACCAAATATCAACAGATATCAACAATAGATATTTGATAAACGTATTTAGATATTTGATGAACGTATTATCTCTATTTACTGAATGTGAATAAGTTAGGCTTTTTTATTTTTTAATGCTTAACATTCAATATTTTGTTAAAATCACCGTTCAATGATACTGATAATATATTTTTTAGAAAATTGTATTTTTACTACAGACCTACTTACTTTATAAATGTGATTACATATGACCCAATTTTCATAAATGGCTGAAGACCTTTTTATTTTTTTATTTGTTTTATTTGATCTTAACAACTAGGTTGAAGCAATCACCAGGACAATATTTTCTTTACTTTCATTTATTAAACGAATTAAATATTTACCAGACCTGAGCATTATTTTAAATAAAAGTGTTTTAAATACAAATGAAAATACTTTTTTTTTTTATTTTAAGGTACATAGAGAATTAGAATAAAATAAATAACCTACTTAAGATTTATTTTACTTTTTTTTTCATTTTAATTCTAAAATATTAAATAAAAAAAAGTATTTTCATTTGTATTTAAAATATTAAAATAAAAAAAAAGTATTTTCATTTGTATTTTAAATAATAAAATCTTAAGTAGGTTGTTTGAAGCTAAACAATTTTCGTAATAGTATAATGTAGACCATATGCACTAGTGCTCTCACTCCTAAAAAATGAGCAAGTACATTTATTTCAGTTTGATTTTGCTGTTTTTTTGTTTTTTTATAGGGGGGGCGCAATTATTAACTTTGTACCGCTTCATCCGTTTACAAAGTTTTGTCGCATTGGTGGTTTTTGATTATCTAAATTGACGTCTAATGAATTAATTTCACATAAATGCTTTTAAGCATAGGTTTTGGGGTGGACGGTTAAATATTAACTTTTAACCGCCATATCCAATTGTTACGAAACATGAAACAAAAATTGTTCATAAGTCAATTAACAAGGCCAATTCCTCATAATTTTTACAATAAATAGGTTTTTTTTTTCTCTTCCGAATTATCTCAAGAATATAAATATGAAAAAGTATTATAGTAAGTGAGAAATCATTAGTTAAAGAAACGAGGGTAATTGCTTATCGGATCCGGTGAACCTAGTCTCTCTCAGCTAGGCTGAGGCCTATCTTCTTCGGTGCTCGTTTAAGCCAACCTACATTCAGCTAAGAGCTTACCTGTTGTTGTTGTTGAGTAACAGAAGAAGATTGGAATGGAGGGAATTGGCTTTGTCCGATGGAAAGGTTGACAGCCGCTGCTAATTAAAAGGCCCTAAAGGAAGAGGATGAGGATGAGGATGGAGGAGAGGTGGATGAAGGAGCGCCGAGGATAGAAGGATCCTTTGAACGCGAAATCCTTTCTCGGTCCTGGAACCCTCTGTAAACAGATTTAAAACCGTTAGCAACCGGCCCCTGGGGCAAACATATTCCTCTCAAAGGATTTCCTCGCCAACATCCCCTCCCTATTAATCCAACCATGGCCCTAGCCGCTCCAACTCCAACAATGATGTACTTACCAATTCTTTTCGCAAACATTTACCAGCAAAAACGGAATCCCCGCTGAGGTTTTGTGTTATTTATACTTCACTCGCTCTCTTTACTGAGTGGATAGTTAAAATTTTAGGTTTAATTTATAGGATCGGCCAAGCTAATCGCAGACTTCAATGACATATGGTAATATCTTGATATTAGAGACTGCTAATGATAAATGCCGTATAGATCAGCTGATATCGAAAAGATTCCCATCCATTCCACAACTCAATGCAATATTTGGGTAGGGGCAAGATTGGCATTATGAGCACCCATTTAATTTGTTTACTATAAAAACTTCAATAATTTCACTAAATATAAATGGTGTTTCAGAATACATACCCTTCCATGGCTAAAATATAATTTTAAATGTTAAAAAATTATATTTTTCAATAAACAAGTTTTTAGGAAGAGACTATTGGATTATAGATGTAGAAATTAATTAATTATTATTTTATGTAGTGTTTAGTTTAATTAATTAATTATTATTTTATGTAGTGTTTAGTTTAATTAATTAATTATTATTTTAGTAGTGTTTTGTGTAGTTTAGTGAATTATTATTTCTGTTATCTAAATTTGTTTGAATGTTGGCAACACTGTATGTTTCCCTGTTAGCCCTCCTTCCATATGGGAAGGTTTCAATCTGTTTCTTGCTTGCTTGCCAAACCCTTGTAGCCCTGAAGATGCCTGAATAGGCAAACATTTAGTGAACATAAAGTGAATTATTGAAATAAACGAGATTTTGAGGCCTTGCTTTCTACAATTATATTTTTCGCTGTGTCTTTGAGAAAATTTCCAGTGCTTCTCAAATTCTTAATGTGCTGGTACTGTGGGCACCATGATAAAAATAAATACAATTTTATAGAAAAAAAAGAGAATTTTGTAAAGAAAGGAAATGAAACGATGGATATCATACCAATACTTTATAATTCATTTATGTTCGGGCAAAAGGGTTTATTATACATAAAAAGTTTATTTGTGTCGTCTTCTTAAAATTCATTATGTACCATAAAGAACAGTCTCTGTTGAAATACTATAGGTTATTTATATACTATACTTTATATGGTATTCGGGAATTAGGAATTTCAATCAGACAGAATTTATAATGTTTTTTTGAAAGCTTCAAATTCGATTACTTAAGTCCTTTTGCCAAAACACCACTGAATTTATAACAACAGTGAAATTTCTGTTAACGAAATAATGAAAACAAGTTTTACTGAGGAAAAATAATCATTTGTGGCACACACAGTCGTAGGGGATTGCTTATGATTACATTCGCCAAAAAAAAAAATCTGGTGCGTGCGCGCAACACACAACTTTCACTTACCAACTTACTTAGATTAGAAATTGACGTGTTTTGCTAATAATCATTTCCCAAAGTCACACATTTTTCTACATTCATATCTTATTTTTGTTAATCGTTAAAGCCTTTTTTGAGTAAATAAAAAAACCTGTGAAAACGATACAAAATTTATTAAGTAAAGTCCCCCCTCCCGTAGATCAATTTTGATGAAATTTTTACAGTCATATCTCGGGCATATAAATACATCAAATACCAAGTTTGATCAAAATCGTTAAAACCGTTTTTGAGTAAATAAAAAAAACATGTGAAAATGGTACAAAATTTATTAAGTAAAGTCCCCCCTCCCGTAGACCAATTTTGATGAAATTTTTACTGTCACATCGCGGGTACATACATATACTAAATACCAAGTTTGATCGAAATCATTAAAGCCGTTTTTGGGTAAATGAAAAAAAACACATAAAAGTGGGACACAATTTATTAAGTAAAGTACCCCCTCCGGTTGATCTATTTTGATGAAATTTTTACAGTCGTATCTCGGGCATATAAATAGATCAAATACTCAGTTTAATCAAAATCGTTAGAGCCGTTTTTGAGAAAATCGAAAAAAACGTAAAAAGTTATTAAATAAAGTACCCCCTCCCTTTGAGCAATTTTGACGAAATTTTTGCTGTCACATCGCGGGCATATACCTACACTAAATACCCAATTTCAGATTCCCACGGTTTATAGTTTTTGAGCTAGTCTGTTCACACACAGACACACAGACACACAGACACACAGACACACAGACACACACACAGACCATTTCGTGGGACTTGGTCATTTGGACTCAGGGGACCCCAAAACGTGTATTTCCGTTGAAAACCGGAAGTCGAAATTTTTCACGATCGCAATACTTCCACTTACTATATATTTCATATATAGGTAAGTGAAAGTAAAAAAAAATCTTTTAACTTAACGAACAACTTATTAGACTAGATTTTAAGGAATTTTTATTAGCGGTCAATAAGAAAAAAATCTTCCATACGAGACCTGTTGCCCTTTCAGGATTAAAGGGTCGGTAAGCCATGTTGATAACTATAAATAATTTAATTGAATAATTAATTTTCGTAGGGCAAGAAACATCAAACATCCTCCTGACAAACGAACTACAAAAACTCAAAAATAATTTATTGTATAGACATTAAAATAATTAATTAGCGTATAATTAGCGTGTTGCTTTTTACACATTTTATAAAGTAGTAATAATATTGATATAATATGTACAGGAAAATTTTCACGGCGCCAAATGAGAAAATCTGGGGCGCCCTGTTTGCAGAAGAGTTCCCAACCTGACCAAACTTGGTTAAGTTTATTTTTATATATTTATTGAATTTCCTCAATTTTAAATATTTAATTATTATTTACCTACATAGCTTCAGAAATAAGGATAATATATCATTTAATCCCCTTAGATTTCACATAGGTACAGTTTAGTGCAGTTTTTCATTAGTGGAGTTTTTAATGAGTAAAGTTTCTATAACTCTCTACACATCAAATTTAAAAAAAATATGTAAAGAAGTAGAGTACCAACACAGAGTTAGCTCTGGAGATAGAATATTATTTATAGTCTAACGAAGACGAGTTATAAATTTTACGTATTGCTAACTCCCATTAGTGGTTTAAAAGTAAGATTTGAATGAAGTGAATTTTATTTTTTTCATATTTACAAAATCAATAAATTTACTAAAAGCTTGGGATAATCCTATCAGCTAGGATGACTAAAAATAATTAGTGAAGTTACCTCAGAAGTGTGAGAAAACCATACACAGTACTGAACATTCAACTAAAAATTTAGAAAATAGACTAGTTGACACTTAATATAAACAAATCAGTAAACATTCATTAAATAAGGAAACTCCTCAAATTATAAATGATTCCATAGAAAAAATAACTCTCTTCCAATTTTGTCATATAATGTATGAGGACTAGTAAATACAACAATTCAAAATAATTTCATTCAATATGTAAACAAATTTAATATTATTCATTTATCTGAGACACATAACCAAAGAAAATAGAAAAAAAAATTGTGAAGTTCTTTAATGGATTTAGTATTAAATGGATCCCTGCAGTTAAAGAAAAAAAGTTTGGAAGGGCATCTGGAGATAAATTATTTGGTTTCAAGAATAATTAATCTGATTAAATCAAAAGTAAGATATTTATTACACTATTTCAGTACCTGGTGCAAAGTAACACGAGACAATTGAAAGTAACTGTTTCATTACCATCTTTTAAATTAAATTATCTTAAAGTAAATTAAGATATATATTTTCTTTCCCATCTTTTTTGTGACATTCGTAAATTGATATAGAACCGTTAATAGGCACGACAGAAGTTGAAAAAAAAAAAAAAGCGGGGAAATCATTAATATTCCCGTAGCCCAATTCATTTGGAATGGCATTGCAGCCCATGGGGGAATATAAGGGACGTATGCGGACTGAACGTATCATCACTATCTCAGATGAGTGAGCGTTTAAGTCGCTGGCAGCTTTATGTGGGCCCATAGAGATAGCCAACGACCCGACGAGGCAATGTATGGGAATAGTTGTCGGCATTTACGGGATATTTTATGGTTACCGAAACTGGTTCATTGCGCCTTGCCCCTCCTAAACTGCTCTATGCGCCACTCGGAAATGTCGCATTAAAAAATTATCTTTCGTGATGGAATTATTTTTCTGATGACCGCTGTCGAGGAAGCAACTTAATCTTATATGGTGTACTTACAAACGTGTAGGTATTGTCTGTCGTCATCATGTATGATCCTCAGAGGAAATAAAGGTTGGTTTATGTTATGCCGGTGATTATTCTTCTGACTAAACATTAAGCATTTAATTTAGCCATACAGGAAAGTTTTAAATCATACATCAATATACTTCAAGTTAAAATAAAAGGAGAAAAAGAGGAAGCAAAGTTTGCATACTTTGTACAAATAATATTGCTGCTGTTCAATCATTACTCTAGTGGCATTATTAAATACAGGACTAGTTTTAAACTTTTTAAAAAGGAACATGCGAAACCTTATTTTTGATTAAAAATCCATATAGAAGAAATTCCTACAAATTTACCGACGGATTTGAGTAAGGAAGAAAAGTTTCTAATGATCGTCTTTGCTTTCCTTTCCAAAGAGGGATTTCTTAAAAACATCTAATGTATCTTCTCTCTCCCTATCTTACTTATCTATTTTTACCAATTTTCGTGTACTATCACTTCACTGTTATTGTAGTTATCGTGTACAAATCTTTATCTTTACTATTCTATTCATCGAGCTATGAATCCATTATTATTATTTTATATCTTTTCATATACCTTCAATATTAATGAATAACAAAAAAAAAAAAAAAAAAAAAAAAAAGAAATAAACCTTAATACATAAGCTAAACAAAGGCGTTGATGACCGGCTTGTTTTAAGCCTTAAATATGAATAACAACCAACCAACTAGTTACATTGCCATTTGAATGGATTTTAACTCCAAGCTGATCCAAAATATTAGATTATTTTTTAAAGTAGAACTGTTTTGTTAACAATAATAAAACAGTAAATACATAGACTATTCCTTCCTAATACATTCAAAATATAAGCGGTAGAGGGGAGCATTTTTATTACCAAGAAAATCTGTAATCAATATTAACAAGAAAATCATAATTGGTTAATCAGAGCAATGTTCGACGTCCTTATAACCTATTGTTTCTTATTACTTTCACTTACCCATATATGAAATACATAGTAAGTCTTGAAAAATTTCGAAATACAAGTTTTGGGGCCCCCTGAGTCTAAATAACCAAGTCCCGCGAAATGGTCTATGTGTGTTTGTGTGTGTGTGTGTGAACAGACTAGCTCAAAAACTATAAACCCTGGGAACCTGGAATTAGGTATTTAGTGTACGTATATGCCCGCGATGTGACAGCAAATATGTCATCAAAATTAGGCAAAGGGAGGGGTACTTTATTTAGTAACTTTTTAGTTTTTTTTTCGATTTTCTCAAAAACGGCTCTAACGATTTTGATTAAACTGAGTATTTAATCTATTTATATGCCCGAGATATGACTGTTTAAATTTCATCGAAATTGATCAACCGGAGGGGGGACTTTACTTAATAAATTTAGTATCATTTTCCCGTGTTTTTTTTAATTACTCAAAAACGGCTCTAACGATTTTAATCAAACTGGGTTTTTGATGTATGTATATGCCAAAGATGTGATAGCCAACATTTCATCAAAATTGATCAACCGGAGGTGGGGCTTTACTTAATAAATTTTGTCTCATTTTCAAGTGTTTTTTTTTTTATTTACTCAAAAACGGCTTTAACGATTTTAATCAAACTGGGTTTTTGATGTATGTATATGCCAAAGATGTGATAGCCAACATTTCATCAAAATTGATCAACCGGAGGGGGGCTTTACTTAATAAATTTTGTCTCATTTTCAAGTGATTTTTTTTATTTACTCAAAAACGGCTTTAACGATTTTGATCAAACTGGGTATTTGATGTATTAATATGCCCGAGATACGACTGTAAAAATTTCATCACGACTGTAGCTAAATGAAATTTTCAACAAGTACATAGAGAATTATAAAATCAGTCGACTTGGAATATTATGCTTCTTGCATTGCCGAATTATCTCAAGTAAAACCTTTTATTTAATAATAAAAGAAATTAGTGTTTGTTATAGAGCAAATGAAAACAAAAATAAAAAATGAATGTTGAAAAATGTGTAACTTTGAGAAGTGGCATTAACACAATTTCTAATCTAAGTCGGTAAGTGAAAGTTGTGTGTTGCGCGCACGCACCAGATTTTTTTATTAATTCTTAATTTGACCACACATGGCCAGGTGGGAGTACCGAACAAAAAAAAAAAAAAATTTTGAAGTAACAGCTAATTGATATACTTTTTTTTTAATGGAATGTAGAGACTCATGACACTTTAATAAAATAGGAAAGTATTCTAAAATAAATAAAACTATATTTTAATAATTTTATTTGAAATTTATAAATTAATTACCGTAATTAAAAATAAAAAATCACCAAATTTTAACATGTAATTTTTTTTTTGTTATTAAAATCTTTGATCTCTTATTGACTTGTTCTAGCAATACTTAAATAACTGAACATAGTAAAAGTTAACAAAAAAAATGATAAGTTTGACAAAATCAAAAATGATAAATAATCATGATAGAGTAACATGAGTAAAAATTGTGGGTAAAACATCACGATTACAGTTGTGAGGTGCACCACAAAATGTTGTAAATTAATCTTCCACCATTAAAATTTTAAAAATGTTTCTTATTCAAAACATAGAGACCTTAAAAAAAAATATATGTTTATTTTTGTTTCATTGAACAAGATCTAGAACGGTCACAGTCATTTATTAGTACATGATCACATGTTTGGATTGTTCCAAGCCTTTCTGGTTGGGTCTAGTAGCAGACAATATAAAAGTGTGTCTGAGCTTTTGCCTTGATAACAAAGATTAAGGTTACATTTGAGTCGCTGTTCTGTTACTGCTACTAATTGTTTTGCAACGTTGTTATTATTAGAGTTCTAATTGTTTGTTTGACATTTTTTAATGTTAATTTTACGTCGATAAAATTCATTCAAAGTTCCTTGTAATCTAAATCAATGCTAATGATAAGTGTTAATATTTGCAAAGGTTTTCTCTCTTCACAAGAATTCTCATGTTTATTTTTTTTTTTTTTTTTTTTTTTTTATTGCTTCTTATGATGATTCTCCAATACGATGTTTTCTTCTATTATGTCGAAATGTCACATGAGGTATATTAGTTCTATCCATGCATTTTTTTTCTTAGTAAAAGAACTATAGTTTCTCATTATACGGGTTAAACGACATATTGGGCAATATTTATAGATCATTTTTTAAAGAAAAAGCTGGTTGCGTATTTCACAATGAGATCCAATAAAATTTTGACATATGAATTTAAGATACTTTTTGAGCGTTTCATTTCCACTTGCAAGATGGATTAAGAACGATGTTAAAAATTTTTATTATTCCAACGAGCATAAAACATGAGAGACTATAACAATAAAGAAGAGTGCATTTAAAATGAGAAATAAATTTCTGTAAGAAATAAAAGCTTGATAGTCTGCCTTAGAAAATCAGAACATTTACAAGGGATACGGGTCAAGTTCACTGGAGTAATAAGTTCGCTAGAATATATATGACAAGGACATCTCTAAGCCCTTTGAAAGTACCTCTTCCGGCTTGAAATGCTGGGAATAATGGTGATAAATTTCAATAATATTAATGCCAATATTTTTCTTCATTATTTATATTCGATACAACTGTTTAATTAGATAAATATAGAAAAATGAGGAAGTTAAAGTCGTTTAAATCATAATAATAATAATATTAAAAAAAGATAACTTAATTAAAAAAATCTGGTGCGTGCGCGCAACACACAACTTTCACTTACCAACTTACTTAGAATAGAAATTGACGTGTTTTGCTAAATATCATTTCCCAAAGTCACACATTTTTCTACATTCATATCTTATTTTTGTTAATCGTTAAAGCCGTTTTTGAGTAAATAAAAAAAAAAACCGTGAAAATGATACAAAATTTATAAAGTAAAGTCCCCCCTCCCGTAGATAAATTTTGATGAAATTTTTAGTCATATCTCGGGCATATAAATACATCAAATACCAAGTTTGATCAAAATCGTTATAACCGTTTTTGAGTAAATAAAAAAAACACGTGAAAATTATACAAAATTTATTAAGTAAAGTCCCCCCTCCAGTTGATCAATTGTGATGAAATGTTGGTTATCACATCTTTGGCATATAAATACATTAAATACCAAGTTTGATCAAAATCGTTAAAACCGTTTTTGAGTAAATAAAAAAAACATGTGAAAATAATACAAAATTTATTAAGTAAAGTCCCCCCTCCCGTAGATAAATTTTGATGAAATTTTTAGTCATATCTCGGGCATATAAATACATCAAATACCAAGTTTGATCAAAATCGTTAAAACCGTTTTTGAGTAAATAAAAAAAACACGTGAAAATTATACAAAATTTATTAAGTAAAGTCCCCCCTCCAGTTGATCAATTGTGATGAAATGTTGGTTATCACATCTTTGGCATATAAATACATTAAATACCAAGTTTGATCAAAATCGTTAAAACCGTTTTTGAGTAAATAAAAAAACATGTGAAAATGATACAAAATTTATTAAGTAAAGTCCCCCCTCCGGTTGATCAATTTTGATGAAATTTTTACAGTCATATTTTAGGCATATAAATAGATCAAATACTCAGTTTAATCAAAATCGTTAGAGCCGTTTTTGAGAAAATAAAAAAAAACGTAAAAAGTTAATAAATAAAGTACCCCCTCCCTTTGAGCAATTTTGATGAAATTTTTGCTGTCACATCGCGGGCATATACCTACCCTAAATACCCAATTTCAGGTTCCCACGGTTTATAGTTTTTGAGCTAGTCTGTTCACACACACAGACACACACACACACACACACACACACACACACACACAGACCATTTCGCGGGACTTGGTTATTTTGACTCAGGGGACCCCAAAACGTGTATTTCCGTTGAAAACCGGAAGTCGAAAATTTTCACGATCGCAATACTTCCACTTAGTATATATTTCATATATAGGTAAGTGAAAGTAAAAATATTTTGAAAAATTATCGTACAATTTTATGGCAAACAGAATTAATTTGTAAAAATAAGATTGTTGCGGACTTTTAACAGTAAATTACTTCTGAAAAGCTTATATATGAATAATTAAACTCTAGCTGAATAACATGAATTAGTGATATGAAACTGGATAAAATATTCATAAAACATACACATACCCATCTATATATGCAACAATATATATATTTGTTATCATATTTTCGTTTGATTTTTTTACGCCTTAACATCTTATGTTAATTTTAAGCTTGATTGTAATTAACACTACCGGTTAATGTGCTCATATAGGAGTGGTGTTTTCTACCTTATTGTACCATGCGGATTGCTCGAGATTCGAAAAACTTATTTATTTCATTACTAACCTCGACATTACATTTTTACATTTTACATTTTTACAATATTACATCTTTTCCAAAAGCTTGAGGAATATTTCAAAAATTGAAGGTTCTACTAGCGAATAATGCTGTTTTATGGATCCGCAAAAATTTTAGAAGTCGTTATTTAATCGGGTAGTGTGGTCTTGTACAGGTAGGAAACACAATAATTTAAAGTATGATGTTGATCGTCCATTTGCCTCCATCCTAAATCTGGATAGTGAAGAAAAATTAAACAATGTTTATTATTTAGATGTAAATAGTTTACAGTCAAAAGTTAAAAAAATAATTTGTCTGTATTGCTTCTTTCTTTATTTGTTTTTCATTCTTTTTTTTCCTTTCTTCCGATGTTTTGAATTATTTAAGTTTTCTTTCTTGTTTAATACTTGCAAAACTGTACAATTTCTAAAATTTGAGGATACGCAAGACCAGATATGGAAAAATAGCCCAAATGGTTGTATAAATAAATATAAACAAATTTGTTTATCTATCCCTCTTTTGATATATTATAATTATAATTATACTTTTCTTTTAAATGAAACACATCGTCACACGTAAAGGTAACAAGTACTACAGGAGGAATGGGTGCTACGTATACAGATGAAGAGAAGGTAACAGTACTATATAAGAACAACATATGTAAAATAAAAGCTAATTGGATGCCACAAATTTTATGATTAAGTTATTTAGTAAATAAACAATTTAGATAAAGAAATTCAAGAGCGGATTTATTTTAGTACTTTTTTATGACGCCCTCGGAGATGGCAGATAATGGCGCCCCTTTCAGCCTTCCCTATCTCCAAAAACAATTGCTTTACAGTCAACAATTAAGTTGAGGTAATTATTATTTTGATGTGAGCTTCATTAAACTGTTTTTGTGATAAAAATTAATTCTAAAGACATAATTTCTTTCAATTTTCATTGGCTCAATGTGGTTGCAGGCATGTTTTTTTATTTGTTAGGGCTTTAAAGACGTAAGCTCTTAAGTTCAATCAACCTTAATACAGTACAATACAATCAATACAATACTCGGACTTTATCCCACACCCAATCCCCTGGACCGGAAAACCCCGTATAGCCTAAAAGTGGAGAACTAAAATTTAATCGAAAAAGTAAATATATAATAAATGAAAATTATACATGTTGATTAGTTAAATCAATATATTTATATATTTATTTTAAGGATATCTTAGTTGATAGTGTATTAACAATATTTATCGATATTATATCTAGTGGTTAAAGATGAAAATTGTGTATAAAATAATAATTATTTGTATTGATGTCATCATCTATATTAAGTATTTGTGTGTTTGTTTATATTTACTTATATCAAATGTTTAGATGTACCATCTAATTGCCTTGCGGATCAAGATTTTTTCGTAATCCATAAAAGAATTTCAATTTGTACAAGAATTTGTATTCTTTAACAAATAAAATATATCAATCAATTTGTTAAATTTAATAATATATATTCATCATAATTATGAATTAATTCTTTACTTTTTTTTTTTTCCATCCGAAGCTAACTTTAAAAACTCCCGTTAGCTACGACTGGGGGATTTAAATGGGATAAAATTGTTACCGGTGAGGAAGGTTGTCGAGGACGGCGGGAAACGGCGCTGAGAACAACCTTTTTCCATTAACCGGTTGGTTTGCCAACTTTTAGCCAGTTTGTTTAGAAGTTGTATACCCGGTATTAGGCGGTGTCGCTGAGCTAATCCGGAGCAACAAATTGAAACAGCTTTTGGGAACTTACCGCTACCGTTTGTACCCCGCCCGATACCGTCTTACCGATATCCTATGATACACGTTAAACAACGATTTACTCAATAAAAGCAGAGTTTTTCAGAAATGAAAGGATAACACTATATTGAAAAGGTGATGCTCCATAATTACATCGGGTTGCTAATACACAGAACACTTATTCATCTTGTACAGATTATTTGTTAAATCTTAATTACTAATAAAATTAATTTATCTCTGCATATACAAAGAAGCTTATATATTTTTTTATTTTTTTTACAATTACAACTTTTTCTCTCTTTAGGCCCAGCTGGCGACTAAATACTAATTAATATAGATATGTAATAATAAAAATTAAAAAATAGGCACAATATTAATAACATGAAATAATAAAAAGCATAATACGAATCAATATAGCAAAATGAAATATAAAGCATAACAATGAAAATCTCAAACGCCAAGCTCAAAGTTACGTACAAAATTGTATAAACAAATTTTAAAAAAGAACAATATATAAACAAAAGAAGTTCAATAGTGGAGATATTAATAAATAATATATATATACAGTAAATTTGGCTCTTTCTCAGCTTCTGCCAACTCAAACATTTTCCGTAAAACAACTACTTATTGTAAATTTTTTCAATAACCAGCTAATTTAAGCTGTTTCCAACCATTAAAAAAAATACAACGGAAAAATAATTTTTCGATTTCCCAGTATGAGGCGTCAAAGTTATCGATATCATGACGACCAAAAAAATTATGAACTCTTAGATTACTAAAATTACTTATTGCTAATTAACTCTATATATTTTTATTTTTAATTTATTTCATGAGATTACAATATTTACATATTTATAACACTGTGCATGTTAAAAAAATATATATGGAGAGATATTAAATTAATTTCTCTAGATTTATAGAAATGTCATTTTCATGTTTTCTAAAATTCATCATTCATGATATGTAAGATATCTAACTAACTTACTCTTTGAGAAATTGTATTTTTAAGGTACATTAATGAAAAAAACGTTACTTTTCTGAAATTTATTATCAATGACTTTATAAAATTACAATTTCTTAATTAAAAATTATATCTGCGAGCCCACAAGTTGTCTTTTTTCACTCAACTATGTCTTCTGCATATAAAATGTTACCGAAAAATTCATGTATACATCTTGAATGTTTTTTTGGAAACTAATAATTTTTTTCAGATTTTTTATTTAATAATTTAGGTTCAAAAAAGGGTGGACAAATATTAATGGCTCCAAGAGTCCCCCCCTTGTTAATCCTAGGGTCAATACCCACCTACCTTTATTTTAAATTTTTTTAAAAAATATAATGTATAAATTTTTAATATGCTTTTGAATTTATACATTTTTTATAAGTCCTCAAAAATGTTTCGGGCAAAAGGGGAAAAACGCCCCCTAACTAAGAATCTTATAGAAAGAAATGGTTTCAGACTAGGTCAAGCCATACAGGAAGTTAGGAGAGAGAGTAGTTCAGAAGTATTTACGTAGACGTCCTCAATATTAGAAATTCCCAAACCATGCGGTATCACAACCTTTCAGATTTATTGCAACTTTCACACTTGAGCATACTACGACTCAACAGTTCTTTTTCGGGGATATTTCGGACATCCGGATCCTACAATAAAACTTCGGAAGATTCGGTGGGCTATATTGAAGATTCAAAGAATGGAGTTAACTTAGAGGAAGGGGTCGGAGGAAGGGCGTAGATTAAATTGGAGAAGTAATCACTAAGATAGGCGAGGTCCCATGGTAGGGAAGCAGGCACCTGCCCCTCTCAGCCAATACCCTGCAAATTACATCCCTACTATAACAAACTACCACTCCCATTAATTGTTATCTATATCCGCCACTAATTTCAATAGTAGCTATTGGTAAGTTTAAAATATATCTGAGTGAGAAAACAATATTTTTATTTAATTATTATATAATAAAAAAAGATTTTTTTCCCATTTAATTATTGATTCACGCCTGTTCGCAAGGTGCTGACAATCAGCGAATGAGATGTCAAGCATGAGGAGGAAAGCACCAAGCAGAACCCTTCCTGGCTTGATTGCTTTACCTTGGCTGTCTAAGAGAGCAGATCTCTCATCCAACGCCTTTTTAGTCTTCTCGTATCCATGCTTATGTCAGCCATATTCCTGATTTAACTGTTAGGATGTCCGCTCAAAATAATAAAAACTCATTTGTTAAAACTCAAAGCCTCGTTATGTGCTGGTCGGCGGTTGGTATACCCAGGTCTATATGTAAAGTTTAAATCACGCTTCAGGGTGATTTAATGATAAGCCGTAATAAGTTTGATTGAAAAGTTTGAAGTTTTTGTAAGTGAGTCTTTTTAGCAATGCCGAATAACTGTGAGGAATATGCCCATATGGGCTTGAGTAAGTGTACGTATTTAGTTTTTGTTTCAGTTTCAGTTTTGACGATTTAGAAAGAAGTGGGTAGAAAAGTTTGAGTCTTTTTTCAAGAGTACTTTAACAATGATAAAGGATAGATTTAATAATGATAAATTTGCGATCTACAAAATTTTATTGACTGATTTATAAGCGTTCCTTGTTGAAATAAAAACTTAGCTCAGCAAGTCTCTTGGCCACCACCTGCGTAGTTCACGTGGTGGGCTGTAAGGGTTGTATGAGCAGTTTAAATGTTTTATCAGAGGAATTGTATTGTAATGTCTTCGTTCCAAGCTATTATAACTTTCTTTGGCTATTTCTGAAAATTTTGGCAGGTCTAGTCCTTGTGTATTATATCGCTACTAAGTTAAAATGAAGTATCAACTATTCTTCGCAACAATTATGATCGAAAATACTGTATTCTTTTGATGTTGGACAATTTTGCAGAGCCACGGAGTTCTATCCCGTAAACCCATATAGGTTTCTATATTTTGTATAATGTAAGTTTATTTGCTAAAGAAAATTTTGAACGACTGTCAAGTAGTCGTGATAGACCATTTCGTCTGTTTAATTCTTTACGTTTTAGCCTAATGTGAGTTTTCCAAGTCTCTTTTCCAAAAAAAAACTTATATACCTAACCTCGTCAGATAGTGGAATATAGGTATTATTGATGTATATTCGTAGACAAGGTCCACGATTTAATGTGAAAATTACTTGAACACTCTTTTTTTCGTTCATTTTTTATTTTCCATCTATTCGCCCAATCTGCAATACGATCAAGATGATTAAAAGAGTATTAAAGACTCCAAAGGGTTTTTATCTCAACGAAGTATAGCTGTGTCGTCAGCGAAAGTAGCCAGTACAGTGTTATTCTGTTGCGGTAGATCTGACACGTATATATTAAATAATATTGGACCCAGGACGCTGCCCTGAGGCACTCCTGCTTTGATGCATTAAATGTCTCACAGTTCAGTTCCTACTTTCACCGCAAAATGTGCGTTAAGGTAAGATTTTAAGTTTGGAAAGCAATCCTTCAATCCAAACTTTATCAAAAGCTTGACTAATGTCAAGAAAACCGCTGGGACAATAATTTTTGGACTCGTTTGGAAAGAATTTACAATATAATCAACTAAACGAATGAAAACTAAAGAATTGGAAAAGCTTTTAAAAAAAATTGTTAATTTTTTTCGGTATGTACACAGTACAATGTAACGCCTTTTAGCACCTATCAATCGTAAATGACCAAGTCATGATATCACAGTACAAAGTAGACACTATATACATACTACGTACCGAACTATGGATTTGAAAATTTCAATGATGCTTTTTGTTCATGAGTGTGGCAGATTGTATTATGTTTATCAATAAAAAAAAAAAATCTCCAACCCCGCCCCCAGAAAAAGGGGTATCAAGTCTGTAGCAAGCCATCAAGTGTCCAGAAAGTACTTGGCCAGTGTGGTCGTTACAATTTATACATAATTGCCGGTTCCTCACCAATTAGAGGTCTTTTGTCCCAGGGGCTCAGATCAAAGCCTCTGTAATTCAGGGAGACAACTTCCCGGAGTCATTGTGCCTTGCCCCCCTTCCCCCCGTTGCAGCTCCCCCTTCCCTCTGTAGCAGCCCCCCTAACTCCTCTAGCAACCCCCCCCCCCCTGTATCAAATTTCAATTAAGTCAAGCCTTTTGTCCCTCGGCTCAGCGTCGGCAGGGTATCTGGCTAAAATTTAGCACTTTCTAGCCAAGGTAGGAAACATTTTTGAATGGAACAAACAAGTTGCAAGGAACAAATACGTACAAATTAGTTTTTTTTTTAATTCTGTTCCAGTGCGTCCATTACACCGCCTAATCTCACCACACTATATTATATTGGAAGTAGATTATTTTATGTGTAAGAAGGTAGAGAGAGAGAGAGAAACACTTTATTCATAAAAGAAATGCTACCCAACTACATTGGGTTGATAATACACAGCATACTATATGTCAATCTCAGACTATTTGTAAACATACATGCATATATATATATATATATAAATATACACATAGTTATAATTTTATTTCTTTTATATAATTTTTTTTTTATCCTTTCTCTCTTTACTCAATCCCTTGAGTGCTCCCTTGAATGACTAAGAATATACTTCTAATACATTCCAACAGCAGTTAATTAATGTTAATTAACAGAATTATATAAAGAACATCACGATTGCATCAAATTAAAATTTAACAAACCATTACATAAATAACTAATGAATAAAATAAATAGATAAACATATAACTTACTAAAAAAAATTAATAAAAGAAATACGAATACAATTCTTCTCGATAAATAATTTATTTTTTGAAGAGAAAAGATTTGTTCACCTCCCGCTACTACTCACAAAACATGTGAGATAGGGGGAGTAGGTATCAGTGAAGAGGAAGGATTTGCTCTGCCTTGGGCCGAGCTCTGTGGTGTAGTGGTTAGCATCCTCGCATGTAACGCAGGAGACCTGGGTTCAACTCCCGGCGGAGCCAAATCTTTTCTCTTCAAAACATAAATTATTTAAAAATAATTTAAAATGGTGGTCAGCCACGAACTAAGATTAGATTAATTAATTCTTCTCGATGATTTCAAGGAATTATTTACTAAACACATCTACCATTTTTTCTAATAAATTCACCCGCGATCAATAGATAAAGAGTATTAAAATTAATTTTAAAAATTACCACTTCTGGATAATGATTTTGCTGTGATATTCTGACTTTAAAAGTCCGGTGAATATGTAATTGCAGTTGCGAACGACATTCCGTTTTGCGCTAAGATGGTCAAATACTGAAAATTTCGTAAAATTTTTTGGACTTGGACGACACCAAAACTTGTACCTCGTAAAAACTTGAATTCTTGATTTTTCAATACTCTACCTTAGTATATATTTCATATATTAATAAGTTGAAGTAAAAATTATAATCTAATTGCCTTAAAACGGATTATACAGTTAAATTAATTAAAATTTCTTTTTGATGAATTCGCTTTGATTAGGGTTCCTATAAAAAGGGAAACGGAAAGAGTGCGAAATATAAAAACACAAACAAAAAACTTTTAAACATTTTGAAATATGGAAATAAGAAGCAAAAAGGAGAAGATGAGACATCTTTCAAAGGGAACGCTGGGATTTCGTCCGAGTTCTCGTAAATCTGAGGAAGTTAGCCTGATGAATGTTGGATAAGGGAAATGTTTTCAAAGGAAAGTCTCTCGATAAGGAATATAAATAAGAGAAACATAGCGATTTTTTTTTTTTTTTTTTTTTTTGACCAGCCCTTTACCTCTCTCCCTTCGCTGAAAACTTTAAAAAGAAAGAAAATAAACACATTTCATAGATAATAATTAAAAAAATAACTATTGATAGAATATAATTTAAAGATCAAAAGGATTAATTTAAAAAAAAAATCTGGTGCGTGCACGCAACACACAACTTTCACTTACCAACTTACTTAGATTAGAAATTAATGCGTTTTGTTAATTGCCACTTCTCAAATGAACAGAACAGTTTAATTATAACGCATTGGTTTGTCATTAAAGGCGTACGGCGCATGCGTGAGCTCAAGGTGTTTTATGAGTTGACGGAATATTTTTCGTTTTTTCTCCTGTATATGTTTACTTGATTCTCTTCATATATCATATTTAGCCGTTTCTTATTTTTAAGCGTAATGAGAGACAGTTAATTTCCCAATATAAACTAAAACAAAGGTACTTTATAGAAAAACAAAAAAGCCCCTTCCCCACTTAAGCCCCCTCAGAACATTTTAATAATGATAAAGCTTACCTGATATTAAATAACAACTAATTTTCATTAAACATAACAAATTTGATAAAAATCGTTAAAGCCGTTTTTGAGATAATCGATCAAAAAGGTAAAAATTGGACAAAATGTATTAAGTAAAGCCCCCCCCTCCTGTTAATCAATTTTGATGAAATTTTTACAGTCATATCTCGGGCATATAAATACATCAAATACCAAGTTTGATCAAAATCGTTAAAACCGTTATTGAGTAAATAAAAAAAACACGTTAAATGATATAAAATTTATTAAGTAAAGTCCCCCCTCCGGTTGATCAATTTTGATGAAATTTTTACAGTCATATCTTGGGCATATCAATAGATTAAATACTCAGTTTAATCAAGATCGTTAGAGCCGTTTTTGAGAAAATCGAAAAAAACTTAAAAAGTTATTAAATAAAGTACCCCCTCCCTTTGAGCAAATTTGATGAAATTTTCGCTGTCACGTCGCGGGCATATACACACTCTAAATACCCAATTTCAGGTTCGCACGGTTTATAGTTTTTGAGCTAGTCTGTTCACACACACACACACACAGACACACAGACAGACACACAGACACACACACACACAGACCATTTCGCGGGACTTGGTTATTTTGACTCAGGGGACCCCCAAACGTGTATTTCCGTTGAAAACCGGAAGTCGAAAATTTTCACGATCGCAATACTTCCTCTTACTATATATTTCATATATAGGTAAGTGAAAGTAAAAACGTGAAAATGATGCAAAATTTATTAAGTAAAGTCCCCCCTCCGGTTGATTAATTTTGATGAAATTTTTACAGTCATATCTCGGGCATATAAATAGATCAAATACTCAGTTTAATCAAAATCGTTAGGGCCGTTTTTGAGAAATTCGAAAAAAACGTAAAAAATTATTAAATAAAGTCCCCCTTCCGGTTAATCAATTTTGACGAAATTTTTACAGTCATATCTCGGGCATATAAATAGATCAAATACTCAGTTTAATCAAAATCGTTAGAGCCGTTTTTGAGAAATTCGAAAAAAACGTAAAAAATTATTAAATAAAGTACCCCCTCCCTTTGAGCAATTTTGATTGGTTGGTTGGTTGTTTTAGTATGAAGGCGTAAAACCTCTTGGTCATAAACGCCGTTGTTTACGTCTATATTATTTTGTTTTAATTTATTGATTTTAATTTTTTTGTGATTTAGATTGGAACCATACTTTCAAAGAATATAATTGGTAATAAATAAATAAGCAATGATAATAAAGATTGAGAACAAGATTAATCAGAATAGGAGACGGAAAGAGAGATAAATCTGATTTAGAAAAATTTAAAGATAAATTAATTAAAAATTAGGAAAAGGATAGATAATTTAAAAAAGACAGAAGAGGGAAAAAAAAAAAAAAAAAAAAAAAAGTTCAAATGCTTTTAAGAAGTCCTTCCCTCGAGAGAAAAGAAATGACCTTATTTAATAACTTTTCTTCATTTCCCAATGCGGTGGATATATTTGCTGGTACACCCTGGTCTTGTAGCCTTCTCTTGTAGTAAGTACAAACATCGAAGATGTGAGCTACTGTCAATCTTTCATCACACTTAGGACATCTGGGCGGAGTTTCTTTTGTTATGAGGTGGAGGTGCGTAAGCCTCGTATGTCCTATCCTGAGTCGTGTTAGAACCACTTCTTCTCTGCGACTGCTGCGGCTGGAGCTGCTCCATGCTCCAACTTCCTTTTTGATAGCCTTCAATTTATTTGGAGGGCTGTTGTCCCACAATGTCTGCCAATCTTGAAATATGGTTTTTCTTAGTGGTCGCGCTAATTCCGACGCTGTTAGGAAAGTTTTGCCACGTCCTGGAAGAGTAAGGGCTTCTTTCGCCGCCTTATCTGCCATTTTGTTTCCTCTAATTCCTGTATGGCCTGGAGCCCAGACGAAAGATATAGATTTTCCAGAATCGTGTAGCTTTTTTATTAGCTCTAGAACCCTTTTTATTCCTGGGTGGTCGGCATACATGTTGTTCATCGCCCTCAGGGCACTTAAGGAATCGGATACTATCACTGCCTCATCAGCTGGCGTGTTCATGACATGTTGTAGAGCCATTGCGATGGCATTAATCTCAGCGGTGTATATCGAACAAAGGTGGTGTAGCTTACATTTATAAGTAGAATCGGGTGTGACAAAGGCGGAAGCCGTTGATGTATCCGATTTGGAACCATCGGTGAATATCAAGAGGTGTTCGGGCAATGAATGAATGATTTTATCAAATAGTTCATTATATTCATTTGGATCTGTATTGTATTTTTTAAATTTGGCAAGATCTAACTTTAATTTCGGTTGTACATAGGTCCACGGGGGTATGTTATTTTCTATGTCGTTTAAAGTGATGACTTTTAATCTATTCACGGCATGGGCCATTCTTTCTGCTAACGGGAGTGTTGCGTTGCTCTTTTGTTGAAATTTCGTCGAAAATTTGGGCTGAAATACGTATTTGTGGGCAGGGTTCGAGATACTGGTGTACAACTTCGTGATATAATTAATGGCAAGCTTTTGTCTTCTGAAAGAAAGCGGTGGTAGGCCGGATTCTACACAAAGACTAAGGGTCGGACTGGTTCGGAATGCTCCGGTAGCTAGGCGAATACCTGCGTGATGCACAGAATCGAGCATAGCTAGAGTACTTTTAGAAGCGGAGCCAAAAATAAAACTGCCATAATCAATTTTCGAAGATATTAGGGCTTGATAAACCTTCAGCATAGTAGTCCTGTCTGATCCCCAGTTTGTTCCACTGAGTACTCTCAATACCTTGAGGTTTCCAGAGCATCTTTCTCGAAGTGATTTTATATGTTGCTGCCAGGAAAGTCGCCTGTCAAAGAATAATCCTAGGAATTTGCAGGTGTTGACGTAAGGTAGAGTGACGTTTCCAAGACGTAGTTCTGATGGAGGCGGTGATTTCCCTTTCCTATGGAAATGTAAGCATTTTGTTTTATCAGTAGAGAAACGGAGTCCTGATGATTTATACCATCCATCAATGCGATCGAGCGCATCTTGCAGTTTACATTTGATAGAATATGTATCCTTTGCTCTGCAGAATATTGCTAGGTCGTCGACAAAGAGCATCGTTTTTACTCCTCGAGGAAGATTTGACCCCAGGTCACTAATGGCCAAGGCGAATAAGGTCGTACTTAGAACACACCCTTGTGGAACTCCGCTCCTTTGAATGCACTGTCGAGATAAGGATGTACCAATTCGTACTCGAAAGGAGCGACAAGAAAGAAATTCGTGGATAAATTTAGGAAGATTACCCCTAAATCCTAACGAATGAAGCTTCTTTAAAATGGAAAATTTACTGGTTTTATCAAAAGCTTTTCGCATATCAAAGAATATAGCTACTGCCTGCTCTTCCCGGACAAATGTATACTGTAATTCGGCCTCCATTTGAACTAAATGATCAATAGTAGATCTCCCTTTTCGGAATCCGCACTGAAAATTTTGGATGAGTTGATTTTTCTCTATGATCCATGTTAGCCTTTTGTTCACCATTCGTTCTAATATTTTACACAAGCAGCTTGTCAGGAAGATGGGTCTATAGCTGGATGGATTCCGCTTATCTTGGCCTGATTTCAAAATGGGGACCACTAATGATTGATTCCAATCACTAGGAAAATAACCAGAGATCCAGATGTGATTGTAGAAATCCAACAGCCATTTCAAGGTATTTTCAGGCAGATGTTGGAGCATGGCATAGTGGATTAGGTCTGGTCCAGGTGAAGATCCCTTGACACCATTTAGTACAGTATGCATTTCCCAAAGAGAAAATGTAGCATTATAATTTATGCTCGAATCGGTAGTGGAAAAGTCTAATTGATCGAAGTTATTGTCTTTAGGAGTTTCATTGTATACTCCTGTGTAATAATTAGCGAATATTCGGCATATTACAGCTGGGTCATCGCTCAGCTTTCCTTCACATGTTAGGGTATACCTAGAGGTAGAGCTTGTTCCTCTTATTTTCTTTATTCTTTCCCACACAACTTTGGAAGGGGTAGAGGAATTAATGGATTCAACGAATGATTTCCAAGATTCTTTTTTTCTTTCACTAAGAATTCTTCTACATATTGCCCTTTGTTTTTTATATTCTATATGATTTTCTTGGTTCATAGTCTTCTTAAATCTCTTGAATGCCTTTCTCCTCTGTTTGATAGCTTCTTTACAGTCGTTATTAAACCAGGGAACAGGCGGTCTTCTGTAACTCCCCTTGGTTTTTGGGATTGAGGCCTCTGCTGCTGACAGAATTGTCTTGGTTATGGCTTTACATCCTTCGTCAATGGTCATACTATTGGGGGAATATTCTGGCGGACTAGCTAAAGAAGTGAATAGTGGCCAGTCTGCTTTTTCTAATATCCATCTAGGCACCCTGTGAATTTCGTGTTTCGCACTCCTAAATTTTAAACGTATAGGGAAATGATCACTTCCATAGGGTTCTGGTAGAACTGTCCAGTCAATACAGTCAATCAGGGAACTGCTGCAAAAGGATAGGTCTATGGATGATAAAGAGCCGAAGGTGGAACTTAAATATGTTGGATCGCCGGAATTCAGTAACAAGAGATCAGTTAATACTAAAAAAGTTTCTATAATTCGACCCCTAGAGTTGGTATCGCGAGAGCCCCATAGTGGATTGTGGCCGTTAAAGTCGCCGGTGTATAAAACTGGTTTCTTCAATTGTCTGTGGATGTGGAGAAGGTGTCCTGTCTCTATGGCGTTGTCCTGAGGAAGGTAGATATTACAAATAGTAAAGGAAATGTTTAGATGAACTTGAACTGCTATTATTTGAAGTGGGGAATCTATTTCTACATGGTGGGAATAAATGGAATCCTTTACCGCTATAACTACTCCTCTACACGCTCGGTCAAAGTCTGAAGTGCAGTCTTTCCTGTAGATGTCGAAGCCTTTAATGGAAAATTTGTCCGAAGGTTTTAGATGGGTTTCTTGGAGGCATATTCCGAAGGGATCTTCATCTTGCATTAAGATCTTCAAATCATTGAAATGACTTTTAATGCCATTGCAATTCCATTGGACGAGGGTCATGGTGTGAAAGATGTTACAGATAGTTGATAGTGATAATTATAGAGGAGAAAAGATGAAGATAAATAGAAACTAGGACAAAGATAAGTGAACAAAGCATTATAAGAAGTAGAAGAAATAGAAACTCTAGTATTTGTGGAAGACAATATTATCATTGCATATTTTATGTTATAAAACAATATATTAGATTTTTTTAAAAACATAATTATTTATGATTTATTCTGTTTACTTGAAGACTTATTTTTCTTTCTTCCTTTTTTAACTATATTTATTTCCGATTTTTCTACGTCCATCTCCTCAGTGCATCCAGGCAACTGAGCCGGTGGAGCAGAAAGGTCGGAATCGAGATCTGAATCGCTCTCAGACGAGGCTACGGGGGAGCGAGGCCTGGGAGCGGGGCTAGCGACAGAGCTAGCGGAGGGCTGCGGAGAGGGGATAGGAGGGGGGTGAGTGGGGATGGGAGGGGGGAGGGACGGCCCAGAGCCGGCCGCAGCGGTCTGTTCCTGGCGTTCGTTTGGTTGCCTATAGCAACTGGGTTGGGAAAATGTAAACAAAACATTGGCCTGTACGGCGGCGTCTTTCTTTTCAATAATTTTGGGTTTTACAATATCTGCAAAAGATTTTGTGAAATATGTTGGGTTTTTTTCCCTGTAAATTCTTTTTGCCTCATGGAAGGGGACTTTATTACTGAATTGAATAGCTTTTATTTCTTTCTGTGCTATAAATATTGGACATTTACGATCTAATGCGTGATGATTCCCTTTACAGTTAATACAATTTTGGGGTTTATTACACGTATTATTGTTACAATGTTTTTCTTCACCGCAATTAGCACAAATTGCTGACTTTTTGCATTTTATAGTAGGATGAGCGAACCCTAAGCAATTATAGCATCTCATCGGATTCGGTGTATATGGTTGGACCCGTATTGTGTGAAATCCTATTTGTATCGTTTCGGGTAATTTTGGTACCGGGAATGTTACAATGTATGTATGTGTATATTTTTCAATGCCGTTAATTTTTATTTTTATTCTATTGATATCAATTATTCTATCACCGAGTTCTTTTTTTATTTCTTCGATCTCAACAAACTGAAGGTCGTAACACCTGATAACGCCTTTACAATAATTTAGAGATTTATGAGGGCTAACCTCAATTTGAAATTGGCCTCCAAAGTCTTTACAACTTAATAGCTTTTCGGTTTGTCTGTTTGTGGCTGTCTCTACTAATAATGTACCATCTCTCAACTTTTTAATGTTTTTTACATCCCCAATCAAATTAACAATAAATTTATGAATGAAGAATGGTGAAACTTTTTTAAAATCATCTTCACCAATTCTCTTTACGATAAGGTAGTTAGGGCTACTTTTAGGCATAAATGTTAAATTTAATGTTTCTGTTGATAGTTTTAAACGCCCTCTCTTCCGAAATCCACCGTAGGGTGGATCGCACATGTTTACCTAACCTAAGCTAACCTAATCTTACTTTCTATACTTAAACCTAAGTATTTCCTTATAATCTACTTGTATGTTTATAATAAATTGGTTCTATGTCTAATAAACTACTAATTAAGAAGAAGAAAAAACTTAAGGCTAGAACTTATGGTATGAAGAACGGGAACACAACAGGAGCAACTATCCACTTCGGCTTCTAAACACCATATGGAGCAATTTTGATAAAAGTTTTGCTGTCACATCGTCATATACCTACATTAAATACCAGATTTCAGGTTCCCACGGTTTATAGTTTTTGAGCTAGTCTGTTCACACACACACACACACACACACACACACACACACACACACACACACACACACACACAAACACACACACACAGACACACACACACACACACAGACCATTTCGCGGGACTTGGTTATTTCGACTCAGGGGACCCCAAAACGTGTATTTCCGTTGAAAACCGGAAGTCGAAATTTTTCACGATCGCAATACTTCCACTTACTATATATTTTATATCTAGGTAAGTGAAAGTAAAAAAATGGATTTAGGCTTTCTTTTCGTATGCAGGTAGTTAAGTAAATGTATATATACCAGAATAGTATTAGCGGATAATGTAATAGGGATAGTGACGACGTAACGAAATCCGAAATGTCTTTTCTCTTCTTCAAAATATCACGAACAGTTTGCTCGCCGATTCCTAATTCAGTGGACAATGTTTTAACACTTTTACCTTTTTCTACTCGGTTTATAATGGTTAATTTCTGTTCAAGCGTTAAATCGACAGGTTTTCTTTTTTGCGAAATTTCGTTAGTTCGTATTTAAATAGAGACTAAATCAAAACTGAGAATATTTTGTTTTGTAGTCAAACAGGCAAGAGTAGGAGTTTCCTAGAAAGACTTGAAAACAATATCGTTCCTCAAATACGAATTGGATTAATAGTTACCGGATACATCTCATCATACGATACCAGCCGTGTTTTTCCATTTATTATTTTATTTCATAATTTCAAAAGAACAATAGATCATTAACCATTGTGTAATCGTTGAAATATTTACGTATTCATTTTTTAAAATAATTAATATACATACAAAATAAATGGCATAAAAATTAAAAACAGCCTATTAAAAAACAAAAAAAGGATGGCTCCCGGAACTCGGGTTAACAGAGTCCCGTATAATTGGGTCCTATAATTTAATTATATTATATAATACAACATAGAAAGTATTAGTTATTTTGAAGCCCTTACCCGTGTGGTATGATAGGGTGAGATTTCCATGGGACTATCAACCATAAAAAGAGCTAAAATATGAGTAATTAAAAGTTTATAAGTATAATAATCATTATAATAATACAATTGACAACTTCCAGTAATAACTCTATGTTTTAGTTATAGCTTCATAAAATACATATCTTAAAGTGCCTACATTAAATTATAAGGTAAAATACAACGGTCTCTGCAGTTCTTGACTAACACTTAAATGTCTTATGAAAGTTTTTAAAAAAAAAAGGTTTCAAAAATCGTTAATTTTTTTTAACTATTTTATAAAAAACATTTTTTTAATCCTATTTTTCCCTCTGAAAAATTCATGATGTGTAGTTAAATTCTTCAAAATACTAAAATATATTTTTTATTATCTACTTATTGTTATTTTATTTTATTTAGTTTTTTCTTACAAGATAAAATAATTTCTTTTAATTTCTGTTAATTATAAAAAGAATATATGAATCACCACTTTGTATACATTTCAATTTTTTAGAAATAATTGTTTTCACTTCTTAAATGATTTTACGATAATATTAAGCTTTTTGAAGGGTCAAGTGTATGAAGATAAGTTATATTTTTTGAGTTATAAGAAAAATCTATTTGAATAAGCTCCATTAACTACAAGGCATATTGTTTACCACCTATAATTGGGCAATTTGTCTGTTTGTGGAATTTTATATGTATAAATAAATAAATATAAAACTTATATAAAATTAAAAAAAAAAGAAGACAGACCTATACATCGTCCATGGGCACCTTTATCAATTTCCTTATAACGAAATATTGAATTATTGTGGATCGAAGAAAGAAAATAATGAAAATATATCACTTTACCTGTTATGGTAGGGTGAGATATTCATTATCATTATCATATATTCATTCCTTAATTCTAATAAATAAATAATTCCACTCATCACCTTAATCCAATCGGGCCCTTCAATATTTCTCCGGAACTTCAGTTATGTCGCAAAGTGTGTTTTTTTATTTTCTACTTCGTTATATGTTTTACTTTAGTCCTAGTACATACAGTCCTTATATTAGTCCTAGGAGCCCCAATCAATTTTGTTTATTCTGTAATTCCCATTGGGGGTGCTATGAGGAGCTGTTGTTCACAGTACCATTCAGGCAGTAGCTTCTGAGCTGTTGACAGAAGTGGTGGTTTTGTGGTAAGTGATTTATGAGTTTTATTCAACTTTTATTGGAGCATGGGGTCTGTGTGGCCCCACCATACCGTTAGTGAAACTTTTTTATTAAAAATAATTGATTTAGTTTCTGTCAAAAATGGCATAATCACAGCGACATTTGATGAATGTTAATGGTCCCAATTTTCTGCAATGGCTGGAAGATGCTTTGAGCGATTCTGGATGTGACCAGGACTTTGATTCAGAATTAGAAAGTGACCATGATTGGAATTCGGAGTTAGATTATGAGACCGATTACAATCAGGAATATATACATTTAGTTAAAAAAACAAAGTTTTACTGTGCTCATTACAGTACACCAATATGTACCGATTGTGCCAAGTGTGTCTGTGAAGACTGCCTATATTAGTGCTTGTGATTTGTATAATTTTTTTTTAATTATCTTTTGTCCAATTTTTTAATGTTCCTCATATAGTAAATGATAAAAATCAATTACTATTCTTTATTTTTCATGTGCTCAAGTCTTAATTTTAATGTTTCATATTTTGTAATTTTCATTTTTATAGTTTTGCTTTTAGTTAAATATACTTTTTTATAAAATAAAAATTTACATTTATTGTGTTATATTCCATTCAGATATCTTCAGGTATGATGTGTGGCTGTAAAAATATTATTTTTATTTTAATTGACATTTACAGGGATTATTTTGAATTAACAAATATTGGAATCCCTGTGACCCCACCTTACTGGTTATGTAACGACTTATGGACCATACCAGTTACGGGTAAAATTTTAAAAATATCAGGGAAGATTTTTCGTCCTACTTTATTCGAAGTAATTTAATGTAGGCTATTACGTACCATGGTGTTTTGGGGAAAAATTTACCGGAATATATTTATTCACTTCCCTAAAAAAGTTAATATTACCCAAGTAACAGCAAATCTTGACTGGGTTAAAATTATTTGTAATTAAAATAAAATTTCTTGAATAATAAACTGTGAATCAGGTTTGTAATGGGCCCTAAACTGAAACATAGGCCATGAAATGGTTGAAGCTATGTTCTCAGAGAGCGGTGAAATGAATTGAGGGAGAAAAATACGCGGGCATAAAATAGACCCGGCCTTTCATGGTGGTTTAATTAAATTGAAGCTGGGTCGAGTTTTACAGCTGCTGGGGGTCGGGAGGACACGCGAACCATGGTATCCAAGAACCCGACTACCACAACCAAACTACCCAACTAACACTCACTACCATTACCCAACTACCGATACAACCCACTGTCGTCGCCTATATTGCTTTTTCAATCATTCCAACTTTGGAGGGGGAAGGCCCTTCCTCTTTTCCGGAAATATATATTTAAAATATTGGACTCCTTAGGAAACCAACAGTTTCGAAAGCTTGAATTTTTTTATTTAAAATTAAATATATTTTATACCTGAAAGGGAAGAAAGTTAAATAAGAAAAGATATTAAAAAAAATAAAATAAAAATAAGTTTCTTTTTCATTTCATTAAAAATATCAGTTAAAGGTCCACCGGACTGTAGTCCTTAGGGTAGACAAACTTTGACAGACTGCAATTACATTACCTTCGTTCTTTAAAATAGAGGAAAATCACTTAATTTAATTAAGATTATGATGTCAGCAAGATGGGAGAGAAAATATTTAAATTTGTTTCATAGCGAATTAAGTAGGTAATATTAAATCTCAATTGATTTAATAATGTATAAAGCAATAAATATTTTTTTATATTTGAGGCATTTTATAATTTAAGGCAAAGATCTCCCATTTCTGATAATTTCATTATTTATTACATGAGAAGTTACCGTTTCGGGGAGCTATGTCACCACCCGCAGAACTCCTATAAATAATATTATTGTTTTTACACAATTTGTCTTAAAATGTAAATAATTGTTAAATTATGTTTTTATTTAATTTTAAATCAATTTTTTTATCTGCGGTGGTCAACATGTCGATTTGATGGCTTCTAGACTTACAATGACTGATATACCATGGGGAAGTATGACACCCAGAAGTACTTCTTTTTTTTCTTAGTTACTATATGACCTATTAAAGAAGGAGATCTCTTATCCGACACCTTTTTAATCTCCTCCTCACGTTTATGGACATTTCGTCTATAGCATTATCGCGTATAAGGACGTTTATATGCCGTCTTAAAATATTTTTTTTTTAGATAGAGATAAATTACGTATACATGGCTGGCATGCCCTTATTAATTAGCATAGCGAAATCATTTGCTGATTGTTAAATGTAGTTGTCAGGAGCGAATTAAAATACGAATCCATAAAACTGAACTTGATTTAAGATTACTAGACCACACTATACATTCATCTCTATAACACTTTATATATAAATAAACTTACATCATATTTTCCTTTTTCACTATTTCATGAGGATCAAATTTTAATAAATTAGAAGGGAAAATAAAATTGGTCACCATCATAATGGAATCGTTTTCATCAAACGACCTTAATATATATATATTCATTAAATAATTTGAAAACATATTTTTCCCTCAATAAATAGCTATTTAAAAATATATGTTTTATTGCTAAGTATGATTCGTTATGTTACTTATTATAATTTATATCACATAAATATAATAAGAGTAGTTACATAGTTTACTTTTAATTATCTCATTCCTGTGGTGTGCCTCGAGATAATCTCTTAAGACCCAATTTTTACATTTTATATTGATACCGTCATATCCTAAGTAATCCTACCTTAAACTATATAAAACGATTAAAAATATTTTTTAAAAACTATAATGGGTCAAAATGTATTCTAATTCTGCTGCAGAACACAAAATCAAGGTAAATCCCCCAAAATCATAACAAAGAAGGTTTAAGATTCGCTTTAAGTCTTTAACATCCTTTCCTTTAACAAGTCTTTAACAAATATCTATAATTCTATTGAACATATTCATGTCCAAAATTGCGCTTCCTAAGACTATTCATCGATGAACGACTACATTAGAGAACTCTTATATCATAGAGTTAAAGAAATGATATTGACTTGATTCTTAGCCCAATTAAATTGTAAACTTAAAAAATTATTTTTGAGTGTAGATTTAAAAAAAAAAAAAATGCAGCTGTTTCGTAGGTTTTGGTTTAAGTCATTGGAATTGTAAAAGAAAAAAATAAATCTTCAAGAAAACTACCCTTATAATTTTTTTTACCCGAAAGATGAAAGATGGAAGGTTATTCTTGCATCTACTAATTTTTTAATTAAAAAAAATATTTTTGATCACATAATTCAGGAAAAATACAGAATTGAAATAGATTTTGTGTTATGTCAATGAAATCTTAAAAAAAGAAAGATGAAATCAGGAAAAAAGGATAGCAAACTATCCTTATCGTTTTTTAATCATGGATTAAAACCAGATTTAAATTCACCATCCTCGAAAGCAGTGAAAAATACGTATATTTTGTTTTTTAGGTGGTGGTGAATTCGATTCTGGCGCTATTTTTGAGTAAACAATTCTATAATGGTAGATTTATTAAAGATTTAGACATTATTTTTTCACAATATAATTAACCAATGATATATACACGCAAAAAAATTCGGTGTGAGAATCATGTTGATATCAATCTCGCAACACAAGATATAAGATAAAGTAATTTAATGTTGTTGTTTTTTCTCGGCTTAAAGAGCCCATTGGTGCGAAGGGAAAATATTTTGTTTTACTAGAAAGCTAAAAAAAAATTGTCATCAAGGTTCGTCAGAGAATCCCCTTTTAATGAATTAGTCAAATATATAATTTAGAGGATATTTATAAAAAATCTATATAACTACTAAACTGTAAATAAGACATATATATTTATATATTTTGATATTAATGCTGAAATATTTTGTTTTCTCATATACAAAAAAACTGATCTAGACTGATAGAATTGTATCTATTCGAAGAATTCCATCTATTACAAAGATCCTGCCATCGTACCAGGGGAGGCTTTCCCTGTTTATTGCTGATATTAAAGTCGAGGCTGGCTGTAGTAGATATATCTGTCGCCAAGAGGGGCCAATATATCATTGCCCCCTTATCGACAGTTATGGCTGCTAAAATTATAGGATTGCGGTCGGATAAAGACCATGGCACCCTTCCAAATGTTTACCGATCATCTACAGATCCTGGAGATAACCCACGGCTGAATAATACATGGCTCTGCTACATGTAATAAGTCATCTCGTGGCTGCCGCTTCCTTCCGATAAATTTAACTCTCTCGGCCGTTGAGCCCTTAAAAACACCACTTAGTTTTTGGGATGTTATTGTTTTGGTTTCTTCAGCGGCACAGTTCTTAAAGGGGGAAACCGGATAAACGCGAGGGAAAGAGAAAAATCGTAACTTGATATACCCCGCTGCTTTACAAGAGTTAAAGTTATGCACTTTTCAAAGATATGATGAAATGGCATAGTAATTATCTGAGTATAAAACGAAAAAGGAATTACTAACAATCACAAAACATGTATGCCGATTCAATAAACGAAAGACATATAAAGATTCGAGAGATAAGAGAAAAACCCGAGCAATCTGGGATCAGAGTACTAATCAATGGAGGAAAGCGACGAACATGATAGTTCTTATGGAAACTGGTTAATCCATATCTAAGGATATCATGGCGAGGAGGTTGAGATAGGACATGTTGCTGGAAGATTCTACATAACAATTCACCCACAATAGTAGGCAAGGACTTCGTGGTATGACAAAAGAGTAGATGGATAGACAGATTCAAGCAAGACGCTGCAGGGCTTCTCTTAACAAACTGTAAATAAGAAGTAATATAAAAAAGGTATAAAAAACCAATAGGCGCTCTAGTCGAGTACACCAATAAAACTTATCTTGAATACTTACTTCTATGTTCTCAAATTCTTAATCTAATTTTTAAAAAATACAAATTTTAGTAAGTTTTTAATCTGTAATTGATTAAACCACACACACACACACACATGCGCTTATGCTTCCTAACCTAAAATATGCATTTAGGACCTCAAAAGTTTCGTATGATGGTATGTTCAATAACGCTTTGTCAATTAGATATTCATGCCAAAAGATTTTCATAGTTCTAATTACAATAAGTAAAAAAAAAAACCTATGAAGTATCTTCAAACTACTTCTACATTGCTACTTTCCAACTACTTTACTAATAATAGATAATGACAATTAAAATTAAATATACCGTAAAGAGAAGTAAAATAAATCATTGCAAAAAAATAAACTAGCACCATTTCAGCGTCTTCATGAGGCACATTGATGCAAACGAGGGTAAAAGCCTCAAAAACCTGATAAATGGCACTAACTATGAGCTATATAGAAGTACTTTCGTTATATTCCAGATGTGGTATGTTTTGGTGTTCTTATTGTTTATAATATGAATACTGAAATGGCAGCAAGGGACACAACACGATTTTAACGTATTTCAAATAATGCGAATTGAAAGTAAATTAAATTTAATCATATATTTTTTATTAAATTTAATATTAATTTCAACATTACAAAGA
The DNA here is from genome assembly GCA_911387785.2 of Aelia acuminata. Lineage (NCBI taxonomy): Eukaryota > Metazoa > Arthropoda > Insecta > Hemiptera > Pentatomidae > Aelia > Aelia acuminata. The sequence goes on from OU426982.1 coordinate 35,224,177, forward strand.
AGTGTTCATACTTAAACAGAAGAAACCAAAACAGATGTTTATTTTCGTCAATTAGGAACAAGTTCTAGAACAGTCTGGAATGGTTAGAATGATTTCCAAATATTTATATATAATGAAACGTTTTCAGAGGTAGAGAATGTTGGATTCCAGAACAAATAAAAGAGAGCTATGTCCTAGCGAGTCTGTCTAACCTCGTCCAGCGAAGTAATGCAGTTACTTTCTGTTCACTGTTACGTCGCTCGAGAACTATTATGTGCTAACATTATTTTATTGACATCATTTTAATTTTAGGCATCAAAACCATACTTTCTATTAAAACAAATACCTGAAATAAGGTTAGCTATTTTCTACAAAGTCAACATTACTGAATCCGTAAAACTGATAGTTCTGCATTCAAATGAACTTTATTTGATCGCAACGCCACTGTTTAAATGTTTTTTGTTGGTGATTTTTTATATAGTATAGCTATAGTATTTCCGCTGCTATTAGTATGAACATGGCTTCGCTTCCTTAACTTACAACTTCCATCCTACCTAGACAAGCTGAATGTTTCAGAACAAAAAAGAGGGAGTACATTTCACCCGGACCGCTACTACAGGGAAGGGAGCTAGATGCAAGAGAAAAGGGAGCAGATTCGCCTCCCCTCCCAAGCTCCCTGTTTACAGTAACAGTAATTAGAGCGCTAACATGTCCGGCTTTGCTTGTTGTACCTGCGGCCCTCGTTACAAAAACCAAAGCCGGCCCAAGGGCATTGTTATCGTCCGGGCTACACAGGCCCTTGTTAGGGCTTTTCTCTGATTCAGCTCCCTCCCACTTTCGAATTAAAATATTAAAATAATTTAGTTTCTAAAAAAACACCTTTTTTTTTTTTTACTTTATCTGCAGATTTAAACCCTAAGTTCATTAATAAAATTATTTTGCAAAAGATCCAATCTTTGCTTTGAATTCTATATCTTCATAAATAAGGAAAATATATAGGTAAGTGAAAGTAAATAAATAACGATTAAAGATTTCAGTACGTATGATAAATTCATTGTAATACTGTCATTTAAATTAAAATTTTCAAATATAATACAGTTTCCCTTGATATTGCAAGAAAAAATACAATCCGAAAGTCACACAAAGAAGCTTCTAATTAACTCGTACCAACAAAGTTTGGTGCTCACCGCAGGATGCGCTCTTTTCCTGGTTGGGGAAAAGGAAGACGCGGTATTCTGAAACTGAAAAATCATAATAATGAATTAACACCGGGTCTAACCTCGTCGACGAACAGTTTGTTTTAAGGCACTGTCCTGCTTATATAAATAAGAAACTGACTTGAACATGTAATTTGTCAGTACGCCATCGTGTTTGAGAGTAGCGCTTGTCCGGTTTTGAGTTAGTTACGATAAGCTTATAAACCTTCTTTTAGCTTTCTTGTGGCTGAGTTTTTATCTATATTAAGATAGATAGCAGACACCATGTCAGCCTTCTTTGTAATGAAAATAGTTGTATAATATCTTTGTTCGCTCAACTTTCCATTGTAAATGGTGAAAAATTGCTGTTCGTAGTACGCGGGTACGGAAAAGGTTCGCGGATTTTCTGTTTATCAGGTGGTTCGACGCGGTGTAAAGCTACCTTAAAGGGCAGCCTACATAGATAGGTACTGCGTGTAGCTTGGTAATTCATAAAAGTCTAGACGCACTCTAACCGCCCTAAGTCCTTCCGGGCGGAGATAGGCACTTAACCCATGATGCTCGAAATATTATGACCAGAACAACTTAGAAACACTGTCGTTTCCGTCTACATTCGACTACTCGAACTTGTTCGGTCTAATTAGTAACAGTGAGTTCTTAGCCAATTCTACAAAGAGAAGCCGCATAATTTTATTAATACCAAAATCAGTTAAATAAAAACCCTTTCTTACTTAAATTCAGTTAAAGTAGTACTACTATTTCATTTTCTTTCCTCTTATCCGTGGATGTGAGGTTATGAACAATCGCGGATATAAAATATAAAATAGCTAGCGGGCTAACTCTGAAGTACCAAAATTTGTAATTTTTATAGGAAAACAAAAAAAAGCTTTCACTAAATATCACATTAGAATAGTCTTAAGGAATACTAATCATTATTTTTTTTTTCTTTTTCTTTAGATATTTTAAGTTTTTTAATTTGTTGCAGGTATTAGGTGGCTAATTTAAAATCAAGGTTTTTCTTAAAAAAACATATATCCCTTAAGAGCTTTAGCATGTTTTAAGTTAGTAAAATTGTTTATAAGATATATGAAATGCTTATATATTTTTTATTTGATTATTAACAATGAAGCCATATATTGGACAAGAAATAAGTTCTAACCCCTTCCCCACGTTGTCTATATAGGAATATTGGAAGTGTGGACAGGTGTCCAATATTTTTCTACCTTGCATATTCATAAAAATAATTCATTGAAAATGATGAATCTCAATTTCAATGAACATCTCAATTTGAAAAAAATAAATATATAACGTTTAATTTTTTTTTTTTGGGACTCTCACAAGAATAAAAATGTTTTACATTAATAAGCTAAGTAGAAGTAAAATTAAAATAACAAATAAATAAATAAATAAATGGTTAAACATTTATCTTACCGCAACAACCCAAGAAGATTGTCGGGCTCAGGGCTTGGGTAGAAAGGTCTGTATCAGGCCTAAGGTCGTTCAAGAAGGTGACAAAGCCAGGATCACACCCAACCGCAAGGTTTTACCCTAATTAAGGGTACTCACTTTATAAAGGCTGGGTTTCTCCCTAGGTTTAGCTCCCGACCCCAAAGTAAATCCCACAGCTTATATAACTAAATAAATAATTGTCTGCCTCAACCGGACTCGAATCTCGGTTTAAATTAGAGAGTGAAGCAAGCAAAAAATAGGCATTGAATTATTGCATTTATTTGTATGAAATCGAAAGCCAACTTATCAAATGTAATACGCGCAAAATCAATTTCTTATGTTTAATAGTTTTGGTTGAATAAACGTTGTAATTTTCCTGATTTATTTCTGACTAAGTGCGCAAAACATCATTATCATTATCATATAAAAGGGAAGAATATACTAGTTCAACAGTTCAATTATGAGTAGAATAAAATATTCATTTAAACTAAACAATTTATATTACTTTTAGTAATTATTATAGAATACTTATAGAATTATTAGAAAAATCAAAAGCTCGACAACTTAAATGAGACCTGTTATATCTAAAAAAAGTGTTGAGCCAAGCCTGTTGAACATTTGATCTACCTGTTGAGGACGTGACATGTTCAATGGGAAACAAAACAGCTGAGGAAGCACTTTGGTTTTTTATAGCTCCGCCCCATTAATAAAGTTAGAAGCCTTGCGTGTTATCGGTAAAATACACGAACTCACGTAAAATCTTTAATCCGGAACGAGGGTTCAACTAAGTGAAGGGTGTTTTTAGTTTTAGTATCAGATTAAGTAGTGTATGAATTATAGAGTGATTAAATAAAACTAATTATAATTAATTTGTTACTAGAAGCAAGAATTAAGTTATTATAGATTACTATAAATGAAAAATGGGTGGCCGGGATGGCCGAGTGGACAAGGGCGCTTGCAATAGGTAATTAAAGTTAAGCAACGTCCATCGTGGTTAGTACTTGGATGGGTGACCGCTCCATTCGGGTGACCGCCCACCAATGAACCCCACGCAGTCCAAGTTTTGCACCACCCCCGGGTATGTGAGGCCCGTGAGCCTATTGGAGGCGACTCAAACCGACCGGGCGTAGGAGTGATGAACCTTCCCCGTGTATCTCATCGAGAATCGTGGTGTGGTTCTCCAGGATGTCAGTAACCGCCCCGAGGTTTGGTTCAAGGACGATGTGCTTCAGGGAAAGAAATATAGGTCCTCGGGGCCTGCTGACTCTGAGCTACCATAATACTGGGACACTTACAAGTTTGTCACTGCCCTTGAATCCGAGAGAGCTGACGCCATCGGTGGGAAGATCTCTGCCAAATTGGTCCCAATGGGATTGGTATGGAGCTATGGGCAGTCTGCCACTGCACCATGGTGACCATGGCTTGCAGCAACGTGAGGTTTGGGCTATCCCCTTCAGGCTGTCTGTTCTCCCGCAAGCAACAAATGTCTGCAAGAAGACCACCCTGCGCGGCCAAAGGTCTCATTAGGCCTAATGCGCCAACCGAAAAAAAAAATTAATTATATATTTCAATAATTCCGCATCGATTAACTGTACCATATATACAATCGTGAAGAATTTTATTTTTAGTTCAAAAGATTTAATAGTTCAAGTTGATTTATAATCAACAATGAGGAAAAATAATTTGGGCCTGAGTCTCTACTACTATATATTTTATTTTATATATTACATACGTTTCGACATCCATGGCCGTCTCAGTGTCTAACAATAATTGCTGCATCATACTACGTTTCTTATTGTAAACCGAAAAGGTTGATTGAACATTGCAAAAAAAAAAAGTATCTACGGCTCATATTAAATTATATACACATTTATACATAAAGGCGTTAATCATATATACAATTTTTAAATATTTTTATTATAAAAAAATATAGTCCCTATCCGGGATTCGAACCTGTATTTCCGATCACTAGTACATCGCACTGTACTAGCAGGCTGTACTAGTAGGCACGCTGCCGCTTTTGCCATCAATCACGACCAATTCAATCCATTCCCTTCAATGAAACCCTTTCTCTCCGAACTCGAAATATACGGACTATTCCCTCAATTAGTAAGCGAGCACAAAAATAAATCCTCATTGCATCCAAAGCCCAGTTTTCAAAAAAATGTTTGCCTATATATCCTGAACGAGAATCGATATAAGGTATTTACGGCTCATAATAACTTGTGTGCCCAGGTATGCATTAAGGTGTAAATCATATATAAATTTTTTAAATATTTTCATTATAAAAAAATAAAGGCCTGTCGGGATTCGAACTCGTATTTTCGTATCACTAGTACATTACGGCTCGCTGTAATGTACTAGTGACCATCACTAATTTTTGGGTGGTACCAAGTACTCGAATTTCTCTGTCCATTAGTGAAGTCAAATCCCTTATAAACTTTTTCTAAGTTGAATAGAGGTCAAGAATTTCGAAGAACTCAGACAGAAGTAAATGGATAGGAGAGAAGGATCTTGGGGGTCAAGTCAGTTGTCCAAGTCCTACTTGGCAAGATTCCACTAGCTAAAGCTCTGATGCTACTTGATGACTATTCTACAGGTATTCGTTTCGGCTTTTCCCATACCCTCACTACTTCGATCCTGATGAATTTTCTGATATCTGGCAAAAGTTCGAATTTCTTTATATGATGATTTATTTTTACTTTTTCAGTTGCACGCATATAAAATATATAGTTAGGAAAAGTATTACGATCATGAAATATTTCGCCTTGGGGGATTGAACTAAAATTGACGCTTTGTAGTCCCCTAACCTTCCACGTCCAACTAACTCAATCCCACAAAAAGGTTCGGTTGTAGATCTGTCGGATTAGCATAAAAACGTAATTTGTATGAAACTAAAATTTAGTTCTTGGGGAAATTATATGCCTTTAATGTGACTAAAGGTTTCATCAAAATTGAGCAATCAGAGGATGAACTTTATTCCATAAAGGTAATCACATTTTTAGGTTTTTCTCAAAAACGGCTCAAACGATTTTGATTAAACTCTTAATCGTCAAAGAAATGCTCTCATAGAGTCTAAATAGAGAATATACAATAATATTTCGTTAGTTAGGCACTTCTTATTTAATAAATTTACAAAATAAAAAAATAAAGTGAATATCCAATTCCTAATTCTAATAAAAATAATATAAATAAAATATTTGAAATATGTAGAATAAAAATAAAAGTTTATGAACACTTTGTAACAATCACTATGTCTTTGTTTGTTTAACGTCACTTCATGCCACTAAGGCTAATCGGAAGATACTACAGTTTGTCTATCCAAGTATAATTAGGAGAGGGATCCTTAGCGAGTACATGCCCATACATACATATGTACATGCGACAACATTTTTTTTTTTTTTTTTTTGGCACCAAGATTTGTTATCAAATCCTATTTCGCCAAAAAGGACCTTCATTTGTATTTTCCCTTCGTATGTTCATTGTAGTTGACCTCTCACATAATTAACTCTCTTTAATAGAAGTACTGAGGAAATCTAAAAGGACCATACATTTTTGGTTTGTAAACATTTTTATTTTTTTTTTGTTGGGAAAGTATTATTAACTTTGAATATAGTGGTAAAAGGTTAGTTAACCATCTGATTTAAAGTAATAGAAAGTTTTTTTTTTAAATGTTCCCTTATGCTGTTATGACTAATTGGATTATGCTCCCGAGTGTGTCATAAATGTTGCCTATCCAGGTTTAACGAAGTTCCTGACGTCGTATAGGCTCGGTACATCCATTTGCCACCCTACCCAAGTGACGGCATAGCTAAGACTTTTTACTCCTATTTAAAAAATCCTAGGGCCACTGTTGAACGAGAACCCACGACCTTTAGTATTGCTTGTTGCTACGGTAACCACTACACCACAGGTGACCCCTCAACCAACATCTATAAATGTAAAATATGCTAAAGAAGGTATTTAGTTTATTCGTTTATCTTTTTTTCGAAGACCAGTTTAAGAATCCTCTGAAATATATATATTCATATTTATTTTCTGAACAGGATATTGAGTGATTGTCAGTTGAGTTCAATGGAGTAAGTAAACCTTTGAAAGGGAAAATATTGAAACTTCATAAGGAAAAGAAGAGGAGGTGAAGAGGAAAAAAATTCCCATCGGCCGTTATAAAGGTATTTATGCAGGGAGGCCTCCTTTAATGTCTTAGCTCGACTAGAAAATCAGATTTAATTCATTCACCACTTCCATCCTCCTCAGCGACTCCACCTCCGATGCTCTCTAATACACTTGAAAGGGAAATTTATCTTGGAATCTGCCCTTTGAAGTTCAGAGATTGCTCACTGGATTTTTCCTGAATGCCGACGGCCCAGGATCGAGGCCCCTTTCATACAAATAAGTTTATTTTCCGGATATAACTCTCCTTTCCATCTTAAGGTTTACACAAGTGCCTAAGAAGGAATCTGATCTTGATCTACGCCGAGGCTCGTCCCCTCCAAGGAGCTGTTATTCTTCTGTTTTTAGGGTTTTTACAAGGGAAGGAGAGATACCCTCTTTACATAGCCCTTCTAAATAATTCAGAAGAAGCAGTCCCTTCAAGAAGAAAATCTAACCTATGAGTATTTACTGCAGGGGTCGCCCTTCCGCTGCCTTTGATGAATTACGTCTACCGGATCCTTTTTTTTTTTTCTTTAAGTGCCTCATGCAATATTACTCGCGATGATACTTCTTCCTTCAGAAGTTTTTGTTTGAAATAAGCATTACTCAAGAAGCAATTGAAAAGGAAAAATGCTTGCATTCTTCTTCTTCTCCTTCTTATATTACCATTTTTACTTTAACTGGAAGTAGAGTTGTTAAATATTTGATATTGACTGATTTTAATTCTTTCTTAAAATACTTTAACTGACCTTCTTTTAAGGAAAGAGTGAACAGGTATGGGATTGAATGTGGAAGCTTGATTTTTATTTTAAGGTTTTTCAATAACTGCTCAACCAACTTTTTCATGTTTTAATCAGTGAAAACCACTCTAAGATTATATCATATTAATTTTAAAAACATATTAAGAAGGACATATATTAAGCTTTATTATCCCAGATAAACCTCTGAAGAATTTTCTTTAAGCTGCTTTTACTCATAAGCCAACGAAGTTTTAGTCTTAATATTATAAATTTTCTTTTCTATTAATTGATAATTGAAGCATTGAAATGCATAAGGGTATAAGTGCCTTAAGAAATTTGTACAAAATTGATGTGACTTATAACCTCTAGGGTGAACTACGTTCAGTGCTTACACCCATGCCCTTTTCTAACAACAAAACATTACTTATACCCATTTCTGAAGAATAGCTTTGGCACATATAAAAATTGGGCAAAAAAAATCTTTATTTTATATTTTTGGCACTTAGACCCTTAAGCGTGGAAATGCTTCAATTGTCCATTGAATTAGGGCATCAATCCTTCAGTATCGACTATTTAAAAATAAAAATATATTCTTTAAAAATAAATTATTATTTACCTAATATTGCTTTAAGCCTTTCTTCCAATAGTTTTTCAATGGTACCTGGATTTTTTATTTTATAATACCTACTAGCTAGGGTGCCCGGCTTCGCTCCGGTAGTTGTGTGGTAGTTTCAATAACAGAAAGACTTTACAATTAAAGGAAATATAGAACAATATTAGCAGTTTCTTGAAACTTTTAAGATATTATTAATATTAAAATTCGAGATCTGCAGAGTCCACCCAAATAAGGAACCCTATACACTGTAAAGGGGGTTGAAAATGGCGAATAAACAATTAATTTTGCTGCAACTTTGTCAAGTCATGCATCGTTTTTTATGGTTTCTGTGATTCTGAATCCTATATTTCTATATTTCCTATATTTCTTTTTATCCTATATTTCTTTTTATCCTGAACTATGAGGGGTGATAAAATCTTATTGAAAAAATGCTGTAATTGGAGTTAGTCATTTTATCAACTGGAATGCTCATCATACATAGTAATAAAACCATTTTTCATAATTGCATACAATAAGAACACTTCAAACTTTTTATTTTCGATTTATAATCAGTCAATTCAGCTCTTCTTTTTTGCTTTATGTCTGTTTATTTCGCTCACTGTACTACTAAAAAATGTTCAGTCATATTGCATTAAATTTACTTAAGTAGATGTTATATATTGATTAAATATAATGTATAAATCAATTAACCTTCTTATGAGAAAATTAATTTTGTAAGGTATCCATTCGGTTTTCTAATTGATTGCAGATATGTAAAATCATTATTTCATTTAGAAAGTAATGGTGAAACAATTTAAAAAGAACAGCTGAAAAAATATTTAACCTTTACAAACTGAACGGAATGAATGAACAATAAACATTGAGTGCAACGCACCCTAGCGCTTCCTGGTAGCCTGGAGCTCGAACCACATTTTTCATTCATAACCTCGTATCTCAATCTCAGAGAGGCTAATTAAATGGTGCGAGAGTCTTAAAATTCCAGTCCTTTTCTCTTCAATTTTACACCCTTAAGAGAAAAACAGAAACCTTCTTCTCCGTTATGGGTTTTATAGCAACACGCTGACATAACTCTCTTAAACGTGCGTAGAGTCGTTTTTGAGCCTTTTCGGCACGCACATTGTACACTTTGTTTTATAATATATATTGATTATGATAGAATAGGTATACTTTTATTTTCTCAATAAATAAGTATTTACCCTTTTTTTTTTGTTTATAAATTCTCAAGTATATACAATTACACAACCAAGCTTTCAGTGCTGAACACCATATACATCTAAAAAATCTTCAGCTAAGAATAAGGTAATACTACACTAACAGATAACGTATATTGCAAAAATTTCGTATCTTTTCAATTTTTTTTTTTTATGAAGAAGTTGACTGTTTATAAAGCCGTTATAGATTACTCATCGCGAAATATTTCCTTGCAACCCTAAATATATATTATATACCATTATTTATTTATAAAAATGAATAAATAAATACATAGCATCGATTAAAAATGTAGACTAAGAATGTAGACAGTGTAAATATCAGGTGCAAAAAGGGATTCTTCTATGCCTAATTTGTAAAACACGGATATTCCAGAGAAGGGACCTACTCATAAATTATAATTTATGTCTTCTTCCCTCGGTAATATAAAATATACAGCCTCATAAATTTGCTTCACTACAAAATAAACCATCTGTAATTCTCCTACCGGTAAATTTATATTTGTGTTTATCAACGTGTTTCCCCATGTTTTATCAAGTCGATTACTGAGTTCGATCCTGTTGTCAAACGTAATGAATTAATCGTTTGTCATTTCTTTATTTTCCAAAAGCTAAAAAAGTTACATTTAAAAATTTTAGGGAAATCTAAAGAAGTGAACTTACATTTTAGAATATTTTACATATTTTAATACCGTTTCTTCATACTTATTTTAACCAGATAGGGTAAATCGGACAGTTATTGACACCCTCAAGACTGCATTTCTGTGACGAAATTAAATAAAAACCTTTTTATGAAGGGATCAAATTGAAACTTCCAATAGCTCCTCTTTACCATATCTATATTTATAAAGACTCAAGAAGGTTTTTTTGGGTCTAAAATTTAAATAGTTTTACCTATTGGCAGTATTTATTGTAAAAAGTGCAAAAAATAGTCATTGACACCCTTTGGATTTAATTGTGAAATCATCCCTATGCTTAGTTTGCTAAACACTTACCTCATACATGACTTAGAGGACTTGTTTACTTATTTCTTTAAGTTAAAGAGTGTCAATAACTGTACGGTTTAACCTACTATGAGATTTTTTTATACATTCAATGAAATCAGGTAGAATTTTGAACCTGGCTCCTAAAGGTATAAAAATTTTACATTTCAAATAAGAATACCACACAAATTTTAATGACGGAGAAGGTACTATGGGAATGAAGAGTTCATATATGCTTGACTAACATTGTGACCTCCAGGGGCCGGGATGGCCGAGTGGATAAGGGCGCTTGCAATAGATAATCAAAGTTAAGCAACGTCCATCGTGGTCAGTACTTGGATGGGTGACCGCTCCATTCGGGTGACCGCCCACCAATGAACGCCACGCAGTCCAAGTCTACCCCCACCCTCGGGTATGTGAGGCCCGTCAGCCTACTGGAGGCGACTCACACCGACCGGGCGTAGGAGTGATGAACCTTCCCCGTGTATCTCATCGAGAATCGTGGTGTGGTTTTCCAGGATGTCAGTAACCGCCCGGAGGTTTGGTTCAGGGACGGTATGCTTCGGGGAAAGAAATATAGGTCCTTGGGGCCTGCTGACTGAGCTACCATAATCCTTGTACCTAGACCAGTTTGTCACTGTCCTTGAACCCGAAAGAGCTGACGCCATCGGTGGGAAGGACACTGCCAGATTGGCCCCAATGGGATTGGTTATGGATCTATGGGCAGTCTGCCGCTGTACCATGGTGACCATGGCTTGCAGCAACGTGAGGTTTGGGCTACCCCCTCCAGGCTGTCTGTACTCCCGCAAGCAAAACAAATGTCTGTAAGAAGACCACACTGCGCGGCCAAAGGTCTCATTAGGCCTAATGCGCCAACCGAAAAAAAAAAAAAAAAAAAAAAAAAAAAAAAAATCATTGTGACCTCCAAGCTTCCAATCATCACTTATAAATCGCTTTTCTTAGAGCATTTTTTTTTTTTTTTAATTTTTCTTTTTTCTTTCTTGTTATGTTAACCTAAACTAAATCTATATTTGAATCAGTCGTTCGAGAAACCCAGCATGTCCAAAAAAGATTTTCGTTTATTTTATTTTTGAACTCCTTCAAAAAACTTGCATTCCATGAGATAACGGCCATGCACAGCTGATCTATTGGCTTTTATAGACCTTTTAGATAATCATTGTCATAAGAAACTCGAAAAATCCCGGACATTGAAAATTATGTTCCTGTAACCTAAGAAGTAAGTACATTTTGGCGTAATATTTTTGATTGGCCTATCAGTCTCAGAGAACCTAAAAAAGATTTGAATGAAAAACCATACATTTGAATCATCCCTCTTTCAACCTTATATATGTATATTAATTTCCAAAATATATTGTTTGTAACAATCGTTGGTCTTTTATAATCAAGAGAAATCCTACATGCCCAAAATAACATTTATTTTTCATATCTATCGAATGAACATAGATTTATCAAATCATGAAAAATGCAATCTAAGTTGGAATATGTGTCGGAGAAAATAATGAAAGTTAAGTAAATCTCTTAATGCAAAAATAGAAACGTTTTTTTCACTTTTCCAATCATTTGAATTTGTGAACATGTCGAGTTCTTTCGAACGATCGATTTATTTATAAAGTGATTTATTTATTTTGTAGTTTACTTCTCATAAAATCAACACTATGTATCAGAAGTATTAGGTATACCTAACAGGCTTATAAATTTTTGGTCAGTAAAATTTTTTATTCTTTTTTGAGGGTTAAAGTACTATTAACTTTGAATATAATGGTTGAAGATTAGTTAACGATAGGAATAAAATTATTGGAAATGGCTGGGAGTGCGACCGGGAATAATAATACTTCTATGTAGATAATGCAATGCAGGGCTGAAATATAAATAAGATAAAACCAATAACAACCATATATCAAAACGAAATAAAACGTAATTTACATCCTTTTGACATGATTTTGTTCATAACTTAAATACGAAATAATTTGGATATTATCTCTGATTAGATCCCACATTTCAGCCCTAGAAAAAACATTAAAATCGTGTTAAAAATATAACAAGTGTTAAAAATAGCAATTATTAAATTTAATATTTACATATTAATATAATTCTTGTGGATTAGGTACACCCTAAACCATTTCATTATATAATTTTAAATATACGTTGGCTCATCACCTATTTTCGTTTTTGTTTTTTGTTTCTTTAACGTCCATGTATGCTGCTATGGCTAATCGGACGATGTTACAGTGGTAAATTTTGCCTATTCAAGTATAATTACAATAGATATTTTTAACGAGTACCCATCGTACATGCCCTGGACCTCCATTTAACGTGCCATCCGAAGGACTGCATAGCCAAAGAACCATGTATGGGCAACTATAATCCGCGACCTTCTGTGTAGTAATCACCTATGCTAACCACTGTACTACAGATATCCTCTTGGATAAATGATGGTTGACCGGATATGTAGTATGTATGAGAATGGTACGGGGTGGCGGTCCAACAACTACAAAATAGTATTAAACTATTTTATTGTGGCCAACGTTTCGACCCAACAATGTGGGTCTTCTTCAGGGCTAAATAAACAAGACACAGATTTTTAATTTTTTTTTTTTTTTGTCTGTGTCTTGTTCATTAAGCCCTGAAGAAGCCCTGCATTGTTAGGTCGAAACGTTGGCTACAATAAAATAGTTTAATACTATTTTTAGTTTTTGGACCACCACCTCCCAGTATTTACATTGTAACGTGAAACGAAAAAAAACCTACCATTGAAAAGATATTTTGGAACGAACTGTCGTGTTGTCCTGGAACGTTCTGATTAAGACTATAAGGAGCAACGGACTGGAAATACTCTCTTGCTCTAAAGCTAGAATCTTTTTCTTTTTTTTTTGTGTTACTATATCGTTAAAAGTTGATACATTTTGTGACCTTGAGGATAATATCAGTATTTATTGTTTGGCTGACATGTTAGTTATAATTTTCCTTTCATAAAAATGATTTGAACTCTCATAAGTGTTACAATATTTTGTTTTTCAGCCAAGCAATTCTGAAATTTTTTTTTGCAGAAACAATTTTTTATTTACTTTTTCAGCGGAAAAGAATGTCCACCAGCCCTAAGTTTTAAAGTGTTTCGTGGAACCCTTATTTTTGTTTTTGGAAAAGGAATACCGAATCTATATTTGCTCAAGTTATGTTCTTGTTTATTTATTTCTCACCTAGAATTAACACTAAGCACTTAACACTTCTGGTCTTGGTTTTGCGAAGGAGGAGGTGTGAAAACGCATTTGGAATGCAGCGGATTGAGACATTAGCGGCAATTGAGATAGTTTCAAAGACGAGGGTACGTGCTCCTTTTTCTGTAATTGTGGAGGCGGCGGTATGTGGGGCGGCCGGTATGCTGGGCAGGTGTGCCGCCACAATACCTCCCCGCATTCCCTCCCTGTCGTCCTCTTTAGTCGCTCAACCGTGTCTGTCTTCTTTTATCAACCTCCTCCACTTAGCCTTTTCACAATTCAACCTATGCGGTTGAATAACAACGTTTTTTTCCTGTTTTTTTTTTTATATTTTATATTGATGAAAATTAACTAAACGGTTTCATTCTATATTTCAGGCTACTCTTCTAACACTTGGGTCTTGTTTGTTCCAGGTCTACATGTATAAAACCAAGGGCGTCCGAAGAAGGCAATAGAGTGCAGATCCCCCCCCCCCTTGAAAATAACAGAAACAAAAACTACCAATTAAATAAATTCTTATTCATTTACTGTATTTATTAAGTTTTATATTAACAAATGTCACTATGGACATTGAATCGAACTGTAACACTTCTGTGGGATAACAATATTTATTAAACGAAAATATAACAACAGTTAATGCCACACGTGTTATAAAAGCACAAAGATTAAATCAGGTTACAAAAATTTTCACTTAGTAACACAAATCATATGGCTTGAGCTTCACGGTCAAGGCAAAGACTAAGACTTACTGTCCAGTCACTCGCTCCTTAAGTATAGTCGTAAATGGACTGGTCTGGAAGGTTCCAGACCAACGTCGAATCATCGACGCCTTGAACTCAATCATAAACACGTGCTCTAACGGTTCACTCCAATCACTAGTTCGTTCCAACAAAAGGTTAGGAATTTTAAACCATATATTTTTTTTATTTAATTACTGATTTTCAGTTTCGTATTATGGAATAATGTTAATTATGAATCATATGATAGGTTTCACTGAGTAAAACTACTACAGGCAAAATAACTGGTTAGTAACTTGTATCCATAAAAGCAAAAAGACTAAAACGTGACCGCAGGTTTTACATTTAACCCTAAACGGATAGGAATTTTTTTGAAATTGGACCACAAATCGCTTTTCGGAGGCAACCACTCTTTATCCATCAGGGCATAAAGAGTGAGCATTTCTGGTTTAGATTATACTTATTATTTTGAATGCAATTCAATATAGATATTGCTTCAACGCTTGCTCGACTATGTGTTTTTGGTGTATCCGAAGTATAAAATAACGATCCAAAAAAATATATGAACAGTTAAAACTATAAACAAACAACAACGATAAAGGATATAACAAAATCATAAATCTATTATAATTAAAAAAACTATATAATTTTCCTCTACTTATTTTTATAATTATATATTTTAAACATAAGCAACAACCGTATTAAAATAAAAAAATTTTCCTCTGAAAATTTGGAAAATGTATGTATTTTCACAACACATCCTTAGTTAAATTCTCCATATTTAAGTCTGCAGTTAACTATGATTCCATCATAACAAGTTACGAAAATTAATTTTGTTTATTCAGCATTTGATGCCTCGAAGGCATTTGCTGCCTCCAGGAAACGCTTTGTTCATAAAGGGGATTCGGAAATCCAGCTTCCAATCTTTGTTGTTTGGTAATGACTAAGGAAGCTCTTCATATCCTTAGCATGGAATCTACGACGAAAAGGATAATGAAGGATGTTAGGGTTTTGAAAAGGGGCCGATGGAAAGGACTTAGCGAGCCTTGAACCCTCCCCCCCATCCTATAAGTAAAGAAGGATACTAAAGCCCTAGAGGAGCTTATTACCGACGGGACGCGGACCCGGGACCTGAAAGCGATGGGGGGGCTGGCAATAAGACTGAGGAGGAGGCGAGGGAAATTGCTTTCAGTCGCACTCGCGATGGGGGGGGGGGAGGGCTTTTTCACGCCCCCTGGCTTTTGGCGGTTCTCGGAGATAGATTCGGTTATAACGTTCACCGAAGGAACACCATGCCATCATCCGATTAGCCCCGATCGGAAGATCGAGTTGGCCGATCAGCATTACATCGCTACAATGCCTCTTTGATATTATTTCTACTCCAGCTGTTCTTTAACAGAAGATTTCATCCGGCTTATCTGGCAGATTTGTCTGAGCGAAGAAGAAGATTCGTTCTTCTCGATTTATTTAACTACCCGATTGAACCAGACCAGGGAATAAAAGTAGGAAATGGGTAATTTCACCATAATCTATTTTATAAGTTTATGACCCTAGAATGGCTTTATTTAATTTACAAAACCACAAAATTACTCACTTTGGAAAATAACACAAAGAACATTCACACTCTGACGAGATATCCCCACCCGTTTATATCGGCCATCATCAAATACCTCAACACATACAAAGCACGGTATTTTGCACTAATATTTGACAGAAATAAGGCTTGAGGCCTCATGTCAAAATTAAAAGACCGTCATTAAACTAACACCTGAAAAAACTGTACTCACTATTTTCCAAATCATCAACATTGAAAATCAGACAGAAAGTTAATACATACACATATTTACTGAAACCTATATAGGCATAAGGCTCATGCCTTAAAATGACAATATTACAGCAGTTTATATCAAGTTTGATGATCGTCGCTTATAAAAAACAAAAAAAGAAAAAAGGAAAATTTAATTTCATTAGTTGTAAACTTGATTTAATATTTAATATTATATTTTTCTGATTAGATAATATCTAATCATTAATATTAAAATATAATTAATATTATTAACAAATAAATAAATCGATTAATATAAATATAAATATAATATCGATTGATATGAGGAAATCGAAAATTAATATTATTAATTTTCGGAGCATTGTCGCATCAGCATAACACCTGTAAGTATACCTTTCTTTTAATTGACTGTATGTCTTGTTGTTATTATCTAAGGAAAAGTATTACGATTGTGAAAAATTTCGACTTTCGGTTTTCAACTACTCTACACGTTTCGCGGTCCCCCGATTCCAAATAACCAACTTCATTTAAAGGTTCTGCGTGTGTAAACTGACTAGTTTCAATACGACTAATTGTAACAAAATGAATTTGAGGTATGTTATGACTGTGTTGTGACAAAAGAGGTTATGTTAAAATTGAGTAGCACTTCATTGCATAATATTTATTCATTTTAAATATTTACCAATTTTTTTATAATATATTGTCTAATGATGTCTGAAAATAAATATAAATTTTTACATTTATTGAAATTTACAATATACAATACACGGTTCTCTCAATGAAAGACTATTCTACCTAAATGTCGCATTTTTATTTTTTCCCAGGAATTATCATTTTATTTTCTTCATCTATAATTCTTATAAATTAAGACCTCTTATATTAGATTCGTGAAACATTTTAACAATGGGATATCAAAGGAAGGGAAATTAGGAAACGTTAATTGGATCATAAGAAAAATCATTGTTTTTTTTTTTATTTTGTTTTTAGTTAAAACAGCCTTGCATTGAACGAGCGAGGTTTTTACAAATTTATATAAAATTATATATAGGAAAAATATTATAAAGAGACGTTTAGAGAAAATACCGGTACTAAATTATATATTCTCTAAAGCTTCAAATTATTATCAGGAATATAGGAGGAGGAAATATTGTAATAAAACATGTTTATACACTTATCTACACTAAAATAACTAAATTATAATTAAGATATCAGAAAGTTTGGCTCTCCTGCATAATCAGGCAGTCGTCAAATCAAATCTAATTATTCAACATTGTAACTTAAATTATTTTTATTGAACGAAAATAATAATTAACAATGTCAGAAAAACAATAACACTCAAATAATCAACAATGTTACAAAAAGTATCAACTTGTAACGATACAGTGACCAAAAAAAAAAAACATATTATTCGAGCATTAGAACAGTCCAGAACGCTTAGAAGGTTCCCGAACATGTACTAGAACAGTTTGTTACAACTGTTCAAACAACAAGTCATGAGCTATTTTAAATCATAAACTATTGATGGGTGAGAGCTTGTGGGTCGCAGCGTGAGTGAGGGATTTAAAAAAAATTAGAATAATTAGTAAAATTGCATTTTTAGAAAGAAATAATGCAATGAAAAAGGTTGGTACTTCATAATACTAGTTTAATTTAGGAGCACATAATTGATGATGAACATAATAAAAGAATGAGGAATAGGGTTAAAAATATAATCAACGAGAGTCTGAACCGATAGATCATGGATTTTGATCATTTTTGGGTTATTTTTTGCAAGCATGAAAGTAAAGAGAAATATGAAATTTTAGATTTTTTTTTTTGCCAACGGTTTTTGAGATGTATATCTCTAAATTAATAATAATAATAAAAAAAAAAAAAAAAAAAAAAAAAAAAAAAAAAAAAAAAAAAAACGCTGCTTTTATGAAATAGTTTGTGGGCTAAATCTCGAAACATATTTGAGCTAGAAGCTTTTTAGAAAGCTACAGGTGTCATATTTTTCAGCATTATGTACTTTTTCTTTGTCATACTACATGACTATATTCTACAAATATGTAATATCTTTAAAAGTGACTCTTTAAACTTCTTATTTAGAATTTCGAAAAAGTACCCTTTTTGATTTTAAAACAAGTGTTATTCTACCATACAGTGGATAAAGGTGTGCTGTTTTGTTACAGGAGGAACAATAGGTTTATAAGATAAAAGATGTTGACATACATTGACCTAAAAGAAATGACGTATTGTATGGCAGAAAAGGGTTGTCTTGAGTTTTTTTTTTCTAATTATATTAAATATTGATATCTTAATATTAATTAACTCTGTATTATTATATTTCAATATAACTGTACCATCATGTTTAAGATATTAGTCTCTGAAAGGTTCCATTGAAATCAAAAAGCTCATTGACCATAATTAGGCCCATTCTAATTTGCTTAGTGGAGGGAAGGAAGGGCCCACCCAAATGATCAGATTTCTCTCGCATTGAAGAGTTATTTTCCAGATTGTTCTTGCGTAGCAAAATTCTTGATGCTCTATAATGTTCCAGAAATAAGGTCATCGAATATATATGTTAACGTCCCTTTGGGTACAATCCATATTAAAACCTATCCTAAAAATCTTTCTTGTTAATTAAACCTATATATCTTTGGGACCTTCTTCTACGACTAGGTTTGATCACTCTCCTTCCGACTTTCGAAAATCGGAAAAAAAGATAGATATGGTCCAATGCGCAACTCTATTATCTATTAATGTATCGCTCTTTTTTAGGGCAAATGATCTTATTGTAATAACCATTTCTTTGAAGGGTTCCTTTCAATAAAGTGGCCGGTAACGTCGTTCAGTTTTTTCCGTAATAAGATTGTGAAATAAGCCCTTAAAGTACATTTTGGATATGTTTAGAAGAATTAATCCCTCCTGTATAATTGTTGGGCAGTTCGTCTGACTTGTTGATTTTGAAGTTTAACTAGGTCCAAGGCCAAGTGACATTTGGGACACATCGTGTAGGAAGGGTTGAAATATGTTAGGACCCGGATGGGATAGGGGATGTGGTGGTGGGGGGGGGTCTCCTGAGAAAATTGGTAGCGAGCGGACAATGGGGCTCCGGGCTCGGAGGAGCGAAGATAATTCCTCAAAGGAGCGACAATACGTCGCGGCCGCTACAATCAGGTCACGTGACCATTGTTGTGGGGGGGCTAGGGGGATACAACTTGTCGGCCGAGATTATATCGACCCAGGGTACGTCTCTTTGTCGCCATGGAGACAGGAGCGGTCAACACCCCCCCCCCCTTCTGGAGATAATAAGAGGCCCCCCAGGATTAGGTCCGAGCTCATTTACATGTAAACCCCGTCCCCTCGTCTAATTTCTGTCGCCGAGGCTCAGGACTAGCTTTAACAGTCGCACCCCTATTTGTCACGAGTCCAAGCACCTGGGCTCTCTCTTAGATCTAGTAACGTTCTAATCACTGGACTTGTGGAATTCAAAGAGATTCACTCACACTCACTCATGTAAGTAAGATGCATGATTCGCCTTAATGATGCTATTCTCGATTAACTGACCTATCCCAACGAACTTTGATAGGATATATATCTACGGTAAATTAATCTTAGATTCTGCTGAGTCGACACCCTAATTGCTACACATATCGAATTGAGGTATGATTAATATCTATTCATTCAAATTCACACCAGTTTCATTCAAGACAAATGAGAAAATCTCAACTCTGATAAGGAAGAAATTTTCACCTTAGAGTATCTTATTTTCAGACTTCTCAAAGGGTCTAGAGTGATTTAATAAATGAATTCAAGGTTATGTACTACGGAAATTCGCTGAACAAGTTCTTAATTGTAAGAGGTATATCTACTTCGTACGATATCAGCTGAATGAGTGGTATGTAAAACAGAATGTTACTGTTGAGCTGAAAACGTTTATCTCTCAATGTTTGAAGAAAATACCCTCAACAACCCATAGAGTTTGGCACTTGAATTCAAAGGTAGCTTAATTTTATTTCGTACTTATTGTGCACTGCCATTATAGAGAAGGAGAGCAGCAACTACGAGAATAAGAGGAGCTGGAGGAGGACCAAGAACACCACAAGAGGCTGCTAGCAAGATGGACCAATAAATTCAAGATAGCAATCATGAACCCGCCCACAACCCAAAATTCAGTCAAGCAGTATGTACCATATCCAAAATACTAAAGCCACTAACAAAATGTGCATAATTAAGTCATTTTAAGTTTATCAATCATTTTGTTTAATTTTGACTTTTGTTTCCTTTCTCCATGCCTCACTTAGGAAATCTAGATAATATTTATTTATTTATTTTAGGTAGCAGCAGTAGTAGGATGTTACGCACGACAACGCAACAACACACTAATAAAAAATTTATTTCATTTTTTCTCTTCTTCATGCCCCTTCTAAAGTGTGTGTAAACTATATAAGGTTAACTTCGTCAAATGTTAGTTTATAATAAATTGTTTTCACTCAATAAATATTAAAATAATTTTATTTAGGTACAAAGAAATTGGAATATTAAATGATAGTTAAACGGAAAAACAAATAAAAACGTTACAAACTTATACATTGATAAATTTTATCTCCAAATCAATGTAACAAATAATAAAACATCAATTGTAAAGTGCTTACAATAACATTTTTCTTTAGGGTGCACCCTAACTAATTCTATGTTGGTACTAGCTGGCAAATATGCTTTATTGTACAATAAATGAGTCGTGCGACATGTGCATCCCGGTACCTAACCCAGCTTGATTGTGGGTAGGTTTTTGAACACGATTATTTTAAAACAGACGTCACAATGCTGATACAGGGTGCTTGGCCGCATTTAATTTGGGCTGAGTGTGCAGATCTCGAATATTACTACTAACACGAAATTAGGACAAAAGTTTTATCAAGGTTCAATTTTTTTTTGCTCTTTGTCTATTTTTTCTGCAGTATTGTAAAAAAAGTAGATTATGATTTTTTTTAATTTTTAAAAAAATATCGATGTCTAAATTATGCATACCTGAGAGAGAAATCAAAACTTTCTTTTTTGCTTAGTAAAAAACAATAATTATGATGAAAAATGTTTAAGAAATCCTGAACGCCCAGGTGTCAATTCCATAAGGAGAGCCTCATTTTTGACGCGTGCCTTCGTTGGTCACCTTTGGCGCAGACCTTGATAATGGAAACGAAATATCGACACAGTCATTGCCACTTACACTTGAAAAAAATGAAGTAATTTAGAAAGTCTCATTCGCAATTTCCCTTTGGCACACCCTACTGAAAATTCTAGGAAGAAAATAGTTATTAATATAGTTTGTAATTAATTGGTAAGAGAGGAGTTGAGAGAGATCTTTATTCTATCAACAATCTTTCTTTTTTTTTTTTTTTTTTTTTTTTTTTTTTTTTTTTTTGTCCGAGCTCCCAAGGAAAGTAATTATCTTTTCGGGGGCAAAAACTTTGCGGAATGTTTTTTACCGAGGGCCTCTCTGGAAAGGCGTGCAACCGGGCGGAACATTATTTTTCAAAAAAATAAAAACGAAAAAAGGTGAGAGTGGTCTGAGTTTTTTCCCGTTCATAAGAGAGAGGGGGGTCGAAGGGTTGCGGGGTTGGGGGGGGGGGGTATATATAATAAAGTGGAAGGCGGGAGGGTGTATATTGGATATTGTGGCCGAACGTGTGGAGAGCGGTTAATAGGCTAGTTTCTGCCGGGTCTCCTTTGGAATAACAGTTTATCGGGATCAAGTTATTGGCAAGCTTCCGGGCCGCTCCTTAGCGCCGACTTATAACATTGCCATTTTCTCTTGAATAAAAGAAATTGCATATATCCATCAGTTTTCCTTGTTATAGGCATGGGATCGGACCATGGAGCCTATACATATCATTGTTTCCATGATTATTAACAGGGCAATGAAATGGTATTGGATGTAACAAACTAATTTGGATTCATTTCGGTTCCTTAAATTACACTGTAACGCAAATATTAAGTTTAAACGAGACACACAGAAGAAGAGGGCATGGCCAGTCTTTCAGTCACGGATATTACTGAATTTTCAATTTACTTAGTAGTAAGTAAGTAGTAATTTAGTAGTAAGATATCAAATCCTCCTTATTTTTTATATCTGTATTAAAAAAGAAGTCAGAGAGGTCGCCGGATCGAGGAGCTCAAGAAGAGGGCGGGAGAGGCTCATTGGTTGGTTTGTTTGTTTAACGTCACTTTATGCCACTAAGGCTAATCGGACGATGCTACAGTGGGAGTCCTAAATTTTACCTAACCACGTTTAATTAGGATAGGGATCTTTAACGAGTAACTGACATCGTACAGGCTCGGGACCTCCATTTCACTTCCTATCCGAGGGACGGCATGGCTAAGGATATTTTACTCCCATTAAAAAATCCTAGGGCCACCGCTGGGCGCGAACCTGCGACCTTTAGTAGGTCGCCATGCTAACCACTATACCACAGGTGACCCCAGAGAGGCTCATTAACGTTGAAGAATAAGAAAATATTGCAAGTGGAAACTATAAATTGACGTACTTGCAACAGTGGTATGTTTTGATAAAAATTGAACCACATAAGTAATCAACATTAACGAAAGCAATTGCTTTATAGTATATAAACTATGGGCTCTGGGACGTAGGGTTTTATTTTTTAAATATTTTATCTATATATATAAATATATATATTTTTTTTTCCATAGCTGGCCTGGAAATTGGCATAATTCTTTACATTATACCAAAGCATAGTAAAATTCAAGTCTGGAGATTAAAATTTGAATTTTTTTTTTTAGGTCACCAGGTAATTGTTTTTCAATTATTATTTGCTCACAGGTTTTTTTAACTATTAAGAATAGTAATATTAGCTATGATTCAATAGCCACGTTCTATTGTTTTATGTAATAGAATAATGAAATACCATTATTCTCGGTATGAAGGGCCCATAGCCAAGGAAGGCTGAATACGTGACTAATATTTTTCTACCAATAACATAAAAGAAAAAAAAATTGGGATCCAAAAGAAACTGACCACGTCCCTCCCCTTGTCAGAGAGTAAATGATTAATCTACCTGGACCATTGTCTTATCAGGTGTCAAAGACTCATGTTTTACATTTAATCTAAAGTTCTGTAACTGAGAGGTAAACTGTCGTTACTACAAATTTCTCAGTAAAAAAAAAAAAAAAAAAAGAAAAATTAGCATGATTAATGTAACTGAATTGTCGGGTGGCGGGATGGCCGAGTGGCTAAAAGCGATAGCAAATAGGCGTTGCCACTGACAACCAGACAGATGATTTGAGAACCAGAAGATAGCAAGTTCAAAACCCGGAGCCAGGGGAAATTTAATAATACTCGGCATTAATCCCCCACCCTCTCCCCTGGCCCGGGAAGCCCCGTATAGCCTAAACGGCGAGGAAGGGACCCAAAAAAAAAAACAAAAAAAAAAAAAAAGTAACTGAATTGTCGGGATTCATATTTTCAAAGTTGTATCTCCACAGCAAAGAAATCGTGTAGCAACGTGAACATGTTTTATATTTGCTACAATAAATAGGATTTGTTTTCAATTCAAAGCGATCATATTGTACTATTTAAAGATGGTTATATATAGCAGGTAATTCATAATGTATATTATTAAATTGAACTTGGCCAACTCCATTTAGGATTGCTAACTGCAAACACCATAGAAGAACAAATATTTACGTATCGTTAAAATGATTCATTACATATAACGAATATGTATACATCATTAAAAATCTTTTCTTAAAAAGCTTCTGATTTTATTTATTGAAGATCTCGAATTTCCTTAAAGATTTACTTCAATATTGCCTTTGGCATCTCGTCTTGATCTGAAACTCGAATCATATGGTTATTCTTGTGCTATTGTATCTTTGATGACATTGTATTATTTTCTTCTGATGAAAATTATTTGAACCCTCATAAGTGTTAAAATATTCTTCTTCTAATTTATTATATAAATATAAATAAATAAAAAATTAATAGAAATATATTATTGTACAAACTTATGTGCAAATTGTGACCTGAATGTGCTAGTAAAAAAAATATATTTTTTTATTATATTCCCAATCCACTAGTAGCAGAGAGAAAGGAAGTAGAGAAGAAAGATAAAGGAATCGGAAACCATTCCGCGAGACAGTTCTATTTGGAAAGCGGAGGGAGCCGAGACCGGACGGGTGAAGAGATTAGGAAGAGAGAGGAGGCGATCTGAGAGAATTGGAGCCGGCGGAGGAATCAATATGTACACCGGGGAGGTGAGGAAGATGGGAGTAAGTGAATGGCGGTAGGCACAAAGAGAGACGGATTGGGAAGCAAATTGAATAGAGTTCGGTTTGGAGGGGTCTAGCATTAGTGCGAGTGGCTAACCTTACCTCTCTCTGCATTCCCGGGGCTAATTGTCACTGACCGGCTACTGCCAGCTAATTGCTTGTTTAAGTGCCCGTTGGGATCCCTATCTCGGGTTGAGCATCTCGTCGCGTTTAAGCTAAAATTCAGCTGAAAAAACTCTAATTAGTAACTAATTAGAAGTATGCGCCCTGGATTTATTTCATGGAGGCCCCACGAAATAAAATCTCGACCTACCCACCATGATTAGAATAGGTTGGTTACACCTCTATAGTTACCCCCCTATGCCACACATGGCGAGGTAGGGGTACCGAACAAAAAAAACTAGATAAACTTTTTTTTTATTGGCTTATATGTTACAAAATGTAGCCATGGAGTCTGGCCTATTCTGTTTTAGTAGTTATAAAATAAATATAAATAAATATAAATATAAATATAAAAAATCTGGTGCGTGCGCGCAACACACAACTTTCACGTACCAACTTACTTAGATTAGAAATTGACGTGTTTTGCTAATTATCATTTCCCAAAGTCACACATTTTTCTACATTCATATCTTATTTTTGTTAATCATTAAAGCCGTTTTTGAGTAAATAAAAAAACCCGTGAAAAATATACAAAATTTATTAAGTAAAGTCCCCCCTCCCGTAGATCAATTTTTATGAAATTATTACGGTCATATCTCGGGCATATAAATACATCAAATACCAAGTTTGATCAAAATCGTTAAAATCGTTTTTGAGTAAATAAAAAAAAACATGTGAAAATGGTACAAAATTTATTAAGTAAAGTCCCCCCTCCCGTAGATCAATTTTGATGAAATTTTTACAGTCACATCTCGGGCATATAAATACATCAAATACCAAGTTTGATCAAAATCGTTAAAACCGTTTTTGAGTAAATAAAAAAACCCCGTGAAAATTATACGAAATTTTTTAAGTAAAGTCCCCCCTCCGGTTAATCAATTTTGATGAAATTTTTACAGTCATATTTCGGCCATATAAATCGATCAAATACTCAGTTTAATCAAAATCGTTAGAGCCGTTTTTGAGAAAAACGAAAAAAACGTAAAAAGTTATTAAATAAAGTACCCCCTCCCTTTGAGCAATTTTGATGAAATTTTTGCTGTCACAACGCGGGCATATACCTACACTAAATACCCAATTTCAGGTTCCCACCGTTTATAGTTTTTGAGCTAGTCTGTTCACATAAACACACACACACACACACACACACACAGACACACACACACACACAGACCATTTCGCGGGACTTGGTTATTTCGACTCAGGGGGTCCCAAAACGTGTATTTCCGTTGAAAACCGGAAGTCGAAAATTTTCACGATCGCAATACTTCCACTTACTATATATTTCATATATAGGTAAGTGAAAGTAAAAATGTTAAATGCAATATAAATAAAAAACAAAAATAAAAAATAATTATTATCCTTGTCTCTGCATATTGTCTCTACTATAGGTATAGTAAACTATAGGTAGCAAAAGGTTACCATCCTGTAGTCGAACTATACCCTATACAGAAATATTATTATACAGGTGGGCCATGTGAAGTAGTATGTAAACTAAATACTTCTGGACGTATAATAATGATAATTAACTATTTATTTATTTATTCTGGGACGTGTCCCTTAAGAACAAAATTGAATAAAATACAGAGAGGGCTTTAGAGACTGGAAGTTTAAATAAACAAATTGAATTGATACCAAATAATTAGGGAACCTCTAGTTTAGAAAAAAAATACACATTATATATTCGATCAAGTGAAAAGAAGCTAGTTTCTGCATCTTATAATACACGCATAGTTACACATTTATTTACAGGTAGGTGAAGTAGTACTTATATTTTCTAAAAAACTAAACAAAAAAAAAAGTTATAAAAAAATGACATAAGTGCTTCCAACGGTTTAAAAAAAAATTATAATAGGAAAGTATATTGTAAATATATATATATATATATATATATATATATATATATATATATATATATGTATGTATATATATATAGTATTTTGTAGTATATATACAGCTAGACGTATAGTATATACAGCTATTGTCACACTATCCCAGAATTACACACTAGTTTTCTATACCGTGAGTTACCTACTTAAGGTTATTTGCCCCTCACAGATGTGTAAAAAATATGTTTAGCGTTGGTTCCAGGCGAAAAGATACATTCACTTTCATTTGCGGCATTCCTTTTATTAGATAAGATAAATTCTTAATTAATTTATAATCCTATGTATCGATCGTTTGGATGAATCGTGACATAATACGGAAATTTTCGTTTTGGATTTTTAAACCAAAAAGTATGTCCTTATAGCAATAAAATTATATTAAATTATAATTATACAAGCTTACATCGTCAGTCGATAAAGAGTTCAAGTAAGCTTCATAGTTTTTTATATTTAATTTTGGATTTTTCATTCAAAAAACTGAATTTGTACAGGATATTCATCTTTGGATTTTTAAACCAAAAAGTATGTCCTTATAGCAATAAAATTATATTTCTTTGGGAAAAATTCCAAAGATGAATATCCTGTACAAATTCAGTTTTTTGAATGAAAAATCCAAAATTAAATATAAAAAACTATGAAGCTTACTTGAACTCTTTATCGACTGACGATGTAAGCTTGTGGAGGCACACTAAAATTAAAACTAATTTCAACATTAAATTAAACGAGGCCCATGAGTCGTATCGGACAAAGAAAAATCCGAACTATTTGCTGACCATCGTCAGTATTTACAACCGCTCATGGACTTAACAGATACAGGACATGAATCCTTAGTAATTAATACTCTAAACATAAAATTGATTACAATTGGACTCCCCCCCTCCAAATTATTGATTCCTAATATTTAACGCTGGATAGAAGTCATGATAGCCCTCAATAGATTTGAGAAATGGCAATAATGATTAAAAAAAATGCTTCTCCTGTAAATTTAATTTTTTTGTATTGAGGCAGCCTTGTACGAAAAATTACCAACAACCAAACAATTACTTTTTTATTGCCTCTAAATACGTTTATGCATAGCATAAGATCTTGTCATGGTAACATGTCATGAATGCGGTATCGTTGATGAGTTGAAGATTTTACAGACCGTTTGCACACACTCAGTTTTTTGTGTCAAAAATGAGTAAATCCGATTTGAAACCGAATTTGTAGTAAGTAAACGGATAGATATTGGCAGTTGGGCAGGACATTTGATGTTGGGCCCTGCGCTTAAAAGCTCTAAAACACACTTTTTTTTTTAAACGCATGGCTAATTCAATATTCCAGCCAATGCAATGGAAAGCATATCGATTTGCTGCGTATTTAAAGTAATATAAATGTGATGAAAGAATGATTTCCTGGGATGATTCTCTTAGTTGTAGTGTAATGTTGACAAATTTTATAGTTTAAGAAAGATTAAGGAAAATGTTTTAATTTTTTGAAAATCTGTATTTTATTAGTTATAAATAATTATTATATAATTTTAAAATAATTTTATTAGAACAGAAAAGATTGGTCACGGCCGGGAATCGAACCCAAGTCATCCAATAGCCAATCCTAGCCGTGTCAACCTTTCCTCTTCAACGATCCCGCCCGCCACATTGCACATTGCACATTCCACAGTTATCTGGAGCAGGACAAATATAACAATATCAAAATATAAAGACTTTTTGTCATCTGTAAAACATTGATGTAGAATACAAATGAGGGAACGAACAAAAAAAGATTATTTAATAAATAAAAGTTTATTTAATAAATATTAGAGATCTGTTTTAAAATATGATAGAAATTCTTCTCTCAGATCTAGATTAAATTTTATTCATACTAATAAGAACAGTTTTTTTTAATTCGGCCATATGTTTTAGACCTTCTTATTAGTATATTGAATCACTTTCTTAACGTATCATTATAAACACTTACATATTTAATACCTTACACATGATATATATTTTTGAAATGATATAAACAAACTGATGTCCCTCCTCAAAACTGTAGCTGTGCCTCATCCTTGATATGCCATTAGCCTAAGTACACCTTATTCAGCAATTGTATACATTTATTATCCATCTTAATTTGTTACCAATTATTTAATTTCCTTGTGTATACTAGTACATTTACCGTCGTTATGTCCACTTCATAAGCTCTTCTAAAATTCGAGGACTCTTCTTGTGTTATCTAGGACGGCATAGCTGCGCCGAATAAATAAATGTATTTAAATTTTAAAAAAATACTTTTCTTTATTTGGCCCAGCTCTGTCAGTCAGTCAGATCTTCTCACTCAGCGAGATTCTTAGCTTGTTCTCTACACACACAATTCGGCGTTAATGCGGCGTTAACGCTATCGGTACATGTGAGTTTTTCAATCACTCGTCTTTCTTGTCTATTAATAATGTGGTCCCCTGCATTATGTAAGGAGAAAAAACATTTGGAATCGTTTATGTAGATACATTTTTGGTTGCGTGTACAAAATCAAAGCCTGGAGGCACCATTTGAAATTAGCTAACAATAATATTAAATATTATTCAATATGTTTATCTATTTATTAGGATCAATAGCTGAAGACAGCCAAGGAGTTAGGATGTTATGATCTGCCAACTGAGGATTGAATACTGCCAATTCACAAAAGATAGGGGCCATTCTACGTCGAATTCTCAGCCAAAATTCAAAAAATTCACCCTCCCCCCTCAGATTTTGATAACAAGTTGTAGGTATTAAGTACATAAAGGAATAAGAAAAAATGCGAAATTGTACCCAATTCCAACAGCATAGCAGTTAAAGAATTATGGTCATCTGATCTTTTGAAATATTTGAAGTTCCGATGACAACTTGAGCACAAAATCAACTTTTTTTTGTGATAGGACTTTCCACTGTGCAATGAGTAATAATAAGTAATGAAATGGAGCAGTCAAAATTTATTCATTTATTGTACATTTCATAAGGCCCTGGGTGGTGCTTTTCTTTCGTAGGAGAAGTATCACCCAGTACCATGGGTGTTAGTATGGGCAGTATATGGCTTCACTGAATGCCTTAAAGTCCCCCCAAAAAAAAAAAAAAAAAAAATACATTTCATAAGGAATCAGAAGATACCATAAGTAATAGATTTAATACATTTATTTATGGTATCGTCTGATTCTTTATGAAATGTAGAATAAATAAATAAATTTTGAAAGCTCCAATTCAATTTTTACTCACTGCACTGTGAAAAGTCTTAACACGTATAAGTTAATTTTGTGCTCAAGTCGTCATCGGAACTTCAAATACCTCTAAAGTTCAAATGACCATAATTCTTAAAGTACTAGTTGGAATTGAGTAAAATTTGGCATTTTTTTCTTATTCCTGTAGGTATTTAATACCTACAAATTCTTATCAGAATCTGCATGGGGGGGGGGGGATTTTTTAACTTCGGCTAGATGATTTGACCTGGAATGGCCCATACGTATCTTTCAGGAGGCCTCAAAGTGCTCATCTGCGAAAAATGCGACAACATCCAACATTCAGTCAAACACTTGCTAATAGAATGCCTCTAATAAGGAAAATATTTGGGTATATAAGTAATGTAGATTAAGCCGATTAGCCAACAAAAACCATTTGGTTCTCTTTCTTTAGTCATGCCAAACATTCTTCTATGTATCACATTACGACTATTTATTACACACTACTATTGGATCACACATTAGGCTTGACGCACATTGAGACACTCGCGACGCAGAGCTGTTTTTGTGAAAAGTGAATTAGATAGGAACCTCGCACATTGGGACGCAGAGCAGGGCTGCACACAGCAAAAGTTTCCTGTCTACCACACGTATTATAAAAACTGCGAGTGTCTCAATGTGCGCTCGGCCTTACTATTGGATGAAGCTAAAACGATTGTGATAACTGAAAAATAAAAAAATTGTTAACTTTTGACAATGGCATCACAACGTTGTGTGATGTCATATAAATAATATAATTACGCAAAATATTATTTTTCAAACTTAGTATAATCCAAAACTTAAATAATAATTACTCAAATTAAAGGGCGCAAAGAAACTTTGTTCTAAGGAACCTGTCAGGATATGATAAAAGTTGTTAATTATGACACCGTCAATTTATGGCGTATATTCTAAACTTTATGCCAAAGAGGTTATACAGGTCCAATTTGCCGACGGTGTAAAACGATAAGGAGGACGCCTTCAAAGCCAAGACATTTCCCGGTAAGGAGCCCTAAAGGGAACAAGGACTCCCTTCAACGCTATTAAATATTTTCATTATTAGGGCTCATCCGGTTAAAGGAGCGGTATAATGAAGGAGCCCGCTCCGTACCTGGTCTCGGAGGATTTGGCGGAGGCTTAAGGTGTAGTCATTAGGGAGGGTTAATAAGGTCGAGTATCAGGTAGCTAGTACCTTCGCCTTTCTTTCCTATATCTAACAGGAAACTATACATTATCTATATTATTTATTTATAACCATCTTGAGTAACGATAAATATTTAATTGAAACAAAGAATGGCAGCTGCACTTATTTCAAGACCTACTTAGTTTCGCTCAGTTACCTCCTATAGCATTGACTCCTGCAATAGAACTTGCATACCATATAGGTTACACTAGGGTAACACTAGATAAGCTTAAGAAATTAATTTTTCTGTAATCGTTGAATAATGGTAACATTACTAAACTGAAATGAGCGAAGAAAGTGAAACATTTTGCAATAGAGTGAAGAAAGTGATTACTTTCTTCAAAAGTTAAGAAAGTGAATTGCCTTCTTAATTAGTAATAAGTATAAATTAAAAAATAATTTGAAGTTGGAAATTAAATGCTTTTAAATGTTTCTTAACATTGTAAGAATTTATTTTAACAAAATAAATTGAAATGTGAATGAATTATTGGTGGAAATAATCAATATATTTTAAAATTTAAATATAATAATAATTAACTTCCTTGTTTATAACCTGCACTTGTTTATAACTTGTTTATAATCAACCATGCTTATAACCTACCAACAACATACCATAATCTTCACAACATCCTAATTTTGTTCATATTCTGGTTAGATCTGATCATGTATTACACGATTACAGAAAAAATTTAATATTACACTCGTGAAAAAAGTAGAATTTAGAACTCTCGTGAAATTACCCCGTAAACGTTGGGTAAACGTTTCACTCGAGTTGTAAAATGATCTACTTTCGTCACTTGTATAATAAATAACTATTTTACATATGTCGAAATGATAATAAAAAACGACTTCAAACACTTCTCTTTTTTACAAATCATCTAAATTGAAAACTAGACAAAAATTAAATATTCAACTTAATCCTATGTGGAAATGGACATGGACTATGTGGAGATTTACGAGACACATAAACTACGCAAAACAAAATTCTGTATACCTACTTAAGTCAACCAACAATGCATACAAACATACAATGCATACGTGCGCTGTATTCTCTGAGTAATCTGCACCTAATCATTTAAGACTCTCAACCAAGATGCCGATATTGTAATAGCAACTCAACGATTGTGGATCTTTGAACAATGACCATGATGACCGAGTGATACCACACTCGGAAATCGAATCTCCTAAAGTATTTTATTAGCCTTGAGTAATAGCAGTATTAACGCTGATAAAACAATGAAATTTCTTGATGTTGTAAATTTACC
The DNA here is from genome assembly GCA_911387785.2 of Aelia acuminata. Taxonomy (NCBI): domain Eukaryota; kingdom Metazoa; phylum Arthropoda; class Insecta; order Hemiptera; family Pentatomidae; genus Aelia; species Aelia acuminata. The sequence continues at coordinate 35,256,252 of OU426982.1, forward strand.
AAATGCAATGTATTTCAAATAAGAAATAAAGCAAAGAATTTTACAAAATAGGAAATAGGGTGGTAATGACTTCAGATGGTTTTCGGCAAAAAATACACTATAAATAATGTAAATATTATGCACATATAATACAATACTTTATCTTCGTTTTTATTGAACGAACTACACGGAGACTACAACGCACTGAAAAAGAGATTAGCAGACCAACATGTTAAGGGACATTATTGAAAAAATTAAGATTTTTAAATGGATGCACATAGTTCCCTTTATTTTGAACAAGGAAACGCATAATACAAAAAGCAATGCAGAATTTTAGAGAAAAAACGTGAGTGAAGAAGGAACAAATAGCAAACTTTAAAGCCAATTTTCTTGGCCTAGCTTTTTTAAGAAACATTTTAAACCACCAAGATCATCATTCCATGCTAGATGACGTGCCCATTAGAAGGAGACTAAGCTTGAATGAAAGACATTCTCTAAATGTAAGGGATAAGTCATAGATGTACTGCTATGAACCTTCTTTCTTCATGCCATTTCCCATTATTGATATGACATTTTCTAATTGTCTAATTTGTTAACAGGTGCGAATAAAATGATGAAGGAAATATGATATTTATATTACTGATACAAGATTAAAATCTATTTTTTCATTTTAAAAATTACAAAACTCGAGTTCTTTCCTCCATTAGTTGGGATGGAAGATAGTCTGCCTTATTATATATAAAGTACACAAGTATACCTTCATATATGATGTTTATTTTACTTTGCTTAGGTTCAAGCTACCTATAATCTGATTATTAATTTTTATTTTCCTATTATTTAAGTAGTAGCATTTTTTTTAAATGTGATGTGGAAATGTCCCTAACATCCCTAAAAATAATTCCATTGAATTAGGAAGAAATTAATATTATTCTAGTCACATTGTTTCAAAATTCTTACTTGAAATTTTTGTAACGGCTACCGTCCGGAAGAGAAGAACAAAACTTACCTGAAAATAAAAAGAAACAAAGCATTATTATATATAAATATAAATAGTTCATTAGAATAATTTATAGTCAGAACTATCAGTAAAACTTTCTTTATTTCTAGAGCCAGAGACAGTAATATAGAAAAAACAAAATATATATTATAGAAAAAATCTCTATATTACTCTTTGACTCAACAATACCTCACGAAGTTTCGCATGTTTGGATCGAAACGTTTGCTCTCCATATACAGAAAATTTGACTGAAAATCCTTACCATAAATAATCCTAATTTTAAAGAAAACAGTTGATCATTACACACCTATATAAATGATTCATACATACAAGAATTTCATTCTAGCTTAAGCAATAACTTTTACGTTAGTACAATGTTCTTAGTGAATTGATGGATACAATTGACTAGCCATACCACCTTGGCGAAACAAAATTCAAATGCGTTCCAAAATTATCAACAAAAATATTATTGGTGGTAGAAATTTCTCGGAGAGCAGAAAAGGAGTGCAGAGCGGATATGAGGTAGGAAGGTAGAGGATCCACCAAAATTTACTACCCCCGAAGTGCCCCAAATGTGACAATTATCTTAGCGTTAGGCAAATATTTGAGGAATGTTATTACATATTACAAAAATGTATTGAACCAACACCAAATACCAACCGATATCAGAGTGGCTCTAAAAGACAACACAAAATGATAAAGTCTTCTTTTTGTTCGTCACACAGTGAGCATAAATTTAATTTTTAATCCTTGTCAAAGAATTCCGATTAGGAATCGAAAATTTATATATACATGGATACAATAATTAGATTATGTTAGTAAATGCAGTTTCTTGAAATGACACCTGTCTTCACATTGCAATTTTAATACGTAATAATTAGAGCTGTTTATTTATAGAATTCTTAGTTTAAAAATAATATAGTTTCATATAAGAACAAAATAGAGTGCTATAAATAAGCTTAGACTCCGGACGGGGAAATAAATGGTTGAAAAGAGCAAGTGACTTTGCCTCTTTCATAAACGTTTATCTCCATAGAAGGCGAGCCCCTAAGTGATAAAAATTGCGAGGATAGATAAGACACTGTGCTCTATATTACAGGGCAGTGGAATAGACTTTCTCATGTAAACTCCCCACTTTATTATCTTGTCTCTAATGGAATATCTTCTACCGTAAAGTAGATATAGTTTAATTTGACAATATGGCAACTAAAATATAATTCCATAGTAAATTAAATAATTTGAAGTAATATTTGTCAAAGGGATGACTTTTGGGGAGAGGTCCTCCCTCACCTCAAAATTAAGACAAAAAACGCTAAACAAAAGTCTGTACATACCGTAAAAGCTTTTTCTTTTCCTAATTCTTTAAGAATTGAATAATATATAAATAGGCATATCTACTAAAACCTAGGATGGAAGTAATTACGAAACGTAGGATGAAAGATGTTAATATTTTAATTGTTTTTTAATAAACGTGATATTGTAACGTAAAGCAAAACTAAACACAAAACATGTGATTTGAAATAGTTTTAGACTTTGTTGTTGAAACTGTTGGAACAAATTGTTCTAGTACATGTTCGTGACTACTTTGTTCGAGTACCATCTATCCTGGCCTAGCACCTTCCAGAGAGTTAGTCTTCAGATTATATATAAGGAGCGATGGATAGCAGTGTTATTCTCGTTCTGAAGATCAAGTCATATGGTTATTTTTTACTGCGTTGCTATGTAGTAACAAAGTGATACTTTTGGTAATCTCTTTAATTATTTGTGTTTTAATAGTTTGTGTGGCATTATAAAATCTTATTTTCGTCCAATAAAAATATTTCAACTCACGAATTATTACAACTGGTGACAGGTATGGGGTTTTATGATAAAAATAAGACTTTATTTTTAAATACCACACAAAATACGAAAACACAAATAATTAAACAGGTTACAAAAGTATTACTTTCTACTTTATCACACTATAACACGATAAATTAAGACTAACATTGCTGTCCATCGCTCCTTATGTTTAGTCTGAAGAAGAACTGTCTGGAATGTTCTAGGCCAGCGTAGATGGTACTCGAACATCGCAGTCACAAACATGTAGTAGAACAGTTTATTCCAACTGTTCCTAAAACAAGTATAGTACTATGTGTTTTTTTTTCCTCCCCTACCTCGCCTTTTAGGCTACACGGGGTTTCCCGGGCCAGGGGAGAGGGTGGGGGAATGATGCCGGGTAAGATTAAATTTTCCCCTGGCTCCGGGTTTTGAACTTGCTATCTTCCATTCAGACGTTGCTATGGGCAATGCGAATTTTCTAACGCGTTTGCCCACTCGGCCATCCCGCCACCCTATAGTACTATGTGTTTTGTTTTGCTTCACGTTAAAATATAAAAGGAAGATTCGAAATTTCACCACTCATTTGTTGAATAAAAATTTCCGCATATTTTTAGCTAATAAAATTTCTCGGTCAGTTTTTTGTATGCAACCATAAGGAATTTACCGGTAATTATTCATTAATCAGTTGTTGGAACTAATACAGTAGATTTAGGAATACATGGTTTAACGAATATAAAATCTGCACAGTTGTACGACCTTACCTTACCTTATACGGCGTCCCTTGTAATTCATTCGAAATCCATATCTGGTCATGAATAATACCCTTTAAAAAGTTAAAATATACTGTTTAATCTTTATTTTTTTAATGTCCTGAAAAGCTGTTACAGATTTTTCCAATCCCTGAGTGGTTAGGAAATAAATAACTTTCCAGCCAACGTGGGACAGGGCTGGATTAGATCGCGAAAATAGGAGCAAGTTTCTTAATAAATCAACTGAAAGTTTAAGCTGCTAAAAAAACAATACTGAAACTAAGTTATAGGAACTGGTTAAGGGTAGGAAACTTGATATATATCAAGGGAAAGTTTTTTTAAATCTAATACTAGGTGTAGTAAATTTTCAATAAAAATATAGATTACTAATGGTAAATAATAAAATACAATGTTCACACACTTATATTCATAGTTTTCGAGATAATGATTATCAAAGAAATTAATTTTCTAAGGAGTGACAAAATGTAACATATGACATCATTATATTAATTTTAATCTTTTAAAAAATAATTCTCTAAATTTTACAGTCTTATGTCGTCTGAAGTAAGTCTCGTTCAATAATAAGTATAATGAATTGGTAGTAAGTAGTAGAATAGGTCGTACCATAGGTATAATGAATTGGATCCATACCTTCAAAATAGTTAAAGAACTAACAGTTAACTATTTGACACTTAAAAAGATTTTCCAAAATAGGAACCATAAAAACAACTCATTTCGTTTTGTAGATGAAGCGATTCTCTAGTTCCTTAACTTTTATTTCTACTTCAGTCATTTTTCTGAAATGAGCACCTGCGTTATTTACAGATTTATTTGGCGGTTTAAGGGGGGAAGGGTTTAAGATAAGGATACGTAACAGTGGCGGATCCAGCACGAAATGTTTTCAGTGGTTCGTAACACACTGTCTCATAATCCCTTGCCTGACAGCACCGTTTTTAATGAGATTATTACTTGGTTCATGTACACAAGAAGGACTGCATTATAAACAATCAAAAATTTACGGCATAGTAACCAGCTAGTTGTATTATTAGCTTAAAAATATAAACCAATGAGCTAATAATTAGGAAAACAAAATTTAAAAATCCTTCAGGCGGTTCTCGATATATCACGTTGTGACACAAATACCACCATAATTTTAGAATCACCCATACGTATTTTTAGCCAATTTTTTAACCAATTTACGAAAACTGCTAGTAGATAAAGCGTAATTAGTTTTTATTTTGTTACAATTTTGGCCCAAAACTCTCAGACCATTAGCGTCCGTTAAAAAAAAAATAAATAAAATAAAAGGGATTAGCATGGGGGTTCGCGTCCCGCGGTGGTCTAGGATTTTATAAGGGAGTAAAAAATCCGTGGCTATGCCCTCGGATAGGACGTGAAATTGAGGCCCGAGACTGTGCCATGTACATCCTAATTATTCCTGGATAGGCAAAATTTAGGAATCCCACTACTGAACAAAATATATTTCTATTATTTATAACGAATTATCTATTCGGGATATTAGCACAAAAAGTAGAAAACGAAAATATTATATTGAATATCAGAAGCAACGTTTTTTAGAACTATCAAGTCAATCCATCCTTTTCTTTCCTTCTCTTCTTCTCTTCGAGTTTCGATGCAACAAAAATACGGTCATTGCATTTAAATAAATAAGATAATTGTGGGTAAATTAAAGAGTCTAGTTTTAGTTACTTCAATAATTAATGTACCTTCATTCTGCAAACAACAAATTTTAGATGGACCAATTAGAAGATTTGATGCAAGAACGTTACAAAAACGCTATTAATGAATTTCTTTGTACAATATTTCCTAAATTGTATTTGTTAAATATATAAAAAAGATCAAAACATAAATATGAAGACCCGTTTTAAAGATACCTGTATATGTAAATTACATGTTATGGGGACATGATAGCAAGTGTGAAGTTGGAACTTCTCCACCGAAGTTCCGAGTGTTTACCTAGCCAGAGGCGGCCTCCTATTTCTTCGTTTCCACCTTCAATCTTTATCACTTTCCTATCTTTAACACTTTCTCATTTCCTCTGGTCATTTCTCTTCTTAACGGCTCTAAGCTTGACTAACAGCTTCGCCCCGCAGAATCTATCTCACTTTGTCTTGGTGTTGTTCTCTGCAAGCTATGGGCCTGACCATTATAAGGAGAAATCTCCTCTATTCATGTAATCTCTCTCCATCTGCGAAGAGATTTCCTAATCCCCAATAATAAATTTGTTACGAATTTCAGCTGATGTGGTATGATGGGTTTTCGAATATAGTCAAGCCGGAATCAATTTCAATATTCTATATTCTAATAAAGGATATGAACTTTTATTATTAGGCGTCATTATCCAATGCATTGCATCCAGTCTAATAAGACGTTTGAGGACGCTAAAACTAAGGCAGAAGAAGACTCCAGCAACGATAATAATCACATTTTTCTTTACAATATCATCCCATAATATAAAAGTGGTCCGGAAGGATATAGATATAAAGAAATATGAAGAAAGAACCGAGTATCAAATACAAGAAGAAAAATTTGTGAGCGGAATGGGCGAGTAAGCTCGCCTATAGTAACTATCTGATCTTAGAAGATCGCTAGATCGAGTTCTAAGATTCTTTTCGAGAGCAGGAATGTTTATAAAATCGGAATTAATTAGTCTCCTGTCCATCCTGACTTGGGGAGACCCCCATATAGCCTAAAAGGAGATGAGGGGGTGGTTCAAAAATATATTAAATATTTAATAATATTTGTTTCATAACTTTTTACTAAAGAACAGTGCTTTCTTGCTTATTAATATTATTTTTTTGCAAACTTCACTTTATTGTTATTTGTCGACTGGGATTAGTTTTGTGAATACGATACAAAATATAAATATAAAGATTTTATAAATTACAATGAACTCTTTGTTGTTTATTAACATGTTGTGTTTTATTTTTTGGTGGGGGGGGGGGAAGGCTGAGAGATGTGTTGTATAAACGCATATATATATTTTTCATTGTTTTGTTTTGCCTACTATATGATGCATCATTAATATTTTTAATATATATATATATTAGTTTGATGCAATGGAAATTGCTTTTCCTGTCTCTCTTTAATTTGATTAACTTATTTATATTGCTTTAAATGTTTTCAATTCAAAAATATATTTGGACCACAAAAATATTCAAAAATATATTTGGACCACACTTGTTTTTCTTCGTTGTTGAAATTCCAGGTTTCCTTTGTGTTTTTATTACAAAAAGACTTTGTAGACTTTTGTTCCAACATGATATTTTGTTTAAGCATCAATTTTCCTCAATTGCACTCCGAATGTTCTAAACTCCTAACACAGGCTGTATCTACCTTCTAGGAAAGTGTTTAGACTGCCATTAGGTGCCTAAGCGCCTGTAGAATAATTAATTAAAGGATGGCACACGTGAACGTATAGATACATGTTTGCGAGGGTTGGCGGTATGTCCAATGTTGGATACAGTTGAAGATGCAATAGGTACTTAGCTAAATGAATATGGCTCCTAGGATAGAGAGCCATTAGAAAATGTAGTTTGTATGTAAGGATCTGATGAGGAGTATTAGTTGATTATCTCGGTGTGTCTTCTCCTTTCCTATTAGCCCCACTTTCGACTTAGTGTAGCTTTAGTTCACTATAATCCAGGTATATTAACAATAAACGCCCTGACAACTATCGCTGTCATAAGTTCTGTGTCGCCTACGGGTCTTGCCTGGTATTTACCTTATCTTCCTGGTACAGGCAAGTCTTTCGTATACTTTTATAAGATTTTTTTTTATTTGGGGGTTGTTAAAGTATAGAATAATATTTAAAAAGCAATAAGCGAATTAAACATTTTTTTAAACTTTTTATAAAATGCCTACGTTTTTAGGCGACGCCATTCGGTTTTGGACTAGCCTTCACCAACACGTTATGTTTGCATGTTTTAATGTTTATAAAATAATTTTTATTTCATACAAGCACATAAGATGGCGATGGAGCAAATAATGACATATCAGAAATACTGATGGGGAATGGGATAATAATAGGGAAGGTAGGCTTTGATTCTTTAAGTGAGGAGATCTCTCATCCAGCGCCTTTTTATCCTGGTGTATGGTGTATATATATCATATTCACACTCTTAGTTGTTACGAAGAGGTCATTATCAAGTGTTTTGTTGCTCAACTACTAAGGTAAAAAAAAACTTTTAATTTTACGTTTTTTAAATTTAGTTCCGCCATCTTATGTGCTTGTATGAATTAAAAAATTTTTTGTAAACATTAAAACATGCAAACATAACGTGTTGGTGAAGGCTAGTCCAAAAACGAATGGCGTCGCCTAAAAACGTAGGCATTTTATAAAAAGTTTAAAAAAATGTTTAATTCGCTTATTGCTTTTTAAATATTATTCTATACTTTAACAACCCCCAAGAATTTCGTACGATACCTCAGACTGTACTTAGACAAACGACTCACTTGAAACATACATACCAAAATTAAAAAACTGGAACTCAACAGACGGTACAAGCAGCTTTCACATCTCCTGGACTACAGATCATCACTCACCTTAAGAAACAAACGATTAATTTTAAGACCAATATGGACATACGGAGCAGAATAACCGCGAAACCTATCCACATTAAGAAAATAAAAATTTCACAATCCGAAATTCTCAGAAAATGCATCTTGGTTTATAATGACATGAACATAACGACAGTAAAATCTTACATACACGACAAATATCAAACCTTTCACTCTTCAACGCTACATCACCCTAACCCACTCATCCATTCTCTTTCCTCCTCCCTGTTACCTGGTCAGCCACGACGTCGACTGAAAAGAAAGTGGCCAAGAGACCTCTTATAATAATAAATTATAGAAATGCATCAAGAAATTCGAAGTCAAAACCAACAGTGACCAAATTTGCTTGATTCGCCTCTGCGCAGGTGCAAATCTACACGCGAAATAATAAATAAAAATAATAATAATTTTAAGGAATGAATAAAATATAATAGAGAAAGCAAACTTAGCTAGCCCACTGCTCATGTCCATGTTGCCTTACGTAATTAGGTCAACATGAAATGACCTTTAATTTCCAAAAAAAAAAACAAGATAAAAATGAGAGCGGATATCAGCAATGTTCAGTGGATTTCATCCATATGATTTGGTTATATGAGACAAAAACCATTTGGATATGTGTGAAAAAATTATATTAAATCTAATATTTTATCCTTGAAATATATTTTGTCTATTTTGTACACAAACAGCGCTACTTGATAATGGTATAAGGTCATAAAATTATTCGCATGAACCAACTAGTTAATTGATTCATATATATATATATATATATATATATATATATATTTTTTTTTATTTCAAATACTTAAATTTTTGAAAATCGTTTACTTCAAGATCATGATCAAAGTCAATCAGTCAACCAAATTAAATACCTGTCAGGGTAAGCACCTAATACAATCCGTGTTAATATTGTTAAATAAAGGTTATTATAAAATAAAAAATTGTCATGTTACTTTTTTCTTACATAACTCCCTGCAATGAGCAATTCACTCTTAACGCACCGTAGGGATGAAAATCAAAGAATCTTCAGCGGTTTCCAAATAAATTAATAACTGGATATCGAGTAAGTTAAAGAAGAAGATTGAGATTTTTTTTAATAGGGTCAAATCCAATTCCCCGAAAATTGCAAAGCAAAGTAAAAAATGCAGAGCCTTATGAGTAATAAGATAAACAACTTAATAAAAAGATAAAAAAATTGAAAATAATTTTGAACAATATTTTTCTATATATACCTATTGATATTTTACTATAAGAAGTTGTTAACACACCTCTCTTAATCAATTATTTTTATGGTAGTAACGCAACCAAAATTATGAAGTTTAAACTTTTAAATATGTTTTTTTTTTTGACTAAATGAAATATTTTAACAATTTAAAATATAGGCTTCAAACTATGAGTTTATATACACATTCCCTCTTGTCTCTTGATAATTCTTAGAATTATGCAGTAATCGGCATTGATTCTTTTAATCCTAATGCACTTTATAAAATTTTATTTATGTATATTTTTTCCCAAAGTAAAGCCTACAGAGTAAGTAGATAAATATAAAGCTGAGATCATGAACTGGAGATGAAGGGCAGAAGGAAGGTGGGGATGCTGATAGAAGAGAATTTGCATTGTAAAGCAGACTCGAAGCTAAGATGAAAATACAAATTGAATCCATCTGAGGAAGGGCCCCGGGACGAGATTATACCAAAACAGAATGCACACTCGACAAGAGGTTTGCTGTGTAAAGAGTAAACAGAGGCGGAAGACATTGCAGGAGGATGTGACACCAACCCCTCGATTTTTACGAATACGCAATGAGGCTAGGAGACAAAGGAAATGCGTTTTACCGATTCCATCTAATGAAAACCAATTTAATACACTTCAAAGAGGGTATTCACAAGCATTTTTTTTTTACAAAGTTACAAATGGAGATTAGGTATACTAGCTTAAATCAATGTACTGATAAAAAATGTACAGATATGAAAATCACACGCGTCGCTTACCAATCTCGGAATGGGAGCGTTACTGTCACATGAGTCGTCACGTGATTGATATATGTCACCGACCTAATTTCTTATTTCGATTAATATAATGATATTATTTTTACTAATTCATATTATTTGCCCAGAGTATCACTGAAGACATAAAAAATGATTAATTTGAAATAATTCAAAAACAAAATATATAAATACGTAATTTTACAGTGGGTCTGTCCCGTTCCACAGTCATAGCAAGTTCCTTCTCTTGCTCAGTCAGGGTCTGCTTTTTTTTTCAGAAACAACTTTACTTTAGATTAATTTACAGTATTATTTCTCACAACTCATTTCGGAATATTCCGATACTACCGACATTGGTCCTACTTCCTCAAAGGTTTTGAATCACTTTGTTGATTTAAGGCCGACTCATGTAGATATTTTCGATTCCTCTGTAGGAGCTGGACACTTCTAAGAAAGCAAATAATTTCCTTAGGTTCAGAGTGGAGTTCAAGTTTGAGTTTCATTTATGTATAGCTTATTTAAATAGTTTAGCCTGTAGAATGTCAGGATACTATGATTTGTGTTTTGTTTAACGTCACTTTACGCCTCCAAGGCTAATCGGAAGATGCTACATTGGGAGTCCTAAATTTTGCCTATCAAGGTATAATTAGGATAGGGATCTTTAACGAGTACCTGACATTGTACAGGTTCTGGACCCCCATTTTCCGTCCTATCTGAGGGACGACATAGCCAAGGAGTTTTTTATTCCCTTTAAACAATCCTAGGGCCACCGCGGGACACGAACCTGCAATTATAGGTTGCCGTGCTAACCACTATACCACAAGTGACCGCTGGGAAACTATAGGGTACCGTGTGAAAAAGCTGAAAATGATTTTATCTGTTTATTGAACGTCATTTAATTATACGTAAATTAAATCTTAACCACATAAAATGTTGGAGGTATTAATTTTACACAAAAACTTATGTTATTTAATTCATTTTGTAGCAAAAGGAATAAAATCTGTTGTTTAAACGCTGCAGGTCAGGAATCGTAAAAAGTCCAAACCTTGGTGGGTTTTCCTCACCACATTGAAAACTCAGGGTACTATTACCTGCATAAATAAAATGAATCGATTTAAACCATCTCCAGCTTTCCAATACAAAGTGAAACAGGGCCACAGAGAACCATTTCGTCACCCTCGAATCACAGAAAAACTTTTTAAGATTACACACTAACCGATGCTCTCTTGTATTGATCTTACAGGTTAACTTGTCACGTTCACAGAAAAGGTAGAATTACTCAAGACATGACTTCTAACCGAATGCAAAAGCTTTTTAGATTATCAAACGTTATTGATTGGGGCATTGGCGTGAGAGGTGTGGAAAGAGGGGTTGAGGAGGGAGAGATAAGGCAGAGAGTTTTCTGCTCTATATGTTTTATTGTGGAGAGCGAGCCATGATAGATCGGCCCCTGGCCATGACAGCACTCCAACAGGTTACCACACTTTTCTTCCCTCGGTGCCATCTGCCACCGCTGTACTGGGTCTTAGCAAGTCCAGCAATATCCTATACTAGCTCATGCTATTCTCCCATATACTCATCCATGCTAAACTAGTGATGTAAAATAAACGATTACTACTCGGTAGTATTTTTATATGAACGGCAGGGGGGGGGATAGTTGAAATTTTCATTTTGAGTGTTGGAGCGTTTTCATTTGTATTTTTTCCATTCTTTTTTTATTTGGAAATTTATTGGAAAAAAAAATTCTGTAAATACCCTACGCATCATCAAACATACAACCTTTTGTCTGAATAGAAAAATTCATGTCTCTTTAGCCTACAACTTTTTTTTGTATTTTTATGAGGTTTTATCTTACAAAAAATTATATTTAATTAAGAGCCCACAGCGTGCCTATGAAATACAATCAACAAGGTGTAAAGACGACTCTAGGTTAGCTAATTTGAGTTTATATTTTCTTAAGGGAAGTTAATATTTTTTTATAGTGTAGATAAGCATTTTTGTTTAAGGAGAATGAATAAAATTACACCGTAACGTTTTTTTTTATGTTCCACTTAAATGAATTACTTATGTAAGAAACGCGTGCTTGGAGGCAGATGCTATCAGTTTTCTCTTTTAAAACAATTAGTCCTATAGAAAGTTTAAAGAACTTGCGATAGTTTAAAACTGTCGATACTCTCGATAATATCAAATCAGTATGCTAACCATAAATTACCACAATAGTGAACATGGCCTTGAAAGGGGACGATCTACCTGAGGATCTTCGAACAGGATACATCTGCTCCGTATTTAAAAAAGGGGACCGGAGGCAATGTCAAAATTATCGCGGCATTTGCGTACAGAGCTCGGTGAGCAGAATAATTGGGAGACTGATCCGAGACAAGCTCGAAGAAAATTATGTAACGCCGTTGGAGCAAGCAGGGTTCACTGCAGGAAGATCCTGTATGGACAATATTTTTGTACTCCGGCAGATTATTGAGAAAAGCAGCGCAAGGAAGGTAGAGCTTCATCTAGCCTTCATAGATCTTGAGCAGGCCTATGATAGTGTCCCAAGAGAAAGAATATGGCCAGCGTTGAGAAGAGAGGGTATTGATGAGCCCATTATACGAGCAATACAACACTTGTATGGAAGCGATGTGTACAGGGTGAAAATTGGAAACCGCCTCTCCGCGCCATTTTCTGGGACAAAGGGCCTGAAACAAGGGTGTTGCCTGTCTCCAAGTCTCTTCAAAATATATTTGGCTCACGTAGTAAAGAGATGGATGAGCCAATGTCGGGATTACGGAATCTATTTCGATGACGATGAGCTCCTGACACTGTTCTTCGCCGATGATCAGGTGGTGATGACCCGGAGGAAAGTTTTCTTGGAGATGCTAGTTCTCCAGTTGAAACAATGTTATGAAGCTGCAGGTCTTAACATTAATTTCCGAAAGACGGAGTATATGGCTGTTGGTGATTATGAGGGAAACGATCTGCGCATAGGTGATCAGGTGTGCAAAAGAGTCAATGCCTTTAAATATCTCGGATCCTTTCTGGAAGATGTGGGGACATCTGAGGTTGACGTCCGCAACAAGGTGGAACTTGCAAGGAGGGCTACTAGGATGTTACACCCTGTTCTCTGGAACAACACCATCTCAAGCGAAAACAAGCGACGGATCTTCTCGGCCATAGTCGAGTCTATATTAACTTACGGATGTGAAGCATGGTCGATGAATGCTCGCTTGTATACCAAGGTTCGGGCCGTTGAAATGGACTATTGGAGAAGATGTCTCCAAATAACAAGGCTAGACAGAGTCCGAAATGAAGAGGTGAGGCAAAGGATGGGTGTTGTGGAGACCGTCTCAGAAAGAATCGGGAAACGGCGGTTGAGGTGGTACGGGCACTGCAGGAGGATGCCGGAAGAGCATTGGCCGTACCGAGTCCTGGACTGGCAGCCGCCCGGAAAACGTAAACGAGGACGACCGAGAACAACCTGGATAGAAGGAGTCCATGAAGAGATGACAGGCCGAGGTCTACAGGAGGGAGACTGGGCTGATAGAGAGGTGTGGAGCTCAGCTCTGATCTGAAACGGTATCCCTTTCGTTGGAGCACCGAGAAAAGAAGAAGAAGAAAAGAAGAAATTCTTTCAGATGGATATTTTCGCTTTTATGGTGGTAAACAGCTGAAACTTCCTGTTGCTAAAATGCTGATTATCATCCAATTCAAATATAGCATACATACCCTAAAATTTCTGTAGGCAACATTACATGTTCTGTCTTCTATTTTTTTTGCATTTCTATTTCTTGTCAAAAAAAAAAAAAAAAAATGTTCCTCCCCTCTATCGAATCCTAGTTATCCTGTTCCTATATTTTAAAATTTTTAATAATTTGCAAACTTTTTATATTTCAATTTGATTGATGATCTCTGTTTAATGTACAACTATTGCTTTTTTCCACTTTTACAATTTAATGGTTTTTTTTTAATGTGTTTCATTCAATTAGTGAACACAAAGCAAATCCAAAGCAAGTTGGATGCTTATTTCCCGGATGATTATTATTCAAAACAAATGAAAAAATCCTTAAGATTGTTTTTTTTCTTTTTTTTTTTCTTCTTTATGCTACTAAGGCTAATCGGACGATGTTGCAGTGGGAGTCCTAAATTTTGCCTATCCAGGTATAATTAGGGTAGGGATCTTTAACCAATACCTGACATCGTACAGGCTCGAGACCTCCATTTTACGTCCTATCCGAGGGACGGCATAGCCAAGGATTTTTTCCCGCCATTAAAAAATCCTAGTGCCACTGCGGGACGCGAACCCGCAACCTTTAGTATTGTTGGTTGCCATGCTAACCATTACACCACAGGTGATCCCCAACCTTAAGATTTTTCCCTCGAATATAAGAAGAAGTGTTGCCTCGCCTGGCTTTGTTAGCGGGCAAGTCTCTGAGCTATATGTTAGTATTGGGCCAACCAATTAAAAATAACAATTAAGATTAAAATAATGTATCCATTGCGTAATAGTTAATAATGTGATAGAAAATGATCTTGATTGGTAGTCTGGTGAAAACTAGTAAGTCTAGAAGCAGCAATAATAGCCAGAGGAAGTTGGTATTTTCCCAACATTTGTCATACGTATAGCCTTAGGCTCGATTAGAGAAATATTATGCCAAGAGGAGTAGAGACTATTGTGAGGAATGAGTAGGGGGGGGGGGGGGGGAGGAGGAGAAGGAGGAGCGGGGAGGGGGGCCTACTAAGATGTAAATTGAGGGGTGACTCCGCCGCTCCCCAATTACGCTCTCCATTATCTATTCATTGCCCTAACATCTCAATTCCACACTTGCACACAACTTGCAATTTCGTTTGAGACCTCGGGGGTAGCTCGAGCGGAACGCGCTGCTTTTCCACTTCACAACTTTTGCTTCGTGTACTCCTCCACTTCCCAACTTTTAACTTCTCGAGAGTGTGTTGCTGGGCCCCGCGGTCCGAAATATTCCGAATCGATAAGGGCCGTGAATAAGTAGGTTTACTTTTGTAACAAGTTGACTTTAATTTTATCTTAACCATTGCCGAAATTCATTTATGTTTATGTTCTCCACATTATCTCAGCTTTTTTCTTAGGTAATAGAAATTTTCGTATATTTCCTTCTATCATGCGGCTAACTGATCAAGTTCGATTTCCGATGGGATGGTAAAATATATTATAGGTATGCCAAGATTCAAAGTTCTTTGATTGGTTGTTAGTCATCTCCGCTTTTTCCCGTTCTCTCTGATATATTTATCCCTTTATAACTTACATTTAATGAGTGCTATGCATGAAAAATATGCTACGGAGTTAATTTTTAAGTGGTATATTTTTCATTACAATACTGTAACCTGGACAACTATTCCTGAAAAGCTAAGCTGGTCATCGAACCTGGGAGATACTGAGAGAGAGAGAGTGAGGGGGAACTCCTAGAAGAGGCAGGGCTAGACGAGTAGACGTGGAGTTTGAGTCAGGCACAGATTGAGCCAGTCTTAAAGAGTCCGAGGGTCGGAGCCCAGGGACAGTCCGGCTAAAGGTCTGGCCACACATGTCCGCACCGGATCCGCACCGTAGCAATAATATAGGTTATGTTCAGAATATTTTTAATTTAACTTACATATTACCTTTAGTTATGTCTAAAGTGACCTGTGTCTGATATGTGTGGCCTGAACGTTAGGCATAACTAAAGGTAATATGTAAATTAAATTAAAAATATTCTGAACATAACCTATATTATTGCTACGGTGCGGATCCGGTGCGGACATGTGTGGCCAGACCCTAAGTCAGAGAACACCGCTAGCCGAGAGGAGTCTGGCCCTGGATGCAGTCTGGATAGAGTCCGTTACAACAAAGTAGAGTCGATTTATCCTGATATATAAGTATCTCCATGTATTTATGAGACTCCCCTTTAGTAGTTGGAACATGTCAGGTTAAACGAAGTAAATACTTTTTAGTTTAATCAATAATAAGTTTTTAGCTTAATCGATAACAATTTAGTTTATTCGACAGTAAAATAAACGATGAAAATAGTATTTTGTTTAATCGATCACAACACTATCCTTGCCCAAAGTCCCCTTTGTCACAAGATGTCAGGATGGACTGGTAGATTTTATGAAGGGAGGTGACAATACCTTTTCGTTAACAAATAAAATAAAAAAATAAGGTCAACTAAAACATCGATGTCGAATTTAATTGTTATCTTTATTTTAAATAAATTAATTTTATTGTACGATGTTGACTGATTGTTTTTTTTACTGTGTAGTATAACACGCATGAACTATGTTACAACGGCATGTTTTTTTGTGCTTGATGTTTGCGGATGTTCATTTCATTTATTAAGATGTTCATGATGGAGGTAGTCTACCTCGTGAAGAACAAAAGTTAAAAAATATTGTAACTTTTCTGTGGGTTAACAAGATTTATTCAACGAAAATTTAAAGATAGTCAATGCCACACGAATTATATAAAGGCAAATATTAAAGCAGGTTACAAAAAACTGAAAAGAATGCTCATGCGAACATGTCACATTTGACTCGCTAATACCGATTCACAGTCATTCGAAGGGAAGGCAGAAAAAATGAGACTTAAAATTTTATAATCACCTTAAAATTCTTTCCACGCCTCAATGATGTAATTTTCTTATATGATAGTAATGTCGAAATAACGTGAAACTGGAAGCAACAGCTTATATGATAGCGATAATCTTCCGCGAAACGTATACATAAAATATTTTTTTAAAGATATTATAATTATTCTTAGACACCATGTGTCTTATAAAACTAAGAACACTAGAAAAAATAATTAAATTAGTTAAAAAATATTAATGGTTATTTCAATCAAAGAATAGGTTGAATCCCAACAGACAAAAACATACCACTCAGCCGGGATGTGCCTAGTTATTAAAATAAATCTTTTGTATTTGACTGTAAGCTTTTTGGGTTTTTCCTCATATATGCTATTGTACTCACAAATAAAAAAATGCTGTGGGATGATAAAACAAAATATATTTCATATAGGTATATGGAATTTATCAGAAGCAAGTCATTTACATAATTCCTATATGAGAATCTGTACATATTTATTTTTTGTATTTAAAAAAACATAACTTTTTTTTTTAAATTCTAAGACAGGCATGGTATTGAGACGGATAATTAAGATGGGGAAGAGGAAGAGGAAGGGAGAGAGAGGGAGTCTGGGTGAGTGAGAGAGAGAGTGAGAGAGAGAGAGAGAGAGAGACTGAGAGAGAGAGAGAGAGAGAGAGAGAGAGAGAGAGAGAGAGAGAGAGAGAGAGAGAGAGAGAGAGAGAGAGAGAGAGAGAGAGAGAGAGAGTGAGAGGGGGGAGTGTGTGTGAGTGAGGGAGAGGAGAAGGGAATGAGAGAGGGGGATAGGAATGGACTGCGGAGATGGTAGATAAGATATGACAGCGGGAGTCCCATGGGAGGGGGTGGTGGGAGGGGGAGGTGACATGAAAGAAGGCCGCGAGGTCCAAGGAGAGGGGATGAAAGGAAACTCCTCTCTGCTGTCCACTCAGATTTGATTATGTGAGATTTCATATCCTTCTTGGTCCGCAGCCCGGAGGACCAACTTTTCCGCTTAGTATTACCTCCACTCACTCATCTCCCATCTTCTTCTATCAACATTCTTGCACTTATTCTTCTTTAGTAGTTCCTCGAAGATATTTCATCCTGCGAGGTCTGGTTCATGGAGCATCTTAGTCGAGTAGATGTTCCCTATCAAGAAAACGCAGATTTATTGCATCGATATGCAATATAATGATTTTTTTTTCTCGATGAAATTGAATAATTTCAATTCATTTCGTCACATTTGGATTAATTAAATTAAAAATATTCCTTTTAGGGGTCATATGATTTAATAATAAATTAAAAAAGTGAACTACATTCAAGACTTCTAAGAATTAATCTCTTACTCAAAAATTAATGTCCACTAGAATAAACGGCTTAGAGACTTTTTAAGGAGTCTCACAATTGTTATTGATGCAAGTGATTCCGATTTGGGTATTTAACTGTAAAATCTTAATAAACGACTATTAGTGTTATGTAGCCAGGCTATCGAAGTGTTGAAGTAGAAATAACTGAAAACATAGCCACTTTATATTTTTCAACATTTTGGATACACATCTAGGAGATATGGTAAGAAAGGTTTTCATATTCAGAAAAAGCGAGAGAAATGCTGTTTGGAATCCACTGCTAACTAAATATCGACATGAGTTGGACAAGACGAGTTTTATAACATCTTTATTTATATTTAGCATTGTATAGAGGTATTAAACTGGATCTACCCGGTGAATTTTTTTTATTTTTAACTAATTTACTGTTTAAATAACCCTTCCCTGGTTCTGGTTTCTCCAGGTCTGGTGAATCTGAGTACCGTAATTTAAAATGGAACACAAAAAATCTAACGGTATTATTATGGAAACATGCAATATAAGAACGATTTTTAAGGTAGAGCCACTTTTTTTGGGGGGGGGGATTTCTAACCATAAATTATTTTTCCTAGTACATAATGTATTCTTGTCAAAAATTTAGACAAATACAAAAATCGCCAAAAGGACTGATAATCCAACAAGGAACACTTAGCTTCAGGATTGACTTAATAAATGGAAAAAACGTAATATCAATAATAATAATGTAATAAATAATTTAATTTAATTAGAGTTTATTACAGATTTCGAAAATTGAATTTGGCTGGTTAATTCCTTATTAGAGTTAAAGCGAATATTGATTAATTAATTTTGGTAGACAAGTTTTCTTTTTATTTAAATATTTCATACACTATTTTTCTATTTGTATTTCCCATAACTCGCGATCATTATCAATTTTATTTTCATTTATTCTTAACCTGGCAAGAAAGGTCTAGTTGAGATTTGATCAAACAATACTTTTGGACATGTGACTGAGAAAAAATGGGGACATGCATGTTATGAACGTATTCTTTTATCCATTCACATAAATTAATGAAACAATTATTTTAGTGATAAAATAGAGCATTTTTCTGATACTGGATACAAATTATCTTAGGGGGAAGTGTTTTATTTCTGAATTCTTTTAAAGAGTTGGGGACACACAGGGGACTGAGAATCAGGAATATAGAAAATTATTTTGTATATGAATCAAATGTAGAATGGCCTGGGGAAGTTATGGGGGAGCTAATTTCCATGAAAATGTCCATAAATATTTTTTCTTATTTGAATTTTTTTGGTAAGAACTTAATTACTGGCTTATTTAGTTTCTATAGTGAAAAATGCTGACAATAGAAACATTTAGACAGAAATAAACTACATCGTTCAATTTACCTGCCTATATTAGGAAACATCCTCAACAACCAAATATCAACTTACCCTATTTTACTTCTCTACTATATTGAATTGATAAAAACAGAACAAAGTTGAAAAATAAAGCAAATAGGATGTAAGCGATAGAGCGGTAGGGTTAGTACTCGCTGGCTATTGGACTAGTTGGGAAGAGTTGAAAGAGATGGGCGCTGCCTGCGTTTGAGCCCTCAGCTCCAGAAGTCAATTTACTTAACTGCCGTGGCTTCAACGAGTTCCAAATGAAAGGATTTTCGCTGTTCTTTTATCCGTTATTTGTATTCCTACCCGCTCCCTCCTACCACTTCTACCAACACTCAAAGCGGGCTTCCGGCCCATTTCCGAGGGAATAAGTTCTCCCGTCGTCCCATTATTGTTTAACATATTTATTTTATTTGCTTTGAGATAGCTTCATTTCTGAGTTTTGTCAACTTTATACTACATAATGTGTGCATCACGCCTAAGTATTTATTTGGTTATTATTATGTCAATTAAAATTCACATTTTGTTCAGAGATAAGTTAAAAATGCTTGCAGGAGAACAGGGAACCCAAAAGGGGTCACTGTCAGCTGCGTAACGTAGCCTATTGGGACCAATTATGTAGAACCCTTCCCACGAGATTATTTCTAGTTCAAGGACAGATACAAATCGGTCTAGGTCCATGGATAATGGATGCTAAGAGGTAGCAGGACTACAATTGCTCAGGTTAGCTGTTAACTCTGAGGAACTTTTTTCACATCAATCTCTCTAATGCTCATCTTACTATTATTCATTCTTTTTTTTTCATAATCAGGAACCTTCAATCTAACATGTTAGTCCCTAACCAGCATGAATCTAGATGAAAGTAAAGGAACTAAATGATTCATAAGAGTTAATTAGAGGTGTTTTCGACGGAAGTTTAGTTTTTGGCTTTGTTTCTTTCTGAGATAAGCAATTTCTGTGCTCTACTTAGTACCATACAACATACATAATGTTAGTCATGTGATAAAAGAGAAAAACAAATTTTGATGATTTAAAAAATGCATAAAAAAAAAAGATGTTAACCGGTTAATAAATGTTAACAATTCAAAAAAATCTGGTGCGTGCTCGCAACACACAACTTTCACTTACCAACTTACTTAGATAAGAAATTGACGTGTTTTGTTAAATATCATTTCCCAAAGTCACACATTTTTCTACATTCATATCTTATTTTTATTAATCGTTAAAGCCGTTTTTGAGTAAATAAAAAACCCCGTGAAAATGATACAAAATTTATTAAGTAAAGTCCCCCCTTTGGTTGATCAATTTTCATGAAATGTTGGCTATCACATATTTGGCATATACATAAATCAAATACCCAGTTTGGTCACAATCGTGATAGCCGTTTTTGAGTAAATAGTAAGTGAAAGTAAAAAAAGCACGTAAAAATGATACAAAATTAATCAATTTTGATGAAATTTTTACAGACATATCTCGGGCATATAAATAGATCAAATACTAAGTTTAATCAAAATCGTTAGAGCCGTTTTTGAGAAAATCAAAAAAACACGTGAAAATGTTACAAAATTTATTAAGTAAAGTCCCCCCTCCGGTTAATCAATTTTGATGAAATTTTTACAGTCATATCTCGGGCATATAAGTAGATGAAATACTCAGTTTAATCAAAATCGTTAGAGCCGTTTTTGAGAAAATCGAAAAAAACCTAAAAAGTTATTAAGTAAAGTACCCCCTCCCTTTAAGTAATTTTAATGAAATTTATGCTGTCACATCGCGGGCATATACCTACACTAAATACCCAATTTCAGGATCGCACGGTTTATAGTTTTTGAGCTAGTCTGTTCACATACACACACACACACACACACACAGACACACACACACACAGACCATTTCGCGGGACTTGGTCATTTCGACTCAGGGGACCCCAAAACGTGTATTTCCGTTGAAAACCGGAAGTCGAAATTTTTCACGATCGCAATACTTCCACTTACTATATATTTCATATATAGGTAAGTGAAAGTAAAAATTATTAGTTAAAAATTAAATAAATATGGATTTATAATTGGAGTAAAAAAAGAAAACCATAAGGAAACTGAATTGTTCACTTATAAGCTTTTAGGCCTGAACGTCGCGTGTAAATTCTACTAAGAAAAATCAACAATATTAAAATTGCTTATATTAGAGAGTTTTTTTTACCTTCTGACGCATAGCAGTTAGAGTGGTTCGTTATAGATTAAATGTGATTTTGAGTTTAATTTGATACAAAAAGGTATCTTTTTGTGGTATATTTAAAATTTATTATTTATTTACTTACAAGATTTGTTACCATTTTTAGATTTATTACCTTTATGGAACAAGTAATTTCAAGATTATACCGTATATTTTTTTAGATTTTCGCCACAAGTGATTGGTAGAAGGGAGGGATTCAGGAGAAATACATAAAAAAAAAAAAAAAGTTGGTGTAATTTAACACACGTGTTTCGGAGGCCTGAAAACAAAATTGTAACTAACGACTCTAAAATCAATTTTTTAAAATAAATAACAAAAATATGATTATTTTTTATTTATATGAGACAGATTTAAACCAAGTATTTTGTGATCCTTTATTTAAGCCTAGATTTTTTATTTTTTTTTGTGTACAAATTTTTGGCATTTACGCCATATCAAGACAACAATATCTGTGACCATAAAAAATTGTTTTAAATTAAATAGGCTGAATGCCCTTATCAGGTAAAATTTAAAACTTATAGTAATCAAAATCCAGTCTTATTGTATTAAAGCATGCAAGTCAAATTTTTTGATTTTCAATTCTACCAAATCATTGACTTTCATGCTTCAATACAATGAGACTGGTTTTTCACGACAAGTTTTAATTTTTGTCTGACAAGCCTATTGAAAATTGAAAATAATTTTTGATGGTCACATATATTGTTATCTTGATAATGGCGTAAATGCCGAAATGTACAATTAAAAATTAAAAAAGTGAGGCTTAAATAAGGGATCACAAAAAAACTTGACTAACAAAAATATATTTATTTCTCAATAAAACATACTATTAATTTGTAAATAATTTTATCCGTCCAATTAAGGAGTATAACTCACATACTCACTACATTTATCGTTACAACATGAGGTTCGTACAACTTGAGATGTGTGTGGAACAAAATCAATTCTGGCAGGGAGGAGGCAGGAGTTTACATTCCATTAGGTTCTGTTTGCATCTCCGCAAAACAAATAATTAATGCTAGCTCCATCAATGTTACTCTAGTTTATTTGTTTTCGATAATTAACTTTTAGCCCTGTGTCAGTTAGGTTGTTCAGCAGGTCAAGATACCTCTCGATTTGCACCAATGTGTACGTTTTTTCAAAATGTAGTATCTTAAAATTCGGTTCATCTGCGCATTTAAAAAAAAAAAAAAAGGTATTGTAAAACTAACGTGAGTTTAAATAATTTTTATTAGACGAAAATAATATTTTAAAATGTCAGACAAACAATACAAACTCAAATTATTAAGGTTACAAAAATTATCAACTTGTAACTACACAGTAACAAAAAAGTAACAATATGATCCCATCTTCAGAGCAAGACTGAGACTCTAGTCCATTGCTCCTTATATTAGTCCGAATTTGAACAATCTAGATGGTTCCCGAATAGTGTAGAAGATTCTAGAACTGGATCTATTCTAGAACGAACAGGTACTAGAACAGTACAACCCCCCTCAATCCTGGTTATTAATGATTGTTAACGCTTATAGACCCACGTATATCAAGTAGAAAAACGAAATTTATGATCAGAGATAAATGAACGATGTTCGATGTTTCTTTAAAGGAAGAACAATGATATCCTGAAACAGTTTAATTATTTCCATGTTTACCAAACTTTTGTATATTTTGCAAATGATATTTCAAGAGAGTTCTTAAGTATGAAGTTTTTTTTTTTACTTTAATTATTGATTCGCATCTATCAACAAGGTGCTGACAATCAGCGAATGAGATGGTTGTAGTTGGGAATGACATGAGGAGGGAAAGCACCCTGCAGCACCCCCTTCCTGGCTTGAATCAATTACCTCGATTGTCTAAGAGAGCAGATCTCTCATCCAGCGCCTTTTTAGTCTTCTCACACCCATGCTATATTACTGATTAAAGTATTTGGATGTCCGTTTAAATTAGAAAAAAATCGTTTGTATAGCATCATTATGTGCTGGTCGACTGGTAGTATATAGTGGTCTGTATTTAAGGTTTTGTTAGTCACGGACCAAGGTGATTTTGTAATAAGTCGTAACAATTTTGATTGAAATGTTTGAAGTTTTTGTCAGTGAGTCTTTTTAGCAATGCCGAATATCTGTAAGGAAAATGTCCATATGGGCTTGAGTGAGTACGAGTACGTATTTAGTTTTTTTTGATGATTTAGAAAGTAGTGGGTAGGGAAGCTTGAGTCTTTTGTCAAGAGTTTTTTTTTTCATTTTAACAGGTGGGCCCCATGTCATCCTTCTGTCGAAAGTGAGTCCCAGAAAGTATACTGTGTCAGTCTGTGGAATTTGGTTATTGTCAATATAAACTGGGGGGCAGGTATGTTTTCTAAGCGTGAATGTGATGTGTTTTGATTTGTCATGATTGACAGATTTCTAATTTTCCATGGTTGAAACCAATCGTTTAACTCGTGTAAGTGATGTTGTAATGTCAATAAAGCCTGTGTTGCTTCCTGATGATTGCTGTATCATCAGCGTTAGTTGCAGTCTCGTCGTCAATAGGTATGTCGTGCGTGTATATGATGTACAGTAAAGGTGCTAGTATTGAGCCTTGGGATAGTCCCGCCAAGATTGAATAAATTTCCGAACCCTGCCGGACAGAAAAATCTATCGAAGAGGAAAGATTGTAGGATCAGATATTAAATGTGTAAGTATGAAGTTAAATTCTATTTTCATTAAACAAAAGTGTATTAAATAAATAAAAGGTTTTTTTTTTTATTTATCTATATCTACCGTAATTTTCATCTGTGCTGGATCAGATTTAGCAAATTTGTAGAATATCCAGACTTTCTTGTTTATTTTTTTCCTGTTCATGTTTCATTTTATAAATTTAGCAGTGAAATATCGTGTATTTTTCATGAATGTATGATTATAATGTCGGAATGTCGATGCCTTAGTGTACTATATAGTGTTATAAATATAAAAAAGAGCGTTTACGATTTTTCGAAGTATTTATGAGTATGCGGTTTGAATTTTTTATATGTTTACATGTTCAGCAGAACCCCAAAGTTCTGCTCCGTAGGTCCAATTAGGTTTAAGTATGGAGTTTTATAATCAGTATTTTATTTCGTAAGCTAAGTGTTGATTCGTTTTCTAGAAGGTGCGTCAGTTGTTTGTATCGCTGTTCAGATATTGTCTTTTTAGTTTTGTACGTATGTTCCAAGTGAGTCTTTAGTCCAAGTATAGTTCTACATAAAGTAAGTAGGTTTTAGAAGGCACTGAAATGTTATTTTTTTTTCGTAATTTTATTTTAATTGTTTCTGATTAATTTGTGTTGTGCCATGTCGCATTATAGTGTGGCGTGATGCTTCATTTAATAAATATATGTATATTCTTGTAATAATTTATTTTGATTCTAGCAATCATCCGACAGAAATTGAATGGTTCATTCTTCTTTATCTCCTAGAACATTACGAGGAAAAGACGAAGGTATTGGTTGTTGTATAGCAGATCGAACAGTAAGATCTATAGGGTCTATTCCGAGAAGCGCTGGCTATACCTGAGGTTTCGAATTCATCAAAGGTCAATTAGTAGCGGCCATCGCCAATTATGAGTAAAATCGGGAACCTAATTAGTAGAAAATTAGCCGCAAATCGGGAGGCCAATTATCCCAAGGAGAGATTATAGCCCTCCTAAGATCGGGGGAATGAAATCGGATTCGCTTTGCAGGCAGTGAGAGTGAGAGAGAGATAGGGATAGTGAGAGGAGGGGAGGATGGGGGGGCAGAGATATGGCCACTTAGCCCCCGAATCTATTTAGGGGGCTTCTTACCCCCTCCCCCCCAACTGAGAGCAAAGATTAGCCGCGTTTTATGCCAACGGAATTTGTTATTATTATTTTCAGGCAGGAAGGAATTGAAACGAGCGGGTTATGTTAATTTCCCCGAGGGAGGGAAAGAGGAGGGAAAAGATCCCTAGAATCAAGTTATCATGAGTGACTGTGAAAAAGTTAAATAGAGCGTAACTAATTCAATTAGCGAGGGAACTGCTCGCCAAGGTCTGACCTACCGCTCGCTAACTGCTGGCCCCTCCCACTCCCCCCACCACTCGGCAAATATTTATTCCCCCTCTCATGTTTATTAAAAAGTCAGGGATTCTTGTTTTTTGTTTTTTTTTGTTTTTTTATTCTGCCTACTTATAAATCTCATGAAATCTGGCTAAGGGCTTATTAGTCTAAATGGTAATGGAAAAGTTTTTAGCCTTTTTCCTTCTTTTTTCCCTTTTACTCTATAATGGGGTTCAGTTAAAGCGATTCCTTTACCAACTGAAATCTTCAGTAGCCGCTGTTTTTACATGCTTAGTACCGGAAAATTTGATTACTAAAATTTTTAAACAAAAAAAGAACGAGAATCAATTATTTAAAAAGAATCAAAAATCTGGTGCGATGCGCGCAACACACAACTTTCACTCACCAACTTACTAAGATTAGAAGTCACACAGTTAAAGTACTCAAAGTCACACATTTTTCCACATTCATTTCTTATTATTGTTTTTATTTGCTCTCTAAAGTGCACTAATTTTTACTTTCACTTACCTGTATATGAAATATATTGTAAGTGGAAGTATTGCGATCGTGAAAAATTTCGACTTCCGGTTTTCAACGGAAATACACGTTTTGGGGCCCCCTGAGTCCAAATAACCAAGTCCCGCGAAATGGTCTGTGTGTGTGTGTGTGTGTGTGTGTGTGTGTGTGTGTGTGTGTGTGTGTGTGTGTGTGTGTGTGTGTGTGTGTGTGTGTGTGTGTGAACAGACTAGCTCAAAAAATATAAACCGTGGGAACCTGAAATTGGGTATTAATTAAAAAAAAATTAATTAAAAATTGGGTATTTGGGTATGAGTGTAGGTATATGCCCGCGATGTGACAGCAAAAAATTCATCAAAATTGCTCAAAGGGAGGGGTACTTTATTTAATAAATTTTTACGTTTTTTTCGATTTTCTCAAAAATGGCTCTAAAGATTTTGATTAAACTGAGTATTTGATCTATTTATATGCCCGAGATACGACTGTAAAAATTTCATCAAAATTGATTAACCGGAGGGGGGACTTTACATAATAAATTTTGTATCATTTTCACGCGTTATTTTTATTTACTCAAAAACGGTTTTAATTGATCAAACTGGGTATTTGATATATCTATATGCCAAAGATGTCATAGCCAACATTTCATCAAAATTGATCAACCACAGGGGGGACTTTACTTAATAAATTTTGTATCCTTTTCACGTATTTTTTTTATTTACTCAAAAACGGCTTTAACGATATTGATAAAACTGGGTATTTAATGTAGGTATATGCCTTCGAAATGACAGCAAAAATTTTATTAAAATTGATCAAACGGAGGGGGCACTTTAATTCATAACTTTTTTTACAATTTTTACCTTTTTATCGATTATCTCAAAAACGGCATGAACGATTTTCATCAAATTCGTCATGTTTAATGAAAATTGGGTCTTCTTTAATATCAGGTAAGCTTTGTCGTTATTAAAATGTTCTGAGGGGAACATTTCGTTATATTCTCTTTAGAAGGAGATATTACCTTATAACAATTAATTCGGCTGGTTATTATGGGGTGGACTAAATAAATAAAAACTATTTGTGATAATAACTGAATATAATATGCTATTGTTACACGTGAGGAAAATTAGGGGGGTTTTGCCTAATTCAGGATACATTTGATGTTAGTGGGTTAATTAAATTTAGATATAGACTATTGCATTTTTGTAAATATGTGAACTGATGGATCTATTCTAAGGTTGAATTAAATTAAGCTGTTTTACTCTTCTTGTGGTGCTTTTTCTTCTTTTAACTCCCCTATTTCATTCTCCATTCCTCTCCTCCTCCTGGCTCCAGGTGGGTCAGTTAGTGTTGTGATTACTCACACATTTTGAATGAACTTATGATAGGCAATAAAAAATTCAACTTGGCCAAACATGAGGTACCTTTTTTGAAAGGCTCTTAATCCCGCCTTGTCACTGCCTGTAGACTTTTCTTCTTCTTGCCGCCGCTAGGTGGCAGCACCTCTGGCACAGTTCCGTGTCCGCTTACGAATGATTAATTGTTTAGGAGCATTCCTAAACAGGGTATTTGTTGTAGGTATATGCCAAAGATGTGATAGCCAACATTTCGTCAAAATTGGTCAAACGGAGGGGACCACAGCAACGCATTAATTTCTAATCTAAGTAAGTTGGTAAGTGAAAGTTGTGTGTTGCGTGCACTCACCAGATTTTTTTTATTATTAAATAAAAGTTTTTACTTTAATGATTCGGCAATGCAAGCCTAATACTCCAAGTCCTCTGATTTTTATAATTCTCAATGTAGTTGTTGAAAATTTCACATAGTTACCATGAAACTAATTATTTCCAATTAATGAACAGAACATCTTTAATTGTAAAGCATTGGGCTGCCATTAAAGGCGTACTGCGCATGCGTGAGCTCAACTTGTTTTATGAGTAGACGGAATATTTTTTTCCCCCTGTCTATTTTAACTTGATTTTTTTTTATATTTCATATCTAGCCATTTCTTATTTTTAGGCAAAACGAGAGACAGATAATTTCTCCATATAAACAAAAACAAAGGTACTTTATAGGAAAACAAGAAAGGTCCCTTACTCATTTATGCCCCCTCAGAACATTTTAATAACGATTTAGCTTACCTGATATTAAAGGATAAGTGATTCTCATTAAACATGACGAATTAAATAAAAATTATTAAAGCTATTTTCGAGAAAATCGAAAAAAAAGTAAAAAGTTATTAAATAAAGTACCACTCCGTTTGACCGATTTTGATGAAATTTTTGCTATCACATCACGGGCATATACATCTACCAAATACCTAAATTCAGTTTCGTACGGTTTATAGTTTTTGAGCTAGTCTGTTAAGACACACACAAACCATTTCGCAGGACTGCTTTATTTCATATTTGTTTGATTGTTTTCATTTTGTTGAAATAAAGCACCATGGTAAATGGAATGAAAGAAGTTATATGTGGCCAGTAGGTTGCAGCACATTACTGACCAACTGAAAAGCACACTGAATTGCTTAACCTGATTCTTTTTAAGGAGGGAAATTCAAAAACTGTAGAAAAATAGGCTCGTCACAAAGTCACCCCGTTAGTCACAATGTCACCTCATTTTACGGTATATCAATTAAAGAATGAATCATTTATTTTTCTAATTACTGCCTCATTCCTACATCTATGACATGTCATATATATATATAGAACGACATGTCATATATGAATAAAACTAGATGATTTGCTTCATCTAGTTTGTTACAAGTTAGTTTAGATACTAGTTACATATCTTGTAAATCATACAAAAGGTAAACAAATAAAAAAAACATATAAGAAATTGTAAGCTAATTTAAATCATATTTTAAATAGGTGCGAATGGTGTATGATTTTTTTACATTGATAGTTTATTTTTTGTCTCCCTGAATACATTCTTCTTAGATCTTATTTACAAGTATGGCAAATCCTAAATGCAAAGTCTACTGTTATGATAATAGTTAATCCATTATCATGAAGAAACACGCAATAGGTATATCGTTTTAAAGATTTTTTTTTTTTAATAATACTGTATTTTGTAAAATCTACAATTATAGGCGATCTGGCTCGACTTAGTATAATATATACAAAAAATAAAAATAAATAAATACAATAAAATTAACAGGCCATAAGATCTTAAACATTACAAATTATAATGTAATTTACAATGCATGTAATGTATACATAATTATACATTTTTTTCTACTAATTATACGTTCATTTTACAGTTCC
The DNA here is from genome assembly GCA_911387785.2 of Aelia acuminata. Classification (NCBI taxonomy): domain Eukaryota; kingdom Metazoa; phylum Arthropoda; class Insecta; order Hemiptera; family Pentatomidae; genus Aelia; species Aelia acuminata. The sequence goes on from OU426982.1 coordinate 35,285,696, forward strand.
GTTTGGGTTTCGGGATTTTTATTAATATTATTTTTTTATATAATTTTTATCTTATTTTATTATTTAATTCTATAGAACTTTTAAAATTTAATGTTATATTTTTCTGTTCATTTACTCTTTTATCTATATTCACAAATTATGTCTCACAATAAATCTATATTCATAATCGGGGTATTTTAAGATAGCATAAGCAATGAATGACAAGAGAAGAATGGTTAATGTAGATTGAACATGATAATAAAAAAATACCTAAACAGTAATGAAAATCAAATAATTATCCTAAGAATAATGAATGGGCATAAAATATATCATTTAATCAATTATGTAAAATAAAACTATGTAGTAAATTATAATATTGTTTAGTTAATGAACTTTCCAATCCAAAATTAAATCTGAATTATTGTTTATTATTGAATTATTAATAGAAAATAAAGGCCGAAAGTTGAGACTTTAGCAAGAGCTCAGCTGTTAGCAGCACCTGCTGGCCTGATTGAGTTCTATGATTAAAGACGTCAGTGGAATAAGAAGATCCATCAATCAAACGTCAGGGGAAAGATGGAAGTCGGCGATGAAAATTCCCTTGGGCTGACCACATAGAGAGTTTTACAAAAAAAAAAAAAAACTATATATATATATATATATATATATATATATATACATATATATATGTACACTTTATTTCTAAATCCATAGCCAAAATATGTTGTGTTTTTTCTTGAGAACAGTTTTACGAATATTTTAAAGGAGCGGGAGGTAGTTCATTGAACTGTGTGCTGGAGGTCACAAATTCAAATCTTGCTGGGAAGGATATATTTCTGTATAGTCGTCTTGGTGGCCGAGAGACCCTTCTTTGGCAAACCCAGGCCTCTATAATTACAAAATTAAGGTAAAAAAACTGGCGGTCAAATAATTTAGAAAAAAAAAATAGTGGTTACTAATCACCAGGGATAGGATTTTTACGTAATACAAATTTCAAAATATGTACATAAATATGAACGGAACAAAAAAAGAAACGAAAATATATAAAACGAGATAAATGAACGATGATCGATGTTTCTTTACAGGAACAACAATGATATCCTGATACGGTTTAATAATTACCGTGAGTACCATACTTTTATATATTTTTCGAATAATATTTCAAGAGAGTACTTAAGTATGAGGTTGTTGGAAATATATATACGGTTTGATTTTTTTCTATGTCAACATGTTTAGCGGAACTCCAAAGTTCTGCTCCGTAGGTCCAATTAGGTTTATTGAACCTAATTAACTAAACTCTATTTGACTGAAACTTAAAAAAAAAAATTAAAAGTTCAGTATTCACATAAAAAATAAATATGGGTTTAAAATACTTATAAAATCTCAAAATAAAAAAAGTGCAGTTAACTAATTTTTGGGAAAAGTATGAAAACCTAATGATTTTCACCATTAAAAACGTTGCAAATAAGATGCATTCTAAGATTTTCTTCGGAAAATCTACAACGATTCGGTCGAAGTAAAGCTTTGTATTTGCCTAACGATCTTATAACTTATTTTCTACGTGTTTCGCGGTTTCCCGATGCTGTAAAACCAAAAATTATTGCTCTGTTGAAATGTTTTTTGGTAGCAAAAACGATACAGGACACCTTCACAGTCGCATTTAAACGCATATTCTGCAAACTAGCAGCTAGGTTTTTTCTGTTTTCTTTCCTTTTTGGCATTTCACACACTAGGTATAAGCATTATCAAGGATGAGGTATCTATATGAGAGAAGAGGTGGATCAAAATTTATGGGAACGGTCGATATTGCTTTGTGCCTCTTGATTTTCTAAGAATTTTTTTAATCCATACGTTCATTCTCTGCTTTACACCTTATTTATTCAATGTACCGATTGAATATATGTAAAATAAGTAAATAACTTTAATTTTAAACATAACAATAATTTTAAATATAAAATTACATAATTTTATATAAAAACATATATAAACACTAGCAGACCCGCCACGCGTTGCTGTGGCTCAGTAGTTATATCCTAATATTTTTAAACAAATACAGTAATACCAATATTCATTGATAAAGATGAAAACCTTTCAGCTAATCAAAATCCAACGTTATTGAGAATAGAGCATTACACCATTAAAAAGTATTTGGTAAAGAATATAGGAATGTTAAAGTTTTTATTTTTTACATCTCATACTTCAATGTAGTTTGATTAAAAAGGAGCTGGTTGTGTTTACGACTCACAGAGCTGCCAACACTATCGCCCTTTTTTTATGGATCGGTATAAACTAACTCGAAATGGCTATATTTTTCCACTAATTTTAAAAAGGATGACTGAAGTAAGTTTTGATAACCTCAGCCATTGATCTATTGATTATTGGCCTAACACTACTTCAACTTGGTTTTGTTAGTTTAACAACGGGTTTAATTTTGCTCAGGGTCATGCCAATCTTGGTTAACGCGTCATATATGTCCTTTTGATAGGCGTTTTTCTCAATTTCTTTGAGACCTCGATTTCCCAACCCTTCGGCTAATAAGTGTTCGGTAGGAGGGTGGTGTGTTGAAGCTTTTAATGTAGCAATATATTTGAGTGATAATAAATCTCTTCTTAAAGAGGTTTTTACATAATACAATTAAGAATTTTTATTTATTCAAGTACTAATTTGTTCAAAATGTTTTGGGTTAACATGTTTTTTTTTTTTTTAACACAAACCAAAGATTTGATGGTTTCCACACACGTGAGCAGGCGATACCCATTTCCCACGTGAGTTATGCCATTGCCCAATGAAAAACACGGATTTTCAAAGTCCAAGTGGACATTGTTTGCCCTTGGGATTTGTTTATGGTCATGGCAAAAGCCAAACGAATAGGATATTGAAGCCTTTTAAATTTTATTGAAAATTCTGTCGGTTCCAAGGGAATAGGTGGCAACAGGGCGATATCTCCTGTAAACCTTCCAGGTAACATTTTTCCTTCAATAACATTTCCTGTGATCCTTTTAATGGCCAAACGTGTACCGTTGCACAATTGAGGTGGATTTAAGTTACGAAGAAGAATGATCGGTGAGCCAATATTCAACTGGAGATTGTTTGGGTGTATATCCAGGGAATTAAAAAATTCAGATGGGAAATTTACGGCTTCGTTTACATCTAGAACATTGTCAATTGATTTTGGAAGTTTATTTCATCGAAATCAACATTTTTTGCTGCCAAAATAGCACGACTACCCAGCCACTTATAGTCCAAATAATTGTTCAAAATATCAGGAAAGACACTTTATATTTCGTAGACAGTTCATTTTTCGTCTCTACAACAGTTCAGAAATTTTCTGGTAATTTCAAAAATTTTGAATTTCGATACAGCTAGCTCTATTTCACCGTTTCCAATATAGAGCAATTGTTTAAAAAATATATCTGCCGATGGATTATTTTGTAGTAGTACTCTCATATTTATGGCGGATAAATCTGAAACTTGAGGTTACCCAAATAACAATTATTCCTGTTCAGTAGAGGTGTAATAATCATTAAATGTAAAATTTAAAAAATGCCGCGATTTGTAATCCTTTCTTAATCAACAATAATTTAAAGATAAGTAAATATCATTTCCAATAATAGCCTACTTTAAATTAAAGAAAGGATTAAAATCTTCGCTAACATTTCTTAAATTTTACATTTAAAGATAATTCAACTTAGGAAGTAACAGCCTCTATTCGATTGGGATTAAATTTTCTCAACTTTAAATTATTGTTGATAAAGGAGGAATTACAAATCTTCACTGACATTTTTTAAATTTTACATTTTAGATCTCGGGATAAAAATGATAAAAAGGTTTGGTAAAATAAAAAAAAACACTGTTTTTAAATAATAATAACAAAACGAATAATGAAAATAAAGAAACTTCTGTTAAATAAATTAACTGAAAATATAATATTAAAGTCTTAATTATGCAGTTCTTTAGCAAATCACAAAGTATCCCACAACACCTAATCAAAACACACCCTTTTTGTGAGAGAGTTTTAACGACTGGTTACCCGCAGTGTAGCCAATTGACTAATTTTCACTAATTTTTGGCAATACTGACTCCCCAAGTCAGGCTTCTATTAGGTTACACCTATGACAATAGGTGCTGTTACAACATTTATAGAGTATTATTTCAAATAATAGCCTAATTTAAATTATTAAAATGCATTTACTATACTAAAAGTTGATATCAGAGTGGGCCCAGCAAAGCGTTTCAGCGCTTAGCTAGTAATTTAATTTAAATACAAATAAAAAAGGAAAGGAAGAAAAAGTACCTACACATTTGAGTATTTATTGTAACCTTTTCTTGATTTATTTATTCTTTAATGAAAATTAACAATAAATACAAATTTGTATTACTATTGGTCTGTGGAAAATAATAATATAGGAAAAATAACTGCACTCACATAACGCAATACAAAATTATAATAATGATAACCTGTATTACAATAGCATGCTTATAAACAAAAACATTATGAAATCGACATATGACGCCATGTTAATAAATCGAAACACGACCTACTGTATTTGCAATAATTCGCTATACTCGTATAAGAATTATTTTGATCACTAATCAAGTTAAAAACTATCCGGTCCGGTAAGTTGGCCAAAACTATATACATTGAGCCAAATTTCATTAAAATCGGTTGAGTAGTTTCTGAGAAATAGAGAGACAAACATCGGGACACGAGATTTTTATATATATAAGGACAATATAAAAATAACAATAATTTTAAAGTAAATTCCCTAAAATTTTTAAAATATGAAAAAAAGTATGTATTTATCGAAATGTATGTAAAAATGATTAAAAACTACAAAATATGGAAAATAAAAATGGTTTATATCATGATATAAACTATTTAGAATGCACATACGAGCATTTCTGTAGCCTCAGAAGGAAATATGTAAATACATGAAAATCCTATCCCTACTAACCACGGACCTACTCGTAGACATTTTCCACCGACCGTTCGCATAAATGAACGCCTGACTAATACAATCATTTCATCTATAAAGAAACCACCTGCTTGCTTCTTTATATCCAGTTAACCCATTTAAGTCTTATTAACAACTTATTTACTGCGGTGACAGATTTATATGCCTGTCATATGTATCAAACATTTTGTCATAATTTTAAATATTACGTCATTCCTTGAACATCGCATGCACCACATATACTAGTAGATAGCTATATGTACATCCATAGCGACAAAAAATGAATACTCATAACTAAACAAATAATGTTTTATAAAAATCTTTCAGGCTTCCTTTGATTCAAATCTTTCATTAAACCTTTTTCACAAATAGCCGATAACAATAGTTTTTTCGACGTTATATATGTATCTTAAAAATGTGTTTTCATACTTTTTCGCGATATGGGAAATCAGAAATGTACCCCGTAATACAATGCATAGCCTGAAGTTGACAAAAGAGATGCTCACTAAGCACACACAAATACAATTACGAATTAATTTATCTGAAGGGACGATATCGAATTCCCTACCCCTATAATTAATTTTAACAGCAATTAATAGAAGCGATGACCGCCGGGCTCAATTAATACAGACAGCCGAGGGAAATATCAACCAAAATTTAAATATTTCACTCTACTCATCTCCAGGGCACGTTTCATCTGTATACCAGATATCGTTTAATTCCATATCCAGTGAATATAAACACCGTTTTATAATTACTACCATCCGGGTTCGGACAGACACTGATGCGAGTATAATACTGAAATATACTGCATATGATAACGAAAACTGTAATGTTGGAGATATTCAGATAGCTCGTGTATTCAATTAATGGAGCTATCTATGATATTACTCTTGAAATACTCTAATGAAGCTTGCAAAAAGGTATTCAATTAGGTTGATGCGAAATTAATGCAGATTTTTGATATTCATTGAAAATATGTCGTGTCTACTTCAACAATATATGCATATTTAATCTGAATAATTCCTATCATAACTTATTTTTGCTAACGTTCAAAAAGCCATTTTTTCCCACCATAAATAAATTGGATTCCTGGTTGCAATTGTGATGTGAAACTATCATTAATCTCCTTTATTTTTTCATGGCACCAGTCAAGAAACTAAAAAGCATGTATCTGTCAAATCCGTTCTCTTTAACTAAATTTTATTTCGTTTTTTTTTTTTTTTTTAACCTTCTATTTTAATTGAGCCTTGGAGTGGTTTTATTTTGTTGTAAATTTGTTTAGTAAGTTATAATTTTTTACTTTCACTTACCTATATATGAAATATATGGTAAGTGGAAGTATTGCGATCGTGAAAAATTTCGACTTCCGGTTTTCACCGGAATACACGTTTTGGGGCCCCCTGAGTCGAAATAACCAAGTCCCGCGAAATGGTGTGTGTGTGTGTGTGTGTGTGTGTGTGTGAACAGACTAGCTCAAAAACTATAAACCGTGCGAACCTGAAAATGGGTATTTAGTGTATGTATATGCCAGTGATGTGACAGCAAAAATTTCATCCAAATTGCTCAAAGGGAGGGGGTACTTTATTTAATAACTTTTTAAGTTTTTTTCGATTTTCTCAAAAACGGCTCTAACGATTTTGATTAACTCAGTATTTGATCTATTTATATGCCCGAGATGTGATAGCCAACATTTCATGAAAATTGATCAACCGGAGGGAGCACTTTATTTCATAACTTGTTTTCCAATTTATACCTTTGTTTTTGTTTATATGCAGAAATGAACTGTCTCTCGTTACGCCTAAAAATAAGAAATGGCTAAATATGAGATATAATAAAAATAAAGAAAACACGAAGAGGAGATAAAAAGAAAAATATTCAGTCAACTCATAAAAATCGTTGAGCCCATCATAATTAAAGCCGTTCTGTTCATTTGAGAAGTGGCAATTAACAAAACGCATTAATATCTAATCTAAGTAAGTTGGTAAGTGAAAGTTGTGTGTTGCGTGCACGCACCAGATTTTTATTAAAACGAGAGAAAAAAATGTTTTGTTTTGTGAAATAATAATTTAGATCTAATACGTTTACAATTGTAGAATTAGGTAGGCTGGAGTTCTCGTGTTGTTTAGTGTTTGTTTACGGTTTGCGGATTAACTGTCTACATTTCGTATTCCCGCGCCGTATTAGTTAGTTGGCAGTGGAATTTCGTAAGAGAAGGAGGTTACTCGTTGTGCCACCAATAATCGACAGATCGATAGCCCATCATCGATTTTCCACATTGACCACACAATCGCCGATTGTGCACCAATTGTTCGCCACACCCCACCATTGGAACTTGGAACTTGTCACGGTGAGAGAAGCCGTTATTTTGCAGAGCTGTTACATTCTTCTCTGTGTCAGTGCTCAGTGTCTGGAACTGCTTCCAACGGAACTGTTAATAGCTAACCGTTACAGGACTTAATTATTTGTTGATTTTGTATAAACAGGTCCAGCTACCTGAGGTGCTTTAAATTTATATAGCTTGAATCATTTTCTTTATTATTGTTTATCTTTTTAAATTATCAATAGTGAAAAACCAAATCATGTATTTTATTAATTTTCATCGATGTTAGAAGTTATTTTTTTTCTCTATTTTTATGTTTAATTTACACTTTTCTTTTCCATTATTAAATTTTAATTGCTTTTATTTTATTTTTAAGAGAAGCAATTTATTTTCAGTTAATTTTAAATACTATTTTTTTGTAAATCAAATATTTTTTTCTTTTTTTGTAATTCTCTCATGTCAATTAAATCAATAATCCTTTCAATTGATTTTTTCAATTTAACGGATTCCTCTTTTTTTTTTTTCTCTATATAATTTATTTTAATATACTGTCAACACATAATTGATATTTGCTATGTGCTCAAAAGGACAGGCAATTTTGAAACGGGGTCGTAGTTTTATAGGTACCTGTTAATTTATTACTTTATGGTATCGCTCTCCCCAACTCCTCAAAATATCTTATAGGATTTTATAAAGAACTGTGGTCAACTTTTTTTGGTACTAGCAATGGGGAGTTAAAGGTATTTATTAAAAGAGACTTTGTCTTTGGAGTCATCCGAATAAATCTTCATATTGAGTGAATCTCAATTGAAGCGCCTTTAACGGAAATTACGTAACACTACCCATCATTGACCCAGTGCCAACCCTGGGCTTAATAAGGTAACAAGATAAATAATCACTTGCCAAAGAAAAAAGATTTTTTTTTTTCAAATAAAATTTATTGGAACAACATCGACAAATAAATATATGAAATAATTACAACTCATCAATCCATTTTTATTATACAGATAATTCATCGAGATCGGATAAACTGTTCAGGTAAATACGTAATCTTACTTAAAAGATGAAACATTGTAGTTTAATGGATTCTCGCTAAAAGCTCCACTGAAAATTCCAGCCGAATGGAGGTGTTAACGGATTAAGGGCATTATCAGATAACACATTTGAAGTACTTAAAAATTTTTCACGCCCAGTTGAATTTTTATTTCTATTACCTTTATTTTTCTCCCTAAATGGGCTTAAAGTCTCGTATTTAATACAGAATCGTTCAAGCGTATTTTTATTTTTTTTTCTATAAAGTATTCAGTTTAATTTTTTTTTTTATAAACTGTAAGCATCTCCTGAAAGTGTGAGTGGAGGATTTTATTTATGGTTATAAATCATAGCATTTTCGTTTATTTTAGTGGATATGAGCTAGGTAATAATCAAATTCTCATTTCACTGCTGAGAAAATATCTCTTATGTTTATAATTTGTTATATACATAAACATATCTGATGTTTTATTATTAAAATTAAAAAAAAAAAAAAAGAAGATTATTATATGAAAATTCTAAATCTTGGCCGCGATTCAATTATACATGGGTTAATAACATGAAGAAGAAAATAAGAATCTGAAGAAAAACGATAGGCCAGGTCGGTGATCCGAACTCTGGTGTATCTACATCACCATTGTTTGTTTGTTCAACGTCACCTTACGCCACTAATGCTAATCGGACGATGCTAAATTAAACTAGTCCTAAATTTTACCTATCCAGGTATAATCAGGATAGGGGTCTTTAGGTAGTACCTGACATCATACAGGGTCGGGACCTCCATTATACGTCCTATCTGAGGGACGGTATAGCCAAGGATTTTTACTCCTAGGGCCACCGCAGGACGGGAATCCGTGACTTTTATTATTGTAGATTGCTATGCTAACCACTACACCACAGGTGACACCCTGCATTATTGAAACGCTCTAAGCAACTGAGTACCAAGGATCTGTATCCTTCTATCATTGCGGCAAAGTCATCATTGGACACTGCCCAAAGGTAGTATCGAACTGAAACACTGTTGCATTAAATTTTTAATTGTCATTATTTAAATAATTTTAAAAGTAGAGGAAAGGTTAGAAATGGACGGAATAAGAACCCAGGTCTCTGCATCTAACTAACTTAGCTACCATGTATTCGAATCCAAGTCAAGTCACTTTCTCTCTTCAAGATACCAAAAACTTTAATTTAATATATACAAATAACCTTTAATGTAACTATAATTAGAAATGTTAATATAATTACTATATAATGGTGAAATAGGCCATTTCTAGAGCCCTCACGCACCTCAAAAAAGCGTATAACTAGACAACCTACGTGTTTGATGTTTCTAGGCAGCACTAGATTTTCCACAGCGAGTTAGGGCAGTCCTGAATAAAGGATTAAAAGTTTAACGAAGCATGACTTCCCCGTTTTTTTTTTTCCTTCACTAATCCTTTCTGAGGTAACAGCCCGGAGCGGCAGAGCTCTTTCCCGCCCCCGGGAAGAATCGAATTCCCGCCGAAAGGGTTAGCGACCATGTGGATTAGCATTGACATTTTTTTTTTCCTGTTACCTGAGGGAAGGGCATTAATTGGGAGGGATTTAATTAAAGAGGCGTGGAAGGAAGTAGAGAGAGAGAGAGAGCTAGGGCCTTGTTGCTAGGCGACCTTCGGCCATCGATCCCCTGCCTGCCTGTCACACATCACCGACACACACGCACGCACGCACACACACAAACTATCACACCCTACTCTGGGCCCCCCCACTAACAACTCCCGCGGGCTCTGCCCCCCTGGTAGCCCCACGCTGATCTCTATCCCACAGAATCCCAATTTACAAGTCCGAGGTTTCTCCCTAGACAAGTGTTGAGCATCTTTAGGCTCAGTTCAGGATTTCAAATACAAAATGAAAAAAAAAAAAAATAACATTTTTACATCTTTTAGGTAATCTACCTTTTTGGTTATTCCTGGATTTGGAATGCAGGATAATTTTTACTGCTATTCAATGTTATGTGGTCCTTCTAATATTGGGATAATTATTTTTCAAGATATACTATAGGGCTTGAAACCGACAATTAGAAACATTAAAATCAAGTCTGTTCGCAATAATTATCTGGAATTAAAAAAAAAAAATCAATGATGTTATTTATCAAGAATGATTTCTATATTTGATCATGATTGAAAAAAAAAACAGCTCCTGACAATTATTTTTGAATACAAAATTTACTGTAGACTATACATATATCGCAAGTCGGCAGGAAGATGGTTACATTTTTTTTTTTTTTTTTTTTTTTTTTTGGAAAATCACATGTGAAATTTCAACTGAAATCTGAATTTCACTATGTTACTTCAAACAGTGGCTGTGGGAAATAGTCTTTGATCAAAAATAGTGTACCTTTGGGGCAGTTAGTTACCACTGGTATTAACCTTTACACAAAAGTAGACCTGCGTTAACACGATCTTCTCCTCCATAAAATAATATGGTTATTGCACCGCACGACTTATGAAAGGGACTATTAATACCATACGGACCGTATTCTGTCGGTTTGGTTATCCTGGTTCCAATTGATCCTGGAATATAATATATATATATATAATAAAATTGATATATTTTGAGTCTTCACTTGTACGTGAAGTATATTGTTATCAATTTTCAGCAACAGAACATCCTTATTTCCGAAATTAATAAGAAATGTTGACTGTTGATTTTATTTTTCGAACAATATTTTTTTTATCCCGATGTAATCATTAATATTTATGTAATTCCGAACTACTTAGTATCTGATCATTATTTTTAATTACATCAATACCCATCTAAGATCGGTTTCAATTTTTGAGTATAGATAACAATGATTTTTATTTACACTAAAAGTCAATAATAATAAAAATTATATGATTTATTTTTTAAAAGTAATTATTCGTTTCGAACCCCGTATCGAAGTGATTTAACTGCAAAATTTTTGTGATTATACGTTAATTTTTTTTTAAAGGCTGATTAAGGATAAGTATAATGCATGATTAGGGCATAAGGCGTGCATTTTTAAACATTGTTAAAAATATACATATATATATATATATATATATATATATATATATATATATATATATATATATATATTGTCGGATTACATTCTATTTTATCCGAGGGCTGATTTACAGCTTTTTATCCATGCCAATTATGACTAATAATAGCTATTATCGGTAACCGATAGCAAGGCATTAAAATCTTAATCTTCTTAATGCTTTAAAATATACCTACCTACACAACCTTTAAAAAAAAAAAACGTTTATTTTAAACACTAACGCACAAAAAAAAAAAAAAAAAATTCACATCTCAAAATATTCCTTTAATAATTTAATATCCTAGCGAACCTAATGCTTTTAATTATTCATCTAACTCTAAAAGCTTCTCTGAAAATTTGAAATCCTGTTTATTAAAAATAAAATTATTCACTAAGAGAAGGATATAACTTTTAAGAAATGAGAAAGCAAATTTACTCTAATTGAAGTTGTATTTAATAATAAAAACATTTATTTGATGTAGTGTAACTAAATATGTGTTTAAATTATACATCAGAAGGGATGAAATCTCCATGAAATTCAACAAGTTATTAATTTAAATATATGTGGGTGTGTGTTTGTATATATATCAAATTGCTTTAATATATTTGTCTGTAATACATGCATAGATTTAATCATTTCTATTTAATTTTATGAATTGTTTAAATAGATTTTTTATGTCAGGGAACAATTGCTGAAGGAGAAAATAGTCATGTTGAAAGCAATTAGACTTGATAACATCGGGAAAGAAACATTTTTGAGAGAATATGTGAATACACATCTCTTACATGCTTTACCCTTTTCAGTTTGTTATTCGCATCATTTATTTTCAACATTTTCCTTCTTTTTGTCTTCCCATTTCCCTCACGATCTCTGTTTAGTTTTTCTCTCTCGTTCATTTTTATTTCAATGCAGCTTCGGAAACGATTGAATTATTAAGACAGTCTATCAGAGGAATGGAGTAGGGTGGGGGGGGGGAAGGGTTACGTCAATTTATGGAAGGTATGATGGCTGAAAGGAATTTTTTTCCCTTTGTCATCAGGGACGGATTTTTTTTTTTCTTTCTTTCAAAGGAGACTCTTACATTTCCGTCCCTTCTTTTTTATTTAAATGTAAAAGACTCTAAGATAGTTTGATATTAAAATAGACATCGGCATTTTTATAATCATAATATTTATTTATTTTCATAAATAAAATTTCATATACACAAACGAACAAATTATGTGGGTTAAATAATTTTTATTTGACGAAAAAAATAATAACAGGTCAAAAAAAGAATAACTTTGTAACACATAAATAACCATATTACTTGAGCTTCAGAACAAGACTAACGCTCCAATTCATCGCTTCCATATATTTAGTCATAAGACCAGCGTAATTGGTACGCGTATATCTTAGTCACAAACATGTACCATGACAGTTTGTTCTAACTATTAGTTAGTTTCAACTACAATTCTATAACTATTCTAAACCATATATTTTGTGTTTTGTTTCCCGTTACATTATTATTAATTTAAAATAAATAAATATTGAAATTATTATTTTTTAAACTATTTTAGTAGAAGATAAAAGATACGACCACGGCCGGGAATCGAACCCAGGTCCTCTGCATCTACGTCGCAGCGCTCTTACCACTGAGCTAACCGTGAGTCCATTCCGATCGTGATCGAATCTTTCTCTTCTGTGATCCCTCCCTCCAGGTCTCGCCACATTGTAGCGAAGTACCGAGGGGGCTGAACAATTGTCCAGACAGACGGGATCTAGTTGACATACGTCAAATATATACATTGTATGTTGTTATGTAGTAATTAGTTATCGATAGATAATTAATTTATAATTTTTAAACTATTTTAGTAGAAGATAAAAGATTAAAATTATTAAATTGAATGCATCCTGTTGCAGCCTCAGATTATATTTATTTATATTTTTACATTGCGGTGGAGGTTTCGGACAAATGTGTCCATATTCATCACCAACCCTTTTTTCACGTAAGTATTATAAGAGTTCTTTTGGAATTCTAGTTATAGAATTCGTCGATAAATGGTGATCTTGTTGCATGCATGTGACATCCAAATAAGTCTCTCGTCTAAGGCTGCAGCAGGATGCACTCAATTTAATAATTAAAAGTAAATGAAGCTTCATATGCACAATATAGCTTCATTCTAATATAAGTAGTATGTTCGAAGTACAAAATAACTTGGATATACCAAAGGCAATGCCAAACAAAGGTTTTAATATAATGAATAATCAGAATTGTACTATAAATATTAATGTAAATATATAAGTACTTTTCTTGTATTATAGTTTAATAAACAGATGTTTTTTTAAAAAAAAAAAGGGTCAATTTAATCTCTCATATTGTATCGATAAGTTATTAATGAAATATAAAAATGTTTTAATATACTCACGTAAGAGCAGTATGATGAAAAGTATTGTTCATAACACGTACATAAAGTGTATTTTCGGTGCTTGGTCTGATTTCCGTTAAACTGGAACGCGCAATGATAAAAACCACTTTTGGTAATAGTGATGAAAATAACTATTTAATGTAATACAAGCTCCCGTCTTATAATATATATATATATAGATGTGAGATTATTGTTTTTTTTTTTAACCATTTTACTCTTGAGGGTCATGAAATCTTATGATGATTGGGTTTTTATATTTAATATAAAAACATATATTATATTTAATGGGATTTAAATAAAGTTAAAGTTAATTTTTTTTTTTTAATTTTAAACATTGAAAAATATGACTTTTATTATCATGGTAAAGGTACTGCTTCATTTACTTGTAATTATTAAATTGAGTGCATCCTGCTGCAGCCTTAGACGAGAGACTTATTTGGATGTCACATGCATGCAACAAGATCACCATTTATCGACGAATTCTATAACTAGAATTCCAAAAGAACTCTTTTAATACTTACGTGAAAAAAGGGTTGGTGATGAATATAGACACATTTGTCCGAAACCTCCACCGCAATGTAAAAATCTAAATAAATATAATCTGAGGCTGCAACAGGATGCATTCAATTTAATAATTTTAATCTTTTATCTTCTACTAAAATATTTTTAAATAATTTATTTTTTTGAAGAGAAAAGATTTGGCTCCGCCGGGAGTCGAACCCGGGTCTCCTGCGTTACATGCGAGGATGCTAACCGCTACACCACAGAGCTCGGCTAAAGGCAGAGCAAATCCTTCCTCTTCACTGATACCTTTTTAAGATTAGATTAATTCTACTAAAATAGTTTAAAAATTATAAATTAATTATCTATCGATAACTAATTACTACATGACAACATACAATGTATATATTTGACGTATGTCAACTAGATCACGTCTGTCTGGACAATTGTTCAGCCCCCTCGGTACTTCGCTACAATGTGGCGAGACCTGGAGGGAGGGATCACAGAAGAGAAAGATTCGATCACGATCGGAACGGACTCACGGTTAGCTCAGTGGTAAGAGCGCTGCGACGTAGATGCAGAGGACCTGGGTTCGATTCCCGGCCGTGGTCGAATCTTTTATCTTCTACTAAAATAGTTTAAAAATTATAAATTAATTATCTAACGATAACTAATTACTACATAACAACATACAATGTATATATTTGACGTATGTCAATTAGATCCCGTCTGTCTGGACAATTGTTCAGCCCCCTTGGTACTTCTGTATACTATAGTAGTACAATTCTGATTATTCATTATATTAAAACCTTTGTTTGGCATTGCCTTTGGTATATCCAAGTTATTTTGTACTTCGAACATACTACTTATATTAGAATGAAGCACAATATAGCTACAAGTAACCTCCTTCAAACACGTGCTTATTAATATACATATTAGTAGAAGGTAAGGTTAGCGCCCGAAAGTACTAACTAATTAACGGACTCAAACCGAGTATTGAAAAAATATGTTCTTGAAGCAGTATGATGAAAAAAATATTGGGAGGTGGGGATGGTAGTAAAATGTAAGAACATTTATATCAAAGGTTTGCACTTCCACGCACTTTGATGATATTGTGCTGTAATATTAATACATATTTTGATACTTAGATATAAGTGTTTCTAACTGTTACAATTTTGAACCGAATTTCTCAAAAGTACCAGGCACAAATCTTTTCGCAATACAGATAGAACAAGGTCTATCGGGTGAGCTAGTTGGACATAAACAGGAGTTGAACAAATAGCATCAAACGCTAACGAGCACCATGGCATATGTTTACGGCCAGCGATTTGGCATAGGTCCATGCCCATGAAGAGAGAGAGCTTGGAGGAATCCGGACCAACAACTCCTCGTCAAGATGAGCCCTATATCATTGCCGAAAGAGTTTCCACTTCACGCTAGGTTGAACTGTTCTATCAAGATGTATTAGAGCTTTCAGCCGGCTCCGGAGCGGGGGAGAACTCCCTTTATTAGGAGATATGCTTCTCCAAGCCGCCCTCTCAATGGAGCAGTCTCACAAAAAACCTAACAAGAGATGGGTTTCCTCAAAAAATACTCTTATAAATGCAATAGAATAGAATTGCAAAGCCTAGAAAATTGGGTATAACCAATAAAATTAACGATTACCTAAGATATCATAAAATTAGGAATTAAAAATAATCAAAAAAAGTTTTAGGTTCTATAAAAATAAAGCCTCTTCGGTTTTTTTTTTTTTTTTTTTCTTCTTTTTTAGTATTTAGAATTATTGTACTAAAGTATACTTAGTTCAACAGTATATAATACCCTCTTTTATTCCTCATTCCAATATTCTCCCTACCTTTAAATCCCGCCTGTTTAATCACCTCATATCCATCCAGATTCCCGAAAAATTGTAAATAGTCACTTCCAATTCTTAATTTTAATTTTAAACCGATAGGGGTTTTATTATAGTTTCTAATGTAAGTCCTGTTTATTTTATTTAGAAATTTGTATAGAATAGAAAATACTTTTAATTGATACTATAATTGATACTACTGATAATATAATTGATACTAATTACAAATTACAAAATTTTATATTTACAAAAGTAATTACTGACATAGCTACGGCTGTCTGTCGGGAGTGCTTAACAATGGCTCAACAATTATTAAGTTATTTAAACAATGTGTTAATAATTAACATTTTTGATGAGAAAGGAACGATAGATGTAGGCTTCCTTTAAGTAACCCACTAGTGCTGCCCATTTTTCACCATTTAAATATTTTACCATTTCACCTTAGGTCATGGTGACTGCTCCAAAATATTTTTTACATATTGGCTTCCACATGTCAACAGTCGACCAACACATCAAGACTCAAGACGCCCCAAGACCCTCCCTGAACCCTCAAGACCCGCCCTGGGAGGGTTAACTTTTATTTCGTGGAGGCCCCACGGAATAAATCTCAACCCTCCCACCATGGTTAAAATAGGTTGGTTACACCTGTAGAGTAACCCCCCGTATGCCACACATGGCCAGGTAGGGGTACCGAAAAAAAAAAAATAAATAAATAAAATAAAAAAATCAAGACTCAACAAACGTTTTCACACTATCCTATACGGACATATAAAACTACTAATAAGAGATACGGCCACAGATGAACTGCCCATAAATGTAAGGAGGAAATTAAAAAAGGCGTTGGATGAGATATCTCCTTCCTTAACATACCTGAAGGGAGAGGTACCAGGGAAGAGGTACTGTTGGGTGCCATCCTTCCCCATGCCATAATTGTTCACAAAAGCGGATATACAAATGAAGTTAAAAAAAAAATAATATGCACTCAATGTAGCCAGTCTAATAAAATTGAGGAGCTGAGGTGCCATACTCGTTCGTTCCATTTTTTGAAAAATTGAGATAGCAGTGGATTTTAAAAGATATTTTAATGCTCTTTCATCATATCTAATCAGATTGGAGCAAAACTTATTATTTCCTATGGATTTTTGCTATATTAAATAGCGGTTTGTTCCAGAACTGATTCGTTCAATAGCCCATTGTGTTTCAAAACTGGTTCGTTACTCGTTTTGATGCAAAACTTTTTGGTTCCAATGATCACTTCTCACTTTTCACCCATCCCATTCGTTTAATTCAGCAGTTTCTGTTACTCTTTCTGAACAAAATATCGAAAGCTCCTTAAACTCGAGTGTTTTATTTCAGTTTATACTCGATTCTTCTTACCTAGCTATATTAATAATTGATGGCTCCAACAAGCTGAAAGGCGTTGACAATCTGCTTGAAAAAGCATTTTTCATTCAATGATTCATTGAAGTATTACGCAGAAGATGAGGGAAACAACGAACAACAGGACGATGAAGTCGCTATTGTTGAAGAAGACGATAGCCTTAGGATCTAGTAGTTTTTTAATCAAATGTTTTATATCCATACGCTGATATTTTTGAAAAATTCGTCAAAAAAAAAAATAATGTTTAGTAAATGTTTTGTCAGTGTGTGATATTATTATGTAAAATATTACCGAACTCGTTTATAAAATAGTTATAGTGTGAACCTAAATAAATATTACTTACTAAATAGATCAACTTAAGCTGTGTGAATTAAAACCCGTTCGTACCTATGTGGTATGCAGCAAAAGTCTTTCCTTTAAACATTTTGTTGCAATACTTTCTCATTTCATATTTTGTTACTTTCTTTTTTGGTACCTCTAAAGCAGTAATTTTTTTTATTCCAAGCTCACTTCCACAGGGTAGCTGCACCTTTCGAAGGCAAAAAAAAATCATCTTTATCTGGCCACTCTACAAGATGTGATAAGTTTTTTGAGTTTCCTGAAAAATATGTTCAGGTGGAACGAACGATTTTTGCATCTCACCTCTTCAATTGTAGTATCATTTGGTAAATTATATTATTTTAGATTATAACAATTTAGATTTACAGAGATATTTGAAAGTCAAATTAGAGATACATGTGATTTCAGAGTTGTAATATCATAGTCGGTAAGATACGGTTTCCAGAGGTAAGAGAAGCGCACGACAGCAATCTGTGATGATAATGCTAATTGACATATTGAGAGGTTAGCTAAACCAAACCTCCGAGGAGTATTCCGGGCGGGCTAACCATCGGCTCCGGCATGAATATGTATGTGAGCCCCCCCTTGTACCCTACGCCCCCCCCCCAGACATCGTGCTTCCCTATGGCCCTGCCCATTTTTATTCAAAATGATCTAATACAGGCAATATTTAATTTGGAGGAGGTTTCCGCTCGATAAAGTACACAGGTAGGAGCTGAGGATCCCAATCCAATATATGTAGGATCCCCCCTCCCCTGGGGCCCTGCCTCGCCCTTTCAGCCAGATCAAAACGGGATATGTTGTTTAATATGTTCCCACTTCTCCTATATCGCCTCTCCATTCCGATAAAGTATTCTTTTGTAGCCGTGAATTCAGCGAGTACCCCTTATCATTGGGCAAACAGTTTTTTCATTTCTTTTTTCGAGATTTCCCGACGAAAGGAACTATATCTTCGCGATCGAATAAATACTCTGATATTTAGTAATCCCTATTTCGGAGTGCTAGGAAGAAATTATATTTCAGATAAGTCAGAACTAGGGATTCCTGTTCATTTCTTTAATCTCAGAACGAATCTTCTCAGTATCTCTTTAAGACATTGTAACTGGGTGTCTAGCGTGCGCGAAATGCGCGAATTGCGGGAATCACACCGGAATTTTCATCGGCGGGAAACATAAGGGAATTATTGTCGGCGTTCTTTTTTTTTCTTTCTTAGCCCCTTTTTCGTTTTTGTTGAAAGGCAGGCGGACATGCGGAACTTTATTGCTCAGGGTGCATTTGAAGAGTGTTGTATGCCGGTTTAATGTGTTAGGTGTCAAGTCAGTCACAAATTTGTCTCGGGTGATGGGGCTCACCAGTTTTATTAAGTCAGTTGAGTTAGGTACATAAGCAATTTCTAAGTTAAGTTAAATTGTCGGCGGAAATAATGCGGGAATATTTATAGGCGGGAAATATCCGGAATTTTAAATTGCGAACCGGAAAGGGGGAATTTCATTCAAAATATTTTCAAATTAAATTAATAAAAATTACAACCAACGCTCGATCCCGTTTGTAACATCGTTTAAGAATTGGAATGAGAACTAAGATTGCGATATAATGTACCTACTAACCTCTTAACGTTGAGTAGGGATAGGCATCGACAGCAACATCTCAAGTTTTTATAAAACTAAAAAGCTCTTTTAATAATAATTTATGTGGAATTTCACCTTTGTACATCGTCATGAAAAACTTATTCTTGATTATTTTGGTTTTTTAGATTAAAAAGAGTTCTACAATTTTTGTTGGAACAGTTACAAACTGTTGTAGTACACGTTCGTGATTGTTCCAGAATCTTCTAAACTTTCCGAGAACCTTCCAGAATGTTCGATTTTTGTGTTACCGTATCGTTACAAGTGGTTACTTTTCGTAACATCGTTAATAATTTGAGCTTTTTTTTTTGTTGGTCTGACATTGTGAATTATTATTTTCGTCTAGTAAAATTATTTAAAACCGCATACGTGTTACAATTGTATCATAATTAGTTTTGAGTAGTTTAAAAATAAAAAAAGATTTGTAGAACAATATCGTTTTAATCTTTGCTTAGTCGGAACTGATAGCGGTGATAACGAGTGGATGATGGTCATGCAGTGTTGTAGAGTGAATCGTGATATGTTTCACAGGTATTAAGATTAGTAGATTAGTGGATTACGGGTCTGAAACCTGGTGCCTTCCAGCGTCAGAATGCCAAAAACTGAGAGTTTTTGAGCGAAAAATAATAAGAAAAATATATAGTGCAGTAAAGAGGATTGACGGAAGGTGGAAGGTTAAGAGCAACAATGAAATAGTAGCCTTAATAAAAAATGAGGACATTGTTAACCACATAAAGGCAGGTAGGCTACGTTGGGCTGGTCATGTAGAAAGGATGGTAGAGGAGAGGCCGCAGAAAAAGATGCTGGATATGGAAATCCTCGAAAGAAAAAGGAAAAGAGGCAGACTGAGGAGCCGATGGAAAGATGAGGTAAAGAAGGACGCTGCGAAACTGGGAATAAGAAACTGGAGGACTGCTGCCAGGGATCGCGACAGATGGAGGGAGATAGTTCGGAAGGCCAAGGGTCACATAGACCTGTAGCGCCAGGGAGTAGTAATAAGATTAGTAGATAAGCCAGATAAGTCCTATATTACTGGAATGTACTACTACAATAGTTTTTTTTAAGATTGGCTTAAGTATCATTAATATAATAATATTATATTAATATGTAACTATATAATAAACTTCCAATATCTTTTATTTTACTTTACCTCTCATTCTAATGATTCTTAAGAACCTATATCGCTATGACCCCAAAAGCGCCTTGGTTTCTATACTGTGTACGGAAGTACTGTTTCTTGGTCAGCGGTCGAGCAAGCATATGATTTGATAGTGATCAAGCTCAACCACCAACCCCCCCCCTTAATTTTCAAATCTAGGTTACCCATTTTATAGAGGCTGGGTTTGCCCCAGGAGGATCTCTTGGCCACCGAGTCGATATTAGGCAGAATATTTCAGATATTAAAGATAAAGACGCCATTCGGGACCTTGACCATAGAAGCTTAATGCCTTACCAATGAGCCACCCTGCTCCATAATAATTCTTAAGTATATATTTTTTTCGCTCATAGCTTTGGGGAGGGGGCAAGTGGGAATACGGAAATTTAAGAATCCCTTACTGCTAGACAACATATATGAGCTATTTATAACACCCTCATTTTAAACGGATATTGTCTTAGAATAATAATGATATTTCAAGTTTAGTTCATTGCAATGAAAACACACCTAAGACAAAACGAAGTTCCAGTTCCTAAGCTTGGTTACATGTCTATTACGATATATTTCTCGTACAAAGTTAACAATGACCAATAGATATTTCTATAAGCCATCCGTCAGCGGGTGCCTACTAAGTTAGATTAGAGCCAACCTAGCAACTCCTCTTTAGCCCCTGCATCCAAACTTCTCACCGCCACTTACTCTTCCATTCAGCTCAGAAGGAGGAGGGATCTCCTTCTCGGGTGGATTTATATACCTCATAGTGGGATATAGGGGACTGATACTTCGGCAAGCTGGTTTGGAGCTGAAATCTCTAGGCATCCACAAAAGTTCATTATGCTCAAATAATGTACCTTTCAAAGGGTAAATTATGCAATGATTGTCTTAAATATAGGGGTAGCCTTACATTTAAGTAAACATACAGCCTTTTGATAAGAAACCTAGCAATAACAAGCACAGTAGAGGAGACCTGGGTATGTTTTACAAGTGCTTTTTATTCTTGAGTTTTAGCATTTTTTCTTAAATATATTTCTAGATGAACATAATATGATTATATCAAATATACTTTTATTTACATTACACTTTTATTAGTTTTATTAAAAAACAAATTATCCATTGACACAAAAAAATAGTTAAGGATAATGATATCTCTGGGAAATTCTGCCGCATATGCGGGGCATTTTTCCAGTCACTTAAAACTGTATGTGGACACGGTTTCCTACAATTTTTAATATATAAAACAGGTAATAAGTTCTGCAAGTTTTATAATAATAACGCTTGTATATATTTGTTACAAAAATATGGCTCAGTATGACGAAAGTATCGAAGCATTCGATACAAAATGTTCTTACATTTGATAGCGTTGAAAAATTAAACAGCATTTTTCTCTATACACTATCTATTTTGAAGGCACTGTAAATAAAAGGACAAAAAAATAGAATTATATGAGTTTTGCAACGGATATTTACAAGTCTATAGATACTTTGATCTTACTTATCTATTAACTTACCTGTATACCTTCTTTGGTTCATTTGCTTAGTTTAGTTTAGAAAGTTGTTTATTTTTATTTTTTTAAATTATAATTAAACGCGTTTGTGTCAATACCTGAGCTAATTAAATAGCTAGTATCTATTTAGTAGTACCTTTGTGATGTAAATAAATAGTAAATTGTGTCTGTTTCACCATGTCACGTTTTCCTTATATTAAAATAATAAGACATGCTTAAGTCTTATTTAATTTATGTTTATGTCTTATTTAACTGTTAATTAGGGTTTAACTTAATGATAACTAATGAATAAACATTTATGGTGTTTTTTTTTAATTTAATGTTAACATCACTAATATACTAAAACAAAATGGGGTAGACTCTATGGCTACATGTTGTAATGTTAAAGCCAATAAAAAATCTTATCCATCTATAAATTACAAAATAAAATAAAAAGTAAGATAACAAAAAAAAAAAAAATATTATGATATACAATTTACAAAGAAAATACGTCATAGTTTTTTTTTTAAAGAAAGTCATCAACATTATTAGTATAATGAATACATAAAAAAAATAAAATAAAAAAAAACAGAAAATCTCGGTAGTCGTGTCTTGGAATATCCACCTTGGTCAGAAAATGGTCATGGAAAACCTGCACCTTCCCAATGTTGGATTTTTGACTTAGCCTAGATGAATGAGTATGTAAGTTAATAACAAATCAATCACGTAATCAATACAAATAAGAACTCAATTTTTAGTATAATAAATGATTAAAGCAGAAATTTTAACGCTCGAAGATTTATTTTCAGCTTTAATGACTACTTGAAATTTTACTCACCCTTGAGAAAATAATGAAAATATCACATTGTGGAAGCTACTACTGAACTGAACTGAAGTTGACGGAACCATTGCCGCTTTGGTTAGTCCACCCGTTGGCGCGTTCATCCGGCTCGTTAAAAAACTAAAGCTAGTTGGAAAACATGCTACTATGGAAAATGTTCCTCGGTCTCTGCTACATAAATAAGAAATTTTTTTTATTATGTTTAACCTTTGAAAATCCGTTATTTAACTTAAATCGTTTTGATTCCATCTACTCCCAGTAATCAACTCCTTCATATTTTGAACTTGATGTCTCAAAATTTAATATCATAAGGAGACAAGTTCGATTTATCATAAGGCGCGGGTTCCAGCTGACTGGATGCTTGATGGAAGGCCGCCTGGGCTCATTACAGAGAAGATTGTTATTATGCCCTCAGTTGGGTTTTCACGTAATTACTTAAACGATTATCAGTCATTAGCAATTAGCCAACTTCTCTAATCCTTTAGCAGCCTCCCTTCATTGCATTTCATTACTGCCCTTTTCTCTCCCTCCCCTCACCAGTCCTAACCCTTTTTCAACTTCTGCTTCTTCTTCAAACTTCCCCAGACAGACTAAATGGGTGCATACAGAAATAACTGAGACATCCACATAACATTACCACATTAATGTATTTCAGGGGCACGAATAAGTTCATTTTTTATGAATTTCTTGAAGTAATTAGTATCAAAAATGAAAGTACAACAGATACGTTTTGAGATAACTATTTAAATCAAACTGGGTATTTGATGAGTGAACATGCCCGCGATGTGACAGCCAAAATTTAATTTTCCCGATGAAAATAAAACTTTTATTTAACAATAAAACAAATTATTTTAATATAGAGAGTAAATATGTGATGCTCGAATTATTTAAAATATTTAAGGTTTAAAAAAATATAGGATGTGTAAATCTTTTATTAATTATATTTCAGTTTGGAACCTTTGTTTCCATAACAGATTTCTGAATGCAATATAAAGTGATTTTAGAGGAACAGTAGGAACCTAATAGTTCTCTGTTTCCAGAAAGACATAAGAGACAAACTTTACTACGAGACGTAAATACGTCTATCGATTAACCTTCACAATATATTTACAAAAAGCAACTTGTAGTAAAAAACAAGCAGCAGTAAAACAAACTCGACGCTTGATGAAATTAGGCCCCTTAAAATTTCGAAATAAGCAATAATGAATTGAAAAGTACTGAGTAAGTAAGTACTTTAAGTTTTGCAATATAAATACTCTATAACTTATGGAGATATACAATTATAAGCATATACATTTGGGAAAATGTGTGAAGTTGAGGAATGGCGTTTACACATTATCGGAACATGTCGATTTCTAATCTAAGTAAGTTCGTAAGTGAAAGTTGTGTGTTGCGCGCATCGCACCAGATTTTTTATTTCTATATAAGTTACTAACAAGGAAAAAGAACAAGATCAAAAGATGAAGAAAAACTGAACTAGACCATTCTGTACATCTCTACCAAGTCACTTACAATGTCTATAATTTCAATGCTATTCAATTACTTGGGAAAAAAGTAAGTTTAATATTATTTGGCAAAAATATCAAAGATTTTGAGGTGACGGAGATAAGAGAAAGACATAAGATGTGTCATGATTACATGTGTCTTACCAGCGAAAGTCAGATAGTGGAAGAGCATTCGAATTGACTGATAGGCCGGACGAGGCTAGTGTCCAAAGCCGTGACATTGTTATAAAAGAAAGGCATGAAAGAAGGGGGGGGGAGTTCTATCTTACTATTGTTCAAATAAAGTTTCTATATTTATTACCTATCATATTATAATATTTAACTATTTATCAAGCAATGCCAGGATATAAGCCATTGGGCATGATGTATGTTATTAAATGGATCATGTCATAAACACACACATACAGGTTCACTACGTAAGGAATAAAAAATTTATATACCTAAAGCTATTTTAATCCTGATGGAATTTACATATACAGATCTATGTACACAAACACTAACCAGTACTTAAAGGTAAAATAAAAGTTAATAGTAATTGAGCGTTCTATACACAAAATAAATTAAAATTATAACAAATGAGTATGCTACAAGGACGTCCGAAGTATTGTGGCTATGTTAGGCTCAGTTTTATTTTTTTAAATAAAATTTATTGAAGTTTCAAAATTGAAATATTAATTTCTATAATACTTAATAATTATTGTAAATGAATACGAATTCATTAATTTTTTATGTTTTTAGCCTCCCTGCGGACGACCACCGTGTATACTTTAAATTATAAAATAATCTTAAAGTGCTTACAATTTAACAACCTATAAATAAGCTAAGTGCGTCAGTTTAATTGTTGTTTTCATTATTGCTGCAAAAAAATAAGTTTATTTAAAAAAATTTTAATTAATAAAAGAAAAAGTTAAACTTACATGCTGCAGACATCTTGGATCTAGATCTATCGGAATTGGCACACTGTATTCGAATATTTGGGAAACAAATAAATAAAAAAATCAACATAAAAGCACTAACTCACAAAACTTTAACACAAGAGATAACAACACTAAAACACAAAAATTTATACTGATTTATACACATCTAACTCATATTCTACCAAGGGTAAGAAAAATATGAGGTTTTAATGTTTAATTATATTTCTAAGTAAATATATGTCAAAAACATAGAATTTGTGAATTCCAAAATTATTAACCTTTGGGACACCTATTTTTAGGAAACACACCTCAGACATTTTTTTTTCTAATGTATACAAAAGTTTCCGGATTTTTTACCACTTAAGTGATTTTCAATATTTAGCAGTTTTCTTTTTTGTATTTTTTCGAAGTCACATAAAGATTACTGAGGGAACCTATTATAACATATTAAGGTTCGTATTAAATCAGTATAATATAGGCAAAATGGGGTTCACATAGAAACATAGGCTTCCAAATGCATCTGGGAAACAACAACTCATCGAAACGTATACAGGCTATTCGCGTTCTTCTGGTAGGCCGAATTTTACAACAGGAATTCTTTTGATGACGCTATTTGATATATCCGAATGACCGTATGTGATAGAGGGTTGGCTAAGGGGGAACCAAATAAATAAATAATTTTTAAAATTAAAGTTTGTTTCAATACATTCAGTATTCTTTTTTATGGTGGTGGGCAAGCAGACTGTATTCAACTGTTCCTTTTAACCTGAAGAAGCGGGGCGAAGGGGCTATACTTTAGCTTCGCACCTCCTTTCTAAGAAAGTTTCTCTATCTATAGGACTTAAAACTCCTTTTTTTCCCCCTTTTTACTTTTCTTTTTTCTTGGTAGCGGTGTCAGGGCAAATAAGTCCATTTGTCAGCAGACCTTGTGACTTTAAAATAAGGAAGCCTTTCGTAATTTTAACATTATTCAAAATGTAATATTTCTCTTTTTAAGAGAAAGAAAAAAAAAAAAAAAAGAGAGAAGTTTGAAGGAACTCTATTATTATTCATTTACTAATAAATTATAACCTGGCATATATGAAAATAATTAGGCATCATAAAATAAGTTAAGTATGCATTGATAAGTTGTTAAAAAATTAATTGTTTATAAGAAAACTAACAATATGAATAAAAATTGGGTATGAAACTTAAGATTGAAAATCATAATCTAAATATCAAAATAAACTTTAAAAATAAGATTGAAGAGATTTAAATAAGTATATACTGTTGCGTACCACTTATATTAGAAATTATCCAATCAAAATTTCTTTTTAATAAATTTTTGTTATATACAACTACAAAAAATAAAGTAAAAACATTGACAAAATGAAGCATAATTGAAGAAATATTGTCCTGTTTTTCGTATTAATTAAATGTTGGGACGTAGCTATACACCTTTGTCTCCAAAGAGGAGGCTTCTAATTAGGATTTAATGAATGCTTCTCAAGGGAGGTATATTAAAAAGAAAATATTCTTTATGAATCTTAGAACTAAAATATTAGAAAAAACTTATATCACCTTGAAATTCTTTTTTAATGATGAGAGAAACCC
The DNA here is from genome assembly GCA_911387785.2 of Aelia acuminata. Taxonomy (NCBI): domain Eukaryota; kingdom Metazoa; phylum Arthropoda; class Insecta; order Hemiptera; family Pentatomidae; genus Aelia; species Aelia acuminata. The sequence continues at coordinate 35,312,627 of OU426982.1, forward strand.
AGAATAATAAATGTCACTAATAAGGTTCTTAAAATTTATTTATGAAAAAAAAAAAATTAAAATGAATATGATGTGAGAAGTTTGACACGGCCAGGATATGAAGTGAAAATACGGTGACCTGAACAGCAAGAGCGTTGCGACGGGATGCAAAAGACCCGGCTTCGATTCCCGGCAATGTCCAACTTTTTTTTTAAATTATTCAAAATTTAAATAAAAAATATTTACAAATAATAATAACTTATTTTATGAACAAATTAATTTTTTTTTTATCCCAATCCATTTTCCGTTTCAGGTTCTAAAATGGATTCTAATTCAGGTTTTAAATCTTCTGAATTTTCCGCGTTTCTTTCTATTTAAGTATATATCAATATAATGGAAAGTCGTATGATCGATAAATTTACTGTTTATTGACTTTCGTTAACCCGATTTTTTTGGAAAAAGAACCTATGGGATATGAAGGGGTCAAAAGTGAAAAAATCTGCTATTTTTTTTTTTTTTTTTTTTATTTATTACTACTAAACTTTTTTAATGAAGGTCAGGCATAGAAAAAATTTTAAAACCTGTTAAAATTTTATTTTTCATGATAAAGCACCAATAATCGATATAAATAAAGATGAAATTCTGTTTGTTTGTTCTTTATAGAAATCCATACCGTTTGTCCTAAATTCTCCAAATTTCGCTCAGTGGTTCTTCAATACCAGGTACAAACACCTGTCCATATTAAAATTGCATACCATAACTTCAGCCAATCTCTGGGTATATTCTTAATTGTTATAAAAATCGTTTTGATCTCTCTTTACATTGGTTTTTACGAAATCGACCGTTTGAGTCGATAAAAGTCTCACTTTATAGATTTTATAAATTTAGAAAATGAAATTCTTCGGGTGTAACCGGTATATACAGCTAGTGTAGTATAAATTTTAAAATTTCACATGTGCATATTTAAATTTTTCATCTTAAAAAATTAAAAACTTGAAAAAATGTAACCCAATTAATCCAACCCCAGCCAAGGATTTTTTAATGAAGGATTTTTTGCTCTCTTTTAAAAATCCAAGGGCCACCGCGGAACGCGAACCCGCGACCTTAAGTTTGTAGGTTTCTATGCTAACCACTACACTACAAGCGACCCCTAAACTGAGGTTCAAGTACTTAACGTTTTGTAAAAATTCGCCTTCTCGTGAACCTTTCTTTCTTGCAAAAAATGATTTATTAATAAAAGATAATATTATGACAAGGTTGACATGGCGATCCGCAAATTACTTTGTTATGAGCAAATTTTATTGATACTCTCTTTAGCGTTCCTGATGACGAAAAAACAAATTAGTTCAACAAGTGTCTTGGCCACGATGTCTTACTAGTGGGATGTACGGGTTGTATAAGCATTTTAAATGTTTCTATCAGAGGGTTTGTATTGTAAGTGAGTCTATGGTGAAAGTAATATGAATTTCTATGGGTGTGTCCGAAATTCTTGGCATGTCTATGTCCTATAAATCCTAAATATTAACATTTGCAAAAACCTGTAGCATCCTAAGAATCCAATCTTTTCACTCGACAATGTGGCGAAAAATAGTCGACCCAAGGAATTCGACACATAGCAAAAAAAAAGATAATAATAATGTTCAGATTATGTAGCGAGTTACATCCTAAACTGAGAGAAGTGCAATAATTTAAAAATTGGTATACATACTCGTACATATTTACCCATTTTCAAATAAAAGTTTCTGGTATTCTAGTAGCATAGACATACCTGAAAAATAAAAAAAAAGTAAATTAACTAATGGCTTTAAGAAGGTAAAGCTACTTATATTCTCTATGTTAATATTGTAACGTGAAGAAAAAAAACAAAAAACAGGTTCAGGAATCTTCGAGAATGTTCTTCGCTTGTCGGGAAACATCTAAATATTTCTAATTCAGACAAAATATAAGGAGTGGTGGACTGAAGAGTTAGTCTTGATGTGAAGATAGAATCATGTGATTACTATTTGTATTTCTGTGTCGTCCCATGTTGATACTTTTTGTATCCTTGTTAATTAATAATTTGAGTTTTAATTGTTCATCTGACATTTAAAATTATTATTTTTCGTAAATAAAAATTATTTAAACCCACATAAGTATTACAAAATATTATAATATGAATTATTCATTGTCTGCCACTTGTGTTGCGCTAAATGCGTTGAAAGATTATTATATCCTCGCAAGATCGTCAAATTTTTAAATGAATACAAACATCCCGGATTTTTTTTAGAAATCACATAATAAATCAAACGATATGTTTAAAATTTTATATTTCTCTCTTCTTCAAGAAGAGAAATAAAAATTCAGTTATAGCAGGAAATGATCTGTTGCATGGTAAAAAGTTGAATCATAGGCTTGATAGCTGTCTTAGACTTATCAAGAAAATTCTCACTAAATTATTTGGTGTTTTAAGAATCAGAGTGGCTAATTTAGATTTATTTAGAAAAATTTGGAAATGGTTTTTTATGCCTAAACTTGATTGAAAGAATTTAGTAATACAAAAAAAAAACTTATTTTTTTGGGCTGATTATTTTTTTTTTTTTACTTTTGAACTCTTTACGTCCCAGAGGTGTTTCCGAAAATTCGAGTTATCAAAAAGCGAAAATTTTTAAATTTACTAATCTTATACTAGGTTGTTACAAAAGTCCTTGTGCATATCAAGTTGTTTACATTGAGGTCTCTAATTTAATCCTTATTTAATCTCTGACGAATACAATTCTTATGTCAATGTTTACATTAACTAATCCTCTAATTATCTATGTACGCCAACTGTCCCTGCCTTTCATTCAGTTTATTAAATTTCACTAGAAATGTCGGAAGAAAAATATGTCATCCGCGTCCTTCTTAGGCATTATTAGAAAAAAGGTTTTAGTGCAAAGGCCTCAGCCGAGGAAATTTGTGCAGTGGAAGGGGAAAGTGTGGTGCATCGAAACACGGCCGCATTTTGGTTCAGGCGGTTTAATTCTGGGAATACAAGCCTTGAAGATGAACCTAGATCAGGTCGTCCTAGATCACTTCGAGCTGGTTCCAGAGGGCAGGGCTATCAACGCTGAGCTATACTGTGAACAGCTCGATAGGGTATATGAAGTTTTAAAAGTGATATACCCCGCTTTGATTAATAGGAAGCAAGCGTTATTTCAGCAAGACAACGCCCCTGCTCATCGCTCACGATTAGTTAAAGAAAAATTTTCAGAAATGAATGGGATTAGCGTCTTGCCCCACCCTCCTTACAGCCCAGACGTCGCACCGTCTGACTATGGACTTTCCAGGTCAATGACGCATTTTTTGAAAGGTCGGCGCTTCGAAAACTTCGATGATGTCAAATCTGGATGCGAGGAGTTCTTTGCCTCGAAAACTGCAGAGTGGTATCAACATCAAATACAACTTTTGGCTGAAAGATGGGCTAAAGTAGTTGAAAATGATGGCCTGTATTTTGAAGAATAAATTTGATTTGTAAATTTTGTACTCACATTTGAATAAAATTAATTTTGTGAACAAGGACTTTTGTAACAACCTAGTATTTTTGACATATAGAAATATAATGCAATGCAAAAAAATCATATTATTACTTAAATTTTGGTAGGATAATAAATTTTAAACATGCTACCAAACATTCATATATCTAAGATAAAAACCTAATGGGTGGATAGTGACGCCGAACCAGAGAACGAACCTACGTCGCTATACGGCTACAGACCGAAGGAGCCTGGAGCAGACAGCTGGAATTACAGCAACAGTCCGTGGGCTAATTGAATTCAGACTACTTCACTGTCCACGCTCGTCCTAAATTTGTTATGTGTCTTCCCACTTCACAGCAACTTCATCTTGAGCTTTACGAGCTAAACTCCTTTTGACGCTTCGGTCCTGCGGTCAAATGACTTCGAAAACCTCCCAACTAACTTTAAAAAAAAAAACGGTTTCTTGAATTCCACCTCTTGTTCTTCACGTTAATACCAATAACAGTTTATAAAAATACCTACTCCCTCAGTACTAACAAATATTATTATCACTTATGAAATATCTATGTCTTTTTATACAGGGTGTCCAAGACATAGTGTGAAAAAAAATGGGTAACACTGCATGCTAAACGGGGTAGAATGTCGCAGAAACGTGTTTCCTACCTCGATCCGTTGAGGAGATAGATTTTTTTTATTTTTTTTTATTTTTTATGGCGTTGAAAAAAAACGATAATATTTTCTTAATCAACATTAAATTTTCTAAAAGATGAATTAGGTCTAGTTATTTTAAATCATCTTTCATTCATTCAACACATGATGATATGAGATATCGTATCAGTAGGTTCAACCTGAAACAGGTTATGGACGGCGAGCAGCCTCAAACCATGCTGCATGTTCTTGCAGTGCTACTTATCAGAACATAAAAATTTAATTTTATGAATGAGATAGATAACGTTAATTTATAGCTTTTTATAATAATAATTTACAATTCCTTTTTATTTTAGTCCTAATAATTGCACAATGATTTTGGTTAAATTTTGCTAAAACAAATAGATTCGATCTTTTCCCTATACGTTAAAATGCGACGCATAATTGCCAATGGGAAAAACGCTGAATTTCCTTGTCCAAGCCAGAAAAAATATATTTGGCAACTGGATGCTTACCTTCCCTAAATATCGAAAGAAAATGAAGTGTTGTGTCAATGAATCAACTTACACCGCAATCTATTGGAAATATATAGAATTTACAAATAATCACACTCAGTTGTATTTTAATAATCTAATTTGCAATTAAAGAAATATTGAGGCCAATAATCGAGAGAAAAACTATCCTATCTTTTAATTTGGACAAAACTGCAAACCAAGAGCCAAATTTTGAGTAGTTTCTGATTTTACTCTCAACAAACATCGGGAGACAAGATTTGTGTATATATATATATGTATATATATATATGTATATATATATATATATATATATATATATATATATATATGAAGATATCAGTCATTTTAGCAACATTTAACAATAATTACTGAGATTTTTATTTTTACTTTAACGTATTCATAACTATTTGTTGACTGAATGTGTTCATTTAGCGTTGAAGAATACCCGCATAGTAAGGTCGACTACGAATAAAATCGTGAAAATTTGTATTTTTTTTGTTTTGCCGTAAATAAAATAGATATTAAAAAAATTCAAATATATACAAATTAATTACAGTCACTGAGTTTTATCTTCACCTCGTCGAATTCCATCCTAGCAGTGTGGACAGCAACACAAAAATAACAATTCCAAATAAACAAAAAAAAACAATGATAAAAAAAAAAAAAAGGTACCTACATGCGGGAGTTCGGTTCTGGTTTCCATTGTCCGTTATGTGTAAACTGTGGGATGGAGGATCTCCCTCAACAAATATCCACACTTGCAGGCCCGGATTTTCTCTCCTCACTGGAATACCCCGTTGTCACACATGCTCTTCTTCAACACGATGGAAATATTTTATACAAAATGCTAAGTTATTCTAAAAGGTAGAGCTTATTTTATTATTTCTTTTTTGTATGTATAGCTTAAGATAAATTGGGAAGATATAACCTATGTAGAAAAGGAATTTTTAAGAAAAATTAAAAGGATAAAATAACTGACTAAATATAATACTTAAAAGTATTATAACTGACCGACTATTTATAATTTCGATTAATGAAATAAATGGTTGCTTTCGGAATAGACTGATAAGAAATTAGAAGAGATGGAGTTTAATAAGTTTTAAGCTACATCCTATAATTTTTTTTTTCAGAAAATTATTTTAGTTGTAGTAATTAAATTTCATTGTAATATTTTCAATTAATATGATTTTGACTTTTAACATTTTACGGATTAAATAAGTCCAATAGGTAATATTTCTATATACCACGAAAAAACTATATTTCCCAATATTTGAAGCGTAATTCTCTAGGAACTTCGTATAGTCAAGGTAAATAGAATCAGCTAGAATATTTGACTTGCGCTCATTAGATGTGTTCTAAACCCGCAGTTCATCATTGATATAAAAGAAATTTTTTTTAGTAATTTTTTTTCACTTTTTTTTTTCAATATTAATTCAATTTTTTTTTAAATTGATTTTTAATTAATTTGTTTCTCATGGACATCCAAATTAAATTAAAGTTTAATTAGGAATATGGCTGACATTAGCATGGATGCGAGAAGACTAAAAAGGCGGTGGATGAGAGATCTGCTCTCTTAGACAGCCGAGATAATTGACTCAAGCCAGAAAGGGGATGCTGTTGGGTGCTTTCCCTCTTCATGCCTGACATGTATAATTCGCTGATTGTCAGCACTTTGCTGATAGGTGCGAATTAATAATTAAAATAAATAAAAAAAAAATTCTCAATTTTAAATATTCGTTATGATCGCTTGGTTTAATTTATTATATAACATTTAAAATCCTAAAAGTTTGAAAATGACAAAAGCTTAAATAAATCATTGCATAAGCAATGGCCTCTCAACCCTCCCAAGATAATTACAATATTTTACAAAAAAAACAATACCCCCGTTAACATAATGATCGAATTAATAAAAAAAAATTTAAATTATTTGATTTATAAGTGCCCCAAAGTCAAATTTTATAACTCATATGTTTCAAAATCCACTCCCCAGTCTCTCTTCCCAAAACTGGTACTTAACATTAAACCCAAGAAAATATGCACAATGTTTGATAGCAGTATGCCCTATTTATTCTTTAATAAGGTAACACTATATAACCGACATCAATAGCATATCCGAAAATGAATTTTCCCACAATACACAATATTCAAGATTAGAAAAAAATAAAACAGATATATTACTACATAATTAATTTCCTGAGATTAAAATCGTGTATCATCAACGAATAAAATAGTTTTCTTCTATAATCATTAATAAACAACTGTAGATTTTGGGCTGTTTCGCATGAAATGTCCGATTTTATAATTTTTTTAAATACTTAGAGGATTTACTTCCAAATGTTTACTTATTATAAGTAAGCTGTTACTAATCCTCTATTTTTCTTTTATAAACATTAGCTTACCGATCAATTACACACTTTTTAGTATGCCTCCAAATATGAACATGGGAAACACTCGATTTTCGTGTAATATTTTTTTATGCGTTTAAACTCGGCCATTCGGCAGCTGAGGCTGCTAGAAACATCTGTAAAAGTAAATGAACGAACCATTCGCCGTTAGTTTGCTAAGTTTTCGGCTGGGGATACAGACTTGGAAAACCAGCCCCGAGGAAGACTTCCATCTGTAATTGAAAACGATGTCCTCATACATACTATAGGAAACGCCTACCTCACAGTTAGAGAACTCTCAGCACAACTGAATGAAAGTGCACCTTCCGCTTCCAGACATTTAAAATGCATAGGGAAAGTAATATTGTATATTTACTAAAATCCATTTACCTTGAATAAGGACATGAAATAGGGTTATTTCATTATAATATGTTATTAGACAATATGTCTGTAAACACGATGCATTGAACCGATACGTGTAAATAATAATATTCTTCTGAAAATGGAAAAAACAATTGATATAACTACCACCGTTAAATGTATATAGACAACTATAAAGTAATAATACTCTTAAATTATAGACTAAAATCAGCTACTAACTAAAAACAATAAAAAAATCATCTTATAAATATTGGGGGGGGGCACGATGAAATGGTGCACTGGGCGAACCAAAAGGTCTAGTGCAACCAAATTCAGACAGCGAGCGGTAAGGGTGACTCCAAACAAAGTCAGCTATTTGTCCCCTTTTGACTTGTTGTGCGACAGACTCCACTTGCTGAAGTGCCGTTTTGTGTGGTAAAAATAAAATTTTTCTTCGAACAGATTATCGTAATTATATTATTCAATCTGCTATTCCAACATTTCATTATGCATGTATCTGCTAAGATTTTGGCTGACTTTGACTTTCCTACCTCTTCGAGTTCATCGTAGAAAGTGAAAGACAGGCTCGTATCGGGTTCCTTGAAACTAGGGCGTTCGGTTCACAAGAAATGTTTTATGGAGCCTCGAGTGTTTCATCGTGCCCCATTCATTGTGCAATAAGCAGTCGGTTTTTTCATTTTCTCACAGGATGCTGCGAAATAGAGAGCGGAACACCAAAAACACTCTGTTGACAACGAAGTCAAACTTTCCTCTCACTTGAAGAATTTCGTGGCTACCTTAAAGCAGGAGAATGAGAAACCTACCGGCAGTCGAATAATGTTTTTCCGTTAATTACGGCGTTTTTTTTTTCAGTTGTTTCAAAGTACCCCGGGAATGGGGCACAATGATACAAAATTTATTTTTTTGAAAATAGCTGCTCGCGCTCTCATGATCACACATAATGCATAAAATAATGTTTAACGCATTAACGCAATCCTAAAGTAACATGGAAAAAATAAAAAATTGAAAACAAATTATCAAGTGGGGTGCAATGGGTAAAAGAATTCGTGCTTCATTGTGCGCCACCTCCCCCTATATATATTTATATATGTATATATCCCTATATATCTTATGTATATTTTGTATGTAAACTACATTTTTGAGATGTATTTGATATCAGATAATACTTAATATGTAAAACTTACAAAACTTTATAATCATTGTATAATACAGTGTTAATACTGGAACTTCCCTCAAAAAGAAATAATTCTATCTACTGTTTCACTCACATATACATTTTTTTTTTTTGCTTTATTGTGTTCAGAATTCATAATAAAAGAAGTTTAAAACTATTTTTAAATCATGACAGGTTGCCTCGGAGAGGCGATGTGATCTAGCGCAGGTGAGATTGACGTTGGATGAAGGGTGGGAGGGCAGAGGGCATTTGATGTGATGTGCAAAGGGCCGAGAGTCAAAGAGGAGGGCTGCTGCAGGGCTCCGGGCTCAAATAATGGAACTCCTGTGTTATATTAAAGTGTCCATCCCTCTGCGGTCTACCGCCAACACCCCCCAACCGCATCATTCATTCATATCCCCCCCCAAGGAGTTACCGCTAACCGCCATTTATATTTCGAGCCATCATTATCTATTCGCCATTAAATTAAAAAAAAAATACTATTAAAAATTCATCATAATTTAAAAAAGAAAATTAAATGCGAATAGAATATTCGCGTAATATTTTTATCGCCTCACAAATTTATGGTTCAGAAAAAAAGACACACAAAAACTACGAACCCTCCAATCCAAAATTTTAGGACTAATAGCGAACGCACCTTTGTACTTTGGTAAACATCACTACATACCGACTTACAACTACCAACAATCGAAGAACTAATAGGAACCCCCTATCCTGGCTTTCATATCAAATTACACGGACATAACAACAGACTTATTAACGACTAACATGCCTTTTATGAGGCGGTTGAAAAGGGGTTGGATGAGAGACCTCTACTGAAAAAGAACGGGAGTTTACATCTCATTTGCTGGTTGTCGCTTGGTTGCGACTGAAGCAAATAGAAGAATGAAGTAGTGTCCTCCGTCAGAAAATTCCTGGATACCATACGTTTTGTCCAAATCCAAAATTTCGCATTTTAATTTTATTTGTTTTTGTATTTTAACTCGTGCCTTTCAACTAACTTTGACAATCAGCAAATCTTTTCGATATTCTTATTAAATAAGGGGAATGATGGTACCTCTTCCCTGGCTTCTTTCAGTTAATCTGGTTTGTTAACGAAAGGGATCTCTCATCTAGCGCCTTTTTGGTCTCTTATTTATGGGCATTTTTCTTGGTTTGTTGAACATATTAAAAATCAGTATTTCCAATGTAAAAGAACTTTAGATGTTCTTGGTATACAGTAGTAAATTCTTGTTACAAACTCTAGAGCTTTTCTGTGAATTTGCTGGGGAGCTTAATTAAGTTAGTTAGGCTGCAATTAAGTTATAACCAGTGTTTTTTTTTTTTTTTTTTTTTTTTAACTGTTTGATTTATTTCGCGACCTGAGAAGATGTGAATTAGGGAGATGGAAGTTTCAGCTGGAGTGGAATGTCTATGATGTTAAGTACTAGTGTCTCTTGAGCTAAAGAGTAAATGGTTAAAATACAGAAGAAAGATGGTTGGCGAAGAGTTCAGTAACTCTGGACCCAGGAACTATCTTCTTTTCTTAGGGCTGAGGCCCTTCAATCGAAAGCCATTGTATTTTATGCGTCATAGATTGCTCTGTTGAATTTTTGGATTTCTGTACCTTGATTGTTTAGTCTTTTAAATATCTGTCGATCCGAGGTACGTCTATCAGTCTTCCATATTTTACCCATTCTTCCCTTTTTAAAATTAAAATTTATATTTTTTGTATGAGCATGGAATATTGTTCCTGATCATACTGCTAAATATTAATGTGGTATGAAAACAGCACTTTTATATTTAGACATTCGACATCATAGTGTTAGCCAAATTAAAAAGATTTTACATCAAATTTTAATCGTGATTTTTCAGATCATTACGGGTCTAAAATTTATAAACGAGTGAGCATACCTTTGTATTGTTGTACACTTTTCTAGTCTATAGAAACAGTACACGTAGATGCCAATATTCCGGAAAATCCTAGTGTTGGATTGACATGTAATGGCCCATGTGTTCTTCTTTATTCACCAAATATAATTTTTATCTAAGTTAGCGAAGTGAAATTGTTCTTATGTACTTAAAAATCGGTTCATTAGGGAAACCTCCTCCGCCCCGGGAAAGTTTTCGAGAAGAGGATGAAGGTGGGGAGGGGACCCTAATTAGTCTAAACACACAAAACTAATCTATTATAAACTGTTTGAGGGAGCGACAGGGCAAATTTGGGCTGAGCCTTTAAAGGAGAAGAGGGACTTTGAAGGCGGTCCCAGACCACAAGCCGCTCTGGAGTTGTCCCGAAGAGAAATCAATTTGGGATTGTTAAAGGCGTCCTAGCTAATACGGCGGCGCTATATTGTTATAGGCGATTAATATTAATTAGGAGGCCCTTGGCTGATGGGGATGGGGGGCGACCTATTTTACCCAATAGACGTTTGTAGCCTGATGTCTCTCTGTATTCTTTAGAAATACATCAGATTTATTAAATAATTCCATTAATTCCCTCATTTCGATTGAAACAAAAACAAATTTGTTTTTTTTACCCCATTAGTATATATCTGCGCCTGTCAACAATATAACGACAATCAGCAGATTTCATAGGTTTATCATAAGTATCATAAGAATTATTCCTGAACAGATTAGAATAGAATAGAAAATTGCTGTATTTATGTACACAAACATTTTACAGGGTTATGGTGAAAATAAAATTTCTCACATTGATATAGGTACATATATAACTATAAAAAAAAAAAATAATAATAATCGAAATAGCAATAACAAAAAATCTGGTGCGAAGCGCGCAAAACAGTACTTTCACTTACCAACTTTCATTGATTAGAAATTGACTTATTTGGTTTAAATATCATTTCTCAAATTCACACATTTCCCTCAATTGTATACTTATTTTTGTTTGTATTTGCTCCTTAAGGTACAGTACATAATTTATTATTAAATAAAAGTTTTTACTTGTGATATTTCGGCAATGCAAGCATAATACTTCAAGTCGTCTTATTTTATAATTCCCTATGTAGTTTTTGAAAACTTCATATAATTACTATGAAACCAAAAATTTCCATTAAATGAACAGAGCATCATTAATTATAAAGTATTGGTCTGTCATTAAAGGCGTACTGCGCATGCGTGAGATCAACGTGTTTTATGAGTTGACGGTATATTTTTCGTTTTTTCTCCTGTAAATGTTTACTTGATTTTTTTCATATTTCATGTTTAGCCATTTCTCATTTTTAGGCGAAACCGGAGACAGATAATTTCTCCATATAAACAAAAACAAAGGTATTTTATAAGGAAAAAAAAAAGGCCCCTTCCCCATTTATGCCCCTCAGAACATTTTAATAATGATGAAACTTACCTGATATTAAAGAATAATTGATTCTCATTAAACATGACGAGTTTAATCAAAATCGTTAAAGCTATTTTTGAGAAAATTGAAAAAAACCTAAATGAAATTTTCGCGGTCATATCTCGGGTACATAAATAAATTAAATACCCAGTTTTATCAAAATCGTTATAGCCGCTTTTGAGAAAATCGATAAAAAACATAAAAAGTTATTAAATAAAATACCCCTTCCATTACACCAATTTTGATGAAAGCTTTCCTGACACATCACGGGAGTATAGATATACCAAATACCCTATTTCAGGTTAGTACGATTTATAGTTTTTGAGCTAGTCTCTTCACACATACACAGACCATTTCGCAGGACTAGGTTATATGGGCTCAGGGGAACCCAAAACATCTATTTCCATTGAAAACCGGAAGTCAAAATTTTTCACGATCGCAGTACTTTCCCTTACTACATATTTCATGTATAGTTAAGTGAAAATAAAAATATTGTAATTTTATAATTTTATTAACGTAATGATTCATATATTATGTAATATGTATATTATAATTTAAATATGTATATTATGTGGGGTCGGGATGGCCAAGTGGACAAGGGCGCTTGCAATAGATAATCAAAGTTAAGCAGCGTCCATCGTGGTCAGTACTTGGATGGGTGACCGCTCCATTCGGGTGACCGCCCACCAATGAACGCCACGCAGTCCAAGTCTACCAATCCATCCTACAAATCCAAGTCGGTGGGAAGGACACTGCCAAATTGGCCCCAATGGGATTGGTTATGGAGCTATGGGCAGTCTGCCGCTGTACCATGGTGACCATGGCTCAGAGTTGGGCAAATTGTAATCTGAATAATGATTAATGAATATGAATAATTGTAATCATAAAACAAATGAATAATGAATAACTATTATTCATAATCAGTGCGGAGTATTTTTAATGATTATTGAGTATTTATGGTATTCATTAGAAATGAATAATGAATAACTGGTATTCAGTTATTCATGATTAACGAATACTGTTAAATTCAGTTAGTCATTATTCATGAATAAAATATATTCATGAGCTAGGATTAATATAATATTCATCAATCATGAATACCTAATATTCATTAATCATGACTAGCAAATATTCACCAATCATCAATCATGAATATGATATATTCATAATCATTATTCATTTAAATTTAAAAAATGAGAATGCCTTTCTGAATTAAAAATTGTCCTAATGAGCAAGGACAAGTCCTAAGAGTGCGTGTAGTCAATTGAACAGCATTTGAAGTCACAAGTAAAGAATTAGACCCTAATTCCAATGGGTATTGGTAAAGCTCTATTGACAAGAATGGAAAGAGCAAACAAATTTGCAATCATCATTCATGATTAGTTAGACCCAGAATTATGATTCTTTTTGTAATCATGATTAATGAATTTATATTATTCATGATTAATGAATGATCTGTAATCATGAGTAGTGAATTCCCATTAGTCATGATTAATTAGTAATGAGTAATCATGAATAATGAATTCTTCTTAATCATGATTACTGACTAACATTTAATAATGAATAATAGTCATTCATGATTGTTGAATACGTTATATTCATGAATATTCCACGACCAGTGATTAATACAATTCATGATTAATGATTCTGCGCTAAAGAATGATTTGTGAATGATGATTACAATCATTATTCACATTTTTGATTATTAGTCATAATCATGATTACATTTTTATTTAAATATGCCCAACTCTGCCATGGCTTGCAGCAACGTGAGGTTTGGGCTACCCCCTCCAGGCTGTCTGTACTCCCGCAAGCAAAACAAATGTCTGTAAGAAGACCACACTGCGCGGCCAAAGGTCTCATTAGGCCTAATGCGCCAACCGAAAAAAAAAAAAAAAAAAAAAAAAAAAAAAAAAAAAATGTATATTATGTAATATGCTATTATAATTGTAATTTATATTGAATAACTGTACCCATCAGAACTAAATTAATATTTAATATCTCAGTCTACTTTTTAAAAAAGGAAAGAAAGATAGTACATTAATTAAAATATAAAAAAAATATTTCACTCATTTATTAATAATGAGCGATCTTACTTTTGATGCAGCCATAGTATAATAAAATAAATCGTTGATATCTTTATTTTCAGTTGGACTTAGCAGAGATATAAGGTTATCGGCACTGTAGTAGATAGATGTTAAATGTTTGTTTGTACATGGTTTTCTGTACTCTATCGGGTATGCTAATATAATATGTTCTAGGGTTTCCATCTTTTTTAGGTTACAGGTTATTTATTGATAGTGATCAATACAAAAATGAGGAATAGAATTCAACAATATAATCAACGAGCGCCTGAACCTATAGGTCGTCGATTTTGTTAATTTTTGGATTTTTTTTTTTTGCAAGCATCAAAGTAAAAATAAATATAAAATGTTAGAACTTTTTGCCGACTGCCAGATCCCAAAAACTATTTGAGCTAGAAAGCTAACAGGTCTCTTATTTTTCAGCATTCTGTACTTTTTCTTTTGTCATTATTCATGACTCTATTCTGTGTAATATGTTCCCAAAAGAACTGTAACCTTCTTATTTAAAATTTCGTAAAAGTACCCTATTTGATTTTTAAAACACAAGTTTAATTGTTATTACACCATACGGTGGCTAAAGGTGTGCTTGCTTTGATACGGGAGAAACAATAGGTTTATAAGATAACAAATCTTGAAATACATTGACCTAAATGAAATATTATGAAAATTCTGACATTAAAGGTTTGTCATTTATAATAATCCAGTTCACTCTTCCTTAATTGGTGGTGCTTTAACCTTTTTTACTGGTTAAAAATATTAAATCTTGCCATAATTTCCTAATAAACTTGTAGCAGTAGATTTTTTGAAAAAGTTAGATTACATTTAGGGTGTTTTTTTTAATCGAGAAAGTGGGCAGCTACAGATCAATTTTGTTTGAGTGACCGCAATCCGGTGATGACTTGAGCCAGCAGCTTCGTTGATGGTTGACAAAAGTTGAATGTTTCTCTAACCGCTTTTAGTTCGTCACTTCAATCAACCCCGGGGTCGGCTTTCATTACATTAGCTTCACTCTATTTCATTATAAGTACTGAAAAAAAGGAAGTTTGAGGGAAAAACAAATAATAAAATAGAAAATGAGCTATCTCATTCAAAGGCGATCTCAAAATGATTTAATCGTTATCAGCATTGGAGTGCAGGCAGACAACCGCTTGTTGTCAAGTTTGGTGATACGCTCTCATGAGCTCATCATAAAATTTGCTATTTCTGTTTACTTCAGTACTTAAATTCGAATTGCATAAGAGAGTAAACGTAAGATAATATATATATATATAAAAACTGAATCGCTCTTAAAAAAACTTCTTCATGATCTGACAATAAGGAACGTAGGAGTCCACCATATTTTTGGACTATCACCGCATTCCTGCGGGTCATTGAGTTATTTGGAGTCTCACCAGACCTCGCTGGTTTCCATTTTTAAGTGAACTAGTCGCAAATTCATAAATTTATGCTGGGGAATATCATATTTTTACATTTTGCTAAACATACATTTTATTCTGCAGTTCGAATTTTATTTTATATTTTTCATTATGATACATTATATTATAAGTCAATTTTTTTGGTTATATAACGTCACTTTTATGCTGATATGGCTAATCGGACAATGCTACTGTAGGAGTGCTAAATTTAGCCTATCCATGGATAATTAGCATTATGATCTTCAACGAGCTCATGACACCGCATAGGCTAAGGACCTCCATTCTACGTCCTTAAATGATCCTAAAGCTAGGCTTACCCCTAAATCACATGTGACCCCAATTTTTTTTTTTTTATGCAAACCGATTTTCTTTTTATTTTATTTTTGAACTCCTTGCATGCCAAGACATCTAATTCAAGAGATACCCGACAAGCCCAGCTAATCGGCTCGTTTAGACCATTCAAATAATCGTTGTCAGGAGGATCTAGGATCCAGGACATTGAAAAATATCTGTATACCTATAACCAAAGCGATAAGTACTTTTTGGCGTGAACATGATGATTGGCCTGTCACTATTAAAAACCTATAAAAGATTTGAATTAAGAACCATAAATTTCTATCTTGCCCATTTCAACCTTATACATTTATACTTTCAAATAATTTATTTTTTTAAGAGAAAAGATTTGGCTCCGCCGGGAGTCGAACCCGGGTCTCCCGCGTTACATGCGCGGTTAGCATCCGCGATGCGGTGAGTTACCGTCACGAGATTGCTTGTTTGTTTGTTTTAACGTCACTTTATGCCACTAAGGCTAATCGGACAATGCTACAGTGGGAGTCCTAAATTTTGCCTATCCAGGTAGGTATAATTAAGAAAGTGATCTTTAACAAATACCTGATACCGTACAGGCTCGGGAACTCCATTTTTCGTCCTATCCGAGGGGCGGCATAGATAAGGATTTTTTACTCCATTAAAAAATCCTAGGGCCACCTCGGGACGCGTACCCGCGATATTTAGTATTGTAAGTTTCTATGCTAACCTCTACATCACAGATGACACCTCAAGTGATTGCTTATGCTGTGTGGAACGTTGCGCACCCTGATGAAGGTTAATTGCGATTACATCTCAGTTGATTAAAGTGAAAATATGAAAATTCATTAAACGCTAACTTTCTGTTGACTAAATCCCGATGTTGCTACAATTAATATGAACCAGAATTAAAATCAGATACCAAGGAAAAAAACAAATTCTTGATTCTTCCTTCGGAAATCTCTTAGCTCCCTTGTCTTCGGGCCTTGAGGAAAGGTGACGGAGGACAGACGGGGCTCGCTGACGGGTGACGGATGGCAGCCACACGCCTGTTTTTCCCGCCCCGATACTCCCGCTATTATTCGCAAGTGGCTGGGGCATTAGTCAAAACCGAGCCGTGGATAAATCAAAGCTAACTTACCCCCCCCCCCCCTCCCCCACCTCCACGGTACTCCTCCCCCGAACGGTCGGTTTTCTTATCCCCTGGCCCGCTTTGTCTCACCCATAAATCTTAGCAAATCATTTTATTAATAACCTACCATTTCTGCCCCCACCTCTACCACCCCTCACCCCCTTCTCGATTAATATTAAAACTCTTTAATGCACACAAAAGGAGCCATTCATTAGAACCGTTTAGAAGCTTATCCAACTCAATAATTACTTGAATAAGCGGTATCCTTTTTATTTTTTCTCCCTTTTCTCAAATTTTCCTTTTTCCTGAATCGCCGTACAGCTGTTAAAACAATCAGTTTATGGATTTTTTCAATTTTAATGCATACACGCTCGCGATTTTTACACTTAATGATGGCCCTAATCCTCGACTCTTTTTTCAATACACTACGAATTTTTAAATATATAAAAAAAAAATCTATAGATGACTCGGACATTATGATAGGATTAGGATTGGGTGCTGAGACCATCATCGTGGCCATAACGTGCCGCAAGTGAGTCTGTTTTGTGCTTTTGTGTATGTTAAAATAAATACAAAATATCTATGTATTTGTGTATAAAAATATTATATTATTTTAACCATAACTGCAATAAATAACATTATGTATTATGACATCATAATTATAGATTTTGTCTTTAAGGAATTTTTTTGGTTCCAATTTGTTATTTTGCACCGGTTAACCGGTTAACAGGTTAACATATTTCCACTACGCATTTATACGTCCCGCCCGGTAAGCAGGTTAAGGGATTTTGTTGAAAAATCATTTGGTCTGTTCATCTAGGAATAAAATCTGAAGTTAAACTAGCAGTGTTCGAGTTATTGTTTGAAATAGTTTGGATTTTTAGAGCTCCGAGCCTTCTATAAGGAAAATGGCCTCGTGAACATTTTGGAATTTTAACGATGGACAGTTTCTCTGCAAGGCATATTGTGTTTTCTTTTAAGTTGATCGACCACATTTACTTTTAAATTTAGTTATTTTGGTTGTAAATTTCGATTAATAGAATATTAACGTTCCAATCTACCTCGGTCTTCTGTTATCGGTTATACAAGCCCATGTGCTTCATATACACGCTCAGATGCTATTGGCATATCACTGACATAAGAGTTATAATTTTTCTATAGCTAGCCTAATTATAGCATTGGAGTGGGGGAGGAGCTGAGACAAGGTAAGAGCTCCTAGGCAAGGAAGCTAAGTCCTTTCAATAGCTAATTAAATTTAATTGGCCTCTCATTCCGAGAACATCCCCTCCCCTCCCCCTACCTCCTTCGTTTTTCCAGTCAGGGAAATTCCAGCTCCCCCCCCCACGACCTAGCAACAACAATTTAATCCTTTCTATCTTATAAAAAAAGTATATATATTATTTAATTAAGTCTCTTATTAGGAATGAAGTGAAGCTTAATTTAATAATCACTAACATGTTTCTTATAAAATAAAATAGCTTGATAAATAAAAACCATTTTGTTTAATTAATACAAATTATAAAGCAAAGTGTACAATGTGCGTGCCGATAAGGCTCAAAAATGACACCACGTACGATCAAGAAAATTATGTTGTCGTGTAGCCCAATAGCCCCTAAACCGTGAAGAAGGTTTTCGTTTTTATCTTTAGCATGTAAATTTGAACAGAAAATGACCGGAATTTCAAGCCTCTTGCATTATGTAATTAGCGGGTTAAGAATGAAAAATTTAGTTCAAGCTATGGACTACCAAAAAGCGCTAGGGTGCGTTTCACTCAATGTTTATTGTTCATCCATTCAGTTTGTAATGGTTATAAACTTTTTCAGCTATTCTTTTTAAATTACTAAAAAAATAAGCGTAATTATGTAGTTTCTCCTTTGCGTTTTAAATTAAAATAATGATTTAATGCCTCTGCAATCAATTAGAAAACCGACTGGATTCCTTAACAAATTATTTTTTACATAAAAAGACTAATTAATTAACACGTCACATTTAATCAATATATAAGAAATAAGTAAATTTAATGCAATATGAGTAAAAATTTCTTAGTAGTACATAAGTGAACTAAAGCAGACTTAGACTTAAAAATATCTGGTGCGATGCGCGCAAAACACCACTTTCACTTATAACTCACTTTGATTAGAAATTGACGTGTTTTGTTAAATGCCATTAGGAATGGCATCTATAATATAATTTAAATTTAAAAAGATCGATAATGAATCTAGTATGATCTTATATGGTATGTTACAGGTATAATGATTGAAAAAAGAATAATATATTTTTTCTATTTATTTTAGGATCTGAGATGTGATTGAAATTAGCGAAGGTTTCCTTTCTGTTTTCGTCTGGTTCAGTTTCACAAAACCTAGTTTGTTTGTTTTTTTGGCTTAAATTAAACAATTAAAACTAAGAGATATTTGTATATTCTTGATGTATAATTATTATTAAATTTAAATATTTCAACAAATAAGAATGTTTTAAATCAAAATATTAATTCGAAGTATTTTTTTAAAAAAAATATTTATACGGACTGCAGGGCTTATGACACATATAGAGATCACTAAAAACTACCTTTTGACCTAGGGACAGACACAGGACAAGATTTTCGTAAACTTCATAATTCTTTTTAATCGCGCATATAAACGAACCTAAAAACAATTATTTTATAGTAATCTGGAAATATCACCGATCCACTGAAGAGAAACATCATTTGAAAGAAAACTTATTTGTGAATACCACGATTCCATGATAAACTTAATAATAAATGAAGTTACAACATACTTATTACTCCGATTGAATGCCGTTGTGATCTGAGATCAAAGAACTGACGAATGGAGTATATAAGTTTTGAAAGTACTGTGCACCCGTAACTCCATAACTCTTCTCATGATGTGAAGACGAGGAGGTTTCAAGATGGACATGACATGTAGCTGGAATCCATTAGGAAACTTCGGAACAGCAATGAATGCCGGAGCTCTAGGGCTGGATCACATGGACACAGATTTTTAACAAAGATACCGCCGAACTGTATACAACAAAAGTGGAAGAAATTCAAGAAACCAAGATACCAAGAAGTAATGATGTTCGGTTCAGATAATAAAAATACTTTCACTATAAAAAATAAGATAAAATGAAAATAACCTTTATTAGAAGTCCGAAATTCCTCGCCGATATCAACTACGTGAAAGTTAAAGGTTTATTTTTCCTCTATATTTTAATTTAAATGATTTTAAAGTAAATGTTTAGCCGAAGGTAATGAAAAAACTAATATTGCTATTAATTAACTTAAAAATGTTTGCTAACCACGAAAACTATTTGAAAAGATTCCGAAGTCGTAATGCTTAGGTATTTATTCCTCCTGTTGGTGGAGATAGTTGACCTTATATATGATGAAGATAAAATGGTTTGGGATGCGGTCAAAATACGTATCACTCATACGCATGCATCACATATTTTATTTCTACCAAAAGTTTCGACCCGAAAGAAAAGTTCGTTGAGTCAGTGGTGCTAGCTCCAACGATATTTGTCAAAAAATTCAAGTTAGATAAATAGTTTTATTAACTTAAGAAGATAGGGTTTAAATGGTTATAAAGTTTAACTCACGTAGAAAATGGTTGAGGGAAAAGGATATTACAGATAGAGATAAAAATATTTGAATGCATGTATAAAAACTGGGTAAATGAAAAAGATGTGTATACAAAATACTTAAATAAAATAATGTAGAGGTGGGTGGCATTAAATCCGTATTAGTTGTCATTTTAAACTTGTTGAACATGTGTTGACGTTATGTATATGTGTTTGTGTGAGAGTGGTGGAGTTATGGATGTTTTAATAAATTCAAGACTTGGAAATAGGTTTGGGATAAATATTGTTTGTCAGTCTTGAGATTAACAAGTTTTGGATCTAATTGGATAAAGACACATTATGTAATGAAGAGCTTCTGGTGGCAACTAGCCTATGGTAGCTAGTAATAACTAAGCAATAACTGTTCCTAAGCTAGGATAGAAGTTTTGTCGAAATCGAATGAATTTTTATTTTGACCGCACCCTCAACCATTTCTTTTCTATTCGTCTTGTTGATTTGTTTATTGTTTTGCCTCACTACAGATAGAAAATAGGATATTTTTTATATTTATATTCGTCATACTCCGCATCATAATTAACTATAGATTTATATACCCTGTGATGACAAAAAGGTTCTTCTCCCGGTCAGTTTTTGTCGACTAGATGAAGCGCCGGCTGGGTTTGTTACTGTTAGCGAAGGGCTGAGTGCGAAACAAAGCCCTTTGCGGTTTGGCTGTCCACAAAAGGAAAAACTTGGACCCTTCCTCATTAATTATGTTAAGAATCATCCCTAAAGCCCTGTGTTAATACCAGGCAGGATCTTTGCGCTCTAATGTCTGCTAGATATTATTAATTGTCCAGGGGATAGTGGAATGTATAAAGGTCACATAACAAAACTGCTGAAGAAACGTCAAATATTAGTATCATTAAAAAAAATATATATAATTTGAATAAAAATGGAATCACAGAACTCAAACTACTTTAACATCTTTTTTGAATCCATATCGGGAACGAAACAAAACAATTTATCAATAATATAAATTCTCAAGCCTAAACAGACTTTTTTTTTTACTAAATACGATGCAGCCAGCAATAGTGACTTTAAGCAATCAAATAAAAACTTAAAACATTCCATTCGGCATTTCTATGACTAAAAGAAAAACCACAATGGTACTAGACTAACAAAACCTTATAAACTGGCCTAAAACTACCATATACGTAATATTGTTCCAATAAAAATTACGATTTAATTTATTTATCGATAGAAACAAAATAAAAGATATTCAGAGAGTTGGAAAAGGTACATATAGTAGTAATAATATACTAAAGATAAATGAAAACAAAATATTAGATAAATATATAAAATATTTGAAAAAAAAATGTTGTAAATTAGTTACTTTAAGTTTGGAAAAAAAAAATGTATTGATTTTATTTATTCATTTTTTTTTTTTTTTTTTTTGGCAAATTGATGGGCTGAATGAGGGCCAGGAGCTTCGTTGTGGTCGAGAAGAGGGGATAAGCTGCTCAAAACAAGCGGTTGACAAAGATGTTTCAATATTTTCCTTTTAAATACAAAAATAAATTGTATTATTATAATTTTTTTTTTTTAGAAAACATATTTTGGTGTCCGGAAGAAAATTTAAACAAAAAATTAAATTTTGATGATCGTACTTATCGACCCTAAAATTATTTACTCTTTTTTCCCTGAACCCAGGCCTTCTCCCCTTGGCACTTTTGATTTGGTAACAATATAACACCACAAACGATTGCATAAAAATATAAAAGGACGAAAAACTAAGTAATTTGGCGATGACTTATAAATCGTTTACACAAGAAGGAGAACCATCCTGGTGGTAAGAAACCTAATCCGATTTTAAATTTGAGATATTTATCAATAAAAAAAAAAAAAAAAATTGTCATTAATAAATGGCCCGATAGTTCCGATGTGTCACACTACGTTGGACATCAATGATTCGTCCAAAAATGCATCATTTAATGCATATTTTTTTCGAGACAGGTAATGTCTTTACAAAAAGTCTAAGTCATTTGGGAAAGCAATTGGTCCTATTGGATGACATCATGCTCCAGGATAATGCTATGCTGATAATAATATTAATGATATAGTATAATAATATAATTCTCTACAATAATAAAATTAGTTATAGTATAGTAATAAAATCAGTAGGCCGAAAGAGACCTTTGGTCGCCCAAAGCGGTCTTCTTACAGACATTTTTGTTGCTTGCGGGAGAACAGAAAGCCTGGAGGGGGTAGCCCAAACCACAGTTTGCTGCAAGCGATGGTCACCGTAGTGTAGCTTCAGACGGCCCATGGCTACATAATCAATCCGATTGGAGCCAATTTGGCAGTGTCTTTCCCGCTGATGGTGTCAGTCTTGGGTTCAAGGACAGTGACAAACTAGTCCTGTCCAAGGATTATGGCAGCTCAGAGTCATTAGGTTCCGAGAACCTATATTTCTTTCCCTGAAGCAAACCGTCCTTGTACCATACCTACGGCCGGTTACTTACATCCTAAAAAAAAAATCTGGTGCGTGCACGCAACACACAAATTTCACTTACCAACTTACTTAGATTAGACATTAATGCGTTTTGTTAATTGCCACTTCTCAAATGAACAGAACGGCTTTAATTATGAACAATGGTCTGTCATTAAAGGCGTTTACCGCATGCATGGGCCTTCCCCATTTAAGCCCCCTCAGAACATTTTAATTACGATAAACCTTACCTGATATTAAAGAACACCTTATTTTCATTAAACATGGCGAATTTGATCAAAATCATTAAAGCTGTTTTTGAGATAGTCGAAAGAAAGGTATAAATTGGAAAACAAGTTATGAAATAAAGTGCCCCCTCCGGTTGATCAATTTTGATGAAATGTTGGCTATCACATCTTTGGCATATACATACATCAAATACCCAGTTGGATCAAAATCGTTAAAACCGTTTTTGAGTAAATAAAAAAAACACGTAAAAATGATACAAAAAATTATTAATTAAAGTCCCCCCTCCGGTTGATTAATTTTGATGAAATTTTAACAGTCATATCTCGGACATATAAATAGGTCAAATACTCAGTTTAATTAAAATCGTTAGAGCCGTTTTTGAGAAAATCGAAAAAAAACGTAAAAAGTTATTAAATAAAGTACCCCCTCCCTTTGAGCAATTTGGATGAAATTTTTGCTGTCACATCGCGGGCATATACATACACAAAATACCCAATTTCAGGTTCGCACGGTTTATAGTTTTTGAGCTAGTCTGTTCACACACATACACACACACACAGACCATTTCGCGGGACATGGTTATTTTGACTCAGAGGACCCCAAAACGTGTATTTCCGTTGAAAACCGGAAGTCGAAATTTTTCACGATCGTAATACTTCCACTTACTATATATTTCATATATAGGTAAGTGAAAGTAAAAATATCCGAGATTCTCGATAAGATACACGAGGAAGGTTTATCACTCCTCCGCCCGAAAAATAAAATAATAATGATCATTATTCTTATTAGGGTATCAACCTGACAACTTGTTGACGCTTGACGACAACAATGTTGAACCAAGATAATAATGATCCAAAAGTTAGTTTTTATAATCAATAAAATCTAACTGTACAGTCCTACTATTTTTTTAGATCCTTGGAAAAAAATGTATCAATACCAATTTCCTATAATAATAATTATAATTGGAATTAATTTATACTTAATCGATCACTAAGAGTTTATTCGTCTTTTAAAGTAACACAACCTTTTCCCCTCACTTATTGTTCCCCACATTGAATAAGGGTGGCTTGAGTTAGTCCGACAAAACTGAGATGAGACGGAAAAAAAAAAAAAAAAAAAAACGCGAAGGGATTCCCAGACGCAAATCTAAACATAGAAAGTAAGCTGTTATGCTGCCAAGGCAAAATAAAACCCCAACGGTTCAGCATATTTATAAATGTTTGATACCATTTTTATAATATTTTTTTAACTATAAAAAAGGTAAAAGAAAGAACCTATTGACTAAACATTAGAGGAAGGATGAAGTGAAGGGCGGGGCGCTAGTGAGGCAATTGTTTCTGTCAAACCCAGGGGGAGAGAGTAATTTCCTCTGGGAAAAGCGATTACCTCCAATAGCTTCCTCGCCTCTTGATATTACTTTTAGAACCGGCGGAGCTAGAGAAGTTTTTTTTTAACATAAAGGATCATGTTGACAGGGATGAAACATTAAAAAAAAATCGGGAGAGCAGAAAACGCAATTAACAGCATTGCTTGCATCTGACAAACCTCTGCCAATTGGAAATGATGGTGGGATGTAGTTAAACAATGGATGAACAATATCAATTTTTCAGATCAATATCTCTGATCGTGGTAGGTAAAATATGGTGGGGGGAGATATAGTAATTCTTTTTGAATTTTCTGTGATGTATATTCCTTGAAATGCATGTGTTGAAATGCAGCCTGCAGTTGAGATAAATTTGCATGATTCTCTAGTCAAAAAAATTAACCTTCGATTTTCAAAATTTCGCAAAGAAGAACATACAATAAAATTTGTAATATACCACATTTCTCCTAGTACTGTGTCCTCTTTACCTTGCACTAATATTCAACAAAAGGATGTTATGGGACCTTAGAATTTCATTCATGAAATCTATTAAAAACGTTGATAATGATTTAATTAATAATTCTTAATATATTTGTTTCTTTAGAGATATTAAAATATCGTGAAACCAATACATTTGTTTGATTAGATAAAATTAAAAAAGCCAGGCGAACAATGGGAACACAAAGAATTGTAATCATATGAGGAACAGTAAAATCAAACATTGACTAAAACTAAATGTGTTCTTCCGCTGTTCAGGTTAACGCTGGCCCTTCTCGATTTTATATCGTATACTATTGGGTATCCTAGTACTAAAATAAAAAAATAAAAATCACAAAAACGAAAAGAAATTACATATTTTGAGAACGCATGTTCCAAAACATGTGACAATGTGCTAATAATGGCATTCGTTCGAGAAAATTTTAGACCTAATTATGAACGTAACAGAAATACAAATCGGTCATGGTTGATTGGAATTGGTATTTAATAATAGAAAAATATAATAGGGGAGAGTGGGGTTGGTTGACAACATTTTTAATTTTTTTGATTGTTGAGTCGTTCCTGTTAATATAATCCCAATAGGGCTGATACCATTGTAAACCCCAAGTATTAGAGTACTTCAAGTATTTTTTTCAACACATAATATTTAACACTATGATCATAGAAAATTTGAGAATTCGTCAAGCCAGAGTATGCCAATTAACCCCCTGTGTGGGGCAGATTGGCCTAGAAGGTGGTGTTGTTTGGCCATCTCATTCAAGTACTTCCTGACATATTATTGTTATTAAAAGCTGCCCTATAACGATATAATAATTTTGATCGGTTTTTAACAGCTATTAAGGGAAAATAGAATGACAAATGGCTGCATTCTACCATATTTATTTCAATTGAACAAAATTATATAAAATTTCAAACAGCAGAAATTAGAAAATGTAATGGCTTAGAAGCATCATTGCGTTAGAACAATGTAAACAATTTTTTCATAAAACAAAAAGAACTCAACACATCTTCAAAAGCTTTAGGTAGGATAAATATTCTCTGGCCTTTCAATCTTATTATGAGAAAGTGTCTGGGGTGCACTAGTTTCATTTTCATGGTAGGATCGGAGAAATTTTAGATTGAAAGATTTGGATTGTATGTACCTTTGATTTTTTTCATAAGCTTCACACTGGTGTGGCATAAATCAATAATAAAAGAAATAAACATAAATTTTTTTTGATTATTGAACATAAAACCATGGTGAACTTGACCTAATTCTGTAATTGCGCTCATCGATCTTTGTAATCTTTACCTACTTTTACGTCATCTATAAATTAGGCAGCGGCAATACAAGGTTGAATAAAATGAATAGTAAAATTTTTACGGTTAAAAATATTGCAATAATTAACGAATAAAAATATTGCAATAATAAAATCGTGAGGTTTGATAGCTAATTGTTAAATAATACGAGATATGAAATCTTGGCAGATCGTGCGGTAATGTCTGGGAGAAGACATTGTGTATTCATAACACCAACCTCCTCAGTTTTATCCTCGGTTTATTTTCTATTTCCTGCCACAATAAATGTTTAATATAACAAACATAAACATTTATGACACAAGAGTGAATTTTATAGGTGAAAATAAAATGTATGCATAAAAACTGCTATCTTCAAATATACTTGCAATATATTGCTAGGTCATAAATGGGAAATATTTCGTGCACGCAGCCGTCAATCTATGAAATAAACATAACTCTTTGATCGGTCAATGCTCCGGCAATTATATAATTATGACAGGCGTAATTAAAGTGTGGTCCGGGGGGTCTCCCCCCCTCCCCTAAGTTCTAAAAAGATCTTTATAATTGTTCCAATATTCTGCTTTATTTTTTATTTTTAAAAATAAAAATAAAACTGGTTAATAAATATCAATATCTCAATTATTAAATATTAATAAAATTTACTCCATTTTCATGGCATACTATAATTATCTACCGAGATTGAGAGGTTCTCATTCTTCTAACTGCAGAAAGCCTCAAAGGAATGTTTAATGATGTCTCCGAATGATATGTGTTTGAAAAATGAAAGATTTCATTTTTTGATCTTTTTATTTGGATTTAAGATTCATTTAAATTATATTTGATTTACAATTATAAGTCATTGATCATAATCTATGTGATGAATTTTTCGGTAACTGATGTCAAAAAAGATTATGACATGTATATAAAGTAAGAAAAGAGTCTAAAAAAATTAAGTTACTAAATTCCCCATGGTTCAAAGTTGAACGCTTCGACCGCCCAAAATTTCAGAGATTTGCGCTCATGATAATTGTGATTATATAGCACATAGATACAATAAAATGATCAAGTATAATCAAACTAAGCGAAGTTCATTTACATCAAGAGACCGAAAAAGAAACGCATTTATATAAAGAACTAGCTGACCCTAGCACTCTAACCTACTTAAATCCCATTTAATTAAAGCACCTATATTTACCTATATATTATAGGTATATACCTATATACCAATACTATATTTAGTATTGTATAGTGTGTATTTAGTGCGCCATGAGCGTAGGTGAGGGTTGAAGTAAATAATAAATGTGTTTCAATTGTAGATTATTAATTTTTTGAACATAAGTTTAAGGTAGTTACCTATTTACATAAGTAGGGAGGAATTGCCGGTTCTGGCGCCTCAATCTGGGGAATCAAATTGGACTTTGGACCCTGGGCTTGCCCAGGGCCACGTGGTCCAGGGCCAAACCAACCTTAACCACCACGTGGTCTTAATCCCTAATCCCCTAATTAATCCTTAATCCCCTAATTAATCCCTAATCCCTAATTCCTAAAATATATTATTTTGAATCTTTTTCGGACATGTTTGAACTTGTCGAGTTCATGTCGGAACTTGTCGAACATATTCATTTATTTCTTCTAAATATTCAAATACCACTGCCATCTTGATAATTTTTCGAAATATATTTTCGATTAAGCTCTACCATCTTGATAATTTTTCGAAATATATACCTTGAAATATATAACATATAATCCCTAATCCCCTAATTAGTCCCTAATCCCTAATTAATTCCTAATCCCTAAAATATATTATTTTGAATCTTTTTCGGACATGTTTGAACTTGTCGAGTGCATGTCGGAACTTGTCGAACATATTCATTTATTTCTTCTAAATATTCAAATACCACTGCCATCTTGATAATTTTTCGAAATATATTTTCGATTAAGCTCTACCATCTTGATAATTTTTCGAAATATTTACCTTGAAATATATAACATATAATCCCTAATCCCCTAATTAATCCCTAATCCCTAATTAATCCCTAATCCCTAAAATATATTATTTCGAAACTTTTTCGGACATGTTTGAACTTGTCGAGTGCATGTCGGAAGTTGTCGAACATATAAATTTATTTCTTCTAAATATTCAAATGCCACCGCCATCTTGATAATTTTTCGAAATATATTTCGAATAAGCACAGCCATCTTGATAATTTTTCGAAATATATTTTCGATTAAGCTCTACCATCTTGATAATTTTTCGAAATATATACCTTGAAATATATAACATATAATCCCTAATCCCTAAAATATATTAGATACCATACCATGCATAATTTCTTTAAGAAAACACCATATGTTTCCTACTGTTTATACTATAACTCGTGAGGTCGGTATAGGGGGATGGCTAGCACGCTCTACTTGTAAAGTAAAGACCATGGGATCGAATACCGACCTCTTTATTATTTTTTTACATTAACTTTTCTATATGAATGGCGCATGCGCGATCGAAAGTCTGATAATAAATTCGGAATCAGCATCCTCAGAAACCATATGATCGACACTCGTATCGTTATATATATATGTATAGAGGGCCAAAACATGCAGGTTTTGACAGGAAGGAACTTGTTTAGACCTGCGCACGACCTATTCGGACCAGTTAGTAGTAGTGGGGAGCTCGGAGAGTGGTGGGGGGAGAGTAGCAGCCAATCAGCTTCGAGGATTCTCATCGAGTCCCTGACGTGTATACCCCCTCCACTCTCATTCTAGCTCCAGCTTTCACAGAGGCTACATCTGCGCTGCTCGAAATCGCTCTTTAGAATTTTTCCTTGTGTTCTCTTTCTTATTATTTTTCTTATATTAGTTATTATTTTTCTTAGTTATTTATTTTTTTTAAGAATTTGAAGGTAAGTTTATTTTTTTTTTAAAATTGTATTTGTGTTTGTTTTTTTTAAATTATATTTGAGTTTGTCTTTTTCAAAAGCTGGTTAATTTTTGTTTAATTTGTATATATTAATTATAGTTATTCAGTTATTTAGTTCTTCAAGTTTTATACACCTAAGTTTTTTGTTTATCAAGAAGATATTTTTGTTTTAATTTTTTTCTTGAAGTGTTACTTTTCGTTTGTATAGTTGAAGTAAATTTTTGTTTAATTTGAAGTGTTTTCTGTTCTTATAATTGTTTAAATTTTTTTCATTAGAGTTAATTTTCGTTTAATTCAAAGTTGTTTCTTTTTGTTCATACAAGTTACTTTTCGTTTATAGATAGTATTCGTTCGTAGATATTTTTCGAGTAAATTTTAGTTTAATTAAAGTTCTTTGAGATTATTTTTTGTTTATATAATTATTTAAATTTTTTTTCATTCTATAAAGTTAATTTTTGTTTAATTAAAAGTTTTTCAAAGTTTTTTTTTTTGAGATAAGTTGCTTTTTTGTTTATATTTTTCTTAAATTTAAATTTATTAAAAGTGAATTACTTTAATACCAAAAAAATGGAATCTTCTTCACGTCAATGCGCAAATTGCAGGATGGTGTTTGCCAGTCACCGTGAATGTATGGCGCACGAATTAACCTGCTTTTATAGTCAGGAATTCACACCAGCAGCCTCGTGCGTCTGTGGTAAATGTGGAAAAGTTTTTACACAATCATGTAATCGTTTGCGACACGAGGCTGTTTGTGGGGATTCCACACAAACGCAAGAATTCTCCCGCAATATAAATTTTATTTGCTCATATTGCGGGAAATCTTTTAATAGTGAATACCATCGTTTAAGACACGAAGCTTCGTGTAAACACCTGTCTCGAGTAGATGATTTTGATAAGAAGTTTGATTTGATCTGTGGTAAATGTGGACAGGTGTTTACACGAAAAGATAACAGGTTAAGACATGAAATTAAGTGCAAAGTTGATTTTAGCAGGTCCTGCCGTTTTTGTCAAACAACTTTTACAAATTTACATAATTATTTTAGACATCAGCAATTTTGTAAAAATGAACCCCCTCTAAAAATATTTAAAAGAGAACCTCAACGGCAGGACCTGTTAGCTCTTAAACCCGACGCAGTAGGTTTCGCCGAGTATGAAACAGCTTTTAGGGGGAGGTTGAAGTCCTATTTTATCCGTAGCGACGAAAATTACGACATGCCTATGTTTTTTAATAGTATTAGAAATCACACTTTTAATAAAATAAACGCTTCCCTCCGACAGCATAACGCGATCAAAGTAAACATATGGGTAGACTGTATAATGGTTAATCAGTTAGGGGAAACGATCGACGTAGCTTTTAAAACTTCGAATAAAGCAATTTTAAAAGAGACAGACATTAATAAAGTAATTGATAGTTTTTTAAATAAGATTGAAACCGAGCTAAGCGAATGTGAACTTAAGAAGAGCGGCTGGCGACTCTACGCTATCGACGGTTTAAGATTAAAAGTCAATCAATATAAACCATTAAGAGGTAGCACATACATCAAATTACCAGCTAAGATTGAGAACAAAAAAGCTTGTATCAATGTCCAAAATCATGATAACTATTGTTTTAAATATTCTATTTTAAGTAAGTTTGTAAACAATGACCCTTATCGTGTTTCAAATTATGAAGGTATGCAGCATAGGTACGACTTTTCCTGTATTAGTTTCCCTACACCACTCCATGAAATAAAAATGTTTGAAACATCAAATAATATATCGATAAATGTTTTTGGCCTTGATGAAAAAAATAATGTATATCCATTAAAAATAGTAAAAAGAGAATTAGATGATCATAGAGACCTTTTGTTAATAGAAAAAGATGGTGTGGAACATTACGTTTATATAAAAAAATTTAATAAATTAGTAACATCACAAATAACGCGTAATGAACATAGAATAAATATATGTAAAAGATGTCTTATCCATTTTTATTCCATGGAGAAATACGCCGAGCATTTAGCTCAATGCTCTGAAAATAAACCTGCGAGGATCGAATTGCCGGGGGAAAATAATTTTATCCATTTTACAAATGTTGAGAAAACTCTCAAAGTCCCCTATGTTGCATACGCAGATTTCGAGTGCTACCTCGAACCAGTGTCATCATGCCAGCCGAACCCGAACAATAAATATACACAAACGAAAGCAATACATAAACCAATTTCATATTGTATTTATATAAAGAAAGATGAAACTTTAAAAGATATCAATGATTCGCTTAGCTCGTTTCCTATAATTTATAGAGGTGTAGACGCCGCATCACATTTTGTGCGTACTTTGAAAGACATTGCCCTCAAAATTGAAAATATTTATAAAAGAAATATTCAAATGAATCCCCTAACTGATTCGGAGATGGAAGCGTTTAACCAGTCCTCCGTCTGTTATATGTGCAATCTTCCGATGAATGGTGATAAAGTAAGGGACCATTGTCACTTAACGGGGAAGTACAGGGGGGCTGCACATTCAAGTTGCAATTTAAGATTCCAAAACCCCAACTTCCTCCCTGTATTTTTACATAATATGTCCGGTTATGATAGTCATTTGTTTGTTAGGGACTTGGGGTATGACGAGAAAAGAATCGATGTGGTCCCGAATTCTGAGGAAAAATATATAACATTTTCGAAATACGTTAGTGGTAATTTTAAAATAAGATTCTTGGATTCATATCGATTCTTATCCGACAGCCTCAATTCCCTAGCAAAAATAGTGCCGGATACGCCTACTATAAAATCCTTGTTTAGAAGGGAGGAGGTTGAGGTTTTGAAGAGAAAGGGGGTGTTCCCTTACGATTATATGACAGCCCCCGAAAAATATTTAGAAACAGTATTACCCCCTAAAGAATGTTTTTACAATAGCTTAACCCAGGAGCATATAACAGACGAAGACTATAGGCATGCTCAAAAGGTATGGGGTACGTTCAATTGTAAGACGCTGGGTGATTACAATGATATATATATGAAAGCCGACACATTGCTGCTAACAGATATTTTTGAAACTTTCCGTAATATCACAATCAGATCACATAAATTAGATCCAGCGCATTTCTTCACTGTACCCGCGATGACGTGGGATGCCATGTTAAAATTTACTGGGGTTAATTTGGAATTGTTAAACGACTACAACATGATTTTAATGATTGAGAGAGGAATTAGAGGGGGCATCTGTCAGGTCTCCCATCGGTTCGCCAAAGCGAACAACGAATGTATTGAAGGTTATAACCCACACTTGGAAAAATCTTTTATTTTTTATATAGACTGCAACAATTTATATGGGGCTGCCATGTGCAAGCCCCTCCCAATTGGCGAATTCGAATGGGTAGACCCATCCCACGTCATCATCGATGCATTAAATGAAAATGATGAGTTTGGGTATATTTTAGATGTAGATATTAGTTACCCGCCTCATTTACACGACGCTCACAATGATTTGCCATTTTTAGGAGAAAATACCAATTTTAATGATAAAAAACGAAACAAAAAACTTTTAACACATTTTAAAAATAAAAAAAATTATGTTGTTCATTATATGGCTTTAAAACAGGCGGTGGGTCATGGTATAGTTTTAGAAAAGATAAATAATGTTTTAAAATTCAAACAAAGCTGTTGGCTAAAACAATATATAGAATACAATACAGAATTACGTAAAAAAGCAACAAATGATTTCGAAATAGACCAAATTAAATTATATATAAATGCTATATTCGGTAAAACAATGGAGAACATAAGAAAAAGAATTGACATTAAATTAATTTGCAATGCCAACAGCTTAGAAAAGTTAATAAAAAAACCAAATTTTAAAGATAGAACCATCTACAATGAAAATTTATCCGCCGTACATATGGAAAAAACTAAAATTAAATTCGACAAACCAATATATGTTGGCATGGCCATATTAGATATTTCTAAAACAATTATGTATCATCATCATTATGATGTCATGTTACCTAAATATGGTCATGCCAATATAAAATTACTTTACATGGATACAGACTCATTTATTTATTATATAAAAACTGACAATTTATGTAACGATATTTTAAATATGAAACAATATATGGATACATCCAATTATCCAACCGATCACCCTTGCTACGCAATCGAAAATAAAAAAGTGATGGGGAAATTTAAGGACGAGGCGAGAGGGGACCCCATTTTAACTTTTATTGGTCTCCGACCAAAAATGTACCATATTAATATGAAGAATAAAGTTATAAAAAGAGTGAAAGGGGTAAACAGAAATGTTGTAAAGAAAGAAATTAGTTTTATTGATTTTATTAATTGCCTGAAAGAGCACACAACATTGCGTCATAAAATGAGACATATAATTTCAAAAAGTCACGAAATTGAAACAATAGAAATAAATAAAATATCTCTTTCATCGAATGACGATAAACGCGTAATAATGGAAGATGGAGAGAGCACCCTTGCGTTTGGACATTATAAGCTCGATGAATAGTTCGTCACTAAGGCCTCTGGCGAGGTCGAGAGACCCGTAAGCCGTATGAATGTGTATGAGTCGGGGCCGGGATAGCCGAGAACGTTAGAGCGCGACCCGCTTAACATTCTCGAGCCGAACGGTTACGGTTCAAAAAGACGGACTTGTGTTTGATTCGGGGCCGGGATAGCCGAGAACGTTAGAGCGCGACCCGCTTAACATTCTCGAGCTGAACGGTTACGGTTCAAAAAGACGGACTTGAATTTGATTCGGGGCCGGGATAGCCGAGAACGTTAGAGCGCGACCCGCTTAACATTCTCGAGCCGAACGGTAACGGTTCAAAAAGACGGACTTGAATTTGATTCGGGGCCGGGATAGCCGAGAACGTTAGAGCGCGACCCGCTTAACATTCTCGAGCCGAACGGTTCAGTGTGAATGTGAGTGGCGAACTATTCATAGACCTTAAACTCTCCTCTTTCAAATATTTTAAACTGTTTTATTCGTAAAATTTGTTGCTCTTTCAGGTAGGAGGTATTTTATGATTTTAACACTACCCATTAATGGATCGGTTGGATGTATAATTTTTATGTTTTTTAATGATTTTAGATTAATTTTATCCGTCTTTTTTAATGATTTTAGATATTTTTAGGGTGATTTTATCAGTCGTTTTTATGAATTTAGATATCAGTGTTTTTAAACGTGTTTTTAGACACTTTTTTTATGTAATTTATTTTACCTCTTTTTAATATTTTTACTTTTTATCGATGTATCCATAGTTTTATTCCCTCCTAATTTTATTACTGTATCCATTTTTTTTTATACTACGACTTTTAGTTATTTTTAAAACTGATTTCAGAGATTTCTTATAAATTATTATCAATTTTTAACAATTTATCGATTTTAGCGTTTTAGTTTTTTCCAATGAATTTTAAATTGTATTTTTAAACTGATTTTAGCATTTTAGTTTTTTCTAATGAATTTTAATATGTATTTTTAAATTGATTTTAGCTTTATTTATAACTGTTTTTAAAATTTTATGATTTTTAGTAGACTTTGTTTTAAATCGACTGTTTTAGAAAGTTGACGACGATTTTTATTTTTATTAACTTTTCTAGATGCTTTTATCAGTCGTTTTTAGGTATTTTATTTAAATTTAAACTGGTTTTAGTAAATTAGCGACGAATTTTAGTTATTGGTTTTTAGATGTTTTAGTTACCATGGCCCACCAAACTCATCATTAGCTTTCAATGCATCGACTAATATCTTTTGAGTATGTCTATTTGACTGGTTGGACTTCAACCTCTAGATTTTAGCATTTTACTTATTTTATTTTTTCTTTAATTGATTTTACCTGTTTATTTTTAGTCCTTGTATATATTTTTAAGATTTTATTCTGTTTAACATTTTAGTGGGGTTTTTATATGTGTTTTATTATTTCAGATATTTTAGGGGGAGCTTTTATAATTTTAGATATATTTTAGGAGGGCTTTTATCTGTTTTTTATGATTTTTTAGGGGGCTTTTATCTATTTTTTTATGATTTTAGATTTTTTTTAGGGGGCTTTTATCTGTTTTTAAAATACCATTTTATATAACTTATTTTAACTGTTTTTAGTTTTTTAGTTTTTTTAATTATTTTAGCAATATTTTAATGGTTTTAGATAGTTTTTAGGGATTTTAGCTATATTTTAATTTTTAACACAGTTTTATGTTTTTAGTTTTTACCATATTTTATTAGGGCTCCCTGGCAATCCGATCCTTACAGAGCAATATATATTTAAACCACCAGGAACCCACATGGTTGGTACCATTTGGGTTCCTGACAGTCCTAAGTCTGTGAAAAAGTGTGAAGGAATCTATATTGCTGAATCTATATAAGAGAGCTGTAGTATTGTATTCTCCCAGTCTTTATCATGCGTTTGTTGAAGCAACACTCATCTTTCGAAATAGCGAACGTTGCTAACCTTCGTGAGGAAGGTACCGGATCCAAACATGGTTCCTTGTTCCCAAATAGTATACGATGTTTAATTTGCGGTCCTTCAAACTGTGGTAAGACGAACCTAATGTTGAGTCTATTATATAACTCTAACGGATTAAATTATGAGAATATTCATCTCTTTAGTAAATCACTTCATCAACCAAAATATAAATATTTGGCTCATGTTTTATCAAATATCGAAGGGGTCGGATTCCACCCATTCGAGAGTAATACTAATATTCCTGATCCGAAAAACGCTGCTCCAAATTCATTATTCATTTTCGATGATATTGCTTGTGATAAACAAGATCGAGTGAGATCTTACTTTTGCATGGGTAGACATAGTAGCGTTGACAGCTTTTATCTCTGTCAGAGCTATACTCGTGTACCGAAACTATTGATTCGGGATAACGCCAACTTTCTTATACTATTCAGACAAGATAATCTCAGTTCTAAAAGGATATACGAAGACCATGTTAATTCTGATATGACGTTTCCTGAATTCAAAAAATTATGCTTGGAATGTTGGAAGACCAAATATGGGTTCATGGTAATTGATAAAGATCGCGATTTGAACAATGGACGATATCGTAAGGGGCTCGATACATATATAATCATCTAGGAGTCGCTAGTCTTTCAGTAAGCTTCTGGGCATGGATGAAGCAACATCTTATGCGCTAGCTAAAGAGACCGAAGAAATTCGTAATATCATTCGTGAAAAATGTAAGAATTTGAAACGTAAGAGAGAGGAGAGAGAAGAGTACTTGAAGGAAAAATATAAGCCTTTGATACAACCGCTTCAGTCTATCGTATTACCTCGAGAACCGGTCCATGAACCACCAAACATAAAAAAAGAAGAAGAAACTTTGACCATACTCCACAAAGAATCAATCGAGACTCCTCCCAAGTTTTCCACACCTATCCCTATTACCACATCCTCAAGACTCAGACCCAATGTTTTGGATATTTTTTCAACATCTGCCACCTATGAGAGTACTTCACCTTTAGAAGAAATAAGTCAACATGCGTCAACACCTCAAGGAGTAGAAACAGTTTATAGCTATTTAGACCAGATTGGTAAAGAGGCTACGAAATATATAATAAAATTTACTACGAATCAAACGGAGGAACTGGATCAAATTTACGGAATATGTTATAACGGGGAAAATTTCACTCTCGGTGACTCGGTTATAACCATTAGAGACGATTGGCTTGATGTGGATGGCTCGCCACACAAAATTACTCCAGGGCTTTCCCAGCTATTATTCTTAAAAAACCCTGATATGGATGAAGTAACAGAAAATGATAAACACATATACAAAACGCTATTAACAAAAACTAATGCCCATAGATTAGATTATAGCTCTACGGGGATCGTAAATGTTCAAAAAGGAAATCAAAAATATAGGAAGGTAATTTCTAAACTTTTCCCTCCTAAAGACAAAATCAAAGGGAAAGGATTTGAGGACCCGAATCAGTTGGTTGAAAAATTGAAAATATTACTGGAAACTGACGGCTCTGAAAAAGAAATTTCGAAAATTGAAAAAAGACTTAGAACGTTAGGTATAATATTATAAAAAGAAATAGTTAAAATGTCGGATATCAAGAAACAGGTAGTAGAAGAATTACATAAACCGGCCAGACGGTCCTTTCAGAGGAGAAAGGTAATTCTAAAGGGTATCGATGATCTGTGGATGGTAGATTTAATCGAACTTTGTTCATATGCTAAAGAAAATAAAGGATATAAATATATTTTAGCGGTGATTGACTGTTTTTCCAAATTCGCATGGTTAATACCATTGAAATCGAAGTCCGGAAAAGAAGTAGCATCGGCATTTGAAACTATTTTGACTCTCAGTGGTAGAAAACCTCTAAATCTACAATCTGATCGAGGAAAAGAATTTTACAATACATTTTTCCAAAAACTAATGAAATCCAACCGGATAAATCATTACTCTACTTTTAGTAATATGAAAGCCTGTATCGTAGAGCGATTTATAAGAACTATAAAAAATAAAATGTGGAAGCAATTTAGTCTCCAAGGATCTTATAAATGGATTACGATATATCAAGACTTAGTTAAAAGATATAACAATACGAAACATCGAACGATCATGATGAAACCATCTTCCGTTAAGGGTAAAAAAATTGAAGACCGTTTACTAAATAAGGTTTACAAATGTAAGCCATCGCCGATTCTAAATGCGCCCAAGTATCAAGTCGGTGATTTTGTTAGAATTTCAAAACATAAAGCCGATTTCACCAAAGGGTATCGCCCCTCCTGGTCGACTGAAATCTTCAAAGTCGATCAAGTGAGGAAAACCGTTCCTACAACCTATCTTCTTAAAGATACATCGAATCAAAAAATTGCTGGTGGGTTTTATGAGCAAGAAATTCAAAATGTAAAGTATCCAAACGTTTATTTAGTTGAAAAAATTTTGAAACGGAGAGGTGACAAGGTTTTAGTAAAATGGTTAGGCTTCGATTCCAAGCATAACAGCTGGGAGAACAGTAAGAATATAAATATATAGGGGTGCTATTCAACCTTCTCAGTCGCCCACCGACGCTTCGACAGATAACATCGGTATGGCTAAAACTAAAGAAAAAAAAAACGTTCGTGTTATTCGTCCTCCGAAAAAAATCGGTGGTGCCTTCAGCGATAAAGTTAATCAGATGTTGAGGACCTTACCAAACATGAGTTTGAGTAATACGGATCTTATATCTTTGGCTAAAAAACATAAGATCCCTCATTTCCGCGGTGTCTTTGCCAGAGATAACTTGCCATCGAAGCCGTGGCTACGTGAGCGCGCCATTTTGAATCTGGATAGTATCAAGGGCCCGGGAACGCACTGGGTATGCTATAACAAAAGCGGTAAATATGTAAAATTCTTTGATAGCTCCGGTAACAGAGGACCTCCTTCAGAGCTAGTCAAATATCTCAAGGATTGTCGGATAAGTTTCATTAGTAAAAGATATCAAGACCCCGATACAAACATTTGTGGGCACTTGTGTTTATTATTTCTTTCTAATCTCATCTAAAAAAAATGGGGCTAGACTTTCGGAGAGTGTATAAAAGGAAAGATAATTCAGGAAAAAAGCTCATTCCTTCATCCGGCTTCAGAGGAGTAACATCTCTAACAAAAGAAAACATCGAGTTTCTCAAGTCGGCAGGTTATCGTGTAATATGGAGGAAATAACTGATCTAGGTTCAACCGCTGCTTTTACCGATTCTATCGAGGGGATAGAATATCATTCCCATTTCCCTTACGCATCGACGAAACTACTTCGAGGTGATGAAATTAGAATATTAGTCCAGCATCAGGATATTATGACCCTACCATCGAGAAGTTTTCTTTATTTCGAGGGACGGTTTTTAACAGAGGATGGTAGAGCTGTACCCGCAACGGCTAAATTAACGAATAATGCTTTGGCATATTTATTCGATGAAATTCGATATGAATTATGTGGAGTTGAAATAGATAGAGTTCGCAACTTGGGGATTACTAGCACCATAAAAGGGATGTTGTCTTTACCGGGCGAATCCTCTGTGGAGCATCTCGGTTGGTGCTCTCCTGCATCCGATACACTCGATGTATTGAATGACGGTTATTTCAACATGTGTATCCCCTTATCACAATTACTAGGGTTCGCCGAAGATTATCAAAAAATTATTGTTAATGTTAAACAAGAGCTAATTCTCATAAGATCTCGGACTGATGACAATAGTTACATATCTAGGCATACGGCTGCGGCAGAGAAAGCCAAAATTGAATTACGGAAGCTATGTTGGAAATTACCTTATGTATCAGTAAACGAATTTACACGATTAACATTGTTACGTAGACTCAAGTCGGAAAAAGTGGTTTCGGTAGAGTTCAGAAGCTGGGAATTGTTCGTTTACCCACTTCTACCATCCACACAGAGACAGGTTTGGGCGGTAAAAACTTCTAATCAGATGGAAAAACCGAGATACATAGTACTAGCATTTTCAACAGATCGTATTAACAAAATCGAAAAGGACGCTAGTCAATTCGATCATTGTAATATATCTAACGTTAAACTGTATTTGAATTCAAAATCATATCCTTATGATGATTTAAATATCGATTTCGATAGGAATCGATTCGCGGTACTCTACTACATGTATTGCAATTTTCAAAAATCCTACTATCCTGGGGGATATCCGACTCAGCCGCTTCTCTCACTAAAGAATTTCAAAGAAAAAGCACCGATTATCGTAATCGATTGTTCTAAACAATTGGAATCTATAAAATCAGGACCGGTCGATGTCAGGTTGGAATTCGACGCATCTAAAGCGTTTCCGGCTGAAACAACTGCATTCTGCCTCATTATACATGACAATGTGGTGGAATATAATCCACTAACAAGTATTCTTAGAAAAAGGATATAAATAGACTTTTATTGTTTTATTCCTCCAGTCTTCATCATGTCATCGAGCAGTGCGGTTGTAGAATTCCAGTGCTTCATAGACGATTCCAATAATTATATTGTTAAAGAATTATCAATTTTCGATTTAAAACATTATGCAACTAGTCATTGGATTTTCAAGCCGCCTACTTATCCAGGGGTAAATAATTATAAAAGCATAATCACGAACCGCTGGCTAGCGAGAAATTATCATTGTTTACATTGGGAGGATGGAGAGGTTTCTTACCACAGTTTATCATCGATTTTGAAAAACTTGGATTCAAATTATAATTATATTTTTGTTAAAGGTCTTCAAAAAAAGGAATTTTTGTTAAAATTTTTACGCTCCTGCGTTGTATTCAACCTTGAGGATTTTCAATGTCCTCAAGTCGAAAAACTGCCTAGTCTACAAATAGCTCCATGTATTATTCATAAAGATTTGAAATTAATGTGTACACATTATCGCTCTCATTTATTAGCAGAGTGGGTGTATTCGAATCATGATTTGATTTTTAAATTTATGTAGGTTAGCTTAAAAAAGATACAAAAATAAAAAAAAAAAATAAAAAATACTTAAAAAAATTAAAAAATGTTATTGGAAGCAATTTTATGTTTTGTTTCTGCACAGCGGATGTGTGCTATGGTCACTGGCGTGGTATTGAATTACCCGTAAACCAATGTATGTTTGCTGGTCACTGGCGTGGTATTGATTTACCCGTAAACCAATGTGTGTTTGTTGGTCACTGGCGTGGTATTGATTTACCCGTAAACCATTTTGTATGTTTTTAGAATTAGAAATAAAAAAAAAAGAAAAAAAAAAAAAAAAACCTCCTTGATATACCTTCACCTTGAAGTGGTAAGGAGGCTTAAGTCAAAAAAAATGTTTGACGAACAAAGAGGGGTATAAAAGCTGTGGCACTATCCTGCCACTCCCGCAAACATTGATTGAACTGCTTTGTATATGTATGAAACCTTGATAGGTCTGTTGTTAGCTAAGTATTTTGGAGTCATTCCGTAACTAGCACTCACTTACGGAATATGGCTGATCTCGTATCTCTCCTCAATGATGCTAGCAGAAAACGTGAAGAGATAGCGCGGATTTCGGATATGGTATTAGACTTGACTTATGAAGTTGTTAAGTTCCAAAGAATTCTAACGATATACGGTGTAGCCATCGTCGCACAGTTGAAATATCATGGACCTACAGACCTTTTTGATAGTCATCCAAAATATGTTTTCTTACCTAAAAGATTTACTGAAATTTTGACAAGTGAAAAAATTGATGAATATAATTATACAAAAAGAAGAATTAATATTATATACCGAGGAATGAGCAATGGCAGACATGAGGTGGATTTCGTATAAGTTGGAACATTTAATTTGTTAGAAGTTAAGTTTTTTTGGATGTTTGTCACTGGCGTGGTATTAATTTACCCGTAAACCATTTTGTATGTTTTGAATTAGAAATAAAAAAAAATAAAAAAAAAAAAACCTCCTTGATATACCCTCACCTTGACGTGGTAAGGAGGCTTAAGTCAAAAAATTGACGAACAAAGAGGTGTATGCAATGCTGTGAATTATTAATGAAATATATAAACCCATACTTGCCATATTTATTATATATATCGGTAAAAAAATCATTTTTTTAAATTTAAAATTGACTGAATGATTGAAAAATATTATTCACAACCTCCCTAACCTCATATAGAAAAGTTAATGTAAAAAAAAAATAATAAAGAGGTCGGTATTCGATCCCATGATCTTTACTTTACAAGTCGAGCGTGCTAGCCATCCCCCTATACCGACCTCACGAGTTATAGTATAAACAGTAGGAAACATATGGTGTTTTCTTAAAGAAATTATGCATGGTATGGTATCTAATATATTTTAGGGATTAGGGATTAATTACGGGATTAGGGATTATATGTTATATATTTCAAGGTATATATTTCGAAAAATTATCAAGATGGTAGAGCTTAATCGAAAATATATCTCGAAAAATTATCAAGATGGCTGTGCTTATTCGAAATATATTTCGAAAAATTATCAAGATGGTAGAGCTTAATCGAAAATATATTTCGAAAAATTATCAAGATGGCTGTGCTTATTCGAAATATATT
Organism: Aelia acuminata; assembly: GCA_911387785.2. Classification (NCBI taxonomy): domain Eukaryota; kingdom Metazoa; phylum Arthropoda; class Insecta; order Hemiptera; family Pentatomidae; genus Aelia; species Aelia acuminata. The sequence continues at coordinate 35,354,831 of OU426982.1, forward strand.
TCGAAAAATTATCAAGATGGCGGTGGCATTTGAATATTTAGAAGAAATAAATTTATATGTTCGACAACTTCCGACATGCACTCGACAAGTTCAAACATGTCCGAAAAAAGATTCAAAATAATATATTTTAGGGATTAGGAATTAATTAGGGATTAGGGACTAATTAGGGGATTAGGGATTATATGTTATATATTTCAAGGTATATATTTCGAAAAATTATCAAGATGGTATAGCTTAATCGAAAATATATTTCGAAAAATTATCAAGATGGTAGAGCTTAATCGAAAATATATTTCGAAAAATTATCAAGATGGCTGTGCTTATTCGAAATATATTTCGAAAAATTATCAAGATGGCGGTGGCATTTGAATATTTAGAAGAAATAAATTTATATGTTCGACAACTTCCGACATGCACTCGACAAGTTCAAACATGTCCGAAAAAAGATTCAAAATAATATATTTTAGGGATTAGGAATTAATTAGGGATTAGGGACTAATTAGGGGATTAGGGATTATATGTTATATATTTCAAGGTATATATTTCGAAAAATTATCAAGATGGTAGAGCTTAATCGAAAATATATTTCGAAAAATTATCAAGATGGCAGTGGTATTTGAATATTTAGAAGAAATAAATGAATATGTTCGACAAGTTCCGACATGCACTCGACAAGTTCAAACATGTCCGAAAAAGATTCAAAATAATATATTTTAGGGATTAGGGATTAGGGATTAATTAGGGGATTAAGGATTATATGTTATATATTTCAAGGTATATATTTCGAAAAATTATCAAGATGGTAGAGCTTAATCGAAAATATATTTCGAAAAATTATCAAGATGGCAGTGGTATTTGAATATTTAGAAGAAATAAATGAATATGTTCGACAAGTTCCGACATGAACTCGACAAGTTCAAACATGTCCGAAAAAGATTCAAAATAATATATTTTAGGAATTAGGGATTAGGGATTAATTAGGGGATTAAGGATTAATTAGGGGATTAGGGATTAAGACCACGTGGTGGTTAAGGTTGGTTTGGCCCTGGACCACGTGGCCCTGGGCAAGCCCAGGGTCCAAAGTCCAATTTGATTCCCCAGATTGAGGCGCCAGAACCGGCAATTCCTCCCTACTTACATAGTATTTACGTGTTTCAAAAGAAGTCCTCTTCGAACTCAATGTTTGTCATCTGTGATTGTTGGTGGGTTTGTTTTACACAGACATAGATGTCAGTGAAAGGACGCACCCTGGAAAACACCACATACTTATGTAAATACACGTATTGGTTTCACGGAAAGCGAGTGCGCTAATTCTATTGACTGAAATCGCATGTTTTTGCTTATAACCTCCAAACGACCGCGGCAATCAGAACCGTGTATATAACCAAAAATATTCGTCTCGACAAACTGGAAAAATATTACACCTTCGATCAGGCCCTGCGACCATATTCGCTGAGAATATCAGTTTTTCGCTTACAGCTCGCAAACGAATGGGTTCTTAAAAAAAAAAAATGATCGACATTGTTCTCCTTGGAAACCTGAAAAGATTGACACCATTTAGAAACCTATACGTACTACAATGCCTCTACTTTTTACCAAAACCGCGGTTATAAGTCGCGATTGGAATTTGATGAGTATTAAGGAAGTTATGGCCTACCGACATATTGGTCTTTGAGAAATAATATATTATGTGATGATCCATTTGTAATATATTCCAATGCTTGTAAGAACCCAAGTGTTCGGTATATTATCAAACACTTTCTTGCCCTTTTAATCTTTAAATGCGTTATACCGAATTATATTTGATTTCTTAAATAAATTACCGAACTCAGTCTCTTGTTTTGATATATGATAATAATAAACTGATTAGTTTATTCATTATATAATTGATGAATATTCAGAAAAAAAAAACTATCTCACAATTCTTTGTAAGCTCTCGTATTCTTGATTCGATGAAGGTTGATATTTCGTACGTATTTTTATCCCCCCCAAATTATTGGCGGTTAAACATGAAATTGATAGCGGAAGGAGTGGCATAAGGAAATATGATTAGGGGAATAAACATGGAAAAATATAAAACGCATAGCGATAGGAAGGAGACCGTTGGCCCTCCCCGGAGGCAGTAAATTTCTCTCGCCGCCCCCGGACCACTATAAATTTACCACTGTCCACACTCGCCCCCCCCCCCCAAATAAAATTAGCACTCGACTCGGTAAGAGTTACGGTCTGAAACACCTCTCAAATAGCTCTACTTTCTCTCTAGCTAATCTTGCAAAGGCCTTATTCCTAACTGGGACCTGGTGCTTGATAATTTTAATTTATTCAAATTATTCTAGCTAAGAATAAGGAAATAAGTTAAAATATCTCGTTTCCTTTGAAATTTAGCAGATACTTATTTATAAAATAATTGACATAATATCCGCTTGTGACTTGAGTCGGTTTCACTATCATTCGCGTCATTACCTCTTAATGAACATCCCATTATTCAACACAGCATTATCATTTTACATCTTAATATTTAAAACGTTGTGTAAATTAACTTGTAAACGAGGATCTTCAAAAATCATCTTATGCTAAAATATTAACCTATTCTTGCGTTCTGTTCGCTGTAATTAATTACAATGGTCCATATCCAGTCCAAATCTCTCGACATGTTGCTTGGAGCAATAATCAGGAAGCCACGACATTACAATGGATGCCTCTTTAGATATGAAAAAGTAAATATTATTTTATTTATTTATTTGGATGTATATACGGTGATAAAGAACCATGGTTATCATCACCCGCAAATTAGAAAGGGCTTAGCCCTTATATGAGAGGGTAGAGCCCCACTTCTTTAAGAAAACGTAAGAGTTTTCTGATGATCTGGTTTTCACCAAGTGGTTCAGCGATAGACCGAGGAATTACCATCTGTTTCATCCTCTCATTAAAAACTGGGCACTCATCTATTATGTGCCTCACAGTTATGCATTGAGGTGCTGGCTGTTTAGCTAACAGGTAGCCGTGAGTGAGGCGGCAGTGCCCTATGCGGAGGCGAGTAATAACCACTTCTTCTATTCTCGAGGCACTAGAACATGGATGCCATCTTTTGACTGTTCCCTTAATCATTTGAAGTTTATTGGTAATTAGCCCATCCCAAATTACCTGCCACTTCTTCCAAATCTCTTTTACAAGAGGCAAGAAAAGTTCCCAGCTCGATATAAAGGAAAATTCAGTGTATTCTAAGTCATGAGCTGATTTGGCTGCTCTATCGGCCATTTCGTTGCCTGCTATAACGATATGACTTGGTACCCATATAAAAACCACTGCTATCTTACATTTTTCCATCTTATGTAAATGGTTGTAAATTTCTCTGACGAGTGGTATTTCCGAGAAAGGATTTCTCAGGCTTTTTAGAGCGCTTTGTGAATCTGAGCAAATCACAACCGCCTAAAGTAAAAAATAATATTGATAAATTAATATTACTCAAAAGTATCAAGGTATCAAGTAAATATTACTCTCCTAAAAGTAATATTTATTACTTTTTAAATTAAAAAAAAAGTAAATGCTGCCTGCAGCAAATCGGAAAGCATAAATAAAAGACCGAAAAGGAAGAGAGTTTTCCGAGAGCCGACTAAAGATCTCGTAATGTATGTAAAGCTAACATAAAAGAAAAATACCATGAAAAGAAATAAAAATGTTTGTGGAGTTAAGAAGGAATTGCGGTAGAGAAAGAATCGGGAAAGGTAGATAGAAGAAAGATATGAGGGATGACCCTTAGTGTGCTACTCATCATACAAAGTCGTATATGCATTTAAATGACTAGTAGGAGGGAGAGAGGGTGAGTGAGGGATAGGGAGGGAGGGAGAGAGGGAGTGAGGAGGGACATGAGAAGGGAAGAGGGAAGAAGATGATGTGACAGTCTATTGGCCCGCCTGAGAGAATTTCCCTTGGGGTCCCTCAGCTGGAGTAGAGCTGGAGCTGGAGGATTGAAGACAATGCCACCATCCCTCGTCTTTATGCTTATTTATCTTCATCTCCCAATTCATTTCAAACCGCTCCCACGCCACTTCTGATTTTGTCTGGATTTGGATATATTACCACCGTTTATGCCCGACTTTGCTAAGAAGTTTTATTTGAACGATGCCTGTGTTTATTTTTCTTCCTCACTACCCGAGGTGGACATGCATTGAAGTCATGCGAAATATTAACAAAACATATTTCGCCATTTAAAATTTTCTAATTATGTTTCAATTTATTAAACACCAATAAAAACGTACGGTAATTAAATGACGAGCATAACTATCTTCGACCATAACATCATAAGATTTTGCTCAAAGCTAAATGAAACCTAGGAATTAGCAACAAAGTTTTGCTGAATTAATTTATCCTTATTATTTGATCCTTATTAATTGACCTTCGTAAGGAATTTTTTTCTCAGCTTATAATACATATCATTTAAAGGATTTAAATTTCAATTAAAGGATCCCAGGTACTTAAGGATAGGTTAGATTAGGTTATTGGTTTTAGTGGGCGATCAACTTCAATTTTATTACCTTTCCCAGGTATTTAAGTAACAAAACTCAACATAGAGACGTACAATAAAAGAATATCTAACAACTCTTTATTGCTGTTTAATAATTAAGGGACCCCTGGAATACCCTTTATTTTATTTGTTTTTTATTTCTAAAAATAAAAATAAAACTGGTAAATGAATATCAATATCTCAATAATTAAATATTAATAAAATTTGCTTCATTTCTATAGACCCTTGGCATACCTATCTATCGAGATTGAATACGAATAAAAATACTCTTTTTACAAAATCTTCTTAGCTGATTACATTACTTAACACCTATTTATTAAAACTCATTTTGACATACGCCTCGAAGATTTTCGGTTTCTCTAAAAAGGCCCAATTTACAAATATTATAAACTTTTCAATCCAAACTTTTAAGACAAATCACAAAAGCTTCCAGGTATGTAAGTAACAAGACTCAGCATACAGACGTACAACAAACAAATATCGAACAACACATAAGAACTCTTTATTTGCGATTTTTTGTTAAATTGTAGGGACATAGTAACAGACTAATTAACGCCATTGCCTCTGTTAAAGCGCCCGTTAGAAGGCGACTTAAAAAAGGTGGATGAGAGAACTCTTATCCTGAATTAGTATCAAATTCGAAAAGAGGTGCTGTTGAGTACTTACCTTCCTCATGTCTTAAATAGCTATAAAATTTTCTTCTCTATATCATTACAATCGTTGTTTGTCGATGTTGGTTATAAGTTGTGAATAGAAGTATGAAGTGAAATAAAAAAAGGTCAAATATAACTTTTTTACTTCTGGGGGGAAATTTCAATTTGCTCTAAGACTTACAAAAAAATCCTTACAAAAATGCCATATCTCAAAAAATCGGCTATTTTTATTTATGATTGTTTTCTAAATGTACTGAATGAGTGTTTATTATTTTTATTTTTATTATCACTATTATCTTTGCTCAATATTTTCTTTCTTTCATTCACAAAAGTACCATATTTGGTTATAAATGAATAGAGAGTAGTGCCCTTAGTGGGTTTACGCCTGCCATGTTTTGTATAGAGCTGATTCAAATTAAGTGTTTAAGTAATAAAAAGTTTCCTAAAATTTGTAAATTATGTAACATGTTCGGTCCCCTTATTCTCTATAACCATATACATTGCTTGTGAAAAAAATATTATAATCATTCACTACCTTGCTGTGGACTGAACCTATTCTTCTTACTCCCTAGAACCCCTATTGAAATTTCAGAATTGCTTGATAATGGACAATAGGATCCAGCACGTTTTAATATACATTATGAAATAAAATAAGAAAACATGTTTTCTTTCCCTATGTTGGATGCTTTCCATCCTCATGTCTGACATGTCATTATTTCATATTACCGCCATCTCATTCGCTGATTGTCCGCACTTTGCTGACAGGTACGAATTAATAATTAAAGTAAAAAAGAAACGTTTTAAACAAAGGTGGATGCTTATTTCTGTTTTTTTTTTCATTTCTTTTTCTGGTACATTATACAAAAATAAATTTCCTTTTTTCTTTCACTAATGTTATTCAATGGTGAATTTGCGTAGTATCGAGATATATTTTTGTTTCTATTTTCGTAAATTTATTTTTAAGATGTTGGCAGGTAATGTGCAGCTCGTTACAAGTCACTCAAATGTTTTCAAGATCGAATATCACTATTTCACTTATCGCGTCACTCTCAAGCATGTAATAACACGTCTTGCGAAAAATAGCTCCTTGACGTATATCCAATTGGATTTTAAGTATACTCGTATACTCCCTCTAGCTTAGAGGACGCTGGAGTGGATTTGACAAGTTAATAAAGGTTAGGAGGTTAGGCTGGCTACAGCTCGTGTTAAATAGGGACTGGAGTGTTTATGAAAGAGCCCAGGAGGGCGGAGTGGAGTGGAGCGGCTGAGGACATCTTCTGCCTTTCGTGTCCTTGTGTCGAGTGGGCACCAGGAGTGGTTAGCACCTTCTCTGTAATTACTTTTATCACATGTCCCTTTTTCGTTGGTTGTCCTCATCTAAATGTCTATTTAAGTAGTTGGACATAAGTGAGCTTAGGTTGTTTATGTCTATTTACATACTTATCCTTCACCCAGTTTTCAAATTGTTCAACTAGTTCATAAGCAGTGGTTGCCGCTTAATCCATCACCGGATAATCCGTTTTTTTTTTCGATATCCCGTTGAAAAATTATAGGACGGAACCAATTAAAGTCCGGTTAATACGTTGTTTGTGAGGGAATGATTTTTTCTCCATGAATGTGTAGCTACCGACGCACAGTGGGAAAATTTTGTCATATAGCTCCCAAAAATCTACAACTCCTGACTAAATGACGATAATCGAATAATTCTTGTTTCGTTATAGAGCATGGGATTCTGTTTATCAGTGAGAATAAAAAAAAAAATAAAAATATCATCGCTCAAAGTATTTCACATTAATTTTTAAATGAATCCTTTCTTCACTTTAATTTAAATAAAATAGTTTATTCGGTACAGGGTTATACATAGGGAATGAAATGAGTCAGGATTATTATCTATTGAGCTTCTTGCTTATATACATGTCTTTTTCAGGCATTCGCTCCTTTTGAAAGATTTAAAAATAATTATTGTCTAAATAAGAAAAAATCCAAAAAAATAAATTAAAAATACTCTATTTTTTAGGAATTATAACGGAAAAAAATATTGTCATATAATTCAACGATTTAGTCTCATTCGAGGCCGCAAATATATTGAAAGTTCAAATATAGGGATTTAAATCTAAAAGTAATAATCTATAATAGTCTAATTCTATTACGGTATTTTATTGTCATTTAATCAGGAGTTATAGATTTTTGGCCGCTAAATGACAAAATTTTCACACTGTGCGACGGGACTGTTTTTTCTTAATTTCTGGAATCTAGCTTTTGTTCAGTCTAGGGATACTATAGAAGAAATAATCCTGTTTATAAAATTTGACTTTAATCTATGGATAAGGTAGCAATCCCATTCGTTTTTCAATTTTAGAACGTGAAATTCGTCGACTTTGATTAAATTGCTAGGGAAGGGGACTTTTTTATTGTGTCAAGTTCGTCATGTACTGCCGTAAAACAAAGAATAGGTCATTAACGCGGAAGAGAGAACTTTTAGCTCAGTATTATAAGTTGCCGTAAATGGAAAAAAAAAAAATTCTGCATTAAAATCAGGAATCGCGGTTTCAAGACTTTATTATCTACAGTATAAATATATACTTATTATCTTTGTATTTAGCCCGAAATCTACTTATGACGAATTAAATATGTTTGAAAAAATAAGAGCATGTTCATTTAATTTATATAATAAACAAATATTCAAGAATCGATATCATCAAGTAGTTAATTTATATATGAATTTGTTTATGCATATACATAGTATGTTCTTTATGATTATTTTATTAATATTCAATCATGTGAGGTGTCTATCTTTGAAATATGATAACTCCATTTTATTGTTTGATAATTGTTTTAATTATTCTCATATTATTTTGCTCTCATTGCCTTAAAAAAATAACAGCAGCTATTTTTAATAGCAGTCTCATTTGCTGATTTTCACTTAGTTGTGACAGCTGCAAATAAAAGCCTGAAGTGAAAAATAAAAAAGAATTTTTTTTTTTGTTATATGTATAAATACCTTACAATAAGGATGCTAATACATCAAGCAAAACGTTATTTTTCTCTGAAAAATACAAAGCTACAAAGAAGACGGAATAACATTTCAGAACCAGTGTACTATTGATAAACTTTTAATCAATTTATTAATTATTTTCATAATCTTTTGCTCTCATAAGCTTTGATTTTTTTTTTTTTTTTTTTTTGAAGTAGTGAGTTCTTATCTTATTTTGAAAGTAGTTAAGTTATTTAGCCTCGTAATTATGAGTAATTATTATGTTTTCTCCTCTCTAAATATATATTTTGCTTATTTTTTCCAATATTTTCCAATCAAAATAATAAAGCCTAAAAACTAAATTAGAAAAAAAAACTATAAATTGGACTTATTATTCGTTGAGTACAAAAATTTTATACAAAAAAAAAAAAAAAAAAGTTAACACAAAGCGTATGCAGTAAAATCACAAGTTCACAAGCTTTATAATAAATGGAAGAATTTTTTTTTCACGGGATTCTTAGAAATGTTTGAAGAACAAATAACTTAAAATTGTTTAGAAAAAAAAAAAAAAAATCAGACTAGTTAGTACATACCAAATAGTACTTTATCTGCCCTTCAGTATAATACATACATCAAATTGCAATTAAGATAAAATTTAACTTTTAGATTAGAATTTTAATAATTTACGATCCTAAAACATTCCTAGACAAAGTAGTATTAATACCAACATCACTTAGAATATGTACTCCAGACCTAATTCTATTTCATAATTTTAAATTTAAAAGCCTAAAAAATTCATGTATTTTTTATATATATATATATATATATATATATATATATATAAATATATATATATGTGTGATATATACGTTGAGGTAGCAGAAAATGGAAACATATGGCACAGATATATATGAGGGTTGTTAGAAAGAACAGAGAAAACATCTGGAACAAGTTTTAGCCAACGTCCAGAAAATTAATTCAAAAGCCATTAACAGATATTGCCACATGAAATGTCCTCCCCCATCCCCTCCTCTCCCTCAAATGAAAACCGTTAATAATGACCTTTTAAATACAGTGAATCACGTGACATATATAGCCCTCGTTAGAGAAGCATCAACCATATTGTATTATTTATAGGTAGTCACATATAATTTAAAATTTTTTCGAAATATATGTATACAGACATATATATTTCGAATAGTTTTATGTATATATATTTATGAATATATTACTTAATTATCATTAATCATTATATTGTACCACTTTTCTGGGTTAACCAATATCTATTCAACGAAGAATAACAATTTTCGATGATACACGGATTATAAATACATAAATATTAAAGCAGGTTACAAAAATTATCACTTTGTGACACAAATAATCATATGGCATTAGCTTCACAATCAAGACTAAGTCCAGTCAATCGCTCCTTATATAGTCGTAAGGAGATGGTCTAGAACCTCGTGGATCGGAGTGGATTTGGTTTTATTAGTATTAAGTATTTTTTTTTTTTTTTTTTTTACTTCAATCATTGATTCGCACCTGTCAGCAAAGTTCTGACAATCAGCCAATGAGATGGTGGCAATAGGCAATATTGACATGTCAGGCATGAGGAGCGAATGAAAAGTTAATGATGCCTGTGTTGCATCCTGATTAGTGATAATTACTGTAGCATCAGCATAAGTTGCAGTCAATGTCTCAGTAATAATGGGTATGTCGTAAGTGTATATGATATCGAGTAAGGGTGCTAGTATTGAACCTTGGGGTACTCCCGCCAATATCGGATTTTTTGAAGAAATTTCCGAACCCTGCCGGACTGAGAAATAAGTATTAAATTTGAAAACAATGATTTCCTTCTCTAATTAATTAAACCTTTGCATTTCACCTATTATATCATACTTTTATTATTAGTTAAATTATGAATTAAATATTCTAGCGAAAAAAAAAATCAGAAAGTAGGTAACCGAAACATTTGGATATAATAATGATTTCAATAATACAAATACTATTTATTAAATTATACTTATGAGAGTCTAAATTTTCGAAGGAAATAATAATTTACAATGTCCAACAAACTCAAGTTTAAACTCAAATAATCAACCAGGTTAAAAAAAGTATCAACTTGTAACGATATACTAACACAAAAATAACCATATGATCCGAGCTTCAGAACCAAACTTATGGTATGTACTCTGTAGTCCATTGCTCCTTATATTTAGACTAAATCAGAACAGTCTCGAAGGTTCCAGACAAGCGTATATTATTCTCGAACAATCCCGAACATGTACTAGAACAGTTTGCTAACAGTTCTAACAATGTATAGAACATCTTTTCAATAATATTTTTTTTTTAAGTTACAGAATGAATAAAATAAAAATTCATTATATCTCCAAATTCCACCAAGTTCAAATTTGGTCTTTGGCTAGAACTCAAAATTTAAATAATGCTAGAATTGTACTGATTGATTCTGCGAATCTTTTTCGAAATGAATTTTATTCAAATAGTCCCAAACGGCTTAAAATGTAACGGCCAAGGTTAACATCCATTTTGTCTTGCTGTTAGAACTTCTAATCATTACTTAGATTTATTTTATTTTATTTTTTTATCGCATAAATACTTTAAACTAAATAAATCATACATATTACAGCAATATAGATAGGTATTCAGAATATATATTAATATTATTATATATATGTAATTTTTTTTTGAAATCTTAAAGAATTACTAATGCAAAGTAATATTGAAAAACTATATCATCGACAGAACAAAATAAAAAAAAATTAACAGGGGCTCTAAGTATTAATTGAAAATGAAAATTTATCATCAAACAATAAAGGAAGTATGATTATTGAAATGATGAGAAACATCATTAAAAATAAAAAATAAATAAAGCAACTTAATGAATGTTCATTCCAGAACAACAAGGGTGATAGGAACTGTTTTCTTAGCATTTGTAGAGAAATAACAGTAAATAATTATTGTTACAGTTCCAAAACAATTTTATGCTCAGTGAAAACTTGGAACTCAAACAAAGTTAATTCCTTTGTTTACCATTTTTCGGGAGCTTTGGGAATTCGGGTAATTCCCAGGAGCCCTCTTTGCATAGTCGTATCCTTGGCAGAATGGCAATTTTATATAGAGCAGTAAAATTTTTATATTTCACTTGTTATTTAAAACGGTGAATAAGCCATTCGAGACAGAATTGACATATACTACGGTTTTGTAGTAAAAAGTCTTAAAATTATTTATCGAAGGAGTTTCGTTTCAGTGAGTTTAAATGTGTGGTGATTCCCGATCATCATCACGTAGTATTTATGATCTTGTTTTTATTTTAATTTGTTTGGAACAATAAAAAGATGGGGGATTCATCGCTATATCATGCGTATTTAAATTAATTTGATTATCTTACTAGAGAAATAAATATATAGCTTTCTAATCATATAGATCGAAGATACTTATATTTTTTTGCATTTTGTTATTTTTTGGTTGCGAAATCCCTGGGCTGTAAAAAAAAAACAAAGACAAGTAGAATTTAAATATGTATTGTATTAATCTTCCCATACGAGTTGCAGGAATTGGATCATCGCGATGATTCGTTATTCCTGCAAAATTGCCAAAATTTCCGATGTTCGATAATCGATTTTAGCATAACTATTTAACCATTCGAAGCGAACGTCACCTCTCTTTTATTTTAAGTTATTAACAAATTTCTGGAAAGAGGGATTTTTTTATTTTTATTTAAGGAGGTAGCAAATTGTACTGCTGGCGTGATTCCTTCTTGTCAATATTATAAAGATCCAAAAAATTGCTAGGCTCACGCTAATCAAAGATGCGAAGAATCATAACTTATCTAGAACCTATTAGAAATCATGTTACAGTTCTGTTTGATTTAGTTAGTATTTAAATCGTTAGCTGAGTTGTATTTAATCATGTAGTGGATCACCTGTGGTGAGCTGGTTAGCTCCGCCAACTACTCAGCCGTCCCTTGGAGGAGGCCTAAAATTGAGGTCCCGAGCCTGTGCGATGTCAGGTACTCGTTAAAGGTCGCTAAACTAATAATATCAGGATAGGTAAAGAATCCCTCTGCTGCATCGGACAATTTCCAAAACTTTTTTTGTTTGTTTTACAAAAACATTACTTATAATAATATAAACTATTTTCAGTTATTTCTAAGGAGCGGGATAGCTCTTGGGACTTATAGGTTGCAGTGGTACAGGATTTTTTTTTTAAATAAATAAATTTATTCCACACTTTAATTAAAAACTGACCGGTATTTTATTAGTTTTTCTTCTATGAAAAGGTAAAAAAGGACTTAATTAGCAGGTAAATTGGTTTTAAGTTAATTATGACCCGCTATCCCCACTCCCATGTACTTCCAAATCTCATAACCTAAATATTAATTAATTAGAAATTCCTGCATACTTCTCTCAAACTGGAATTATTGCAATGTTCGAAAGGGTGCATGTGTTTATTTAAAGGTATGCAATATTTTTGGTGTTTATTTTATATTCGGTATGTTTTTATATACATAGTAGGAGATCGATTACGACACTACCTATGTAAGTAGACCGAGCACTGTAAAGAAACTTTTGTTAGTACATATAATGTAAAATAACAGCACTCGAACTTTAACTTCAGGTTTCTAAATAAAACTTTGGCGCTTATACTGCGCCATACACTTTGGCATTATACCGACCATATTATAAGTACTATTATTAGTTATTACTAATAATAAGTCATTTAGGTGGTAATAGAATGTCTGTATCCATATCCAGCTTTGGACCAGTTGTTTGTTTGTATGTTCGTTTAACGTCCCTATATGCTACTAATGCTAATCGGAAAATGCTGCAGAGGGAGTCCTAAATTTTGCCTATCCAACTTTGGACCATTTTAAATATTAAAATTATTCTCCGCATGCCCTTTCTGACAGAATACTTTCCTCAAGAATCATGTGTCCTTAAGATGGAGTTTTCTTTTAAAATATTTTAAAGTGTTGGATGCCTGAACATTTATAGCCCGAGATATATAAATATAAAGAAATATAATGGGCTACATATGATGAAATATAAATCAATGAACAAATAATGTTAGTTTTTTTATTACCTACTATTTTTCCTAGGATTTGAAAAAGCCTATTTTTCCAAATATTAGAAAACGTCTATTAGCGATTACGCATAGTACCGATTCCTAGGAGTGCTTTTAAAAATCATCCATCAAAAAAAAATTTCTAATTTTTAGAACGAAGAAAATTTTTCATGAAACTTTGAAACTGTCAATATAAGTTAGGAGAAAAATATTAATGTTGGAAGCTGGAAGAAAACATCTGTTCCCTCTCATCTGGAATTGAATTTAAAACTAAAATGAAAGAGAAAAATATGGGAGAAGGATAATGACAGGGACAATTTGATAAAATTAATCAAGAGAACCTGAAGGGTGGGGGTGGTTGGGGGGGCAGTAATTTGAGGATGGCATGTTCGCGTGTAACACAAGCCCCCCCAACGCCGGCCAAAAAAGAGCCTGTGGCCACAACACTCCTGAAAAATGAGCTCTCTCTCCCCGCCCATTATGTAACTCCTATGCCCGCACAGATTTTTTTTCAGGGTTTTTCTTTTTTTCTACTCTTTTAACTGAAAGAACTACTTTGTCTCTAAAGCATTTTAGCAAAGGGGTATATATTTATCTTTTGATGACGTGTACCATAGCAGAATTATGATTAGAAACATTAACTATCCAATTAATGGAATTAGATAGCGAACTTTTATCGTTGGAAGGTTAATAACATTTGTTAATAATAACATTATTAGAGGAGACATAACAATAAATGTTATAATTTTTTCTATTTATGAATTCAGTTTCATTAAAAAGCATTGTCTAATTCTTCGAAAAATCTCTCTAGCACCACCGAAAATGTTTTCTAATAGCAAACAAAGGGGTTATTAGAAAAAATGTATATGACCGAAATATGTTCTTGAAAACCTGAAAAGATTTACACCATTTAGAAACTTCTACTACCAAACCTGTATCACCGAAATCGCGATTTTGGGCTTACATGTAACCCGCAATCGAAGGCGAAATGAGTGATTTGTATATCTAGCAGTTAAGGAAAGCTTTAAAATGAGGCCTCATTTATGAAATTTGATGAAGTATTAAGGAAGTTATGGCGTACCGACAAAAAAAAGGCTTTGAGAAATAATATATTATATGATGATATGATATATTGAAATCGCACGTTTTTAGTGGTGACTCGCAAACGAAGTGTTTAATAGAAAAAATGTATATAACCGAAACTGTTATCCTTGAAAGCCTGAAAAAATTGATACCATTTAAAAACCTCTAGGACCATTTTGATTTTCTCGATTCGCGGTTTTGCGCTTATAACTCGCAATCGAAGGCGAAATGAGATATTTGTGTATTTTCTATTAAGGAAAGCGATAAGTGTGTATGGGTTAAGAAAAGCTTTAAAATAATGCCTCATTCATGAAATTTGATGAAGTATTAAGGAAGTTATGGCGTACCGACAAAAAAAAGGTACTTAAAATAAGTATATGATATGATTAATAGACCACATAAATAAAATAGTTTATTGAAAAAATACTGAGATAAATAATCTTGATAATCATAACGATATAATATAATAAATAATATATAATGATATAATAAATATAAAACAAAGGAAGTCATAGAGAGCTAATGGTTAGATAATACTTTATGGGTAATAAACAGGGCCATTGGAGTGGTGATCTGGTCAGTTCTTCCAGGCAATTGGTCCTCCCGGAGCCTCCATGGCCATAATGTACGGTTCAACAAGGCACCGGTCGCTAAAGAAACCGGTTGACTAATGACCGCTGAAGAAGGGCCCAGCGGCAATAACTGTTATTGTTCCCTACAGCTGCAATGCTAAAATACTGCCGAGTCCCCTCCACCTCTGCTTCTTATACTCCGGTCGGAGGAGCTTCGGTCTGAGTATCAACTGTGAAGATTCGACTTGGTATAAAAAAATAAGGCGTTTCACATATCACACATACAAAGGGGTGACCTGCAGCGTAGGATTTTTCAAAGGGAGTAATCCTTCGGATAGGACGAAAAATGGAAGTCCCGAGCCTGTACTATGTCAGGTACTCGTTAAGGATCCCTATCCTTATTAAACTTGTATATGCAAAATTTATACCTCTCTTTTATTAACACAATACTGGTAAAAGGCGACTTTTTTTTTATTCAAGGTGGTAGCAAATTGTACGCGATTCCTTCTTGTCAATACTATAAAGATCCAAAAAATTGCTATCAAAATGTTCATAAGATAATTTCGATTTCTTCTCACGGGCTCTCTGGTTTATAAGTCTAGACTATAAATCGGAGTTTCTTGTTGTTTTTTGGTCGCAAAATAACTAGGCTCACGCTAATCAAAGATGCGAAGAATCTTAACCTATGTGGAACTTATTAGAAATCATGTGACCGTTTTGTTTGTTTAGGTTAATATTTAAATCGTTAGCTGACTTGTATTTAATTATATAGCTCAGCCAACTACTCAGCCGTCCCTTCCCTTGGAGAAGGCCTAAAATGGAGGTACCAAGCCTGTACGATGTCAGGTACTCGTTAAGGATCCCTATCCTTTTTAAACCTTGATAGGCAAAATTTAGGTACTGTAGCATCGTCCGATAAGCCTAAGAGGCTAACGACAGACAATATAGCAAAATCAGATGATTGAAGCAAGTTAGCATATGCTAGAATCATTGACACATCATCATTTTTATTAGGTTTTTTAACTCATAAAAACACACAATACAATTATGAAAATATTCTTTTATGGTTGCAGTGGAGCGCAAAAATTTAAACATATATTTTATAACGTCTCGTTCCTAATATTTATATTTATTATTAACATAGTAACGTGACGTGACGTGAAAAAAACAATATACACACAACATATGATTTAAAAGAGTTCAAGACTTGTTGTTGAAACAGTTGGATTAAACTGTTCTAGTACATGTTCGGGAACCTTCTACGCTTGTCGAGAACCTTCCAGACAGTTCTTCTTCAGATTAAATATATGGAGCAACGGACAGCAGAGTTAGTCTTGTTGTCAAGCTCAAGTCATCATATTTAATTATTTGCGTTTAAATATTTTTGTGGCATTAAAAATTATCATTTTCTTTTAATAAAAATTCTTTGACCCACATAAGCATTGCAATATGCATAAAATCCTTACCTGACAAATATAAACTGAAAAATATAAAACTACGGTTTGAGAAAGAGACGAGAGGATCCGGGACTCGCATTAAGCGGTTATAGCAGTAGCGTGGCTGAGGAGGTACCCTTGGGAAATATATCCAGGGGGAAGATGGCCTTAACCACAGTTGGGACTTATTACGCTGGGAGCAATCCCTCCACTCGCTGAGGGCTGGGCTTGCTTAATGTCCTCCGCTAGCGGCTAATCGGGATTAGTCGAGGGATTAGCTATGATTTGTGGATCGCCAGCGATTGAATTCGCAGTTTAGGTGGCAGTTTTTAAAAATGGAAATACCAAAAGAAGTTGAATACTTCAATGATTCAACAACAGAAACCACGGTTCTAAACCGTTTCTATGTTCGATTATAGTATTTGATATTTTTGAGCACTAATGTTGAAATTTGTCCATTTAAGCACTCGTGTTTTACAGGAAAAATGTGATTAGGTATAAAATGAAAAGGAATATCTTGAATCTTATTTATGTGATTCCAGTGTGTAAGTGGTTAAATGCTATTTCCTTACTTTCCGGAACAAGGATTTTATAGTTTAAACGGTATTGGTATAAAATCAGGTTGTCATTAAAATTATTAAACATTGAAATTTTGTATAAAAATACCAAAAATAGTGGTATCTAATTGCAGTCCATTATAATAATAATAGTAATGGCTTAACTAACCCGACGCCACGACTCGCTCCCTGCACACCTCCATCCAAACCCAACTTCGACAGACCTGCATTCACGCAATCCTCCCACCTCCGTCTTGGTCTACCCCTCATACAATTTCCAAACCGCCCCGTGCTTATTAATCTTTTAGGGATTTTCTAACAACCGAGTTTCGCAATTTTACATGCCCGTGTTATTTTCCGCGCTACAATCACCTCTATCTTTGTATTTACCGGATAGAGTTCACTCAGTTACGTCTAAATTCTCCGGTTGATTCGTCCCTTTTCTGTCCAAATATTCTACGCAATACCTTATTTTCAAAATCCCCTCAGCCTTTTCATACTTCAACGTTACGCACCCATAAAGGACCATATAAAAAATAATAGATTTTTTAATCCTAATTTTTAAGTTTCGGGGCTGAAGGCGCAAGCTAAGCAATTTCGCTGCTGAAAAGTAGCAAGCATATCCAGCCTTTAATCTAGCTAGCTCATCGATATCGTTTTTCTACTAACGATCGCCTCTAAACATCTAAATGTCTCTAGGTGTTCAAACCTCCTACATTAACCCTTTGCACTCGAGGTCTCCATAGCGGAGCCATTTAAAATTTGTCTTCAAACTCGAGGGCTCCACTACGGAGACGATGCAAATAATTTTCAGTTTTTAACATAAAAGGACACAAACAAATCGTAAAAACTATTTATAGGATATTTCGCTTTTGGTGATAAATGACGGTCGCGGCTCCCGGTGTTTTTCATATTTTTTATAGTACGTTGATATTTTAACATCGGCTATATCCTTTATTTTCTCAATTGTACAATAATTCAGTTCGTGGCACCAAATAATCCCTTTACTTTGATTTAGTTTCCCATGTGCTTCTACTTTAACCGAAAAATGATTAAGTATATTTTCACCTTTTAGGAGCTTTTCTGATTGGATATCTAAGAAAATTTCAACTAAAAGGGTCCCATCTCGTAATTTTTTAACTGTTTTTACTTGTCCAATTAGATTTTTTATGGTACTATGTATATAATAATGATAATAATAAAATTATAAAAAAATATATAAAATTTAAAAAAATAATTTTGAAATTAATATAAAATTATAAAAAATATATAATATTTAAAAAGATTAATTTTTTTTTGTAACTATGTGTTCTTGTAGCTTCACAAATACATATAACCTAAATTTCATTACAATTCCTTACTTGGTTCTAAATTTTTTTTACGTTTTCAGGGTGTACGTTTTTGCGAATAAGTTGCGTCGAGTTGCCGGTAGGTAACGTCCGAAACGGTGCCGAGTGCAAAGGGTTAATATCAGGAAAATCGTCACCACTTCTACCGCTAACCATATATTGTGTCCGATCCGCATTTCCAGCCCAAGATCTTCACCGGATTTCATCCAAGTTTTTGTATTAATTGCGGTCATTATGTCAATTAAATAGTTCTTACCAATAATGAGATGTTACAGTTGGCTAATTACGGTTCACCGACCGATTACAACAGATTTAACGCGGATTGTGTAATATCTACATTTCAAATGAGCACCTGATTTATAAACTTATTCATTACGAACAAACCGCTTTCATGCTTGTTTTTAGCCACTCAACTCATTTAGGACCAAACCACTCGTTCACTGAGATGACAGATTTAACATTTAAAATTTTTTTAATTATTATTATAAGGGCTTTAGGTACCGTTCAGGTTTACTATTAAAGAATTAGAAACAAATTATACATTTCATGTCAATTTCCATATGAAAACATTTTTGAATATATATATTCATGAATTTTCCTTTCTTTTTTTTCGCGTTATATTCCTTTAGATTCTTCAACGCTTTTTATATTCGTACTGATGCTAGAGGCGTGTATGGCTGTAAGGCCTTTCAATTTAGTTTTTATTTTATTTTAGACGAAAAAATTAAATCCCTCCATTGCATGGTTATTAAGACAAGACAAGGAGGCAGGACGAAGCCGAATACAAGACAGACAGGCAGGAAAGATAAATCCGTGGGGGCCGGGTATATTTATGTGCCCCCCCCCTTTCGCCCCCCCTCGAGCACCCTACTCCCCCCCATGAAGGAGCGCGGTGATATAGTGTGCCTAATTATAAGAGCCAGGCTCCTTACTAATGTCACTTCCACAGGTGGTTAGCCGCGTCTGCAAAACACTTATCTCCAACTTTCCTCTCCAACTTGTCTGATTAAGGCCGTCTAATTCAACTGGGGGAATAAATTTATCTGTTTAGGAGTGCCCTCAAGTCTAGGCAGTGCACTAAGAATCAAATATTATCGAGAATTTTTTTTTAAAAAGATGACACAAATTCACAACTACAGAGCCTCACATAAAATACGAATCAGAACAATTTTCAAAAATTTTCATAACTAAAAATTTGGGTTTTAGTTATAAATGTCTTGTGAATGTGGTGAAAGATCAGCATATTCTTGAAAAATCATCAAATATTTTATTCGATCGTAACTACAACTAACAAAAGTTTAATCAAAACGTCATAAATCTTAAGTGACTGTTTACAATTTATTTATTTTTTCTTTTATTATTCTTCAAACAGTGGAAATAAGTCAGTTATTATCTAAAAAGATTTGTTTTCTACTAAAAAAATTACGTTTTACTTCTAATCTTTACTTTCATTCTTATTAAAAATATTGTAACACTTATATGGATTAACAATTTTTATTCAAAGAAAAAGAACAATATTCAATGCCACACGAATTATAAAACACAACTTATTGAGCAGGTTATAACATTTATCACTTTGTTTCAAACCAATTCCCATATTGCCAGAGCTCCAGAACCAAGACTAAAAATAAATGTCCAGTCCATCGCTCATTATATATATCAGGAGAGTCTGGAACCTCGTAGAACGACGTAGATGGTACTTGAACAACGTAGTCACAAACACGTTCCATGATAGTTTGTTCCAACTGTTAGTTCGTTCCAACAGTAAGTATAAAACCATTCCAAACCATATGTTTTTTCTTTTTGTCTAACGTTACAATGTCGTATTTTTTATAAAGATTTTTTTTGTCGGAATAATCAATTGATGAACTTCGGAGCGGAAATATGGTGTTCAGGAAAACTCGGACATAGAAATGTAACTCAACACAATATGGAATACATTAAAGAATCATCAACGACGGTTAATAACACCAAACACAACGTCATTATGTTAAATTTCTTTCTCAACCTTCTTTCCTCCAAGCCAACCCATTCCTTAATTTGTATTTGTAATTTTAGTTGTATTTTTAATTAGTAATAATACTATGTGTATATTATTAAAAAACACAAATATAAACGCTTTCATATTTGCGTAACTTTGGTTTTTGTTATATTCCAATAGTTTTTTGTTTCTTTAACGTCAATTTATGCCACTAAAGCTAATCGGACTATGCTACAGTGGGAGTACTAAATTTTGCCAATCCAGGTATAATTAGAATAGGGATCTTTAACGAGTACCTGACATCGTACAAGCTCGGGACCTCTATTTTACGTCCTATCCGAGGGACTGCATAGCTACAGATTTTTTAATCCCATCAAAAAATCCTATGGCACACCGCTGGGCGCGAACCTGCGACCATTAGTATTGTAGGTTGCCATGCTAACCACTAACGACATTCTGTTGTTTTTTTTTGTTTTTTGTGGAATATCTCTCATTCAGCGCCTTATACCATCAGATGTAACCTTATATCCAGTTACGATATTGAGACATCCAACACCTGCGTTACTTAGCATGAAATCGTTTATTAGAAGTATACTCTTTTGGACAGATATTTTTTCAGTAATGCTAATGCATTTTGTATAAGTAATATTGTTCGAGCGGCTTCTAGAATTTCTGCCTTGTGCGAGTTACAATAAATTATGGGACAATAACTAATTTAAGACAAACGACCCATATCCGAGAATTTTTATAGATAAAAAAAATGTAAAAGTAGTAAAAATGAAGCCAATCACGAATTTTCAGCCTGATTTTAATGATTTCACAAAATGGGGCTGGGATCCCCGAACTATTAAGGTATTAAACTATAAAGTTCTGACCTATCTCCATGTTATTTTACTACATGTTTGATACCGAATTATTTGGAAAAATAAATATATGTTTATATATTAACAATTTATTATTATGAGATAGGCTTATACTGTCACTATCGTCTTCAATATGAAACAATTTCGTTGAGAAGTGGACTACTTTATTAAATATCTTAGCCAATGAATACTTTATAGCCGATATGAAGGCAATATTCTGTTGCTTAAAGTTGCCCCTTTGAGGAAGACACTTTGTCGGGCTGGAAGTTCGCGACAAAAGGTGCCGAAACTCATCAATCCTTCTCCCATTGTCAAGTTTTTAGTTTCGGCAAAGACACTTCGGAAAAGAGAATTTTATTAATATCCAAGTTGAGAGTCGGAGACGGTTTATGAAAGGGATTCTTGAACCGTGAAGAGCAAATCCTTTTGTACCACTTCTTCCGTTCCTGAGGAAGGTAAGGGGGGGGGATTCTCTTTTGGTGGGGGGGAGTCAGTTCGACTTTGAACGTAACAAAGGTGAACTTTAACGGTATTCTGTTTTAACAAATAACAATTTATAAGTATCTAGTACATTTGCTAAATATGAAATATGAGAAATACTAACGGTGAAAAAGTTCCAGCGACAAGTAATACATTTTATATTATTTAATTAACCTGTCAAGAAGACCTACAACCCCTCACGAGATATAAGTTGTTAAATAAATAACTACATTAAAAATACATAAAATAGTAGCTAATATCGTGAAAATGTAGTCATTAAAATATAAAAAGAATCTTTAATACTTGACCAAGAAATTAACAGAACATTAGCTACATGTAAAGGAATCAAAATTAATACGCTTTAATTTTGTAATCTTTTCTTTAAAAAAATGGAACATACAAACCAAAATTAAAAAAAAAAAACCTAGAACTCAATAGACGTTACAAGCAGCTTTCCCCTTAAGAAACAGGAGACTAATTTACAATTCCATTTTAAATCCTATTTGGACATACGGAGCAGAACTTTGGGGTTCCGCGAAAAACATCCACATTAACAAAATCCAAACTTCACAATCTAAAATTCTCAGAAAAATTACTAATGCACCTTGGTTTATTTCAAATCATACATTTCACAACGACATGAACATACCGACAGTAAAATCTTACATACAAGACAATACCAAACATTCCACCCTTCAACGCTACATCACCCTAACCCACTCATCCAATCTCTTCCCTGTTACCTGGTCAGCCTCGACGTGGACTGAAACGACAATCAAAGTCAAATTAAAAAACAAAATTGTCATATACAAGAAGATAATTAAATTAATATCAGTGTCTGACGCTAAGTTAAGTCTACACTAAAATTTATTTTTTTTATTTTTATTTCGTTGCACACAACTTGAAGCATTTATTAGTTTATTAAGAATTTTACACTGTTTGCGACCTTCTGAACATTTAAATTTATTCATAAAGAATTTACTACCTACAGAGTGTTATAAATTTTCTAGGTCATGAGCAAAAAAGTTTAATAAAATATTTTTCAGTTGGGACTTGACACTTAACCACACGAAACATATATGAATATTAAAAATAGACAAAATTCTCATAGACCCTACTATTTGGACGAAGTGTCTAATCCCCCATTTAAGAATTAAAAAAAAATCTGGTGTGACTTTCACTGACCAACTCAATTTGATTAGAAATAAGTAGACGTATTTTGTTAAATGCCATTTCTGAAAGTCACACAATTTTCCACGTTCATTTACTTATTTTTGTTTGTGTTTGCTCCTTGAAGAACACTAATTTTTTTTATTATTAAATAAAAGTTTTTAATTAAGTATGATAATTCGGCAATACAAGCATAATACTCCAAGTCGTCTGATTTTATAATATCCTATGTAGTGGTTGAAAAAATCATATAATTGCCATGAAACAAATAATTTCCATTAAACGAACGCAACATCTTTAATTATAAACACTTATAAATAAAGGCGTAGTGCACATGCGTGGGCTCAACGTGTTTTATCAGTTGACGGAATATCTTTCTTTTTTTCTCCTGTATATGTTAACTTGATTTTTTTCATATTTAATATTTAGCCATTTCTTATTTTTAGGCGAAACGAGAGACAGACGATTTCTCCGTATAAACAAAAAATTACGGTAACATAAGGTACTTTATGGTAAAACAAAAAAGGCCCCTTCCTCATTTATGCCCCCTCAGAACATTTTAATAATGATAAGCTTACCTGATATTAAAGTATACATGATTTTATTAAACATGACGAGTTTAATCAAAATCGTTAGAACCGTTTTTGAGAAAATCGAAAAAAAAAACGTAAAAAGTTAATAAACAAAGTACCCCCTCAACATGACCAATTTTGATTAAATTTTTGCAGTTACATCACGGGCATATACATATACCAAATACCCAATTTCAGGTTCGTAAAATTTATAGTTTTTGAGCTAGTCTGTTAACATACACACACTACCATTTCCCGGGACTTAGTTATTTGGTCTCAGGGGACCCCAAAACGTGTATTTCCGTTGAAAACCGGAAGTCAAAATTTTACAGTGATCGCAATACTTTCCCAATATTTCATATATAGCTAAGTGAAAATAAAAATGTTTTTAAACATTGCTTCATATATCCTAATTTCCATTCATTTTACAATCATATTCATATTAATTAATAACCATACGAAATAATCCGGTTTCACTCCCAAAATAAAAGGAAAAATAAATAAAAGAAACAATTAATCTCCGGACACACAATGCATGGTTTCCAGGACCATTTTTCACGTTGAATGGGAAGAGGATTAAGTTAGAATGCCCCGCCTTGTTCAACATGATAATGTTCCCATGCTAAAGGAGACTTTTATGTAATTTGGACTAAGTTGACGTAGAATGCTCTCCTTCCTTCCTCATTAATATTACATAACATACCTGAAGGCTTAGCGCTAACTGTCGCATGTCATCTTTGTCTCTGTGTGTGACCCGGTCTCTCCGTGCTTCGCTCTCCGGAAGGGCTTCAATTCACTCTATTGAATTAAAAAAGCCATAAAACAAATTAAAGTCCCTGTCACATCTGCTACTTTATTTCATCCCTGGCTGGTTGTTTGTCCCGCTATCCCAATGAAAACCAACCCAACCATTTCGAGTAATTGTCCCGAATCAATTTGCCTGGGCCCATTGGCAATTGCCTTCCCGATTCGTCCTGATTTTCGAAGGTGTTTTAGGTCCTTCTACTTTGCAATGTAATATATTCATAAAACATTTCCTGAAAGATTATAAAATCACAATAATACTCCTAAGTAAATAGACTATATTCTTATACTGTATTTGAAATTGAATAATACGAGTGTATTTTTCGATCATTCATTAAGCTTCATTCTTTTAGCTACATATTTTGGATTTTGTTTTTATATTCAAACGAAAGAAAGTAGTTTTGTACAGGTGTGAATATAAAAAAAAAAATACGTCAGGGGATTTTTTACCTTTTTAACTTATTCCATGAGATTGTGATATTTATAAAACTGTGGATGTAAAAAAAATGTAGAGAGAGAAATGAAAGTTATTTTTATGTAAATTTCATTTCCATGTTTGCATTCCATGTTGTTGTAATAAAATTAATCATTTATGATATATAAGATATTAACTAATTTAAACTTTTGACAATTGTGTTTTCTGGTACATTAAAGGGAAAAAAATAATTATTTGGAATTTGTTATCAATGCCATTGTAAAATTATAGCTTAATAATATTAAATTATATCCGCCAGCATACAAGCGGTTTTTTTTTTCACTCAACTATTTCTTCTGGTTACAAAAGAATCACTTTTAACTTTTACATTAATCACGAATGTTTTTCAGATTTTTTCGATTTTTTTATTTAATAATTTAGGTGCAAAACAGGTTGGAGAAATATTAATGGTCTCCAGAGCCCCCACTTGGTAACCCTAGGAGTAACTCTTTTAATAATTTGACTGCGTTTGGATGTAATATACAGTTACCGATGGTATACCGGTTTACCGTCAAGTAGGGCTGGGTAACGATAGCTTAAACATCGAGGTTTGCAACCGATGATTATTCAGTTAGTAATAAAAATTCTGATGGTTGATATACATTGGTATAGAAAAAAAAATCTTAAGAAACATTGGGACAATTTGTGTTTTTTTTTTTTAAATTATTTAGTGAAAACGAATGAAAAAATCTGGGACATGCTTTGTTAAATGCCATTTCTTAAAGCCACACCTTTTTCCACATTTATTAACTTATTTTTGTTTTTATTTGCTCTTTAAAGTACACTATTTTTTTTTTTTATTATTAAATATAAGTTTTTACTTGTAACAATTTGGCAATGCAAGCCTAATACCAAAAGTTGTCTGATTTTATATGTTTACTTGATTTGTTTCATATTTCATATTTAGCCACTTCTTATATTTAGGTGAAGCAAGAGGCAGATAACTTATCTATGTAAACAAAAACAAAGGTACTTTATGGAAAAACAAAAAAGGCCCATTTCCCTAAGCCTAAGCCCCCTCAGAACGTTTTAGTAATGATAAAGCTTACCTGATATTAAAGAATACTGCATTCTCATTTTAAGTAAGCACTTACGAGGCCATCAACAACGGTATCACGCATTATGGTATTTATGTAAACGTGGCTAGAAAATGATCGACAGTAATACTGTATTCTAACGATCCTTATACATTAATACGTTTCCTCATTCTGGCTATTTACAGAGCAAAAGGCCTTGCATATTATATTCGCTTCAAATAAAAAAAAACTTTAAACTTCAATCTGCTAAGAGATGAATCGCCCTTTAACTCTTATTATTTGGAACCATGAAATAAAATTATTATCTTCTGTAACTCTAAGATATTTATCTTTTACTCTCCTCTTTAAAGTTTTACTAGAGCGTAAAACTTTTAAGTTACTATATCAAAATCGTGTGACTTGATTTTATTTTATCCCTTATAAGATTCTAAACTTTAGCTTCAGGATAGTTTTATTCTAATTAAATACCAATTCGACCTTTAATTAGACTTTTTAAAGACATCTGTGATTTGATTTAATCCTATTTTGTAATGGCTTACTAAATAATAAAATAAAGAAATAAAGTTAAGGACAATTTTCCAATATTAAATATTGAACTGTAAGCACTTTAACTTTAATACTATTATTCTATAATTCTTTTCTGATCAATAGTGAATTAGGTAATCATTCGTACGATTTGGTTACCTATAAATGGCAGACAGGGATTTTCAATGATAACTATTTTTGGTGTTTACGAATAGGTGAAACTTCAGTGATCGAAAGCGATTCTAAACAAGGTTAGAATTCAAAATTTATTGTTGATTCCACCCATTGCTACATAGAATAAACGTACTTATTTTTATTCTTTTGAGTATCTAAATATGCGCAGATTGATTAATAAAGAAAAAAACATTGTAGTCAATAATCAGCTGATATCAAAAATTTGTAGCTGTCATAAGATTTAACAATGGCAATGCCACTTCCTAAATGTCTCAAAATGAAAATTTCACCTTGAATGTAATTTGGCAAAACCGAATTTTCCAGTTCCCCCCCCCCTCTCTCTCTCTCTCTCTCTCTCTCTCTCTCTCTCTCTCTCTCTCTCTCTCTCTCTCTCTCTCTCTCTCTCTCTCTCTCTCTCTCTCTCTCTCTCTCTCTCTCTCTCTCTCTCTCTCTCTCTCTTTTTTTTTGGTCTTTCATTCTTAATTTGCACCTGTCAGCAAGATACTGACAATCAGTAAATTAGATATCCCAATGAGAACATCATGACATGTCAGGCATGACAAGGGAAAGCATCCAACAACACCCCCTTCCTGGCTTGATAAAAAATATATTTTGTAAAGCGTTTTTATTAATAAAAAATATTTTGTAAAACGTCATTATGAGGAGGTAAAATTTTGGTAGATGGAGTTTCGTTGTAAAAATATGTCAGTGTTTTTGTAATAATTTTCATTGAAACGTTCGAAGTTTTTATACGTAGTACAAGTGCATATTCAGTTTTAGTTTAAAATATAAAGAAAGAAATAGATGAAGGCTCTTTTATAAAGAGTTCTTTTTTTTTTTTCCCATTTTAAAATGTAGGCCCCCATGTCATTCTTCCGTCGGATTTGAGGGTCCTTCATACTGTCATCATACTGGGCCCTTATGTAGGATTTAGTTGTCATTATAATGTGTAAATATGATCATATGTGTTTCGATGTCGTTGAGTCTAACTTTCCATTTTTGGATTCAATCGTGAAATACGGACTGTAGGTAATCAGTAGCTATCTAAAATAAAAACCTTTCAGTTTCTTTTTTGTTTTTGTTTTTTCTATCCTTTCATTAATTCGTTTAATTTAATAGAGGCCAGTACTTAATGGAAGCGAAAGGGGAAGAAGATTCGGGAAGGGGGCTTAAATTCGTTCAGAATATCTCGGACTACGATAGGCCGCTGTGCAGAGGCCGGGCGTGATAAGAGAAGAGACACCGGATAGGATCAGATAGCGAGGGGTTGCTTGGGAGGAAGTCGGGCCTTGCAATTAAATATTAACAGTAAGGATTTCTTAAATTAAAAGTCGAGGGGGGGAGGAGGGTTCGGACCGGATTAGGGCAAGAAATTAAAAATTCAGAGAGAGCCGAGAGGGGGGGGCATGAGGGGGGCGGGGTTGAGATGCAGATTAAGGCCTGACAGGGTAAGGATAAGGTGAAATAAGAAACCTCAGCTAAACCTCTCCGGATTAACTTTACACTCAAGCTCTCGACTAATCAGTTTTTGCTCCGAGAGAGGAAACGCCGGCTCGTTTCACCTCTAAATCAACTTCCTCATCAAATTTAGCCCAGCAATTTTTCCGTAGGCTCCCTCGCCTTTCTATTATTATTATGATTATTTGAAAACCAGCTTTGAATGCACTGAATAATTTGCGGGTAGATGGTGGGAACAAATATTGCGTTGGCGTAGCAAAAGGTTGGGTCTCTAAATCAATAAGGAAATCGGTCATTAGAAATGTTAACGCAAATTTTATATATTTTATACTACCTTTATAAGTCTTGTAACTAATGACCATATCCCAGATTTTTATATAATGCCATATTACATTTTTCAACAATTACATCAATTACGTTGTTCATATGAACTAATTGTCCGTCGTGGAGGTTTATTACTTGCATTAGTAAGCATTTAATACATCTTTTTTATATTAAACAATTGAAATATTGAAAAAATACTATTTTTTATAAAATATTTCGTAAGAATTAATTTTAAATAAAGCAAAAATTATTTTTTATTTTAATCTTAAATATTTATTTATTTATTTACATTTTAGCCTCTACCCGTAAAGGGTCATTGGCTTTAATTTTTCCTGTTTATATTTTATTATAGTAATTTGTTTCTTTTAAGAATTTGAATAACTTAAGGGCCGAAGACTCTTCATCTCCCAGTATTTCTTTAACAGTTTTCGGCAGCTTTACCTTTTTCCGTGCATCATTATGTTGTACACAATCTAGTAACAAGTGTTTTGTACTCTGAGTTGTGTTGTTGCACATTTGGCAGGTGGGTGCTTCAAGACCTTTGAGTAGGTATGTATGTGTGAATGAGCAGTGCCCTATCCGCATTCTGCACAATACTACTTCTTCTCTTCTCGATCTTCTATTGGTTGTGACCCATTTGCTGCAATCTTGTTTTATTTCCGCTAGTTTCGATGGTTTACTCATCCAATTTTCTTCCCAATTTTTTTTCATAATTTTTTTTAACTGGTGGATCCAATCCTCGTGGGTGATACTGTTTATTTGGATTATGTTCTCCTTTCCTTATGTTCTCTGGGTTTTCTCCTTTTCTTGTCAAACTTGCTGCTTGGTCTGCTCTCTCGTTCCCTGTTATCCCGGAGTGAGATGGAACCCAGACCAGTATTATGATTTTTTGACTATTTCTAAGTTCCCACAGCGTATTTACAATTTCCGTTATTATTGAGTTAGTGGGGGCTAGGTTGTTGATAGCTGACAGTACGCTCCTTGAATCTGTTACAACCACCCAGTTTGACTTTCTGGACTCTTTGATCCAATGAAGAACCTT
This sequence comes from Aelia acuminata, assembly GCA_911387785.2. Classification (NCBI taxonomy): domain Eukaryota; kingdom Metazoa; phylum Arthropoda; class Insecta; order Hemiptera; family Pentatomidae; genus Aelia; species Aelia acuminata. The sequence continues at coordinate 35,383,970 of OU426982.1, forward strand.
CATGACAGCTACTGCTTCTCCAGTGAATGTAGAGCTCTCTCCTGGTAACTTGAATAAAAGCTGTTCTTTCGGAGTTTACACAGCACAGCCCACGCTGTCCTCCAGTTTGGAAGCGTCTGTGAATATAGCCTCAAAGTTATTGTATTTTTCTAGTAAGGCTAAAAAATGTTTTTGTATTTCTAATGGGCTTTCCTTCGACAATTTCGCCATCGATAAATCTCCCAAATGTTTCTCTTTCTTCCATAACGGAACTTTCAGATTGGGGGTGGGTTTAATACTATTTAGGTCCATGTTAAACCGTTGTAAGGATGTTAATATCTTTTTTTTTAACGCGCTATTCTGAACATTTACAAGTCCGGCCATTTCATACTCCTCTCCAAACAATTTTGATGTTAATGGGTGCTGAACCATTGTCTTCAGTTTAGACACGTATTTAAGCAGCAGGTATTCTCGCCTCATAGTCAAGGATGGTTCTCCCGACTCAGCATAAATACTTTCAACTGGAGAAGTTCTAAATACTCCAGTACAAATTCTGATGGCTGCATTGTGGAGAGTATCTAACATCCTTAAAGCCATTTTGTTTCCTGTGCCATATATCCGAGCCCCATAATCTATTTTGCATCGTATTACGCAGTGATAAACTTTCACGAGAGTGTCTCTATCAGCTCCCCAGCTTGTATGCGAGATGCACTTTATTAGCCCTAATCTTTGGGTACATTCTTCCCTTAATTGTTTTATGTGAGGGATCCAAGTCAAACGTCTGTCCAATGTCATCCCCAAGTATAAATTTTTCTCAACATAATCGATATTTGAGCCATCTAGGGTAATTTGTGGGTTCTGTTGGCAGTTCCGTTTCCGACAAAAATGCATACACTTCGTTTTTGTCGATGATATTTTAAAACCCACTTCCTTTGCCCATTTCGCTGTTTGATTTATAGCATCCTGTAGTCTCCACTGCACGTACGGTAGGAACTTGCCTCTACACAAGATGACTATATCGTCAGCAAATAAGATACACTTAACTGGATTCTGGATAGTTGATATGATTCCGTTAATTGCCACGAGGAACAATGTTGCACTCAGCGGAGATCCTTGTGGATTACCATTTTCCATGCAATATTCGGAAGAGAAGGTGTTTCCTACTCGTACACAGAATTTTCTTTTAGTCAAAAACTCCTTCAGGTAAGTCAACATCTTTTTTCCAATCCCCAATGACTCTAATATCTCCAAAACACGCCCCCTCACCATTCTGTCATAGGCTTTTTCGAGATCTAAGAATACCGCTAGTAAATGTTCTTTATGTGAAAAGGCCTCTTCGACTTCCATGCTTAAGGAAAATAAAGAATCATTTGTCGAGCGATGAGACCTGAAACTGAACTGATGGGAGAGAGAGCTTGTTTACTTTCTAGTGCATGGATAAGCCTTTTGTTTACCATCTCTTGTTAATCTTAAATAAACATAGTCAGCGATGATAGAATTATTAATTTTAAAACTTTTTTTTTTTGGGACTTTCACGGTTCATTCTCACTTTAAGAAATGTGCCGAAAATCAGCGAACATGTGAACATAAGGAAGAAAAAACACCCAGCAGCACATCATTCCTGACTTTGTTCAATTACCATGGTCGTATAAGAGAGGAGATCTCTTATCCATAGCCTTTTTAGTCATCTAGAATCTATTTGTGATTCTGCCATATTTCTCACTAAACTGTTTCCTTACTGTTCAAATTAATAACAAATCTATTGCGTCGTTATGTGCTGGTCAAGTTTTTTTAATTTTTTTAAAAATACTGTAACGTTATATCATCAAATATAAAAACATATGGTTTGATATCCCAGACCGTTTTTGGAACAACTAAGCGGTTGGAACGAACTACGGCGTTCCACCAGGTTCCATGAAGACCTTGAACCTTCCATAACGTTCATTTTACGACTATATATACGGAGGGAGTGACTGGGCCAGTTAGTCTAAGTTTGTGTCTTGACTGTGAAGCTCAAGTCATATGATTAGTGTGATATAACGTTATCATTTTTGCAACCTGCTCAAATATTTGCGTTCTATTAATTCGTTGGCGTTGATAATTGTATATTTTTGTTCAATAAATATTCTTTAACACGCAGAAGTGTTACAATACAATAAAAAACTAATTCAAACGCTATTTAACGAAAAAAAAGTAGTTTTTTTCGCTTCAAATTTTTATTTGCACCTGTCGCAAATAATAAGCGACAATCAGCAAATGAAATGAAAACTGCTTTGTTGTGGCATTTTAAAGCATGAGGGAAGATAGTGTCCAGCAGCGGTCAGTGTCCGGTCTTGTTTCAGGAGATGAGAGCTCTCATCCAACTCCTTTTCAGCCGCCTAATAAAAGGCTTGTGATTGTATATTTATTGCCATGTAATTAATAAGTCTGTTGTTATGTCCGTGTGATTTGAAGTGAAAGCCAGAATAGAGGGTTCTTATTTGTTGGTCAGTAGTTGGTAGTAGTAAACCCGTATATAGTCAACTAATTTAAATTCATATAAAAATATTATTTTAATATTTAATTTTTATTTACTCAAATAGGATAAATGTCACTTAGGCAATTAAACTTTTTGCTTAGAGTTCTAAAATGCCAAATCAAAAATCTAATGCTTATTTATGTGCTGGTCGAGTGTTTTTAATTTTTTTAAAACTAAAATTAAAACTAATTCATACGCTAATTAACAGTGAAATATAGCAATAATAAACTAATTTAAATTTTTCAGAAAAAATATTATTTTTAACTTTAATTTTGATTTATTCAAATAGGATAAATACCAATTAGGCAATTAATCTGTTTGCTTACTGTTCAAATTAATAATAAATCTAATGCGTCTTTAAAGCGTCGTTGATACTGCAAAAGGTAGTATGCCAATTAACAGCTGATTTTCAGGAGAACAAAAAATCATTTTATTTCCAGTTCATTTGTTTAAGTTTTTTTGTTTTATTATCGAAAGAAACATTAAAATTGTTATTATATTCATTAGTAAAACTTGTTTTGTGTTAGAATTTAAATTTTCACTTATATGCTGGTGTCACTCAGGATTAATGACCAAGCGAATCCTAAAATTCGAATATTTTTTTACTGGGCATGATTCTTCTTTTCTATTTACTTTAGGACCCTATAGCTACTCGTTTTGATAAAAAATTTAATAAAAGCGCAAAATAGAAAATTTCTTACATATATACCACCTTATGCTATATCAATAACGATATGCTGGTCGAGTATTTTTAATTAAAAAAAAAATTAAATATAAAACTAATATGGTAAACGAGTGTGTATGAAGAGACTAGTAGAAGAAAATTATAGATATAGAAGGTTAAACCTCAAAGTCTCGTATTATTTCCAAAAATTACCTAATCATGCGGATATATAAGCCGAATGTTCATCTATTTAAGCATCTTCAGAGCTACAAACGTTCTACTTGCTTGAAAAACGTTTGTAGCCCTGAAGATGCCTGAATCGGCATGATTAGGTGAGTTTTGGAAATAATACGAGACTTTGAGGCCTAACCTTTGTGGTGATCCACACATAGTATTATATAAATATTATGTATATTAATTGTTATTATATTATATTATATGAGGGCTATTATAGAAATATTCCGTATATAGATATTAGTGAGAATGATTATAATTATTGTAAGTTAGGTGCCCAAATAGATAGTTGAATATTTGAGTTTATACAAAATGCTAAGCTGCCCACTCTTAAAAGGGCCCAGAGTCAGTCTCTAGCAGAATTTCCTTCCAGTGAGACGTATTGCTGTCGGCCCCCCACTCCTTTGCCAAGGCTTGTATTTTAATAGTAATTAGATATATTTGTCTATATGTATATATTATTCACCAATTATAATATTCTTCCACTGCGTAATTCTGTCTATTTTTTGCATGTCCCAATTATTAAAGATAATTAAGATCCACGGACCTAAACGGACCTTATTACTAACCCATATTATAATTTAAATAAATCAGGGAAATAGCACCTTTTATATCTATAAAACTAATTCAAACGCTATTTAACGAAAAACAGATATCAATAATAAACTAATTTACATTTTTCAGATAAAAATATTATTTTAAACTTTAATATTTATTTACTCAAACAGGATAATGTCAGTTATTTTCCTCAAAGGTCCACATGAGTTATTGTACATTTTTATAGACACTGTACATTTTTTTTTTATAGTACATTTTTTGCTATTCGTAAGTATTACTCGTAAGTCATTATGTATAAAACAAGCACTAAAGTAAGATAATTATTCAGTAATTTTCAGTAAAACAGACGCTATCATATCGTCCAAAATTAACCCCGCCCAATGGGATTCGTGAGTAGCCACTAGAGGCTAATGGCTGGGTATAGGAAGGCCAAGACGTAATTAAAAGTGAGAGGACAGGGATGGGGGGGGGGGGTGTATTGCGGCCACAAGTTAGGGTTAGCGCCCCCCCTAGCAATCAGCCCCCCAACCACATAGTTTTTCATTAGGCCTGGCTACAGCGGCTACTTGCTAAAACCCTTCTTCTTCCTTTGCATTCATTAGTGTCCCACTGCCGCCTTATTACTTCCTACCTCTCCTCAGCTGCAATAACCTCCCCTAACTTAGGGGACTGATATGCCCCTCTCTCTCTCCCTGCCCTTCTTGAAAGCACAGAAATTATTTTATGATACTCTCGTGCTCGAGGCCTTATAAAAGAAAAGCACATTCCTTGGCGTAAGGAATATTTACTGTCGTGTATCATGAAAATGAAGGATGAGGTCATTGAGATGAGATCACGAGGCTAAGAAGTATTCCAAACCTAGTAAAATAATACTTAACTATGTTGGATACAATTTTCGCTTACTAACCTACTAATATTAGAATCCGACGTGTTTTCATAAATATGTAAGCACCATTCGACAACTTCACACATTCATTTACTTATTTTTGTTTGACTCCATAATTTTTTGGAATAATACCTCTATAAGTGGTACAAAACTTGTTGTCCCATCATTTTTCCCTTAAATAAACTCTTTAACTGGAATGTTTTCACCTCTATAAGTGGAATCAATTTTTTTGGAAGTTACCTCTGTAATTACGGAAGTAATTACCTCTGTAAGGGGGACGATTTTTGTATTCACCTCTATAAGTGGAATTCACATTTCTAAGAAAACGTCAAGGGTTATCCAGTTCAGCCACAGGATTAGAAAAAAGTGATAGGTGATACCAATGAGAAACTTCCAACATTCGAGCATTAGGTCCACATGGATGACGAAATTATAATAGCAGAAGAGCTGAATGATGAAGAAATCCTTGAAAAATCTAAAATGCCAGACAAAAATGAAAATTTTGACAATCCGTACCAAAAAGAAGAAGACCAAGAAAATTCAGAAGAGTGAGAGAGGCTACCAGTCACAAAATTGTGCACTGAATTGTATTGAGAAGTGGATTTTTTTTTAATTAATAAAGGAGCTGAAGATGAAATCTTTGATAAATTATATGACATAGAAAAAAACATTTTTAGTGTGCCAAAGTTAAGTGCAGAAAAAAAAAAAAGTTATTACTTTCATTAATATCTTTATACATGAACTTATAATCTGCATTATTTTATTTTCATATTATTAAATATATGTAATGATTGTATTAATATTTTATGTATTTATGGTTTTTAAGCGTTTACTGTAATAAATTTTTATTTTTATTTATAAGTGGAACACCCTGTAAGTGGAATTAAAATCCTGTCACCGATAGATTCCAGTTATCCAGGTTCAACTGTATAATGTAAACCTTGATAGTTCTCAGTACTTTTCGATTCATTATTGTTTATTTATTTTTTTAAGGGTCCTAAAAATCCGAATTTCATCCGAGTTATTTTACTGCTCGCTCGTTTTTTACTGCTAGTGCTTTTTGTAAATATATCGTGAAGGTGAATCGATAGAAAGCGCATTTACTGGTAACAGTAAATTAAAACTTAATTTTAAAATGCTTGTCACTCAAGCCTTTGTGGAGACAGATGGGATATAAGAGAATATAAAACACGGCGCCCAAAAACATCGCTGGAATTCTACACAAGGTATGAAAACAAAAAATTATTTTTGCTGTCTGTCCCATCCCTTATCTTTGAATTTTCCTCAATTTACAATAATTGAAGAAAATGGTTTAATAAAATTTTCAGTTCAAATAAAAAATTACGTTATAGTTCTATATACATATATTCTCGATTAAATTCTCGAAATTCAAGCATTTCGCAAGCACATAGATACCCAGGGCTTCTCTTTTATATATATATATATATATATATATATATATATATATATATGGATAGCCTCGCTGCTGAAGACTTGCATTATTGAAAAAAAAAATATTACGTTCCCTGGAGTTCGCAATAAAAATAAACGGAAAAGGTAAAAAAAAAAAAAAAAAAAAGCTAATTATAATTAATAAGGTGAAGATGAAATTATAAGGCACATCAGGCTGGGAAAATCTTATAATGACCCAGAAGAATAGTTAGTGGTGACGTTCACAGTACTACCGAAAATTTTTCGGTGATTATCCAGGATAACGGAGGATCTTGCAAAGGATGTACAAAATGGCGAAAGTAATTAGAGAAGGCCATGGTATTTCAGCGATTCACTCACCAGTAAAGCTTAACATAGCCAACTACTACACAGAGGGTATTGGGGTTCGGGCCTGCCAGGTAGCCCACGGAATTTTTTAAAAGGAGTAAAGAATCCTTGGTCTTCCTTCGCAGAGGGTGTGGAAGAGAGTTCCCGTGCCCGTGTGATGTTAGGTACTCGTTAAAGATCTATATCCTTATTATTCCTGCATAGGCAATATTTAGGTCCCCAACTGGAACAGTAAGGAAATTAGTAATTATGTCGTTAAATAAACAAGCAATCCGTTAATCCTATAATGAAGTATTTATAGTAAGTATAATTGAACCACATTATGCTTACCATCTTACAAACACACTGCATATCGCACTTGTCGTGGAATAACATCTCCGAAAAATTCGATTTTGAGTTTTTTAAACCAAATCAGTCAAAATGACGTTATCTTTATGTGGAATAAACTGGAGGAACGTTCATCACCTCACAATCATCCATTCATTTTATGTTTAGTAATGCATGCTAATTTTATTCAGATTTTAATTGATCTGTTTCATTGGTACGCAATGATTTATGTGTTATGTTTAATCGTATAGTTTAATATAAATCAAAGATTGTTTTTTGTTTTTTTTAGGTTTTATGCTGTAGGTCAATCCGACTATTATTTCACGTTAATTTTTCTTTTATTTTTTATGGAATATTTAAAAAGATTTACATTGAATGAATATGGCTTAAAATGTGGTATCTAGAATTTTTGTTTGTGAGAAAATAAAACGTTTAATGAGAATATCATGCGATTTTGTGCTATAATCTAAGAATTTTTCATTCTAATGCCATTTAGGTGCCCCACTTCGGAACATCTTCCGATTAGTAATAATGACGTTAAATAAACAAGAAATGGTCCGTAAATCCTATAATGAAGTACCTATAGTAAGTCCATTTGAACGATATTATCCTTACATCTTACAAAGGCACCTTCATCTTCACAATTTTATCCGGAGTGAAGAGATCGGCCGTTGCCGGGATTCGAACTGGGGTCTCTACATCACCGTCGCAGTGCCTTAGGCTTCTAGAGCCCGTATTCCTAACCAATGTTCTCTACCATTTTATTTTTCAGAATAAATATAATTTTAAAATAGTTTCTAGATACTACATTTCAATTTAACATGTAATATTAATAGGTCAGAAAAAAGAACCTTGTTTGAATTGCATATACGTGTAAAGATATATAACATGTTCTTGAGACTTTTGATATTAATTTTGGCAAAGGGGGGGCCTTGTTGAAAATGAGGTACTCCATAGCAATTTCAGCAATCCACTCCCCGGGGTTAATTTCACATACAAGGGCTGAGGTGGAGCCGGTGTAAGCCCCGCCGAAATTGTGTAACAGTACACCGAGCCCCGGCTAGGAGCAGCCATAAAGAAAATTGTTTTTGTCCCTCTTTTGACAACAAAGGCATCCCCCTGACAGCTCTCTTCATTAAGGATACCTCTGACAGTGGATACCAACCCCCCTCCCACCCTTCCTCTTACCCTAATAATTACAAAATATTAATACTTATATATATTATAAATAATAATTGGGAAATATTGAGTATATTACTGGATTATAATATGTATTTATAAAGTGAAAAAATGGCCGAATATATTCTACTCTAAATAAACTAAGAGGTACCTGAATGTAATTTTACCAATGTAAAAAAAACATTTGATTTAAAAAAAAAATCTGGTGCGATGCGCGCAGCACACAACTTTCACTTACTAACATGGTTAGATTAGAAATTGTGTCAATTGCCACATATTTCCACAATCAATTTTTATTTATGTTTTCATTTGCTTTATAACAAACACTAATTTCTTTTATTATTAAATAAAAGTTTTTACTTGAGATTATTCGGCAATGAAAACATAATACTCCAAGTCGTCTGATTTTATAATTGTCTATGTAATTATTGAAAATTTCATTTAGGTACCATGAAAAAAATGATTTCCATTAAATGAACAGAACGGCGTACTCTGCATGCTTTGGCTCAACGTGTTTTATGAGTTGACGGAATATTTTTCTTTTTTTCTCCTGTATATGTTCACTTGATTTTTTTCATGTTTCATATTTAGCTATTTCTTATTTTTAGGCGTAACAAGACGCAGTTAATTTCTCCATATAAACAAAGGTACTTTATAGGAAAACGAAAAAGGCCCCTTCCTTATTTAAGCCACCTCAAAACATTTTAATAATGATAAGGTTACCAGATGCTAAAGAAAACTTGATTCTCATTAAATACGATGAGTTTGATCAAAATCATTGAAGCCGTTTTTGAGAAAATCGAAAAAACCTAAAAATGAGACAACATTTTTCAAATAAAGTTTCCCCTTCGTTTGGCCAATTATGATAGATTTTTCGCTGTCACACCGCGGGCATACGAATATACCAAATACCCAAAATTTTAAACGATCGCAATACTTTCCCTTACTGTATATTTCATATATACAGGTAGATATAGGTAAGTGAAAGTAAAAAATACATACAGTGGCTCACAGTCAAAATGATGCAAGGAATTAACTTTGAAAAATAACTATTTTATACCAACCCAAAATTTATTTTCAACAATCTTTGTTTACAATTATAAAGTACAAACATTAGGCTAGAATTGACAATACTTAAAATCTTATTTGAGATCAAATCCTAAAATTAAACTAAAACCTCATGAATAAATATACACTTCTAAGGTCACAGTGAAAATGATGCAAAATTAAAAACATGCAAAAAATCCAAAATATTTCGAATTTGAGTACTTTGTAGGTAAGCCTTTATCTTTTATAATCTCTTTCGAACAATTGGGCATGGATTGGACAAGCTTTTCTGTTTAAGGTGGGCTTATATAATCCCATTCTTCTTGTAGCACATTTTTGAGATCTTCTCTGTTTGATATCTTATGTTTTGTCACTTCTGTTTCTAATTTACTCCATGAATTCTCTATGACGTTTAGGTCTAGTGATTGGGGAGGTGTTTTTATAGCTTTGGGGTAAATTATATAAATTATATAAACACCATTCTCTTGCAAGATGAGAAGAATGCTTGGGGTCGTTATCACTATAAAAAGCAAAATTATTTATTATTCCAAGCTCGGTTGCATTTACTTTAAAATTTTTCTTTCAGGATGTGACAATATAAATGTCTATCCATTGTTCCCTCAATAAAATGAAGATTTCCTACTCCTGAGGCAGTAATACACCCCCGAACCATGACATGACCACCTCCAGGTTTGATGAAGGGCGAAGATTTTTTTTATGGCGCTTTTCAATTGACTTTCTCTAGAAGAAACCTCTTCCATAAGAGCCAAACAAATTAAATTTTGGCTCATTCGAATACTGAACACTTCCGAAAGTCTATGTCTTTTGTTAAACAATGCTTAGCAAAATTGATTCGAAGCTTTTTATTTTTGTCAGTGATATAAAGTTTTTGCCATGTAACTCTATAGTTGTATTGGTTTTTTCTTAAGACCCTTCGAATGGTTTCAGCACATACCCTTTCATTTAAATGTTTTTAACTAATGTGGTCAACTTTGGAGCACCAAATTTTGGATTATTTGTTATTAGGCGCAAAATCCAACGTTCATCGTAACCAGTAAAAAAAAATGTTTTGCACTCGCACTAGGTTTTCTTATTATTCTATTTTAGTTTTTAAAACTTTCAATAATATTTTGAACGGTGGCATAACTCCTATTGATAGTAGAAGCAATTTTTCGTTGTGTTTTGTCCATTTTTAAATTGATAATCACTATTTCTCGTTCACGAATAGTTGTTTGCGCACCCATTTTAAGCAAAAGCTCGAACTAGACTGATTACTAGTATCCATATTGTTTATTTCTGTTTCCATTGAAAGAATGGAAAGACATTAAAAGGTTAATAAACTCATTTACCCGATAATTGAAGAATACTTGTAACTTTCACTTTTTTCTAAACGGAAGTAAACGTTGCATCTTTTTCACTGTGACCTTCAATCCCTACGAGTTTTAATGAAGATTTTTTTTTCTCTTTCTATGATTGCTGTTGAGTTGATTTGATTATATAAATTTAATGTATGACAATGAACCATTATGGCCTCATGTGCATTGGTTTTTAAATTTTAACAAAGAGGAAGTAAATAGCATTTGAAATAAAAATATTCGTTTGCATCATTTTGACTGTGAGCCACTGTAGGTACCTATAAGAATGAATTTCCTTGTTAACCGAATTGGTAAAAAATTAGAATATATATTCATCTTGCTCATAGTTTAAAAAAAAAATTGAATAACTAGGCATCTTTTAACATTTAAATATATGATATTTTTTCTAGCATATTTTGATTACCATACTTGCTATATGATAATATAAGGATGCCGTATCTTTATGAGTGGCGAAAACATGGTGTTCAAGGGTCTACAAAAAAATATTTGCACCCTTTGTTAACACCATGTTAGACAAAGTTAAGTTTGGGTGATGTATTTCGAATAAGTAGATGAAACTTAAAAAACTCTACCAGGGGCCAATAATAACTACGATTGTTGATACTTCGGTGGAAATTGGAGAGATAATTTGGAAGATGGGCACGATGCTAATATCAATCATGAAGAAACAAATGGCTTCTGAATAACATGTACGACCTTTGCAAACATACTGCTCAGAGTCATGTGTGATTTCGCAATTGAACGAACGAGGTCTTGAGGCTTTCGAAATCGACCTAGGAAAGTTGGACACACCTCATAATATATAATCAAGAAGTGGGAATCTTCTAGGTGAAGACGAAATGGTAGGGCACATCAAGCAGGGAAAATCATAGAATGGTATCTCCGAAGCATAGTCAGTGGAGACGTTCACAGTACGGTAGTCTAAAACACTTCGGGGAATGTCCGGAAAAACGGAGGATCTTGAAACGGACGTGCAAAATGGCGAAAGTAATTAGAGAAGGCCATGGTATTTCACCAACTCACTCACCAGTGAAGCTTAGCATAGCCAACTACTATACAGAAGGTATTGGGGTTCTGGCCAGCCAATACCTTGAAATTTTTCAAAGGAGTAAAAAATCCTTGGCCATGTCTTCCTGCGCAGAGGGCGTAGAAGAGAGTTCCCGTACCTGTGCGGTGTCAGGTACTCGTTAAAGATCCCTATCCTTATAATTCCTGGATATGCAATATTTAGGTCCCCCACAGGAGCATTAGTAATTATGACGTTGAATAAACAAGCAATGGTCCTTCAATCCTATAATGAAGTATCTATAGTAAGTATATTTGAACCATATAATGCTCACTATCTTTCAAACACATTGCATATCTATGAGGCACCTTCATCACCTCACGATCGTCTATTTATTTTAAGTTTAGTAATGATGATAATTTTTTTCAGATTTTAATTGATCTATTTTATTGGTACGCACATAATTTATGCTCTATGTTTAATCGTATAGTTTAATATAAATCAAAGATTTTTTTGTGGTTTCATGTTGTTGGTCAATCCGACCAACTATTATTTCACGTTAATTTTTCTTACTTTTTTTGTGGAAAATTTAAAACGATTTACCTTCGAAGGATGTGGCTTAAATTAAAGGATTATAAAATAGCAGTATCTAGAATTTTTGGATGTGATTAAATAAAATGTTCAATGAGAATATCTTGCGAGTTCGTAAAATAATCTAAGCATTTGTTATTCTAATTCGATTTATACCATAAAATATCTACTTTAGGCTCGTTTTTTTTTTTTTTGTTTTTTTTTTTGTTAAATTTTATTTAATACATTTTTATGCATTAAATGTATTTATTTATTTTTTTAGTTAATTATTTTCATATATACAAATCAATATAGATAGTTTATTCGAATAAAGTGCGAGAATTGACTGAAACAGAAGCAATGAGCAAGGGGTGAAGTAGATTGCCCTGCACTCAAGCAATTGTTGATATTATCGCCCCACTCAATGAGCAAACCTTACAGATCACTTCCCACTACCAACACAGATCTTCACTACCGCAAACACATCGATTGTTCCAATCTGTTATCTGTCATCCCATCAGTGGAATTTTGTTAATAAATGGGCCCGATCCAATTGAAGAGTCCACGGAAGAAAGGGGGGATGTCATTTAGAGTGCTTTCCGAGAAAATTGAGTTTTTAGGTTTGGATCTTTAATTACTTAAGTATCTTTTATCATTTTTCTTCAATTTTTTTATATGTCCTTTTCCTTTTTGTTTTGCGTGTCAAAATAATAAATATGCCCGAAACAGACATATCACGCTCTAAAAAAAAATGTTTTATTAAAAAAACAAAACAATTTAAACATAACAGAAAGGGGGATAGTCATGGACGCTCCATGACACGCTAGGTTTTTCCGCGTGGACATTCCCCCTTTCTTCTGAGTACGTGGTTCTTTCCATCCCTTGTAACCAACCTACTGTCATTTTTTCTGACTATTTCTTTTCACCAACATATTCTACTCATCTAGAGGAACAATTATATGTATATAACTAAAATTCGGAAAAAATTGACTCTCCCCCTTTCTTCCGTGAACTCTTCAATTGCTATTAAGGGGTAACAACGAATTCAAAAGAATCAAGAAATTTAAAATGTAAGTAAAAAAAAAAAAATTAAAGAATTGGATGCGTAATTAAAATGAAAGATTATCTTTTTCTTATACACTATATCGCATACCTACATGCTTTGTTTCTTATGGTAATTATCCACTTTCTTTTTCGGTCACTGACCGACAGATGATTAGAAACCCGAAGATAGTCAGTTCAAAACCATGAGCCAGGGAACTTATATTATTATATATTACTATTATATAAATCTGCATAAGTCCCCCACCCTCTCACCTGGCCCGAGAAACCCTATATAGTCTGATCGGCGCGGGCGGGGAGAGCAAAAAAAAAAAAGAATCGTAAAGAACTTTTGCCGCAAGAAACATCATTTTACACACGAAGTGGGTGTTAATTTACACAATGGTGATACATCAAGATTTTCTCACTTTTGGTGTTTTCCGTTTATTGAGAGTGAATCAATTGATTGAAGCTACATTATCAATGTCTATTCAGTATTGATATATTTTAATACCTTAAAAGAAAAAAGAGAAACAAAAAGAATTTTTTTATGATCAAAGAAATTTGATAAAATTTTCTTCTAATTACTAAATGTGCGATATTTCGGTATTACCCAAACTCACGTTGCTCCGACCAAAGTTTTTAATTGTGCAGGCAAATTGAATGCTTCAATCGCAACACTAAAAGCCATCATCTCTTTTACTCCCGGTTAGTGTGTGTTGCCTCCAGTAAGCTGACGCTTCACATATCCTTAGGAGGAAGGGATCATATTATGTAAAATTTTAAATAATGTATTTATTATTACCAGGATTCAAAACTAGACAATTTAGGTTTTAATAATTTATACATAACACCTTCTCGGCCAAATCAATACCAAACGGATTGACAGAACGATATCAAGGAATAGAAACAAAACAAATATAAAACAAAATAATTAAGCATTAATTGAAGGCTTTAGTGGAAGAAATTGTTAACAAAATTCTAGCTAATTCAGAATTTAATGAGTTAACACCTTTTTAAAACAATCTAACTCATAAACCCAGACTTTCTGTCAGCTAATTATTCATTATAATCAGTGAGCTATCAGAAATTGGCATTGTTAATTTTCTAAAACGAAATCTGATAGTACCTATCAAAACATTAATAAAGGAGACTTTTCCTTCTTTTTTTTTTTAAGATAGTTAACATCTTCTCCCACCAAAGTCTTCAATTAAAGAAGCAATTTTTGAAGGTATAGGACCTATTATAACAACATTACCGTCTATGTGTTAACTAAACTTTCTTAAATCTAGGAAATTTGGTCCATTTAATCCCTGAGATTTTTAAAGTAAGCCGAACGACATTTTTTAAATTTGTTAATCGCTGAAGCCCGCAGGGACTTAATCTTTTGGAAGGTGGCTGCTTCGGGTGATATACGATCAGAACCCTTGCAGCCAACTCGCTCCTCAATTTCGCTCGCCTTTTCCTATTTTTTTTTCAACCCTCTTAATCCCCAAATGGGAAGATGACGCCAGTGTAATCCACTTAAAATAATGCCCCCATCGCTCATCCCTGACCCCTCCCTTTCCTGTTGGTTTTTACATATTAAAACGTAGGAAAATCATTCATACACCATGTGAGGCTGAAATTTGACAATGTATCTTTATATGAAGTTCTAGCTTTATTCACTGTATATTTTTGTTTTCTCTTTTAGTCTTATTTAATAATAATAATAATAATAATAATAATAATTTCTTTATTTGTTTTTGGGATATTCCCCGTACAAATAGAGTTAGCCATACAGCACATATATAACAAAATAATACTTGAATTCTAATCTAATAACAAATTGAAGTTTACTTATTTATTCAAAATAATTAAAGTTTCCTTGCTTATATTAACAATGTAAATAATTTGTCACCTTAAGCTAAATAATAAAAAAAAAAAAAATAATAATATAAAAAATTAAACACTAATCTGAAATAATAAATGATCTTATTTTAAAAGCTGACTGCATGTAATAGTAGAAAGACTTTAATTGAGCCAAAGACGGAGAACTTAAGGTTTGGTAGAATGATACAATATCCATGCCAATTAGTGTTGATAGGTAGTGTGTTCTGACTGGTAAATACATTGGGCATATCACAACAAAGTGATAAAGATCTTCCAACATTTTTAGGTTGCAAACAGGACAGATTTCCTCAGGGTTCAATGTATATTTAATATTACCTATTGTAATTGATATTGTATATTTGTTATTATTCAACCTAAATAGTCTTATTTAATAAGCTAAGAGGAATAAAAAAAAAAAAAAAACCGGAAGGAATCAATGATGTGAGTAATGCATCACATCAATGATGTGAGTAATGCTCCACCGCCAGATTTTACCCTCCGATTTGATCAAATAAATAATAATAGATAATGATTGCGCCATATGTGGCTGTTCAAAAAACACTACACTGATGAAGTTAGGACTCTCTAAAATAACTCAGGATATTCATTAATCAATATTTTCAGAACTAATTATAATTCAAGAACACTATAAAAATATATCTATAATTTTGTTGTGTAGTTTTTATAATCCTTTATTATATTTTCCAAAACATATTAGATAATTAATCATTTCATTTTTCAAATGTAGCATTCTTGATTTAGAAACTAGTAGTCTTTGAATCCGGCCCGATGGAGTCAAAGATTCATCAAACTCTTAAATCTTAATGTAAACAGCAGCTTTATTAGTTATAAAACATATTATATAGAGAGGCACCAAGATTATCAGTGCAATAGATAATCAAATAATTTAGAGGAATGTAAACTGCTATCTTTACTTACAACATCGGTTTCCTGAAAATCTTCAGTAAATATAATAAACTCACCTGAAACAAAAATAAAAGATATTTGTAATTTAATGTTAATAGAGTTATCCCATTTAAAAAAAAATAAAAATAAAACTTTCCCAATGCAAGACTGGTCTAACAATTTCATTGCTATTTTATTTTCACTACTATATCTGTTAAATTATTTTTATTATTTTCAGAAGAGCCAATTACAGCTTCTTCTTTTCCCTTCCTTTGTCATTTGTCACCTGCTTTATCCCTTGTTATAATGTTCCACGAATCATCAAAAGAGGAAAGAAAAATGTTTAAAATATGATTTTGAGATAGACTAGTCTTTTAATGTATGAGCAATAAGTTACTAAGTCTAAGTATTATTTTATTAATATTTATTAATTTTAAATATATTTTTACTTTCACTTACCTATATATGAAATATATAGTAAGTGGAAGTATTGCGATCGTAAAAAATTTCGACTTCCGGTTTTCAACGGAAATACACGTTTTGGGGTCCCCTGAGTCCAATTAACCAAGTCCCGCGAAATGGTCTGTGTGTCTGTGTGTGTGTGTGTGTGAACAGACTAGCTCAAAAACTATAAACCTTGCGAACCTGAAATTGGGTATTTAGTGTATGTATATGCCACGATGTGACAGCAAAAATTTCATCAAAATTGCTCAAAGGGAGAGGGTACTTTATTTAATAACTTTTTAAGTTTTTTTCGATTTTCTCAAAAACGGCTCTAACGATTTTGATTAAACTGAGTATTTGATCTATTTATATGCCCGAGATATGACTGTAAAAATTTCATCAAAATTTATCAACCGGAGGGGGGACTTTACTTTATAAATTTTGTTTCATTTTTAGGTTTTTTTTTTATTTACTCAAAAACGGTTTTAACGATTTTGATCTAACTGGGTATTTGATGTATGTATACGCCAAAGATGCGATAGCCAACATTTCATCAAAATTGATCATCCGGAGGGGGGACTTTACTTAATAAATTGTATATCATTTTCACGTGTTTTTTTTTATTTACTCAAACTAGGCTTTAACGATTTTGATCAAACTGGGTATTTGATGTATGTATATGCCAAAGATGTGATAGCCAACATTTCATTAAAATTGGTCAAACGGAGAGGGCACTTTATTTTATAATTTTTTTCCAATTTTTACCTTTTTTTCGATGATCTCAAAAACGGCTTTAACGATTTTTATCAAATTCGTCATGTTTAATGAAAATTATGTGTTCTTTAATATCAGGTAAGCTTTATCATTATTAAAATGTTCTGAGGTGGCGTTTTTGGGGGGGGGGGCCTTTTTTGTTTGATTGTTTCCTATAAAATACCTTTGTTTTTGTTTATATGGAGAAATTAACTGTCTCTCGTTACGCCTAAAAATAAGAAATGGCTAAATATGAGGTATGATAAAAATAAAGAAAACATAAAGAGGAGAAAAAAAGAAAAATATTCAGTCAACTCATAAAACTCGTTGAGCCCACGCATGTACGGAGTACGCCTTTAATGACAGACCATTGTTCATAATTAAAGCCGTTCTGTTCGAGAAGTGGCAATTAAAAAAACCCATTAATTTCTAATCTAAGTTAGTTGGTAAGTGAAAGTTGTGTGTTGCGAGCACGCACCAGACTTTTTTATTCATTTAAATATTAAATCAAGGTCAAATCAAGGTATTAATTCATTTTTTTAACATCCAGTTTAGCTTAATATGGAATATGATAGTGAAAATGTCACTCTTTTGACGTAAAAGAGATGAAAGGTATGTTTGAATAAAGAGGGGTGTTATACCAGTGTGTCAGTATTCGTAGAAATTTCGGATAATATGGTAGTAATAATAATGATAACGAAGGCTTAACCGCCGACACCACAATTCGCTCCTCTCACACCTCTATCCACCGACTGCCATTCAGACCCAAATTCGACAGATCTGCCTTTACGCAATCCTCCCACCTACGTCTCGGCCTTCCCCTTCGGAGTTTTCCGTGCTTATCAATCTTTTAGGGATTCGCTGAAAACTTAGTTTCGCAATTTTACATTCCCTTAAATTCTTTTAAATTTACCGGATACAGTTGACTCAGTTCGGCGTTGTGATAAATTTCCAATAAAGCGAAAAAAAATTAATGATAACATCAATGTGAAATTAACCTTCTTAAACGACCGGAAAGAATATCCGAGAACGAAATGTGTTTCAAATATCGTCGAAATCGGTTAAACTGGATTAAAATTTTGGAAATAAAATTATTCAATCTGCTATTCATCCTTTACAAGAAGAGGGTAAAAGTAAAAAAATAAAAATAAAAAAGCCTGGTGGGTTCCTTTTTTTTTTTCTTATTTAAAGAATTAATACATTCTGCCACAATCAAGGGCATTAATATTAGAGCTGTAAGGGCACATTCGCTCAATAAATATATACATATGAATCAATAAATATATATATATATATACATTTTAGAAAAGAGTAACAATAATAAATAAAATATAGCCCTATTTACAATATTTACATTCAGCCTGGGAAACTCCAATTCGTGCTTTGCAGCCCACTTATGGAAGGCAAAGCAAGACTCTGTCTCTCTCTCTCTCTCTCTATATATATATATATATATATATATATATATATATATTTTTTTTTTTTTTTTTTAAAGTAAAAATGATTACAACCATTTATAATAGTATGCTGCGTGGAAAATAGCTTTCGTTTATCGATTTCGGATATAATATTCTTATAAATATTTTAAATGAATAATTAATATTATATAACAATCATACTTATGTGAACGAATAAAGTAATATTATGTTTTGCTTGTTTTTAATTTGCATTGATTTGAGACATTTCTTTATTTTGTATGGATTATGTTTTATTTTTATGGATATATCTAATATAAATCAATAGACCTGATAACCCCTATTGATTAGCAATAGGAATATTAATTATTTTGTTTGTGATTTTTTAAAGCTTTGTAGTTTGTGACGAAAGTGTTTGTTTGTTTGGGCTTAGAGGCGTAAAACCCTCAGGTCATCAACGCCTATAGATTACGTTTGTTCATAGACTTAAGAAATAGGCAGGAATAAACAAACAAAAAGTAAAGTATTAAAAAAATAAAAAAAATAAAATAAATTAAAGATTAATTAATATAAGTATGTTGTATTCAAATAAAATAGTTATAAATGATTATAAAGAGTTTTATAATTTAGAAATCAGCCGGTTCTCTTTTAAAAATTTCAACATTAATATTACTGAGGCTTCGTTATCACGAAGACAGGCTGTCAAATTTGGGGCTAATCCGATTTTTCTGATTAACGGCACAAAGTGAGAGCATTGTTCCAAAATATGCTTGACCGAAAGAGTTGACTGGCAAAATTGGCAAGACGGGGGTGGTTCTTTAGTGACGAAAGTGTTTGCAATACAGTTCCATTGGATATTAAAAAAAAACATTTGAATCTATAAAATTAATTGTAAATATAATAGAAATTTTGTTTGATGAATAACTGTTTTATCTTATTGGATAAAAAATCCATTAAAAAGTATTTACTCATTTCTATCCATATTCTTTTCCACTTATAAATGAATGAGCTGATAATTAAAGCATAACTGGAGAAGTGAAAAAGTTAGTCTAATCTGAGGCTTTCGCAACCAACAGGTAACATTTAATAATCGCCCACCCTCTCTATATGGGAGACCACATATATTCTAAAAGGCGAGGAATGGTAGGAGCAAAAGGAAAAAAAAGTCCGTAAACAAACATTTCAAATATCAATGTTTCATTTAAATGATAGATTAGAATAGAATAAATTTTTTATTGTATAAAGCAATACACGCTTTTTACATTTTCTTGGAGTTGGCCCATAAGGCATTACAATAAATAATATATTTGTTTTTGGTTTTATTTAAATAAAATTTACCTTGTATAATGATTAAAACTTACCTTCTGATATTTATTTAAATAAAATTTACCTTGTATAATGAATAAAACTTACCTTCTGATTTTTATCGAAAGTGTTTGTTTGTTTGTTATGGCTTAGAGGCGTAAAACCCTCAGGTCATCAACACCTATAGATTAAGTTTGTTCATAGACTTAAGAAATAGGCAGGAATAAACAAACAAAAAGTAAAGTAATAAAAAAAAAAAAATAAAAATAAATAAATAAATTAACGATAAAGTAATATAAGTATGTTGTATTAAAATAAAATAATTATAAATGATTATAAAGAGTTTTATTATTTATAAATCAGCCGGTTCTCTTTTAGAAATTTCAACATTAATATTACTGAGGCTTCGTTATCACCAAGACAGGCTGTCAAATTTGGGGCTAATCCGATTTTTCTGATTAACGACACAAACTGAGAGCATTGTTCCAAAATATGCTTGACCGAAAGAGTTGACTGGCAAAATTGGCAAGACGGGGTGGTTCTTTAGTGACGAAAGTGTTTGCAATACAGTTCCATTGGAGATTAAAAAAAAAAAAAAAAAAAAACATTTGAATCTATAAAATTAATTGTAAATATAATAGAAATTTTGTTTGATGAATAACTGTTTTATCTTATTGGATAAAAAATCCTTTAAAAAGTATTTACTCATTTCTATCCATATTCTTTTCCACTTATAAATGAAAGAGCTGATAATTGAAGCATAACTGGAAAAGTGAAAAAGTTAGTCTAATCTGAGGCTTTCACAACCAACAGGTAACATTTAATAATCCCCCACCCTCTCTATATGGGAGACCACATATATTCTAAAAGGCGAGGAATGGTAGGAGCAAAAGGAAAAAAAAGTCCGTAAACAAGCATTTCAAATATCTATGTTTCATTTAAATAATAGAATATAATGGAATAATTTTTTTATTGTATAAAGCAATAAACGCTCTTTACATTTTCTTGGAGTTGGCCCATAAGGCATTACAATAAATAATATTTTGTTTTTGTTTTATACTAATTTAACCATCATTGTGGGCAACCACCTATTTTTTAAATTATTTTAAATAATTTATTTATTATACTCGCAAAACTTGCAAGATTGTTGGGAGAGGTGTCAGTGAAGAGGAAGGATTTGGCACCGTTTGGAAGCGACTCCGTGGTGTAATGGATAGCATACCGCGCATGTCACGCGGAAGACCCGGGCTCGATTCCCGGCGGAGCCAAATCTTTTCTCTTCAAAAATAAGTTATTTTTGTTTTTGGTTTTATTTAAATTAAATTTACCTTGTATAATGAATAAAACTTACCTTCTGATTTTTATGAGTGTTACATCAGTCTGGTTGCTTGTATTGCTTGTATTGTTGTATTGGTGTCTGGTTGTTTACATGAGTGTTACATTATTAATATTCTCAAAAGTTTCATCATCAAATCGATGCGAAAAATAAGTTCATTATTCCAAGACAACCCATTGAGAGTATCAGGTTTTCTGAGTAATGGTTACGCAACGAGTAGATTTGACTGAGATCACGTGAACACGTTTTCTCTACTGTTACTCTCATCCTCCCTTAATTATTAGTAGAAGCTGACACAGGGCGGTTTCCCGAACTCAATGTCGACTCATGGATAACACATGTGACACATTCATGGTTACCGCATACTCATATTCATTTTTCATCACCCCAACCAATATTAAAGCAAATTCCAAGTCACATCTTGGATTATCCACACGAAAACTAAAAAAAATAATTTTTAAACGAAACACTTATAATTTTCAATTGAAAAAAAATATTCCATTTCCAAATCAGATCCCAATGTAAAATCTAAAAGTTTTGGGGGTTTTGTGGAGGGAGGAGGACATTGGGGTATTCTGAATCTATTGAACTTTGGAAGAGCAGCAGTGCCATCAATCAATCAGGACCAAACCCCCCCCTCTATCGCCCCCCTTCCAAAAGCACAGGAATGTCATCCGATTAGATTTATTTACTCTCCAGAAAAGTGTCGACCCTTCCCACTGTCAGTTTTTTAAATCTAAAATTCCAAATCGACGTGACTTTGAAGTTCTGATTGAAACCATTCGTTGCCAAGTTGATCCTAAATTTTTTTTAGAGTTTATTAGCGAACGATAAATTCATAAATTTACTAACCCTTATATCAAATCGGTAAGAAAAGTCATATATGATATGTTTGGATTGAATAAAAATTGAATAGTCTAGTGGATTGAAGTGATAATCTATATATTTGGATTTCTGAGAACTGAATGATTTAACAATGAATTTAAATCACTTCCACAACAAGAAAGGCATATGTCGTTTTCGCTTACAACCTTTTTTTTATGAAAGAATTAAAGTAGAAAAATAACCAAGGTTTTTACACTTTTAAACAATCCATTTTATTTTAAAAAAATCTTTACTAAAGACAAACAGAACATTTCGGCGTTTTAGCTCTAGCCCTAAGAGGAATGAATGACATTCTCTTTGATAGGATGTATTACGTATAAAAATGACCTTTAAGAACTGGCTTTGAATATGCAAAAATCCGGATGAAAAATATTTTTGACAAATGCTTCATCAATTATTGGCCTAAGGATCAATTTGTTAGGTAATAAATAATAACCCCAGAATATCCCATTGAAGAACACACAAACTGATGAATTCATCTATTTGGGACACCAAATAAGCGCAGCTAGTCTATGGAACGAAATATTGAGGAGAATTCCATCATTATGGAAAGCCATGTGGATGCACAAAGGGATTATATAAAAGCAAGGCTGATATGAACCTAAAGAAAAAAATGGGAAACAAAGTTAAGAAATAAATTGCTTGATCAATTGTGATGAAATTTTTGCTGTCGTATTGCGGGTATATATTTACATCAGATACCAAGTTTGATCAAAATCGTTAGAGCCGTTTTTGAGAAAATCGAAAAAAAAAAACCTAAAAATGGGGAAAAAGTTATGAAATAAATTACCCCCTCCGTTTGACCAATTTTGATGAAATTTTCGCTGTCACATCGCGGTTATATACATACACTAAATACCCAATTTCAGGCTCGTACGGTTTATAGTTTTTGAGCTAGTCCGTTCACACACAGATTTCGCGGGACTTCATTATTTGGGCTCAGGGGACCCCAAAACGTGTAATTCCGTTGAAAACCGGAAGTCACAATTTTTCGCGATCGGATTACTTTCCCTTATTATTTATTTTATATGCAGGTAAGTGAAGTAAAAATGTCGGAAATAACCGTTCTACCAGTCCTTAAGGACGTGATACTTGGAGAATTGAGTAGAAAAGTCGTAAATAAACAGCGATCAACGGAAAGTGGCAGGGAACAATATATGCTGGGAATAAGCATTAATAAATTATAATTCTCAACATCTCATTCATAAATAATTATACGATTATTGAAAGCGGTTGTTTATTGAATAAAAATAAGACCGAGGTTAATTATTGTTCAAAATAGATAGACGGTTCTATAACCATAACCATAGAGTTCAAGTCACGAGTACCGGAAGGCTTTTAACGTCTCGGCATCAACCTACGTTAGCCCTAGAAAACTCTCCGTACAGTTTATAAGACGAGGTAGGGAAACATGTATTAATATTAAATCAAAATAATTACATTAATTATTATTTTAATAGTTGATAAATACATTTTGAAATATGTTTGACTGTTTTATTTCAATATCTTGATGTATAAGCTATATACCTATGTTACATATAGATATTATTATTTAGATAATGATTTAAGATTTTTTTAAACATTAAAACTAGGAATTGAATATCTCATGGTTTTAAAACTACATTCAGTATTCTTTTTAGTAAGCAAGTCTGTTTCTAGCTTGCTTGCGAAACTGTAGTAGCCCTGAAGATGCCTGAATAGGCGAAAATTTGGCATGTAATCTGCATGATTAAGTGCATTATTGAAAAAATACGAGACTTTGAGGCCTTGCATTCTATATATGTATTCTTTTTATTTATTTATATTCTTCTGTTAACTTTATACAAGATGAGGAGAAAATAATATCGTGAATACATAATACAGCGGACACCCTTTAGAACTAATGGCTATCAGATAACTGAGCGTACGTTGATGATTGATTGACAAGGACGGAAAGTTGATGGGATTGAGGGGGGCGAGCAATCAATACGGCCCCCAGCCCCCTGCCCCCCTTCTGCCCCCCTTAACAAGATCTTCCGCGCCTCCGCTATCCGCTGCCTGTCTGAAAGGGAATCGGCACTAATTGTAGGATTCCTTGTTTGTGCGTTGGAGCGATCAGCCGGCGTGTCTAGTGCTCACTCATGGAGAAAACTACCGGATAGACTATTTGCAATATTACATACAGTTACATCTTCTCGGAGGCACACACGGAAAATAAGATATTTACAACAATTATGTATGTGAATAGTTAACTATCTATGGTTGGAAATTAAACTTGATAGCTTACGGGAAAAATTGGAGGGGGCACTTTACTTAATAAATTTTGCCTCATTATCACGTGTTTTATTATTTAATCAAACACGGCTTTAACGATTTTGATCAAACTCGGTATTGGTTGTATGTATATGTGACAGCCAAAATTTTATTAACCGAATTATGAAAATAAAAACTTTTACTTATTAATAAAAAGATTAATTTTACTTAAGAGTGTAAATACGTGATGCTCAAATTTTTTGAAGCTTCGCAGGTGTGTAAAAATATGGTATAAGATAATAGCCTGTAATTAATATAGGTATAATTTAGTCAAGAAATCTTTATTCCATAATATTTTTTTGAAAACAATATAAAGGATTTTAGAGGAACAGTAATCGTTCTTGATTTTCTGAAAGTCATAAGAGGCGTAAATTCACCTATCGATTCACCTTCACGATGTATTTGTAAAAAGCAACTCTTGTAAAAAACAAGCTAGCAGTAAAAAAAAACTCGACTGTTGATCAAATTAGTCCCTTCATAAATAAATTAGCAATAATGAATCGAAAAGTGCTGAGAACTACCAAATTTTGCTATACAGATACTCTATAACTTGTGGAGATATACAAATGTAAGTATATACTTAAATGTGGAAAAATGTGTGAAGTTGAGGAATGGCGTTTACATATTATCGAAACACGTCGATTTCTAATCTAAGTAAGTTCGTAAGTGAAAGTTGTGTGATGCGAGCATCGCACGAGATTTTTTTAATTCGATTCATCGCAGGAGTAATACACGTTAAATACTGGCTACTCTATTCCGTATTATAAACACTTCCGACATATTTGTTGATTTTAAGATATTTAACGCCACCTATACATATAACTATACCTATACATGGCATTTAATAACATTAAAGCTGATGATGAAAATTAAGTCTTGCTAATCATAGCTGGGCACTTCTGCCAGGACGATACTTGCGTTACGATCCAACTTACGATAACCTTGCCAGTATTCGATTTTATCAATTTAACGGTTAATAATTTACCCTTATAACGAAGACCTGTACTTTCCCCCCCCCCCCCCAAAATTCTCAATTATTAGAGAAATGGTCAACATATCTTGACTTTGCTCCGTTAAATTGGAAAAAATAATCTAACAAAAGCATGTTAGATGCTGGAACACATTTCAATATTTTTAGGATTCTTGAAACATTGGATCGTCTTCAAATTCTTCTGATTATTATCGTTATTATGCATATTACTATCCCATATTTCGGTACAAATTCCAGTCTATAAACTCCGTTTAATTACAGGTTAATGATCCAGATGGAACGGGGCCCACTCATCAATATGAGGCAGAATAACTTTTGAAATTTATTCAAAATACTCGGTTTTTACTTTCACTTGCCTATATATGAAATATATAGTAAGTGGAAGTATTGTGATCGTGAAAAATTTCGACTTCCGGTTTTCAACGGAAATACACATTTTGGGGTCCCCTGAGTCGAAATTACCAAGTCCCGCGAAATGGTCTGTGTGTGTGTGTGTGTGTGCGCGTGTGTGTGTGCGCGTGTGTGTGTGTGTGCATGTGTGTGTGTGTGTGTGTGTGTGTGTGTGTGTGTGTGTGTGTGTGTGTGTGTGTGTGTGTGTGTGTGTGTGTGTGTGTGTGTGTGTGTGTGTGTGTGTGAGAGTGTGTGTGTGTGTGTGTGTGTGTGTGTGTGTGTGTGTGTGTGTGTGTGTGTGTGTGTGTGTGTGTGTGTGTGTGTGTGTGTGTGTGTGAACAGACTAGCTCAAAAACTATTAACCGTGCGAACCTGAAATTGGGTATTTAGTGTATGTATATGCCCGCGATGTGACAGCAAAAGTTTCATCAAAATTGGTCGAAGGGTGGGGGTACTTTATATAATAACTTTTTACGTTTTTTTCGATTTTCTCAAAAACGGCTCTAACGATTTTGATTAAACTAAGTATTTGATGTATTAATAGGCCCGAGATATGACTGTAAAAATTTCATCAAAAACTTAATAAATTTTGTATCATTTTCAAGTGTTTTTTTTTTTTTATTTACTCAAAAACGGCTTTAAAGATTTTGATCAAACTGGGTATTTGACGTACGTATAAGCCAAAGATATGAAATCCAACATTTCATCGAAATTGGTCAAAAGGAGGGGGCACTTTATTTCATAATTTTTTTCCAATTTTTACCTTTTTTTCGATTATCTCAAAAACGGCTTTAATGATTTTGACCAAATTCGTCATGTTTAATGAAAATTAGGTGTTCAATAATATCAGGTAAGTTTTATCAGTATTAAAATTTTCAGAGGGGGCTTAAATGGGGAAGGGGCCTTTTTTGTTTTCCTATAAAGTACTTTTGTTTTAGTTTATATTGAGAAATTAACTGTCTCTCATCACGCCTAAAAATACGAAATAGCTAAATATGATATATGAAGAAAATCAAGTAAACATATACACGAGAAAAAAAGAAAACTATTCCGTCAACTCATAAAACACCTTGAGCTCACGCATGCGCCGTACGCCTTTAATGACAAACCAATGCGTTATAATTAAAGATGTTCTGTTCATTTAATGAAAATGATTTGTTACAAGTACATAGAGAATTATAAAATCAGCTGACTTGAAATGAAATGAAATGAAAAATTTTACTTACTTGGAGTATTATGCTTGGATTGCCGAATTATCACAAGTAAAAACTTTTATTTAACAATAAAAGAAAATAGTTTGTTTTTTTTTGAGCAAATGAAAACAAAAATAAGAAATGAATGTGGAAAAATGTATAACTTTGAGAAGTGGCAATTAACAAAACACATTAATTTCTAATCTAAGTAAGTTGGTAAGTGAAAGTTGTGTGTTGCGCGCACGCACCAGATTTTTTAACAATAGAAATGAGACATCGGACGCGTGGAAAAATACTAGGTAAGTACGAAAAAAATACGTAGAAATAATTATACCAAAAATATTGTACTGAAGGGCTCTGGCTGGGGCAAACATAAGATATGTAGAATTCTAAATCATAAAAACAAATACCTTTAAAGACAAATGAAACCCAATTGGTGCAACTGCGATCTGCGTGAAAACTTAAAATAATTTGAATCAACTAGATTCACAAAAAATGTACACCAAACATACTTTTACTTAAGATTTCAAAACTAATCCTAACTAACTTAAACGACCCTATTGGAACACTTACGCGGGTTTAAATAATTTTTACTAAACGAAAATAGTAATCCACAATGTCAGAAAAACATAAAAACACAGACGTGACCGTCTGATTCGATCTTTACAAGTCTAGAACTCTTTTCGATCATATGTTTTTTTTTTTTTTTTTTTTTTTTTTTTTTGTTTCACGCGAAAATATTAATTACCCATAAAAGGGTACAATTGACATACTAATGAGTACGAGAAACAGACAAAAGGTAAACTGCTGGATGTCATATTTTGGATAAACATATTTAGACCTATAAAATAATACGAAACATATCGAAAGCACCCACTGAATCCCACCTGTTTTGAGTAGTAAAAATATAAAAACCAAAATAAAGGAACGATTTAATAATAGGGGATAAACCACTGGAGCAATCTGATTGAGAAAAAGTAGAACATGGATGTAGAAATGAGTTATTTTATTTCGTGCTTGTCAATCGATGATTAAAGAGACAATTCTACACGCACTGTTGAAATAAAGCTTGCTTGTTTTGGGAGCAGGATAAAAACGCTCGGAAGTGAATGTAAAACAGAATGAGTCCGGTTTTTGGCTATTGTCGCCGGGTCCCAGCGAACACCACTCAACTCCGCAATAATGGAAGACAAACATACTCGTATACAGCTCGGACAAATGCTTCCATGTCTAGTTGCCTAGTCACTTTTTTTTTTGTTTCTTATGCAAAATTCTACAGGATTCTAAATGTATTGTCCCGCCGAAACAAACCGTTGTGGCGATCCGTTCGGGGTCCCCTATTGTATTGAAAAATGTAAATATGCTGCTCTGCAATTCAAGAAATGTACTACTTTTATTTTTTATTTTAATCCTAGATGAAAATAAAATCATTTTGTTTCTTTTTAGTGAGAAATATCTCCATTTATCATGTATCATAAAAGAATAAAATATCAATATATTATTTATTCCTCTAACAGTTATTTTATCCATTTATTTTCTACTACTAAACGAGCCTCCCAGTTGACATAATGACTAAACACCAATTTCATAATTTGGTATGAAAGCAGTTTTGCATGTGTAAATTAGTGAAATTTGATGTTTTAATATTTCTGCTATACTATTACAAAATAAAAATGCTGAAAACCTCAAATATTCAATGATACTAAGTTGCTAAATATTATAGCCACATGCTATAATATATATTAATGGCTTTACACAATCATTGCTTATTATTTATCATCGGTATTAAAGCAGCTGGTATTGATGTAGAAGGGAATAAGTTTGAAACGTTGAGATATTTAAATTTTTAATGGTGATGACAACTAGGAAAAAACGAAATCGATGAGGAAATCAAGATCAGATTAGAAGCCCGATGTGCTTGCTATTTTTTTAGCAGCAAACTGCTCTGACATAAAAGCTATGAGTTACAAATTATTATTCTTCCAACGGTCCTTTATGGGTGAGAAACGTGGCCGCTTGAGGATTGAACAAAGGATGAGGGTTTTTGAAAAAAACCTGTTGCGTAGAATTTTTTTTTTTTTTTTTTTTTTTTTTTTTGTGGGACTTCAAGGCTTCCACTGAAGCCCTATACTGCCCATACTAACACCCATGGCTCTGGGTGATACTTCTCCTACGAAAGAAAAGCACAACCCAGGGCGGGACTCGAACCCGCAGCTCCGGCATGGGAGTACGGTGCTTTACCACACAGCCACACCGGGCCGCCAAGCGTGGCGTAGAATTTGACCGCAGAGGGGTGAGTCAACCGTAGGATTATTATTAGAGACCAAACGATGTTTAATTTCTCTAATGGTTTCTTCATGTCATATTTTTTTTTTTTTTCTTGACACTTACTAGATGTATTATGCTTTAATATAGTTTTAAATATCAATAAATGTAATTAAAAAAAAAAAAAACAATATACATTAGTAGAGGGAAAACCAAAAACGGGAGACAAGTGAAAAACAAAGGATAGAAAATATATTATATACTAGGCATATATAAACCTTGGTTAACTATAGATTGAAGTTTAAACCATATATGTAATAATTTTTCTTATAATAAAAAAATATTTAAGAATTTAATAAGTTATATAGTTAATTCGTAATGTTATATATATTCTTACTACCATATATTTTACTAATGCATTATTTTTCTTATGACATATTTTTTATTTATCACATCAATCATTTTTGGTTCCAAATGCGAAAATAATTAATGATCCTTAAATCTTTTTATTTTTTTAAATATAACATTTGATAACATAGGAAACATAGTCTGGTATATATATATTTCTTTTTTTCCCAACAAGAATTAATTTAACTTAAAAGACAGAGATGGAAGGGGTTGCGGTCGGAAAATGGGAAAAAGCAATACCAATTCAATTC
Source organism: Aelia acuminata (assembly GCA_911387785.2). Lineage (NCBI taxonomy): Eukaryota > Metazoa > Arthropoda > Insecta > Hemiptera > Pentatomidae > Aelia > Aelia acuminata. The sequence goes on from OU426982.1 coordinate 35,413,840, forward strand.
TCTTCTTTGATCAAAGAATTCTAAAAACTGTTCGCCCTTTTATTTTTTCCTTTACCTAATCCTGTTCGGAAAAAAAATAATCCTATACCTTTTTTTTTTTTTTTTACAGCAATCACAATCGACAACAGAACTTTCTCTCATTCTCTTTGTTGAGAGGGGAAACCAAAAACGGTACAAAAAAAAAAAAAAAAGAAAGAGGTTGGCTTACTTTTACAATTCATTCCGATATTAAATCTGCATCGGATATATAGTAGATAAATAAATTATATATTCACTGACAATACCAGGAATCAATATGTAAAAAATAAATTGGATTTAAACCTATGTTATACAAAGGTATTTTAAAATAGTTATACATTTTATCGCGAAATCCACTCTTTTTATTTTTTGGTCCAATTTAAAAATATATAAAAAAAATAAAAATATCAATGCTGAATAAACTGTATAATATTGGCTACCATTACGGACAAATAGGTACAAACAGAGTTGGGCAAATTGTAATCTGAATAATGATTAATGAATATGAATAATTATAATCCTAAAAAAATGAAAAATGAATACCCATTATTCATAATCAGTGCGGAGTATCTTTAATGATTATTGAGTGTTTATGGTATTCATTTGAAATGAATAATGAATAACTGGTATTCAGTTATTCATGATTAACGAATACTGATAAATTCAGTTAGTCATTATTCATGAATAAAATATATTCATGAGCTAGGATTAATACAATATTCATCAATCATGAATATGATATGCTCATAATCATTATTCATTTCAATTTAAAAGACGAGGATGCTATTCTGAATTAAAAGTTGTTCTAATGAGCAAGGACAGGTACTAAGAGTGGGTGTAGTCAATTGAACAGTATTTGAAGTCACAAGTAAAGAATTAGACCCTAATTCCAATAGGAATTAGTAAAGGTCTATTGACAAGAATGGAAAGTGCAAACAAATTTTCAATCATCATTCATGATTAGTCAGACTCAGAATTCTGATTTTTTTTTTTATCATGATTTATGATTCATCTGTAATCATGAATAGTGAATTCCCATTAGTCATGATTAATGAGTAATCATGAATATTGAATTCTTCCTAATCATGATTACTGACTTACATTTAATAATGAATAAAGGTCATTCATGATTGTCGAATACATTATATTCATGAATACTCCGCAACCAGTGATTACTAAAATTCAAGAAAATGATTCCGCGATTAAAATCATTATTCACATTTTTGATTGTTAGTCATAATCATGATTACATTTTTATTTAAATATGCCCACTCTAGGTACAAATAATGTATAGCAATACTCACAATATATTTAAAGACACTAGAAAAAAGTCTGTTACATGTTGATAAAATTAATCCCATTTTTAAAATAAATTTTTTTGTCGGTAAGCCATAGCTTCCTTGATACTTCATCAAATCTCATGAATGAGGCATCATTTTAAAGCTTTCCTTAACCGTTACACCGGAAAAATATACAAATCCCTCATTTCGCCTTCGATTGGGTGTTAAAACCGCAAAACTGCGGTTTTTGCGACAAATAGGCCGTAGAGGTTTCTGAATGGTGTCAATCTTTTCAGGTTTTCAAGGAGAACAAATTTAGGCCATATAGGTACATTTTTTCGAATAACTCCTTCGTTTGCGAGTTATGCGAAAAACTAAAATTCTCAGCGAAAATGGTCGCATGGCTTTTTCGAAGGTGTCATTCTTTCCAGTTTGTCGAGACGAACATTTTTGGTTATATTATTATATTATTGCCGCCGTCGTTTGCAGATTACAAGCAAAATCATGCGATTTCAGTCAATAGAATGAGCGCACTCGCTTTCCGACCAAACCAATATGTGTATTTAAATAAGTACTTGGCGTTTTTCAGGACTCTTTCATTGACATCTAGTTCTGTGTAAAACAAACCCACCAACAAACAATCACAGATGACCATATCGTAACTTCAGACATAGTGTTGAAAGAGGTCTTGTAAACACGTAATTATTATGTAAATATGTAAATACCTTAAAATCAAAATAAAAAATAAATAACTTAGACACATTTATTCTTTACTTCACAACCCTCACCTTTGCTCATGAAGCACTGTAAGATACTAAATATACGGTGTGTACTTTAATTACGTGGGATTTAAGTATCTTAGAGTGCGAATGCTTCGCACGGGTCAGCTAGAATTTTATTAAATGGAATATAATGCCATGCATACGCAACAAATAGATGAATCATCATCATAATTATCCGGTTATATTAGGTTTTTGTGTAATCATAATATTCATAGGTAAATATTGAAGTACACTCTTGAAAAGATATGTCTGCTAATTATTTAAATAAATTATTAAGTTGAACATAAATATTTTGAATATTGTGTGTGTGTATTTTGTTTTTGTTTATTTAGCGTCTCTTTATTCTACTATCGGCTGACGTTACAGTGGGAGCCATTAGTTTTCCTATCGAATTTTATTTTGGATTTTGATTTTTGACAAGTAAATGATATTGCACAGACTCAAATTAAAAAAGTAATAAAAAATATATGAAGCACATTAATATTTTAAAATTATATAATTATATTTTATTATTTTTTGTAGCATTGGAGTTGAAGTGCTAGTTCGTACAGGACCATTCTGTGAAATTATAAGAACTGTATAATGAGATCTCCTCGAATTTCTTTTTTTTTTATTTTTTAACCTTGAGCACAAGGACTCGAATGGTCATTTTTTTTTTTTTTTTTTTTTTTAATACGCTAATCCAACAAGCGTCAGAGAAAAAAGGAAACAGACAAAACACGGAGAGAGAATTAATAATCTGTTTTCAAATATTTGTACAAACGTTTGCTTAGATGGCATACAGTGGATATTAAAATATTAAAGAGGGAAAAGAGGCCATTGTTTTGTATTTATTTAGGGAGGAGGAGGAGGGAGGGTGTTTTTGTGGGGGGGGGGAAGAGTCCGTGGAAGATAGGATGGGATTAAAAGCTGTTCCAAACAGATCACGTTCATCGCAGGTAGATAAGGGCCTAGGGTACATGTGTACTCCCAGTCTCGGCACGTAGCATTTTCATTAACCATTAATGGCTTGTCTTTATTGCGACCATTTTTAATTGAATCAATCGCACGTGACGAATATTGGTCCAAGCGGTCCCTGGTGTAGGAGTGTCGAGGCACGAAAGCAACTCTTCGTAATGGCTTGTCCCTAACATGGATGGTGTTAGGAAACAGATCAGGCTTAGAAGAAATCCCTTTTTACTGATTAAAACAACGTACTGATATAAGAAATGTGACTTGATTTGAAATATGAAAATATTTATGTGTATCCACCAAAGCTAGAAGCAGATAAGCTAATCTAAACTAAGTAACACTTAGGCTTAGATAAACTGTTTAGAATAATAATCAAACTGATAATAAAATACTATATAAAGGATTCCTAGAAATTTCCATGCGCAACACAACCATCAAACAATTTTCTTTTATGGGAAGAATATTGATCCTCTATGCCCTACCATTGGAGTACCGAAGACAACCGAACATAATGTCTAGGACTGTCGCCTTTGAGACACCGAGGGCAAAATTGCTGAGGGAAACAGGTTTGACACATTTTCCTTATAATAGAGGATCCCAAGTAAGGTCTTCCTTCACTCATCTGCTTACCAGATGGAAATTATATTTTATGAAATAAATACTTGGGGTACTGGAATATTAGCAATTGACTAAAAAAAAACTACTGGCAAGTTATGGACTTCATTTGGAGATGGATATTGCTGCCCCAATAAACTTCTCGTTGGGAAAATGGGAGATCATCAGGAAGATACGCAACAGAAGACGGCGCCTTAATAGGGAGAGAAATTTCTCTCCACAGCTTATGAAAATGGTATGGTTTTATTAGCAGTAGTTGTATGGTACCCGGTAATGGGTAAAATGCATCTGCTGTTAAACTCGTAGTTCAAAAGAAAATATATAGGCAATGTAAGTTTCTTACCATTAGCCTTACGTTGTATAAGATTTGGACCAACTTTCGCAAGAGATTAAGCACCTATTTTTTCCATGTTATTTTAGATATTTTGTTTAGGGACGTGATTTAGAGTTCATCTCTCGACAGAAATCAAGATAGGGTGTAAATGTGTTAAGGGCGTCCAGCCAAATCGACGTTAACTGGGATGATGTAATTTCGAGTTGTTCTACCAACCTGTTTTATCATTTTTATCTCGTTGAGTCCAGGTGTAGTTTAAAAAATTAATAAATTTGGAAAAGTTAAGGATCATTAAGGAAAAGTTATATTGACGTAAGTGGAACATCGGTTACTTTGAGATGCCTTTACTTACACTTTGGGAAAGTCACCCTTGAACAGGTAATCTGAATCGGCATACCACGAACAGCTATTTACACTTAAACGTGAAGTCGAGCGAACAATGATCTCTGACCGCACTTATGCACCTTGATACAATAATTTTAATGCAAAGACGGCTGACTTGGAACTAGCGCTGTTCTGACCTTCACTTAACTTATTACTGATAAAAGCAACGTCAGAAAAATGCTAAAAGAAGGTCTAGAAGGTTATCTTTACTAATTCGAGATGTGAGGTTTGAAGGTGAGGTTCGCACAGTGTAAAGGAACCTTTATATTCTAATTCTACAGCAAATAAAAAGAAATTTTATCCAATAAAGATTTCCTTCATTAACAATGTAACCAGACTGGGGTGAATGATTTATATTGGGGGCCCGCCACGAAATCAATTTCAAACTGTCCATGCCATGCTGGGACTGGCGATGATTTTCGGCAATCCTCTTACTCTAACCTCAAGATTTACAAGTCCTAAGGAAAAAAATGAAAATTCAGGATCGAACTATTCTAAATAAATTGTTCGAAAAACGAGGGGGAGGGGCGCTGTTTATAAATACTATTTGAAATTATAGGTTTAAGGTTACAATATTGAATACTTAATTGGTTTAAAAAATTTTTAGTTGATAGAAATATTATATTTTGAAATTATAATTTTCAATGCCTCAAAAATTATGAAAACACAAATATTTGAACAGGATAAAAAAATTATCACTTGGTAACTCAAAAATAACCATATGACATGAGGCTAAGAACGAGACTAATTCTCCAGTCCATCGCTGCTTATATATTTAATATATTATTTTATGTATATCCTTATTCGTAAGGACAGCCAGTTCGTTCCAACAACAAGTCTAGAACTATTCTTAACCATTTTTTTTTTAGTTTTGTTTCACGTTACAATATCAAAGAACAATTTCAGTTTTATTTTTGAGTAAAGTGTGCTCGTGAAACATCCTGCCGTAATTCGAACATAAAGAAACTTTATAAAAATGAACCTCATTTAGGCAATTCCCCACTTTTACTTGAAATATGGATTTTCTAATACCTATGCTCATTACAAATCAGGATGCTTTATTTCAGCTTTATCTAACATCTACCAGAATACCATCGTTACAATCTAGAGCAGTTAGAAAGAATTTCAATAAAACGAAATTCGGACTAGTGAGGGTTCTCAGAACTACACAGATTTGAAAAGGGGAGACGAATGGGAAATTTCCGAGGTATGGTAGAATATTACATTAACATATGGGAAGGAGGAAAAGGTTGGGAGGGTTTGGAATGGTGGGGGGGGGGGGGGGGGAATAGGGTTGATTTGAATAATAGCTCTAGTTACCGGCGAGCGCTAGCGGTCATAAGACCACCCCCCCCCTCCCACCATGTCGTCGCCCCCCATATTTATAACAATGGCACAAAAACAGTCGTCAGATCACGTAGGCACACCTGTTTGTGCCTCTTATTAACATTCCTAACTTTTAGCGCCCCCCCCCCCCTTACTCCATTCCGCTCCACTCTAGCACTGTTTAGAGCACTCAACAAGTAAGCACGGAGCTCCTTCATGAATATTTCCAGTTTAATAGTCATCGCTTATTCACAGGTGCAATCAACTGGTTAATTGCGCTAAATGCCTCCAGTAATCATTTGCCATTATTTTATTTATTTTTTTATTCGAGGCTCCGTGTCGTAACATATTATATTAGGAAAAAGATGTATTTTAGAAATAATATGGTAGTCGGTGATAAAAAAGTATTTAGCAAAGCCCCCTTTTTAGTTTCACTAACAAATATATGAAATATATAGTAAGGGAAAGTAGTGCGAACGTGAAAAATTTCGACTTCCGGTTTTCACAATTATACACACACAAATTAGAATTAGAATTACACATTTTAGAGTCCCCTGAGTCCTAACAACCAAGTCCCGCGAAATGTGTGTGTGTGTGTATGTTTGTGTCTGTGCGAAGAGACTAGCTCAAAAACTATAAACCGTACGAACCTGAAATTAGTTATTTGGTGTATGTAAATGCCCGTGATGTGACAGCAAAAATTTCATCAAAATTGGTCAAACTGTGGTGGAACTTTAATTAATAATTTTTTTTTGCCATTTTCACGTTTTTTTTTTCGATTTTCTCAAAAATAGCTTAAACGATTTTGATTAAACTCGTCATGTTTAATGAGAATCAAGTATTCTTTAATATCAGGTAAGCTTTATCATTATTAAAATGTTCTGAGGGGGCTTAAAAGGTAAAGGGCCCTTTTTTGTTCTCCTATAAAGTACCTTTGTTTTGTTTTTGGGGAGATTGTTTTATATTATCTGTCTCTCTCTCTCTCATATCACAAATACGTTGAGCACGCGCATGCGAATGCGCAATACGCCTTTAATGACAGACCATTGTTTATAATGTTCATTTAATGGAAATTATTTGTTTCATGGTAACTATATCAAGTTTTTAACAATTAAATAGAGAATTATGAAATCGACTTGGAGTATTATGATGCATTGCCGAATTATCACAAAAGTAAAAACGTTTGTTTGATAATAAAAAAATGTAGTGTACTTAAAAGAGCAAATACAAACAAAAATAAATAAATCAATGTGGAAAATTGTGTGACTTTGAAAAATGGCATTTAACAAAACACGTCAATTTTTAATCAAAGTAAGTTGGTAAGTGAAAGTTGTGTGTTGCGCCTATCACACCAGATTTTTTTTTTTAAATGGCTCAGTAAAACAGCAACCTCATATATATTTTCGTATACACGATGCTTTAGAAAATTGAATTTTTTTAATGTTCATGTTTATCATATTATATATGCAATGATAATACGAATAAATAAATAATACGGTAATATACCAATATAATCATATATGAGAAATTCTCGTGTCGCAATGTTAGTTACCATACTCCTCCGAAACGGCTTGACCAATTTTTATAAAATTTCATATACATATTCAGTAGGTGTGAGGATCGGCTACTATCTATTTTTCATACCCCTAAGTGATAACGGTTGTCCACCCCTAAATTTTTTTTTTATTTTTTGGAGAAATTTTTTTTTAATTTTTTATAATGTGGCATTAAAAAATACCACAACCCTAAATTTTCACCCTTCTATCACCAACCCCTATTTGTTTAGAGTCATGTTAGTAATACGTTGAGCACCAAGCGGTACGATCGTACCGCTGTTGGACTATTGGCTGGGGTCGAGGAGGTCCCCAGGTACAGTACGCTCCCGCCAGCTCTAAGGTTGTTCTGGGATAGGGGCCCGCTCGCCGAGGGTGATTTCAAGACGTATGGGACCGCTCCGGCCCCGAACAATTCGCCAATACAATTTGCCGTTTTTTTTTTGTTTTGTTTTTTATTTAGGCTTGCAAGAAGAAAAGAAGAGGTCTGAACGCCAAGTAGCCAAGAGCAAAACTGAGGGATGGAGATGAAAGGGACAGGAGAAGTATGAAGGGATTGACGTGGCGGTCATAACCGGACCTCCCCAGGGGGCTACTAATTCAGGTAGCGGGGGCTATTACCCTGGGGCCGGGCGGTACGTACGTAACGCTCTCAAAATTATTGTTAATGGCCGAAATTAAATTATTTATTTATTTTGCAATTTATATATCATTCTAATCATATAAAAGTTTATAAATCAGGAAAAAATGCTTCGGCCCCATGCAAAAATACATCATCTTTTCCATGGTACTCGCCATGGCAATGTGTTAATCATTTTCATCCCGCTCGATAACTGATCAATTATCATTTGGTAAGTTATCCCCGCCAGTTGAGCCTAACATTTAATTGAAACATTAACATGGTAACATTCTATCAATGTCATTTTGTCACCCGTCATGACAAATTGTAAAAAATTCGTAAATGTTTATAACAGAGTTTATTATTTAAAATGAATAAAACTATAAACAGCGATGTTCAGAATTTACTGTACACTATAATGAGTAAGTTTGAAGAAAAACAAAAGGAGCAGCAAGATCTTTTAGACAAGAAACAACAATGTTTACTTGCGATAACGAGCTTTATAGGTCAGTTTATCAGAAGAGTTTTGGTATAAATACATCGTCATGACATTACAGCACGTGTGTTCAGACAAAAGTTGAAGTTTTTAATGAGTTTCATTACTAAATTACATGTATTAGGTCCCACACGTTGCTGGCTGTATTCGGTTGATTGGCAAAAGCGAGGATTACCTCATGCACATATTTTGCTTTGTTTAATCGACAAAATCCGTCCTGAAGAAATCGATAATATAATTTCTGCGGAAATTCCAGATCCGTCTACTGATCGATTGCTGTTTGATATTGTTACAAACTTGATTCATGGCCCATGCGGTACTCTTAATCGTTCATCGCCTTGCATGACAGATGGAAAATGTACTAAGAATTTCCTCAAAGATTTCACTAACGATACGATCACAAATGTCGACGGATATCAGCAGCACAGACATTGAGATTGACAATCGTTGTGTGGTGCCATATTCGTCTCTGCTGAGCAAGATATACAATGCTCATATTAATGTTGAGTTCTGCAGTTCTGTGAAGAGCATCAAATACATTTGCAAGTATTTCCATAAAGGAATGCTCCTACAGTGAATAAAAACGATGAAATAACGGTCTACCAAAGTGGTCGGTCATCAACTTCAATGAAGCTGCTTGGCATATGTTTGTTTTTCCAATTCATGAACGGGATCCAGCAGTTGTTCAGTTAGCCGTCCATCTTGAAAACAGTCAATGTGTATTTTTCACCAACGATACAGCGATTTATCGTGCTATAAATCCACCAAAAACTACACTCACTGATTTTTTTGAATTGTGTAATCGTGAGGATGATTTTGGTGCCTTCGCACGAAAATTACTCTATTCACAAGTACCATGCTATTTCACGTGGGCTCATATAAAAAAATGGATGCCCCCAAGCAAGCTGCATTGATAAATGTCTCAATTTATTCGAATCAAACACCTTGGGACGAGTATTTACAGTCAGTCCAAGGCTGACTGAGTGCTTTTATCTTCGGCTGTTGTTGGTTAATATTACTGCCCTTTTTGTCATTTCTAGATATACGTAAAATGAATGGGTAACAGTATCCAACGTACAAAGATGCATGCTTTGCACTCGGCTTGCTGGAAGACGACAGCCAGTGGGAATGTATGTTTGCTGAAGCAGCATTGAACTGAACAGCAATACAAATTCGTCTACTTTTCGCTGTAATGTTGAATACATGTTTCTCAGCCCGAGCAGAGATATTGTGGGATAATCACAAAGATTCAATGACTGATGATATATTGCATTAACATCGTACACGGTGCATCGATCTAGCGATAACATTCAGCGACGCTATGTACATTGAATCATTGGTTCCTGTTGAGGATCTTTGCAGTATCATTGCCAACTTACTTTTCAGCCATTTCGGCATGAATTCGCCAAATTGAAATGCATCTGATTTAATGAACGCTGAAGTGAATCGTGAACTGCAGTACAACAGTGAAAATGGCGGCGATTGTTCCTCGCAATATCACACTAATGAATGAGGAACAAAGAATCATTTACGACCGCATTATGCTCGCAGTTTTCTTTTTGGATACACCAAGAGGAATTGGCAAAACATTCCTTATTTCGCTAATTCCCGCCAAATTCCGATCAAATAATAGCATCGCATTGGCCGTTGCATCATCGGGCATTGCGGCAACTTTATTGGATGGAGGCAGAACAGCTTATTCAAAAATAAGGAATTACATTTACATATTGACAGTATTTATTACGATACATATAATTTTAAGGAATAAATTAAAAAAATTAATTTTGTATTCCCTCATCGTTCACAGTGCTCCGATAAATCACATCCTTATATACTTGCAATAAGTTAGTGATTTCTTTTCTACACTAGAAATTCCCTAGAAATAATGTAAATGGCAAAACAACGTTTGCCGGGTCAGCTAGTAATAAATAAAAATATACGTACTACACGAATAAATAAAAAAATATGGATATTTATATGAGCATGGAAACTAAATTAAAATTTTATTTGAAATTTAATAAATACCCCAATGAAAACCCGAATAGTATAAAAATTAGTATATTTCAACACTTACGTGGGTTAAACAATTTTTTTCGAAGACAAATAACAATTTTCAATGTCACACAAATTATGAGAACCCAAATTTCGAAACAAACAATTAAGAAAGTTATAAAAATGATCACTTTATAATACAGAAATAATCATATGACTTGAGCTTCAGAACTAAGACTAACTCTCCAGTCCATCGCTCTGTATATATAGTCGTGAGGAAAAGGGTCTAGAACCTCCTGGCCCGGCGTACTGAAACATGACTGTTCGTTCCAATAATACTAAACCATATCTTTTTATTATTTTTGTTTAACGTTAAAATATTTTAATTTTCAAATTTCAAAAATTTATTGAGCCTTAAGTAGTCAGAATAACTTGATCTCCGCACACTGGTCATAAGAATTTTTATATACCTAAATGGTAAAATTATAATTTTAATATCAGGTCCCCACAGACGAAAATATTACCAGCCTCTGCCACCACTAGCTGAAATCCAGCAGTCGCCCCTGTTAACAAGGGAATCTGAATACACTTGATACTTAATTGAAAATATCGATTATTATTAAAGCATAGTGATAGAAATATGTTTTAGCTAAAGAAAAGGATGAGATAAAACTAAGTTTATTCAAAAGTTTTTTTTTTTTCCTGAAAAATTATAAGTTTTAGAAACGGTTCCTGTGTAGAAAATTTATGTAACTCAGGATTTACCATTGTCTATCACAGGAAGGGATATAAATACCTGGCTACTGGAATCATATATTGTTGGTTAGCGTCAAACTTTGGCATTAACTAGTTCTGAGTTAAATTTATGGCAAAGCTTAGCTTTACACGAGAGCGCTTTATTCTAAGGCGGGTGAATGGGTTAGGTAGGCTAGGAGCTTAGCAGAGAAACAAGCTCAACTTCTGATCCAGCAATGGTTCCTAAAATTTAAAATACATTCATAAATTATTCAGTTGTTATTAATTAATTGGTAATCTTGGGTTCATTACTGTGTTAGAATGTAATGTTTATTGGTCAGAGGTTGCATACAGAACTATATTAAAGTTCGTCGAGGTTTAACCTTAGGATTACTGTAGATAGAGCGGGTCTCGGAGGACATTAATATTTGACCATCCTGTTTTGCACATAAATTATTGAATAAAAAATGTGAAAAAAATATTAGTAGTCAGAAAAACATCCAAGATTAATGAAAACATGAATTGAAATTTTACGTAACATTTTTTATCCAGAAGAAATAATTGAGTTATAAAAAACCATTGTGGGCTCGCGGATATGATTTAAGATTATTAAACTATAATTTTAGTAAGCCATTGATAATATATTACGTTAATATTTTTTTTTAATGCACAGTAAAACACAATTTTCAAAAGTTCAAATTAGTTACATATGTTATATACCATGAATAATATATTTTAGAAAACATGGAAATGACATTTCTAATTATCTAGAAATAAAAATTCATTTCTCTTTCTATAAATAGGGTAACTGTACCAATAGTTGAAAGTTTAAGAAAAAAAATTATATTATTGACACTGTTTACCAACATATTGATGTTAGGATAATTTTTTTTATGAATTTTGTGAGGTAAATTCCTCTAGAAAACTAGGAATACAATATCTTTTGGTCTACATTTAACGGTTTTTAAAAAATGATTTCTTAGAAACTTCTAAAATGAACCAATAGTTGACACATCAAAATTTAAAGGTTTGGAAAGTTGACATTTATGGTTTTAAAGTTGACACATGCATTAATTTTTGATTTCCTATGATTTTTAATAGGTAATAAGGATTACAATAAAAGTTAATATTTTTTTATTTATAAACTAGTAAATTCACGGAGGAAACAAAACACAATTTCCACAATTTAATTATTTTATACACAAAAAGCTTGAATGAGACAAAAAACAAAACAAAAATATGTAAAAGAAAAATGAGATCATCCAGTTAAGTAAGTATGATAAATAGATTTTAGTAATAGCGAGAAAGTTCGTTTTTCAATGTTGGGTTTGCACAATTTTCTTCCAGTACTCTTTTAGACAATTAAAGATGGCGACATTCATTGGATGGATGAAATAAGTAGCATTTTGATGAGAGTGCGAATGATACCATTTTCTTTAATGTACCTGAAAACTCAATTTTTGAAAGTGTTCCACTTGGCAATCATATGGTAAATACTGACATCCATCAACCAATAAATCAGCAACACATAATTACCCTCTACGGATGATTTTATATTAATTTAAACGGACTGACTAGAGGATTAAGGAGAGATATGACTATGGTTGATGACTACTTTTCGGAGACTAAAATGGTGTTGAGTGAGGGATCTCTTATAAAACTATGGTAATTGTATAAGCAAGAGAAGGGGAGCTTAAGGGTGTCGTTCCTGAAATATTGCTAGTTAAAAATAACAAAACAAAAATAATATCGATTTTGTAATAAAGGCCATATTAAAATGGGAGTGCATTGAAACTCAAATCAGTGTGAAATTTATTTGCCAACGAATATCATTAGCTTAGGATCGAAAGAAGAATGGGAAAAGATCATTTTAATTCGGTGAAAACTATGAAATATTTTTTTTATCACCAAACTAGGTTAAGAATTTAGTGTGGTGACCGGTGGGGGAGGGGGGAGGTGGAAAGGTAAAATGGAATACGAAGGTAATTTAAAGGGCGTTAATTATAGAGGAGGGCATTATCGGGCTTAGTTTTCGCATCAATGAGCCTTTACAAGGAATTATTGATCATGAACCATTACCGTGTGTCCGTCCAAATCCTGGATTATATCTCACCCCCCCCCCACCACCGTCCTCTCCATTCATCCAATGTTCTCTCATGGGTTCATCGGAAAAATGAAAAGCTCTCTCTCCCTCTCTCTCTCTCTCTCTCTGTGATGTCTGTGGAAAAGTATGCAGATTTTCTTTTCAGAAATATGAAATATGGGGCTGGACAGGAGTATGAAAAAAGGGACGAATATCTGAAGGATAAGAAAGCAAAAAGACATTCAAAGCATTACTTGTTTTGGTTATGACTTTTTTATGAATGCGCGGTTCAAACCTGTAAAATCGACTAAATTTTAAATAAACCCACGCAACGTCTATGATTTTTTTTTCGTTCATAAATCGTAAGGGACTGTTAGAAATTAATTTTTTTTACTTGATTATATCTTTCACCTTAGTAAGGAAGAGTGTAGGTTGTATAAGGTTTTTCTTTTAAATGAAGTAATCTCTTCCAAAGGGTTATCTTGTATTTAATTATCCCAACGTTTCGGGCTCTTGGCGCATCACCTGAAATTATGTATTGTACATTTTTAAATTCCATAACCATTTGTCTATACATAAATTGTTTATATGAAAAAATACCTGTCATTTCTTCATTGTACATGATCCAATTTTATTCATGGCTCTGGGCTATTTCATTGTCACTGATCTAACTATAGCTTATTTGTTATAAATTTTTTTAAACCTTTTTTGTTCTTCGAACCGAGACAAAACTTAAGTTATTATCTAACACGATTTTCTATACAATAAAAACTGGCATGATTATATAAAGCAAAGAATAAGTGTAATATGCACTATTTGGAACATTCTAGGAATTTTGGAGGTTTAAAAAAATTAATTCATGCTCTTGAAGCAAAATGAAGGATCTCTTCATTGCCTAATTTTTTTTTACTAAAATTCAATTCGCTTAAAATTTTTAAAATGTTCAAAACTAAACATGAATTGATAAAAAAAAATTAATTACTTCAGCTTGTTATCTTGAAATTTGGTAAATAGTTTCTTAGCAACCAAGAAATTTTTTTATATTATAATTTTTATCCTCCTTTATGATTTTTATCCTTTAAGTTTTCCTCAGACTTAAGCAATACATAAAATATATCACACTCTAATATTTTCTTTATCTGTACGTAAATATCGAGAATTTACTTAATTATTTCCAATTCATAGGGTAAATCAGACAGTTATTGACACTCAGTACAGTTTTTGGCAGTCCAACTTTAACTTAAAGAAGTAGGTTATTAAGTCCTAATTTTATTTCAAGATAAACATGAGTCTAATGTTTGAAAAGTCCTCTATCTAAGTCATCTATGAAGTAAGTGTAACAACCATAGGGAAGATTTCACAATTAAATCCACAGGGGGCCAATAACTAGATTTGGCACTTTTAACAATAAATATAGACATATTGTAAAACTATCGAACTTTTGACCCTAAAAAACCTCTTGAGTCTTTATGAGGATAGATAATGGGGAGCTATAGGAAGATTCTATTTGATCACTTTATAAAAAGTTTTTTTTTAATTTAACCACAGAAATGTAGTCTTAAGTGTGCCAATAACGGTACGGTTTACCCTAATTGGTCTTCTAATTCCCTGGTGTTAAATTGTTTTATTTGTTTTAATAGATCTAAGTAACTAGTTCGAAACACCAGGACAACTTTCTTTTTTATTTAAGATTGACAAGGTTTCGGCCACAAGTCCATTTTCCACACGCTATTATGATATTTTTTATTCTTATTTTTTCACCAATTGTATTTAACAAAGTGCTTTCGTTAATTTAGAAAGAAAAAAATTATTTCACCATTTTATGGTATTGTCAAAGCAATTTTATCAAGAACTAATATGAAACACTCCATTCTGTTCCATTTTAGTTCTTGATAAAATTTCTTGGACAATACTATAAAAGGGTGAAATAATTTTTTCGTTTTTCTAAATTAACGAAAGCACTTTGTTAAATACAATTGGTGAAAAAATAAGAATAAAAAATAATAGCATAGCTAGAGACTGGAAAATAGCCTTGTGGCAGAAACGTTGTAAATCGGTTTTTTTTATTTATTTTTTTTTTTTCTTCTTTCTCTTCATACATTTTAAATTTATTTTAAAATAAATTATTTTAAAATGATAAAATCAAAGGAAAAATTTGTCCTGGTGATTAATCCAAACTAGTACTTTACATCTACTAAAACAAATAAATCAAGAATATACATTTCTATTAATCATGCCACCAAACAATCGATTTAAATAAATCTTTTTATCTAATTATATATTGATGAGTTAACGATCTATTTCCTATGATGTTTCAAATACTTAATTAAAAAACTAAAATCCTCAATCCTTTTTATTTTTCTAAAATAAAAATAAATAGTAGATTGGTCTAATATGGCTTATTTGAATGGAAATAGGAAAACACCAATTAATTAGAAACAGATATATTGTAATCGAATACGGTCAAGATTGTTCGGAAAAATAGAAGTATAAATAACAAATCATAAAACATATTAATACAAAGTCTTAGCTTTAGAACATTTGTTATGGTAGATAGATTTATTTCGATAGGGCAATCCACTAAAATGTTATTATGCCCTCTAACATTGGGATTAAGAGTACATGTGGTATGTTCTGGGTCTTGGCAAACGTAATACAAGAAAGCGATGAAGTCAGCTCCCAAGCTTAACCGCCAGGTTTATAGAGGTACTTTATGGAAACTGCGTATTACCTTCTCTCGTTGTCTCCTGACTCTAAAAGTTGTCGCAAGTTTTTGTTATGATACTCACATCGCACTTGATCACTATTCCTAGTTTAATTTAATCAAGGTAATAAAGTGAGTATAAAATACTAGTCCTCATAAAATTGTTAAGTGATGGGTTTATTGTTTTGTTTTTCGTTAACTTCAAAAGTTAACGAAAAAATATGATTATTCCTGTGTAGTAATTTGTGTGGCATTGAAGATTGTTATACCCATGTAAGTGTTACAATATTTTACTATCTAATATCCACAATTTATTCTATTAGTTAATTGTATGGTACAAGTGTTTTCTACACTGTTACATACCCCCTTCATACTACCAGACTAATGAAGAATTCATTCTCTTTTTCAGGTATGTGGGATTAGTTTCATTAGCTTCGATTTTTAGCTTTCGAGAAAAAAGAAAAAAATATACCTTTTAATCATCCCCGGCCAAGTGTAATTTATATTCTTCTTAATATTCATGAATTTGCCGGGCATTAATTGGCATTCATGATTGAATAGAATTTAATGAAAGGTCTTTAGTCATTATTTTGGTTCTATGCTAATACCAAAGGGTGGGGATGTTGTAATGCGGTGTCAAGGGTTAATGTAGTTAACGGCCACAATGTGATTAAAGTTTTAAGATTTATTTTTCGAAGCATTTGGTTAAAAAAACAAGGTCCTATTTTTTACTTCAACTTAAAAAATAAAGCATTTAGAACCAATGAACAGTATATAACTTAATACATGCAAGTATATGAAAATACAGTTTCTTATTAAATTTCGATTAAAACGGAATCTTGCTCAACCACCTGGTTCTTCCATTTTTTGGAATACCATATTTTATAAAGGCTGGATGTGCCAAAGAGAGTCTTTTCTCCCTGAGGCCGATCCAATCCTTGAACCAAGTGTGAACATGTAAATAATTACATAACAGAGCCAGAATGAACCCGCTGGACCGAGATCATAGCAGTGGACACCGAGCCACATTGGATGCCATGATTCAAGCAAACAAAAAAAGTTATTTCAGTCACACCCTTATTAATATTCTAACGTTAAATCGTTAAAAAAAAAGTATAAAAACATACGATTTAAAATCCCAGACCGAACTAGCGGTTTAAGCGAACTGTTTGGATCTAGATTGTTCGAGCTCCATCCACGCAGTTCCACCTGCTTCCACGAGTTTCTAGAACGTTCTATACCCTCCTTACATCTATATATAAGGAGCGATTGACTGAACAGTCTTAGTCTTTGTCTTGACTGTGAAGCTCAAGCCATATAATTTGTGTGCTATAAAGTTATAATTTTTGTAACCAGCTCGAATATTTATGTTATGATAATTCGTTTGGCATCGATACTGTTACATTTTCGTTTAATAAATATTTGTTAACCCACAGAAGTGGTACAATATTAAAAAGGTAGTGTCATCATCTTAATAATTATTGAACTTTAATTTTATAGAAGCATTGATAATAAATTCCAAAAAAGTAATATACTTTTTTTTTTTTTAATGCGCTAGAAAACACAATTTTCATAAGTTTAAATTAGCTAAAATATCGTATGTACCATGAATGATGAATTTTAGAAAACATGGAAATGACATTACCCCTTATTATGGAGGCCAAATCTGATCTGTGTTAGCTGGTGTGTTACTCTTCTTTGGTGCTAATTCTTTATTTAGATCCACATAACGAGAAATATATTTAGCTGAGAACCCTCTTCCTACGAGAGGCCTTGGTCATTTGGTGACAGAGGTATAGCTAGCAACGAGGAGTATGACGTAATATACTATAGCGTCATCTTCCTAGAAGTTTCAACTGCTTTCAGTGTGTACCCACCTATTACCATTGATATTTACATTACTATTAGAAAATCTATTAATCTGAAGCCAAGAGATTGTACATAAATATTACAAGATCGTTAATCATAGTTATTAACCTGTTTTAAAGTAAGACCATGTGACCATGATTTTTTTACGATTAAATAGGCTAAATGTCATTGTCAAAAATGAAAGCTTGGTGGCCAAAATTTTTTTATTATGAAATTTTGACTATTATAAGTTTTGTCTTTTTCAAGGGCATTTAGATTGTTTTGCAAAAAATTACTTATAGTAAAAATAATAATGGCCACAGGAAGTCTTACGTTGATAATTGTTTGAAAGCCGAAACATCAGACAATAATAAAGTGAGGCTATAGTTAAGTATCTTGTAAATAATTAAATTTACACTTTTGTACAGTATTTGATAATTTATCTTGGTTTAGAACTTAAATCGCATGATATTTAGCATAAATATCAGAATATACTTCATCAGATAAATTATTTTCAAAATAAATACCTCTGTCACGGGACTAAATGTCTCAGAATAAAGACAAATTCATTTTTAATGGAAAAATTGCATTCACTTGTCTCTCTCTCTCTCTCTCTCTCTCTCTCTATATATATATATATATATATATATATATATATATATATATATATTTTTATGTCCGCTGTTTTATAAATATGTAACGTTGGTAAAACTAAAAAGACTGATACCCCGTAATCGTAGGGTTCACACAAAATCTTTTATCCAACGCAAACTATAAGATTTATCTTAATTACTGGAGATTTATGGAGAAAGAAAAAAATATTATGTGAGCATATTCGCTCGTTGATAATTAACATAACCACTGATCAATTGTAATTGTTTAATGATATCTTTTAATTGAATGAAATACATTCAGCAAATTATTGAATTCATGGAGCCAATAACGCTTGCGAATAAACTCAAATGACCGTTTAATATATTTTAAGGTTAATAAAACTGTTTATTAAACCGTCATGGGTGAAGATGAAACTAGTAAAGTTATACGTCTTTTGCAAGTTCTTGCACGAAATAAAATAGTAGCAAAACGTAATGAAAGAAAGAAATAAAACGGGTATATAAGGAGCCCTTAAAGCAATAGGAATAGGATTTGTGTGTGAGTAGTCCAGTCCTTGGTAGGTGGAGGGGGGGGGGGGCAAGGGGGTTGAAAGGGCTAAGCTCCAGGACATAGCCAAGGTGCCCTACGATTTAGCGCAGGATCGTAAACCGTTTATTGCTTCCTATCCCCTCCAAGCGGGTCCTCCGAGTCGTAATAGTGTCTAGGGAGGTTACTGTAGATACCACACATTCCCAGTTTGTGAGTGAGCTTAATAAAATGGGACCAAACCGTTTCAGATATAATTCAATCTAAGCTGAGGGTATAACAATCTGATAGGTAAGGAATCTCTAAATGATCTGCAAATATTATCTTCTAAAAGACTAGGAATATTCTGGCCAATACTAGCTATAAGCCATCATGATATATCTAGAGTGTTCGATTTTTCAAATCTTATTTGTTGACTAGATAAAGGATAAGCCATACAGTTATTGACACCCTTAAGACTATTTTCACCATTTCTGTAGTGAAATTAAAAAAAATACTTTTTATAAAGGGATCAAATTGAAACTTCCTATAGATCCTCTTTATCTATCCTTATAAAGACTCAAGAGGTTTTTTTGAGTCAAAAGTTCAATTGTTTTAGCATATGGCAATATTTATTGTTAAAAGTGCAAAATCTAGTTATTGACACCTTATGGATTTAATTGTGAAATCTTCCCTATGGTTAGTTTGTTAAAGTCTTACTTCATAGATGACTTAAAGGGCCCTTCAAACATTAGGTTCATGTATATTTTGAAATAGAAGTAGGATTTGTTTACTTATTTCTCTAAGTTAAATTTGGGGTGTCAATAACTGTATGGTTTACCCTAAACCATCACAATTCCAATTAGACGTTTTATTCTCAGAAAACTAAAGCCGTTTATTCACTAATAAAGAATAAGTAACCTGTTAGTTACTATACCTTGTGGATATTTTCCAAACAGGTTTAATAACAATGAGGTATATAAATTTTTTTTCTATGATTAAAATATCTCTTAACATCCGAATAGGATATTTGAACTCCTCTAACCTTTTCGAAAAAAAATAAATAAAAAAATGATTGATGTACATGCTGACTGACGAGAAAAATATTACTCACCACAATTTGGTTTTCGTCCATTCCATTGAACAGCACAACTTCAGAGTTGTTGTTTATTGGGATTATTTCCGGATGTAGCCCAAGCATTTGATAAAATTTGGAACTTTGACTTATTTTCAAACTGACCATTCTACCTTAGTGTGCCTTTAAACCCTACGAACCTCACCTTCGAACAGGTTCTCCTCCGAACCATGCCGTACCGGCGTTCCACGAACAGCTATTTATACTTAATGTAACGTTAAGCGAACCAACATGGCTGACGCACCCAACGCTAGCTCATGATGAAGAAAAAATCTCCATTGTCAATATATTTTATATTATCTGAAAAATAAAAAAATAGGAGACGAATTAAAACGGCGTACTAGTATCACAAACAACTCCTGTCACTTGGGAAAACCTAAATCAAAAGTGGCACTAGCGCTACTCCCAAACACAGGCGAACAGATGAAGTACCTACAATATCCGAAGAGACCACGTGAAGTCTCTTCGAGGGTAAGGTTCGAGAGTAAAGTTCGTAGAGTGTAAAGGCACCTTTAAAATTACTTCATTACACTGGGATCCTACCTCTTCGACAGATTTTCCTCTATCCCACAGGACATAGAGACTTCCCTAGACAGAATAATCTTACCAGGAGTCCTGCAAGGGTCAGTGTTTACTCCGTTACTATATATTATATAAACAAATTACATACCTAAAAACTCTGAGATCTTAGGATGTAAATTGAGGTAGATAATTTTGAGCAAACAATTTATAATGTTTCCCAAGCGTTTGATAAAGTCTGGCACTAGGGCCTTCGCTTCGAACCATTAAACCGTACTACTCTAAACACTTCATATTGTGTGAACATATTTCCTCTTAAGGGTATCTTCAAATCGATTAATTTTGGTGGGAATTTTACCAGAGCCATTATTTGATCTGATAATTAAGTACGGATAAATGACATGGTTGAAGTAGACATGCAAGTCTGAAGGACTCTAGAAAGCCTCTGGATGAGAAACCACCACTTCTGAACTAAGATATATGTTTGGAAAGAGGTATTGCAGGACACTTTCTTTCTTCAGACCTGATTATTTACCTGGTAATTATTATTTGTAGTTTGTTATTATTTATCAGTACTGATTATTTAATATATCTGTTTTTTTTTTACGTCCAATCTCCCTTTATTATTTCATTTAAGTCGTTGCTTCTACGTCCACAGACAACCATCCCGATACTTTAAAATATTCTTGAACTCAGGAAAATCGCCTTATCACGGATCATATATCATACTTTAAACTTTGATATTCAGTCAGGTCACATAAACACATATAGGACCCAAGAATGATGAACTGCAAGTAAAGTGAAATATTTTTATGCCGATCATATTTTCCCCCACTTGCTATATGAAACATTTAGTATCGGGATATTTCATCTAGGACGTTTCACCTTACGAGCCCCCCCCCCCCCCTCCTCCGATCGAACTGCAATATTCTGACAACTGTAAACTCGGTTTTCAAACTACCTCATACGGATATAGATGCATCGGACACAAATAGATTTTGCTTTTTCTTGTTGGGTAGAAGGTTCTATTTATTAAAAAAGTATTTAACGTTTAATTATTTACTAGATAACACATTAAGTAAATTCCACATGTAATTTAGTAGCATTTAATTAACATAAAATTATATATGTATCATAAAATTACCTACCGTATTCTGTAACAAAGCCATCATTCTCACTCAAACAAAAATAAAATTGCTTCTACATAAGTGATATTTTAAAATGGATCACAATACCAAATAGAGTAAGGGTAAAAATTAAATATGACGGCTAACATAAAATATGGCTAGACAGCAATTTCGTACCTCTAAAGCATACAAATTGCACGGGAACGGAGTCTTAGGCAGTATAAAAATTTCTAATTAAATCGAAATAGTAAAAAGGAGTAATCAAATCGAAATATTAATAACATTTAAAAAAAATAAATTAAAACCGAGCGTAGTCCTCGGCTCCAAGGGTAGAGGCTAAATATCGGTGATGGAAATTGGATGAGGCCAAAAATAGGGGGTAGGTGTGGGAATAATATTAAAAATCGGTGTAACCGCTCTTACCCACCCCCTTAACCCTAATTTATGGCTTGAGTTATCATACCTCGAAAGCATACAAATTGAACGAGAGCGGAGTGTTAGGCAATATAAAATTTTTTTGTTATAATTAGGTAATGTGAACGGGGTTTGCGGCGAAATGTATGTCTAACAAAATGTTTAGAACAAAATAAAGATTCCCTTTAGAAGGAAAAATATAAAAAAAAAAAAAAAAAAAAAAAAAAAAAAAAAAAAAAAAAAAAAAAAAAAAAAAAAAAAAAAAAAGGCTGGAAGGATATTGCTAAAATAAGAGTTGTTCCTCTGGAGCTCACCAGATGGCAGCAGCCCCTGACACATGTCCCTCGTCCGTCATCATCCCTTTTACCCCTCCTTCTTATTCACTTGTTTCTATCAATGATTTCATATTAGTAGGGCATTTTTTTTTTTTTTTTATTCTGTTTTTAGATTTTGAGTTGTAATTTTTTTTTTTTTTGGGCTTCATAATTTTAATTTGCGCCTGTCAACAAACTTCGACAATCAGCAAATCTGCGCTGTGCTAATTTGAATAAGGGAATTGGCAAGGATGACACCCAGCAGTACCTCTTCCCTGGCTTGTTCAGGTGAGCTGGATATTTAACGAAGGAGATCTCTCATCCAGCGCCTTTTATGGCCGTGTAGTAAGTTTTTATGGAAACGTTTGTAAAGTGTCTCTATAAGTTGTTCTACTGTGTGCATTTGTAAGTTAAGTAGGGTATTGTCGGTCACGTACCATGGTTCTTTTACTAAGAGTCGCAATATTTTTTATTGAAAGGTCTGAATTCTTTCTAAGTGGGTCGTTTTGGCTGTATATCTGTGATGAGTATGTCCATCTTGGTTTCAGTAAGTATGAATATGTATTTAATTTTTGTCTCAGTCCTAGTTTTGAAGTTGTAGAAAAAAGGAGCACAATAGGTTGAGTCGTTTGTTAAGGCTTTTTCGTTTCATTTTAACATGCGGGCCTCATGTCATCCTTCCGTGAAGAGTACGTACCAAGGTAATGTACGGTATCAGTTTGAGAAATTTGGACATTGCCTATATAAATTGGAGGCTCCTATTTTCAGGAGGTATTTTTTTGAAGAATTAACTAATGATTTTGTCGAATTTTCCATAATTTACATCAGTCGTTTACTTTATTTAGCCGCTGTTGTAAAGATAGTGAGGCAAGTATTAGGACTTGATGTTTAGTGATAATTGTTGTATCGTCAGCATAAGTAGTGGTCAGTGTATCATTGCTTAGGGGTTATTGCCAAAAAAAATTGCCAATTGTAATTTTTAAATATATTTTTATTGTCTTCATTCTGTTTATCGACACCTCTTTATAACCATAGCTCATGAAACATAAAATTTAAAAATAAAATGAACAGGATGATACCGGTTTTACATAAGAAGACTAACAAATTTTTCGCATGTATGTGGATTGTCATAATACTAAAGGTCCGTTTGTCAAACTTTTGAACTGTGGAGAATAAAAATAAAATATAAAATTATAATCTGAAATTTCAAATATTAACTACGCAAGTATAGATTTAAAAAAATGAAAGATTTGTGGTTTGAAAACTTGGAAAAAGGTAATAATAAATAATTTCATCTGTGTTTGATTATTAATAAAAATTAAGTTTCATTAAATTTAAAATTAAAACGTTATTCATCAGTTGAACTAACACAGCTATTTGGTAATTAAGGTTCTGCTAAAAAAGTTCAAATTAACAAAATCGAAACGATACAATGAAAAATAATTTAAAAAAATCGAATACATACCATGGTACGTTTCTACACAAAGACATGAACATTTAAACAATAAAATCGTGGATTCGCGAAGGACGTATCACCTGTACCAGCTATATTCCAGCAAAATTGTTTTGTTTTTTCATTCTTCCGCTCAGTTCCATAATAATCCACTATTGCACAATTTATTTTTCTTTTTACCCGCTTTCATTATTCAATATTTCGTTGATAGAAATATCTAATATACTTCATTTCTTATAATGTAAAGATATCTGAAATTCTAAAAAAAAAATTTCTAAAACATTTTTTGAAACGGAAACATCTCATTGATCCGAGCGATCATCACAACTCCTAATTAATTTTATTTATACATCACTGTTTCAATTTATTTATTAAAATATAGCGATTGTTAAATATGGACCAAAAATGATAACTAATTGCGGCTAGTAAAAAAAAAATGAGGAATTAATAAAATTATATGTGAAATCAATAATTAAAATGATATTTTCAAAACGTAAATTGTACAACTAACAAACTAAATTAATATATGTAATTTAAAAAAACAAAACAAAAAAGTACTGAAGTTTCGGCCAAAACTAAAATAAAACTGAATATTAAAAGCTTTTAGGATAGATGTCACGGTGCTTTGAAAGTTTGTAAATATTCATTTTTACAAAGCCATTGTCAGGGGTTGATAGTTTTGATTAATATCATGGAGGCTGAAAGTTTGTTTGGTGTAAGTGGCAATTTCGAAATGCATGGAATGAGAAAAAAAAAAAAATTAGATCAAAACTAGTTTTTAGATTATTTTTAGCGTATTCTATTACAAACACATCAGCATATACATGACAAAGCTCAAATATTCCAATGGTATGAAAAAGTTAAAATGCATGGAAATCGAGAAATGTTACCATCTTTGGGCTCCATTTATTATAGGAATATTCCTAGATATAACACCACACACATTATTTTACTTTTTCTAAGGAAATCTTTTCATTACGACTATATTGGATACACAAAAATCACATGACTTTCTCATCGTTAGCTGATAAATCCTCTGAAAAAGCGGGGAAAGTAATACTTTTTGAGATAAAAATATTTTTTTCGAATGTGCTCCTATATTTTTTTCGAATGTGCTCTTATTCTAATAATAATTAAATATCATATTTAAGCATTAAAAATAATTTTAAAATGTTATAGATGTGATTACTTGCGTTATTGAATATGAAGTATGTTCAGATAGAAATACTTTAGTCGTAAGTAGTCCTGCCTTACTTTACAGAATCGCTAAATT
The DNA here is from genome assembly GCA_911387785.2 of Aelia acuminata. NCBI lineage: Eukaryota > Metazoa > Arthropoda > Insecta > Hemiptera > Pentatomidae > Aelia > Aelia acuminata. The sequence goes on from OU426982.1 coordinate 35,438,914, forward strand.
TACCAAAAAATGAATAACTTCTTCCGAAAATTAATAGGTACAGAAATCGAATTATTTTTGTCCATTTTGCACTATGATGTCAACGCTTGATTTTCGTCTGATTTCGTTTTATGAGTTAAATCCCAGATCAAGAGAGAATTTCAAACCTAGAAGAATATTTCTTAGCAAATCTACTGTCGCTGACCAGGTCAACGAAAAAGAAAAAAATATCAAAACTGAGAAACCTTACGCATAAACTGACGCCTAAAAAAAAAACCCTTATGTATTTTGTTCTTCACATCTTTGCCGAAACAGAAATGAATCATTTTTAGAAAGAACAATTACTTGCGATAAAAGTGGATTTTATACATATCCTTACGCCGCACCGCTTTCAAAATATTCCATGTCATATCATAGAAGGGCATAACAACATATTGTTAAATGACATGGCCAAAGTTTACAAGCTTAAGGAAAATAAAAAGAAGTGGATGTGTATCCTCTCATGGTCAAGTGATAAGTCGATACTGGGTACTTTATATCCCTATGATTTAAATGGCACGATGAAATATTATTAATAAAATATTTGTTAATTTTCTCATGTGCTAAAAATTGAACGAGTTCCATGAGTTGATGGAAGAGCAAAACTACTCGTACTACAAAGAGTTTGTGTACGGGTGGAATGAAGCTGTCGAACCAAGGAAGGAGAGGGCTACCCATTGGATTAAATTCGGCATTAAAGAATAAATCGCTCTATTTATAGAAGTGGTATTATTATTGCGAGAGTTCCGAAGCAGATATAGTAATATTTTAGCATGATATTGCAGAAATGATGAAAGAAGTTTAATGAAACAAGTTTCTCTCGGAAGGTTGTGAAGCCTTTGAAGTTGTTGAGGTCACACCTTTTGTTTCGAAAAGTCATTAGCCCCACTGACATCGGCAGTAGTCTTCGCCTACCCACCCCCCTTCAACCCCCCCCCCCCAAAGCAAGTTGGATAACTCGATAAGGAAGCCTAAAAGGATAATCCTTTTGATCGCTGTTCTTTGAGCGTGGCGGAGTGCCCTGCCGGGGAATCGTTTCTTCCTTCTTCTCCGGTCTCGCAGATATTGAGAACCGGCGGCGGTAGAAGCAGTGTTTAGTGTTGGGAAGAGAAACACGGATTATGAGTTTGAGAACTTATAATTGAAATGTGCTGTTGTGCAAAGTTTGATGTAGGAGGGGGGAGGGGGGCCTTTAATATCCGCCACCTCTCGGCAAAACCCTTCCCCGGCAGATAATATTCTATTTCTCTCGTCCAAGAAATAAAATTATTTATTTTACAACCCTTCGACTCCTACCGGGGATTTAGGGCTACGAGTTATTGGATCAGTGGGTGGGGGTGGAGCTTGTCTGAATCATAGTACTCTTCGAATTAATCACATTCATGTGATTTAAAAAATCACATCTTTTTATCAACTTTTTAAAAAATCAAACGTAATTTAGGGATTAGGTTTTTTTAAAATATAGGGGCTTAATCCTTGCATGCAACATTTAGCCGCCGTTACTTACCTCAATATCTCTAGTAATCTCAGTGGTGCAGCATTTGTTTAAAATGTTTTTTGTTTTTTTCGTTGATAATGTAAAAGTTAAGGTCGGAGTAGATAGTTATATGAAGTTTTGTAAAATTAAGAGAAGAATAAAACTTTAATTCATAGAATATTATATTGAATGAGATCGGAAGCCTTATCTAGTTTGCGATCTACAGCTTGCTCTAACTACCCGTCCGCCGACCCCCACTACCAATCCCCGAGGTTTGACAGTTAGAGTAAACTGTTTTCTAAAGAGACCTCGACGTATTTACACTAACGACACTGCAAGATAGCTAATTTAAATCGATAGATGGTAAAATAAAATATTTAAAATATATGAGTCCAAATATATTAAATATAAAATGCTTTTAATTAATCCAATCTTAAATCTGGCTAACCACCAATTTTAAATTATTTTTAAATAATTTATTTTTTGAATAGAAAAGATTTGGCTCCGCCGGGAGTCGAACCCGGGTCTCCTGCGTTACATGCGAGGATGCTAACCGCTACACCACAGAGCTCGGCTCAAGGCAGAGCAAATCCTTCCTCTTCACTGATACCTACTCCCCTTATCTCACAAGTTTTGCGAGTAGTAGCGGGAGGTGGACAAATTTTGTCCAATTTATGATACTTATTGACATAAGTCAATTTTTTAAATTATTTTAATTAATCCAATCTTAAATTGTGGCTAACCACCAATTTTAAATCATTTTTAAATAATTTATTTTTTGAAGAGAAAAGATTTGGCTCCGCCGGGAGTCGAACCCGGGTCTCCTGCGTTACATGCGAGGATGCTAACCGCTGCACCACAGAGCTCGGCTAAAAAATTTAAAAAAATTAAAAAATAAATTATTTTAAAATGCTTTTATATTTAATTTAATGAAATGAAAAGATTGATGCCATTCAGACACCTCTAGAACTATTTTGATTTTATTGAACCGCGGTTTTGGGTTAGTCGGCCTACAACGCGCAATCGAAGGAAAAATGGGTGATTTGTATATTTGTCCGGTGTAGCAGTTAAGGAAAGCTTTAAAATGATGCCTCATTCATGAGATTTGATGAAGTATTAAGGAAGTTATGGAGTACCGACGAAAAAAAAGCCTTTATAAATAATATATATGATTAAAGAGCAGGTATTTATTCGAAGAGCAATCATTTTCATAATGTTTAATAGTCAAGTGGAATTCTCCGAAATTGAAGCAAAATCTTCAGGCATTGATGGAGAAGATTTACAACTTCGTAATGATCAGCTGATTAAAAAAGAAGAAAAAAAACATGAGTAGCCATCGAATAAAGGATGGAGCTGAGCAGACTCAGACCAGAGAGGAAATAGCAAGGAATGGGGTGAGAGTATAAGCCCTAACTGTTAGCATCGGCCCTATATAACTGTTATCCCGGAGCCTTCTTTCTGATTGTGGCTTTTTATCTAATAAGAAAACAGCTCCTGGTTCAAACGGCCCAACTTTTCCCTCCCTAACACCCTCCCCGCCCCTCCTTCCTCCCACCTTTCCTTTGCCCTCCCCATTTTCCATTATCCATTTTAGAAAGCCGGCTTTAAGCCGTTTATTCCTACCGTCCTTAATGGTAGGAAAATGTGAGGGGAAAAAGAAAAAAAAAAAAAAAAAGTAATGGTTCTTAGTGAACTCTCAACGTTTTTTCATTATTAGTAATTTGAGATGTTGCCTGGAAAAAAAAAAAAATTAAATATCCCGAAGGCCGACTTAAAAAACAACTTCTTAAGTTATGTTAGACCTCGTAAGAAATTTGAGAACTATAGCAAATAAATAAATTACTTAACTTTCTTTTAAATACAAGCTAAAATTAATAAATGATGATGTGTTACCTGATCCGAGTGGTTCAGTAAAATCTTTACTCTGGTCAAGGTATAAGTTATGAAATAAAACCAAAAGTCTCTGGTTATAAATGTAAAATATGACTAAATTTTAAATTGTAAAATATGACTAAATTTAAAATTCTTGGAATAAGCAAGCAATTAAAATGATATAATTGAAGTAATAGACATAAAATAAATAAATAAAAAGAATTTTCTGTTGGCTTAATGTGTTAAAGATTTAACATGAACGATAAACTAAAAATATTTTACTGATGTAATAATTTGTTGTAATATAACAGAGTAAAATAGTTATTAATGAAAACAAAACAAAAAGAACCGTCTATAATGAAGTAAAGAAATAATTATTAAAAAAAAGAAACTGTTCAAATTTAAACAAAAAAAACTCTCCGTAATGACGGTAACAAAGTTAACAAAATAAAGAAAAATATTTAAACTCAAAAGAAAAGGTTCTTATCTGGCGAAATGTCCTTGAAAAATTTTATGGCGAAAATAAAGTCCGATGTGATATCATGACTTTTTAGCAAAGTACTGGACTTCTTTAAAAAAAAATGCGTGGTCCTGAAGCGTGGGGACCCGTTCAGTTATATTTGCCTGAGAACACTGATTCGGCATAGGCCGATAAGGGCAGTTTAGGTATCTAGTGGGTATAGTTGATACTGCCCGAAATCAACAAACAATGTTGCACTGCTTTTTATAAATACACAAGGTGCATTTTAATTTATTTATAAATAATAAAAGAAAAAAATTACTTAAATTGAAAAAAGACACTTAAATGTTGCAACAACAATAAGCACAAAAAGTTATATCAATATATTCCACAAACTGTTATTTATTCCGGTCACAGGTAGAGTAGAGTATACAATTAGACTTAGAGGACCATAGTAATTAGTTAAACTTTATAAACTCTAATTCTAATGAGATTCTTCCGCCCGGGGTTACAAAGTAAACTCTGTTGCACTTTTAAGTCCATTCAATTTCCCTTTTCCGAGTTTAATGCATTCACCCCCAAAACTAATTTTTACCTTACCAAATACGTTTAACTAGTTAGGTTTTATTCGTTGATAAAATTATCTCATTTGAAAAAAAAAAAGCAGATAAAGTAAAAGAAGTAGTTGGAGGAAGATAAAACTTTAATGTGACGAATTCGAAACTCATGCTAGGGGGTATAATAAAAATTTACAAAGCCTGCTTACCTACACAAAAACTAAGTAGTTTTTTGCAAATGTAGTTAATATTCTTTTAATATTTTTTAATTTCAAAATTTCGTCCGATTAGCCTTAGTGGCATGAAGTGGCGTTAACAAACAAAATGTAAAGCAAACAACAACAAAATTTCTGATTGTTCATTATTTGTATTGATAATAGTGATCTTTTATTTGTTATACCTGATGAAGAACCGGAACGTAGGGATACATTTCAAAATGTCATTTTACATATATACATATAAGTTCAATTCTTTATGAATGCACCCTAAACCGTTCAACCCCTCATGAGATTACAATATTAACATATCTGTAAAACTTTTTCGTAAAAAAATATCGTCCATCTTCAGAGCAATATTCTCCTATCTCATATTTTCTTTCCCTAATACAAAATGTGTATATAAAAGTCACTCACATAAATCAGCTTAAATATTTGATAAAAGTAAAAAATTAACATAAATATTAGTACACACATTTTTTTGATGGCATATTTTTTATATTTAAAATTTAAATTTATTTATTTTTTTATATTTAAATATTTTATATTCTGTATTTCTTTCACTTGTCCATTACAACTGGAATAGGTCACGTTTTTTAAGGATTATTTTTCACTTTTTTTAAACATTAAAATTACTACCACATACATAGACCTATTTGTCCTTGTTACATCTATTAACTGAACTTTGTCCTTCAATAACAATATATTTATCAAACTTAATGTTATTGTAATTTATTTTTTGTTTTCATATCTTCATTCGCTTTTTTATATTTATATTTAAATTTATGTTACTTTTTATTGTGTTAGGAGAAGAAAATGTGAAATAGGAGAATATTGCCCTGAAGATGGACGAAATTGTCCGAAACGTTGGCGTGAGACCATTTTAATATGTAATTTTTGAATAAAAGATCTTATTTGAAGATTGACATTCACCAATCTATGTATAAGAAATATCATGATCTTGCTTTATAATAAATATATACTTTTGCATAGATAGTAAAAAAAAAGAAAGAAAAAAAAAATATATATATATATATATATATATATAGAGAGAGAGAGAGAGAAAGAGCAAAATGAAATTCATTTCCAGCTTTTCTAAAATTCATCATTTATGATTTATAAGATAAAGATTAAATTTAACTGATTTATACTTAAAAAAATTTTTTTAAGAAACTTTAAAGAAAAAAACATTAAATTAATTGATTGAAAATTATTAACAATGCTTTATAGAATTATAGTTTAGTTACAGAGATAATTGGTTTTTTGGGACTTCTTAGTTAATTATTGTTAAACTTTTACTTTTACGTTCACGGCATTTTACAATTATATTTTTGCGCATTTTTTTTTTTTAAAGGGCGTCAAAATTACTAATTTTAATTAACCTAATTATCTTAATTACCATCTTAATTTTTTCAGTTTCCAAGTGTTGTTTTTATTCAACAAATTAAATAAAAATAATAAAAGCCAATACAAGACAGAAGTGTCGGGACTTTGCGACTATGGAGTGCCATCATGAAAAAGAAAAAAACAAGAAAAAAAAAAAAACGAAGGAGTAACTTAGAAACTGGGCGAAGTCTAGGGGACTTGATCGAGGAAGTCCTTATCTGCTTCAATTACTGAATAAGTTCTCCTTTGGCGGAGGTGTAGGCTCTACCTTCCCTCATTAAAATTTAAAGTTAATAACTTCCCGAAGGACTCAATAAGCCTCAGAGGGTGGGAAACTTGGGGCTCGCTTTGACGTTCCATCAACGGGGAGGGGAAAAATATTGCCGGGGCCCCTGGAAAAGGGAAAAGTTTACCCCCGACAACTTCTCATCCTCACCCCTACCCCTTTATTAAAATAACTAAGGTAAATTGAAAAGATGTACTCCCCTGTATATTCTGTAATTAGCTTTTCATTGGATGCGTGTTTATAATTTTTTTTTCTTATTGAAAATTCATCAGATTCAATTCTTATTCAAAAAATAACCTGTTAGTTAGTTGAGAGTTGCTAACAAGTCGTCTCAAGTTCACGATAATATTTTACCTTTTTACACTTCGAATTCCAAAAGAAAAAAACTTATTCAGATAAATAAGTATTTTTATTTATGGTGTTTTGAAAAAGTTTTTTCCCTTCCTCATCCTGAAATAAAACTGGAAAACTGACTGGGTATCTCCTTTAAAAAAAATAAAATCATATAAGGAAACTCTCTGGTTCAAATAATATCATTTTATTTATTAAATATATTTTTATCCAGATTAATGTCAATACATTATATATGTATTGACATTAATCTGGATATATAATCTAAACTTATAAGTATTGTATATAGTATATAGTAATAAGTATAGATATAGTAACATATAAGTACATGAAATTCAATTTCCTTATAATATTAAAGAAATTCATACAGTATAAATATTTGGCAATAATTAATAGGGACTGTTGGTATACCTCCAAGTAAGAAATAAACTACTTAAGAAAATTCATATAGGGTTTTTTTTACCCATAGCACCCCTCCTGAGACTTTATTTTTAATTTTTTATTTTTTTTCCATGTTACCTTAGGATCTAATCCATTTAAGAAATGCGTTAAACATTATTTTATGCATCATGTGTGACCGCGAGCAGCCATTTTCCAAAAATATAATTTTGTTTCATTTTGCCCTATGCCCTGGGTACAATGAAACAGCAAGTTGAAGCATGAAACAACTGGAAAAAAAAACACCATAATTAAAGAAAAAACGTTGTACAGTTTCCGGTCGTTTTTTCGTTCTCCTGCTTTAGGATAGCCACGAAATCTTCAGGAGAGAGGAAAGTTTGACTTGGTTGTCAGAGAGGAAAGTTGTCATAAATTAATAGAGTTTTAGCTCTCGATTTCGCAACATCCTGCAAGAAGATGAAAAAAACCGACTGGAAAAAAAAAAAAAAAATTGGGCACCATGAAGCACTCGTGGGGCTCCATGAAATATTTCATCGCCCCTGTTTCAAAGAACCCCATACCAGCCATTTCGATGTCTTTCACTTCCTACGATGAAAGTGAAGAGGTAGGAAAGCCAAAGTCAGGCAAAATCTTAATGGATACATGCAAAATGAAATGTTGTAAAAGCAGATTGTATAAAATAATTACTCTTACCTCGAGTAGCGGTTCTAATAAAATCTGGACAACATTTCAGCTTTATAAATGTTTTGAAAATGTCCTAATTCATTTAATGTGCTCCTTCTACATATTTGCAAATTTTGTTACCTTCAAAATGAATCTTTTGTTTATTCTCCGATTACCAAGCACTTTTACTTAAACTTTAAGCAACCATATTATTATTTGATATCTTGTATTTCTTTGAAGCACAGATGAACCTTAAACTCGTTAATTAAAGTTAACGGTTACTTGTATTCACCTCTTCCAAGGAAGGTGTATTTTTTTTTTTTTTTATTCTATGTTATTCTATTCATTTACTGCACTAGCATATGTACGACTCACCATGTGGCTGAATATAACCAGAGGTGCGTAAAACCTCTGGTACCTGGTAGTTTAATAATGTTCCCTGTTACAGATATAACTTTATTAAATATAACGGTTATATAAGAGATATGATATAGAGTGAGGAAGGGGGGGGGGGGAGGGGTGAGGCATTGATTGGAAGGAGTGACCTACAATGGGAGGGGGAGGGCGGTTAATTACATCATCTATCAGCCATCCCTTGAATAAGCTGTTAGTGCCCCTGTTAGCTCTGATTGCTCCTGTCTACGTCTTGTCTTGTCCTGTCATCAGCTCATCTCCTATCCTCTATCTTATTAGTCCTAATAGGGATCATTAGGATATTATTGAGAAAAATAAACTGATAAGTAGTTACGATAATCAGATCTTATGGAAAAATGGTTTCTTATTAGAACATTGTGCTAACTGAACCTGCTTTCCAGCCAAATAACAATCTCTATATAGGCTTTGTCCTGACTGACAGAATCAACGCAGAGCAAGAACTACTAATGATAGAAACTTCGAAATTTAGATTTTAAACGCGATGTAGGTAACCAATAAGAAATGAATTTCAAAAATGTAACCACTAAGTGGTTTAAATGGCGAAATTGTCGTTTAACTCTAACGGAAATCTATTTTTGCACTTCGCGAAAAAATATCTAATTTGGACTCATTTTAAAGATCTTGATACGATGATTTAAACTCGAAAGCTCCTTAGGGGCCTCAAAACCATGTTTTAAAGCCGAAAAATGAAGCGTTCAAGACGAGTAAGCAATTTTTAGTTTTGGCGGTTTTAGTGAACTCTTTCCATTGCGCGTCTCACTCTCTTCTACCGAGCCGGCAGCTTCCCCTTCCAACATCCTACCTACCGGAAGCTCCGATTCTACTAAATCTCCTTAACATCAGTTAACATATTATATTAAATCAATACCAAGATAATGATCACAGAATTGATTTTAAAGGCTCGCGAGCAAAGCCGCGACGGGGAATGCTAGTCATATATATATGAGTAAGTTATATATTATATAGTCCTTCAGCAATAATTTGAGTATGATTATCGCATTGAGATAGCCTGGGTGTGCCAAAAAAACGATACCCACCACGAAATTGACTCACGACAGACTTATTATTACTAGATATAGAATTAGTCGTCACATTGGAACCCAAGATTTATTACCCACTGAGCTAAAATGTCATAGTACAATATTATACTAAATGTCCGCAATGAGAGGAAAGATCTCCTTGAAACCCGCCAGCTAAAGTGGTACGGCCATGTTGTCAGGATGGACGACCACAGAGATCCTCTTAAAACCATGGAATATGTCCCAGACGGTAGAAGACCTCGAGGACGTCCAAGGATGTCATATCTGGACTACATAGATCGGCTTGCAGAGTGAGTGGAAGGATCTCCGACAAGCCAGAAAATTAGCAAGAAACATTGAGGAATGGAATTGCTGGCTGAAAGCTATCCTACGCTGAAAGGCACTAAAGGGGAAGCAGTTTAAGTCTTACTTTGCAATTTCCACGAGATAGGATGGTTTTTATCTCGATTATTGCCCTCAACATATCTTTTATTGCAAATTAAATGTTTATCATGCTACAATTGAACGTTATGTTTTATAAGTTCTCTGAATTTCCAACATGTGGTGATGTAAGTCGATTTATCGACACAACATTTCATTTTTATTCGATATTTAGATTATGTGTATTTCGGAACTCCTACTACCAGCTTAAGCTTTGTGGTGATTACATGGTTAGCGTCTGCAGATTACTGAAATCGGTAAACTACAAATTTATTTATGGATTATACATTTTATATATAATTTCCTCATATATGGTAAGGTGAACAATAATAATAATATTGTTATATAAAAACAAATGAAGATGCGGCGATATGAACGGAGATTGCAGTTTATTGATGATGTTGAGGGAAGCGGCTGAGGGACTGGGGGTGAAAGATTGCCGGAATAAAAATAAATTGCTCGCTATCCTCCCCCGATGTAGTGTTGATTAGAATTGATCCACAATAACTTATATATTGATAAATTAACTTACTAAATACTTTTATTTATGAGCCCTAACAATAAAAATATATTTATTTTTTATTTTTATGGAAACTTATGGAAACCAATAAGCTCCTATTACTTAAAAGTGAATTCAAAATTCTAATATATACATCAAAATCTATTTGTGCTATAAACCACTTTCTTTTCTTATAGTACATGACCATATCCTAAAAAGGTAATAATATAATATGGAATGAGAAAAATGGTTCACGAGATAACGATAGCGTTCTCTTTTTAGGGTTCGGTCATGTGGTATTTAAAAAGAAATATCAAAGAATATTGAAAAATATGACACCTTTCTTAGCTTTCTATCTTAAATAGATTTAGAAATGTAACCCAAAAACTGTTTAAAAACGGACGTTTTTCGCTTTTTTTATTATTACTTCAAACATTTATATAAAAAAACTGTATGCCCGAAACATCAAAAATTTCGTATTTTTCTTTACATTGATGCATTCAGCAGACAACCGAAAAATTATTTAAATCCAAGACCTATAGGTTCAGGCCCTTGTTGATTTGATATGGAATGATCTGAGGGTCTGAGAGAAAATAATTTTTAATTAATTTAATTTCTCAACTAGCCAAACGAAAAAAAAAAATAATAAAATTAGCTACAATTTTTCTATATGTTTAACTCTAAGTGTTTAGTGTGTTAAATGTTCGGCCATTTAAATATAAAAATTTGGAAAAAAACAAAGGGAAAATAAGAAAAAAATCTCAGAAAATTGACTTACAAGAATCAAATGTACGTTTCAAATTTTTATCACTTTCATTTAATATGGGTAAGTTATTTTTCTTTCTTTCTATTTTTCGTTTCTTAGTAAACACATGGATGGATCTTAAATAATTTTACTCTTATCTTTTTGTTTAATAAATAAATAAATTAAAGAATAAAAAAATTAATTAATTAAGAAATTAAAGAATAAAGGAATTAATAATAATAAAAAAATAAAGGTCCTGAAATTTCGGTATAATGTTTACCGAAAATTAAATATCGAAGTAAATACTGGTTAATTAGTAGATTTTTCCAGGAACTACATAACATTGAAATTTCCACTTTAAATTATTTTTAATTTTTTTTTTGGGGGGGGGGATATCGTGATTTGATATTCAAATTTTTATATAACTTTAAATTATGTTATTTATTTCTATATTAATTTATTTTATTCTTTTTTTAATGGACTCCTATTGGAAATGATTTTAATGGTTCACAAATTTAATTGTGATTTTTTTAAGTATTAATTGTGATAGGTAAGTAATTGTTGTTATTTGTAACCTACAGACGTTCAAACAAAAACAAAAAAAGAAAAAAGAAGACCCAATGAAACTTTTGCGTTTAATGTATTTAATTTAGAAAATAAAATTGTTTTGCAAATAAATCGAGTTCCTTAGGAATTACAGTTATTTTTTTATTTTATTAATAATGGAGTGCTTGAGTACAAAGTTCTAAGAAAAAATCTGGTGCGATGCGCGCAACACACAACTTTCACTTACCAACTTACATTAGAAATTGACATGTTTTTTTTAATTGCCATTTCTATAAATAATATTAAAAAAATGACTTTATTTCGATTAAAAATGATTAATTTAATCAAAATCATTAAAGCCGTTTTTGAGATATTCCAAAAAAATGTAAAAATTGGAAAAAAGTTATGAAATAAAGAGCCCCCTGCATTTGACCAATTTTGATGAAATTTTGTCTGTCACATTGTGATATACATACACCAAATATCCAGTCTTATCAAAATCATTACAGCCGTTGTTGAGTAAATAAAAAAAAAACCTAAACATTAGATAAAATTCTTTAAGTAAAGTACCCCCTTCGTTTCACCAATTTTAATGAAATTTTTGCTGTCACATCGCGTGTATATCCATACACCAAATACCCAATTTCAGGTTCGTGCGGTTTATAGTTTTTGAGCTAGCTTGTTCACATACACACACACACACATACACACAGACCATTTCGCGGGACTTTGTTAATTGGACTCAGGGGACCCAAAAACGTGTATTTCCGTTGAAAACCGGAAGTCGAAATTTTACAGGATCGCAATACTTTCCTTACTATGTATTTCATATATAAGTAAGTGAAAGTAAAAAAAAGTATATCGAAATAATTATATTTAAGGGGGTATATATATATTTGTATACGAGATGTATTAAATAAAAATTTATTAAAATTTTGCTTTATATACCTTTTATTTAAAAAGGAGAGAAATTATTTGTTGGCGTTTAGGAAGAAGGGAAAAGAATAAAGACAAGCCATCTGCAACGGTCCCTTCAGCTTCAGAGCTATTAAATATTCAAGCCATCCTCATCTTCTGCCTTGTCTCACAACAGCCGATTTACCAGCCCTCCATTTTATTATTTATCCGACATCTTTATTTTGTCGGTTTATGGAAGGAAAACTCCTACTTCAAACATAAGTTTTATCGTGTTCAAATTGATTTATCATTTATAAAACGTGTTAAAAAATATCAAAATTATTTTTCGACATTCTCATTGTGTATATCAGTTTAAGGTAGCGTTTAGTCGGGATTGGTACCTCTCATAGATACTTATATCAATGATTCCGAAAAAGCTGGAATCTCTTCAAAATAGAGTAATAAAAAAAATTGCAAAAGGAACTTCACCCCAAAGAAAAGAATAAAGCAGTATAAATAGAGAATAAAATAAGGTCTAAATTGACCAAAAATTATAGATTTTATTAACTAAGCGAAAAAAATCAATTTTTTTTTTCGTAAAAGCTACTAGTCTTACCCCTCTTGGACAATTTAACTCCACCGAATGCTCCAATACGTTGGCAACAATAAAATCCATATTAAATTATAAACTGTAAATTTAAGTGTTAAATTTTATGATGTACTCACAACAAAGTTGATCCCCAATACCGAGGATAATTCAAAACTGAACTTTACAAAATAATGTGCAAACACCAGGACACCTTAAAATGCGTTTAGCAGTATAAGGGATATCATTGTGCAGTCCAATGAATAACTTAAGAACATAGAATGAAAAAAAAAGGAGTCTTTAAAAAAAAAAAATCATAGATTTATTCTTGATTTATCGGTCTGAACTTTTGAATGTCCAAAAAAATATTAAATATATTACAAAAAATCACATAATTTGAGTGTGATTCTCAACAGCTTTTCTTCACTATAGGGTTATAAATAATCAGCATATTCAGTTAACCATTTTTTTAACAATAAAAAAATTAGATAAATAAAAAACTGAAAATCCTGATTATTCATTATCCAATTGTATAAAATTACGTATATTATATTAGAGTGATAATAATAAAATCTCAATTTGTTACTTTATACTCAATTTACGACCCGCTCTTCCCATTTGATGTGAAGATGACAAGATTTGACCAAAAAAAAAAAAAAATTGATAAATCAGTTCAACTGCTCAATCAAAAAAATCCATATTAAATTATAAATGCATATTCCTTTTAAGGAATATGTATTTATAATTTATTTATTTGATATTTTAATGTATTCCTTAATTTTCCTTTTATACATATTTCTTTTTACATATAAAATTATAAATACATATTCCTTTTAAATTATAATTACATATTCCTTTTAAGCTAAAATTCTAATGCGTTATACTGGGTATTTTACGTATGTATATGACAGCAAAAATGTCATCGAAATTGATCAAACATATGAGGCACATTATTTCATAAATTTCTTTCTCATTTTTACCTCCTTTTTTTTCGATTTTCTCAAAAATAGTTTTAAGGATTTTGATTAAAACCGTCTTAAGCTTTATCATTATTAAAATGTTTTGAGGGGGCTTAAACGGGGAAGGGACGTATTTTGTTTTCCTATAAAGCACCTTCGTTTTTGTTTAAATGGAAAAATTATCTGTCTCTCATTACGCCTAAAAATAAGAAATGGCTAAATATGATATATGATAAAAATAAAGAAAACACAAAGAGGAGAAAAAAAGAAAAATATTCAGTCAACTCATAAAACACGTTGAGCCCAGGCATGCGCAGTACGCCTTTAATGACAGAACATTGTTCATACTTAAAGCCGCTCTGTTAAATTAATGAAAATTATTGATTCATGGTAACTATATGAAGTTTTCAACAACTACATACAGAATTATAAATCAGACGACTTGGAGTATTATGCTTGCATTGCCGAATTATCACAAGTTTTTATTTAATAATAAAATTTAGTGTGCATTAAGGGGAAAATGCAAATAAAAATAAGTAAATTAATGTGGAAAAATGTGTGACTTTGAGAAATGGCATTTAGCAAAACACGTCTATTTCTTAATCAAAGAAAGTTGGTAAGTGGATGTTGTGTGTTGTGTATTGTGTGTTGTGTATCGCATCAGAATTTTTTTCTAACAGTTGCAAACAAGAAGAGTTGATCGAGCGGAATGATCAACTCAATATGCCAAGCCGTCGACTGCACTCCTTCCTCTGCCCCCCTCCGCCAGTTATCTAACTCGCTGCAGACTGCACCCTAGGCCCCGGGTAAATTTTTATTCGCCCGGACGGAAAGAGAGGGAGAGAAATTAGAGCGGGGAAATATCGAGAGAAGATAGGGGAGGACGAGGCTGGCCGCTGGGAGATAGGGGGGCTTACCAGGGAATCAGTCAAACGTGAGGATAGCCCTGTCCTCGCTCTGATAAAACCTTCAATAATTCACCCCGTCAATCCGCCCCCCCCCCCAGCCCGTAGATAGCCCGCACATATATTAATTAATTAATTCAGAACCTATCTGTCGGTCTTAGGGCCCCTATCGGGTGGACCACAATGTTTATAATTGGGGTAATTGAGATGATAAGAAAGAGAATACAAAGCAATGAAAAGCTATTCAACATAGACCATTTTTTTTGGCAAATATTTATGACTTCTTTCTAGATATCCAAAAAATAAAATAAATAGTTGCAAATAAAGCCATGGAAGGTCATGGATATGGGTGCAGTCATTAACTAGTGCAACAAAAACAAATAAAAAAATCTGGTGCGTGCGCGCAACACACTACTTTCACTTACCAACTTACTTAGATTAGAAATTGACGTGTTTTGCTAAATATCATTTCCCAAAGTCACACATTTTTCTACATTCATATCTTATTTTTGTTAATCGTTAAAGCCGTTTTTGAGTAAATAAAAAAACCCCTGAAAATGATACAAAATTTAATAAGTAAAGTCCCCCCTTCGATTGATCAATTTTGATGAAATGTTGGCTATCACATATTTGGCATATACATACATCAAATACCCAGTTTGATCAAAATCGTTAAAGCCCATTTAGAGTAAATAAAAAAAAAACGTGAAAATGTTACAAAATTTATTAAGTAAAGTCCCCCGTCCGGTTAATCAATTTTGATGAAATTTTTACAGTCATATCTCGGGCATATTAATACATTAAATACTCAGTTTAATCAAAATCGTTAGAGCCGTTTTTGAGAAAATCGAAAAAAACCTAAAAAGTTATTAACTAAAGTACCCCCTCCCTTTAAGTAATTTTGATGAAATTTATGCTGTCACATCGCGGGCTACCTCCACTAAATACCCTATTTCAGGATCGCACGGTTTATAGTGTTTGAGCTAGTCTGTTCACACACAAACACACACACAGACACACACAGACACAGACACACACACACACACACACACACACACACACACACACACACACACACACACACACCATTTCGCGGGACTTGGTCATATCGACTCAGGGGACCCCAAAACGTGTATTTCCACTGAAAACCGGAAGTCGAAATTTTTCACGATCGCAATACTTCCACTTACTATATATTTCATATATAGGTAAGTGAAAGTAAAAATGTATATATTTATATTTAAAAAAAGAGGTGTAGTGGCTAGCGCAGCAGCTTACAATGTTAAAGTCGCATCCCGCCAATTAACCCTAGGATCCTTTAAAAGTGGTTAAACAAATCCTTTGCAAGGCCTTCTATTAGATGCAAATGGGGATCCCTGTGCGATGTGAGGTACTCCTCATCCTAATTCTACTTGGACGGGCAAAATTTAGGACTCTGACTGTAGCATCGTCCGGTTAGTAGCATAATGGAACGTTGAATAAAACAATGAAAACACTAAATGTATCCGATAAAAATATGGGAATTCGTTTTCTATCACATATGAAATAAGAGGAACAAATCCAGACACTAGTGGACGTGGTAAACATACAACCTCTGATATGAAACCTGATTCTTTTCACCTAGGTACATTAAGATTATTGTGAGTGGAAAACCTCGCAAATAACGATATAAGTGTAGGGTTTCGCAGAAATCATTGTGAAAACGCAATGTTTTCAATTTAATAAATTATTAATTTAAAATTAACCTTCTTATAGAGGATAAGTGTACCACTAAAAGGTCTTCTGACAGTAAAAAATAAAATAAAAATTTACATGCAAAAGTCGGATATGAATTCAAGAACAAGAAGAGTAAGAAGTAAGTGGAAGTAAGGAACTGTACTTTCATAGTTTGCAATCACAGGTTTGTATGAATGAAAAGGCGTTTAGTATATATATCGAGGAAGTTCTACCCTATATGGATAAACATTGATAGCATGATTTTATTATTTTTTTTTTTTTTTATAAAGTTTATCTTTTTAATATCTTATAGGCTAAATAACTACAAATAATAATTTTAAAATGCTAGTTGGCCAGATTTATATAAAATGTAATCCTTGGAAAAACTGACGAAAGGCAAGTAAATATCTCATTTCCAAGTGTCAAATCTCTTATTCAACATATCGCACGCCGAGGCCAAATCAAAATTTGGTTACGTCAATCTTTTTTTTGCATATTATGTTTGGATTCTTATTTTACCAAATATCAAAGAGCAAGAAAATATCAGTCAAATCCAATAGACACATTACCTAATGAAAATCGAAAAAAAAATCTAGGTATGGATATTATTAATCATGGTAATTCTTTATTGATTTGAGGCTAGACAGATATTAGTCAAGCTTCTTTGTGATCCTTTATTGTACCTCAACTTCTACAATTTTTTACTTTCACTTACCTATATATGAAATATATAGTAAGTGGAAGTATTGCGATCGTGAAAAATTTCGACTTCCGGTTTTCAACGGAAATACACGTTTTGGGACCCCCTGAGTCGAAATAACCAAGTCCCGCGAAATGGTCTGTGTGTGTGTGTGTGTGTGTGTGTGTGTGTGTGTGTGTGTGTGTGTGTGTGTGTGTGTGTGTGTGTGTGTGTGTGTGTGTGTGTGTGTGTGTGTGTGTATGTGTGTGTGTGTGTGTGTGTGTGTGTGTGTGTGTGTGTGTATGTGAACAGACTAGCTCAAAAACTATAAACCGTGGGAACCTGAAATTGGATATTTAGTGTATGTATATGCCCGCGATGTGACAGCAAAAATTTCATCATGATTGCTCAAAGGGAGGGGGTACTTTATTTAATAACTTTTTACGTTTTTTCGATTTTCTCAAAAACGGCTCTAACGATTTTGATTAAACTGAGTATTTGATCTATTAATATGCCTGAGATATGACTGTAAAAATTTCATCAAAATTGATTAACCGGAGGGGGGACTTTACCTAATACATTTTGTATCATTTTCACGTGTTTTTTTTTATTTACTCAAAAACGGTTTTAACGATTTTGATCAAACTGGGAATTTGATGCATGTATATGCCCGAGATACGACTGTAAAAATTTCATCAAAATTGATCAACTGGAGGGGGGACTTTACTTAAAGAATTTTATCTAATGTTTACGTTTTTTTTTTTTTTTCTCAAAAACGGCTATGATGATTTTGATGAAACTGGGTATTTGATGTATGTATATGCCCGCGATGCGACAGCCGAAATTTCATCAATATTGGTGAAACGGAGGGGGTACTTTATTTAATAAACTTTTTCTTATGTTCACGTGTTTTTTTTTATTTACTCAACAGCGGCTGTAATGATTTTTATCATACTGGATATTTGGTGTATGTTTATGCTCACAATGTGAGACAACATTTAATCAAAATTGGTCAAATGCAGGGGGCTCTTTATATCATAATTTTTTTTTCCAATTTTTACATTTTTTTGGAATATCTCTAAAACGGCTTTAATGATTTTGATTAAATTAATAATTTTTAATCAAAATCAAGTCATCTTTTTTATATTATTTATAAAAATGGCAATTAAAAAAACATGCCGATTTCTAATGTAAGTTAGTTGGTAAGTGAAAGTTGTGTGTTGCGCCCATCGCACCAGATTTTTGTTTAACGTTTCGGCACTCACGTCATTATCGAGATAAACATTTGTGACCACAAAGTATTTTTAATAAAATAGGCTGGATGCCCTTGTCTTAAAAATTAAAAACTTTTTTTACTAGTTAAAAACTATAGCCCTTTATACTCAAGCTTCAAAGTCAAATGGTTCAACAAACCCATACTTTGTGGTCACAGATGTTCATCTTGATAATGGCCTGAGTGCCGAAACGTTGAACAAAAAATTGTAGAAGTTGAGATAAAATAAAGGATCACAAAAAAAACTTGACTATTATTAATCATTTTTTTTGTCATTACTACAGAGCCACGTCTTTTGATACCACGCAATAATAAAAATATTGAATATAATGCTATAATGCCTGGAAAGACTATTTCCTTAATTTTGAACTTTTCAAGATAAGTTATATAATGTAAGGTATCTTTTCCCCCGACACTTCACAGATCCGAGAGGACGAGGATGATATCCAATAGGTTATCTAAACAGGATAGAAGCAATGTTTTAAAGAGAGGAGACAGGTGAAAAGGCTAGAAGAGGATGAACCAGGCCCCGGGGGATGATTGGACTCAAAGAGGATTGGACTTGTTAATAATTCGGCGCCCCCCCCCCTCACTAAGCTGTGGCACACATAACTTCCTCATTAAAATGTTGCTCCTAGTCCTGTTTACTTTCTCTTCGACCGGATATTAATCAAGTTTAGGCCACGGCCTGCTTCAGTTATATTTCCGTTATCACCCAACTTAAATATCCAATTTCTATCAAATGTTTCTTCTTCCTAGGGCAAATATTAGTTTGGAATTGGAGAGAGCCTGAAAACGAAATAGTTTTCCGTTTATCTTCTCAACAGCCACCGATTGGTTTCCTCTTTGTCATTTCGTTCCAAAAGTTCAAAGAAAATAAATTCAATTTAATCATATACAACAAATAGGTGCATGTAACGTCGTATCAACCATTAACCAACTATGTTTTCATAATTGAGTTAACAACACTTCCCTTAACACATTTATTTAATTATTTCATACTTCGGATGATCATCAGCAGGGATAGGATTTTTATGTAGTAAAAATTTCAAAATCTATACATAAATATGAACGAAAAAAAAAATTAAATGAAAATATGGACTGAAATTTAAAATAATAAAAAAGTTCAATATTCACATAAAAAAAATTTTTTTTTTTCTCTTCATACATTGATTCGCACCTGTCAGTGATCGGCGACAATCAGCGAATTCGTGGTCCGCAGCAACGCATTAAAACGTATGGCATTAAGACATGAGGAAAGGAAGGTGCTCAGCAGCACCTCTTTCCGGGCTTGATACTAATTCAGGTGAGGAGGTCTCTCATCCAGCTTCTTTTAGCCGCCTTCCAACAGGCATGTCAGCCGTGGCCATGCGGTTAATCAATCTGTTGTTGTGTCCTTCCAATTCAACAAAAAAGCGTGAGTAAAGCGTTCGTATGTGTTGTTAGATAGTCGGTTGTTGTAAGTCTGTATGTAGAGTTTGGTTACTTACGTATCTGGGAGCGTCCGTAATTAGTCTCAAAATTTTTGATTGGAAAGTTTGCAATTTTTGTAAGTGCGTCTTTTTAGCTGAGCCGAAAATTTGTGAGGCGTATGTCAAATGGGTTTAAGTAAGTAGGTGTATGTATTCAGTTTTTGTCTGATTTTCAATTTAGAAGATTTAGAAAAAGGTGAGTAAAGTATTTTTAAACGTATGTTCAGTGTCTTTTTCTTCATTTTGACATGTGGGCCCCAAGTCATCCTTCTGTCGAACAGAAGTCCAAGGTAACGTACAGTGTCTGTCTGTGGAATTTGGTCGTCGCCGATGAAAACTGGGGGGCAAGTATCTCGTCTGAGTGTGAAAGTTATGTGTTGTGATTTATCGTGATTTAATTTCATTTTCCAGAGTGAGTACCATTTTTGTAATTGAAGTAAGTGGTTCTGTATATTCAATGAGGCAAGTCTAGGGTTATGATGTCTTGATAAAATTGCTGTATCGTCAGCTTAAGTTGCAGTCAAAATTTTAGCGTTGGTAGGTATATCGTGAGTATATATGATGTAAAGTAACGGAGCCAGTATTGATCCCTGCGGAACTCCTGCTAAGATTGGTCGGATTGAAGAAATCTCTGACCCTTGCCGGATAGGATTGGAGTATAAGATAGTATGTGTGGGTTAGTATGGTTTTAAGTTTGAAGAGAAGCCCCTGGTGCCAGACTTATCAAATGCTTGGGCGACGTCCTGAAATACACCAGTTGCGTATTGTTTTTGCTCTAGTGCTCCAGCAATGTAGTCAGTAACTCTGTGTAATTGTTGTATTGTAGAATGGGAAGAACGAAAACCGAATTGATGGTCTGGTATTATATTGTTTTCTGTCAGTATGTCAACTAATCTTTTGTATAGTAATTTTTCGAACAGTTTAGAACAAATGGGAAGAAGACTGATTGGTCGGTATGATGATGAAGTGTATAAGTCTTTTTCTTTTTTGTGATTCATTTTGATGAGAGAATATTTCCATTGAATGGGGAATTTAGTAGTCCTGAGTATACAGTTGTATATTGTAGTAAGGAACACTAGAGCTTTCCTAGGCATTTGTAGTCATGACTGGCGTATAGGCTTAGGGGGCATTTTTGAGGTAAAAGCCCCCGGTTATGACTTAATAACAGCCGAGGCGCACATAAAAAATAAATATAAGTACTCGTACATTTAAAATAGTTAATTATGATAAAATAAAAAAAGTATAGAACAATATCTTTGGAAATGTAAGAAAGCATATTAAATTTCCTCACTTTCACCATCAAAAGCGTTTCAATTAAGATGCATTCTAAGATTTTTTTTTCGGAAAATCTACGATTCTGTCCTAGTAAAGTTTTTTATTTGCTGAACGGTGTTTCCATGTCGACTGATGCATCAGTCGACTCATTTTCTACTTGTTTCGTCGTTTTCAAATGCTGTAAAACCAAAAATCGTTGATCTGTTGCAACGTTTTTCTGCAGCACAAAAAATACACGACACCTTCACTGTCGCACTTAAATCTTTTTTCTGCAAACTCCGTGACGCAAATTGCAAACTTAGTGGCTAAGCTTTTTCTGTTTTCTTTCCTTTTTGGCATTTCCCACAGTAGGTATAAGCATTCTCAAGAATGAGGCATATATATGAAAGAAAAGAGGGGACCAAATTCCTGAGAACAGTCCAACTAGTGGCATTGATAATTGTATATTTTTGATGAATAAATATTTGTTAACCCCCAGAAGTGTTACATAATTCATTGAATTAATATTAATGATACAAATATTAATTATAATGTTATTGATCTTTTTATTTTTTTTTTTGATCCTCCCCTTCCCTACCTTTTAGGCTATACGGGCTATTTCCTGGACAAGGGAGAGGGTGGGTGATTAATGCAAAGTTTTATTGAATGTCCCCTGGCTCCAGGTTTTAAACTGGTTATCTTGGGTGTAACGTATATTTTATCCTTTCGGATGAAAGTATGTCATAATTAAGTATCATAAGTACAGACATTTAAGAAATAAGATGAAAATGGCTAAATCACTATACGAAATATTAACGTATAAAGAAGCAGCGTATTATCATACTCATATTCCTAAAATAAATATACTTTTATAATCATAATAGAATAGAGGTAAAGAAGATAACGCCAATGACCCTCTCGGGTCGAGGTGAAAATAATGGGAAAAAATGGAATTATGTATTTTAAATTTAGTAAATTTCGCCTCAATTTAATTTTATTTATTTATGTAAGCCCTACCCTGCCTCTTGCAGGGTTGAGTTTTTTTGCAGCAGTTAAGCATGTCTGGCATAGCATACCATTACTCCTTTAGAAATATTACAATTTTTATTTTCTACTTTTGTTCTGCAGGCTGCAAGTTTCCTCCTTCGTCATGTGGCCTTCCAGGAACGGCTGGTCTTCGTCGTCCAGGATTGCAGTTGGCAAGCCAAAGGGAAATCTTTGAACTGCTGATAGTTATGTTCGGTTACATGATGAGAAAAATCAGATTCTGTGAGAGCTAGCAAGAGTACGGTTTCCCGAAGCAATTTAGCACTTAGTGCCTCGAAGGCAGTTGAGTCAACAAGGGTGCGTTCAACTGTCTCAACAATTATATTTAATAATATATTAAAACATAATTGTATGTTTAATAAATATTAAATTATATTTGTTCAATAACTTGATTATTCATAATCAGTCGCAGCTTATATGATAGCCTCCACAATACTATAAATGAAGTTCCCTTACATAAATTTGACTATAATCATGTTTTGAGTAAATGAATTTTTGTGAATAATTTTTTTTTTTTTTATTAGGAAAAATAAAATATTTCTGGGAGACACTTTTCTTAACATAATGTTAGGATAAAAGGTCTGCAATCTGGAATTGTTTTGTTTAAACATAAATTGTTAGTATATCGCACTGTATTATCTCATGTGAAGTTTCAACTGGATTCTCAATTTTACTAGGTACCTACACACAGCGATTGGGGAAAGTATTCTTTGATCTCAATAGTCTATCATTGGAGCAGTTAGTACCACTGGTACTCCATAAAAGAATATAGCGAATTACGCCTCACGCGAACGGAACTATTAATATTATGGGGTCTATATTTTGGCAATTTAAGTTTTGTCATCCTAATATATAACTCATAATTGATACATTGACATCTATTTGCCGACATGTGATATATATTTAAGTATTCGTTTCTTTAACTAATATTTTATGTAAGTTAATTATTTTTTTTTTTATTTCTTTTAAGTATGTATTGTTTGTTAAGCTTATTAAAAAAAAAAAGAAAGAAATAAAACAGGGAAAAAATTAATTCCACGAGAACACCGAGGTCGAAACTTTCCCCACTGACAGAGCTTGTGATGTGTGTGATAGAGATTTCTAGAGCAAAAGATTCATGGGACCAGAACAAACAGCTTGACCCTGGGGTCCCTTCCAAACAAGAAACATATTCACCACAAACACGCTTTAAAGTCCTTTCCATTAAATATTTCCAGATGGAAAAGTTGTTTTATTTTTCTTTTTAATATCTAGAGTTAAAAAAAAAAAAAAAAAAAAAAACTCTTATTAGGCAAAATGCTATTTTAGACATTTAATAACCATTGATATATAATTTCTTTTATATATTTATTATTTTTTTCAAAATTTGATTTAAGAATCACTAAAAACTTCATATTACTAATTAATATATTTTTTTACTAGTTAATTACTTAGAAGATTAATGAAAGATCAACGATATGAAATGCTGATTCAGAACTGAAGGATGAAATACTGCGGGTGGATATATTGGCGGATATTCCGGTGATTGAAAGTGGGACACATGTTTCATTTTCCAGCAATAAATCTTTACAAAGGATAGTGCAGCTATTTTTTATTTTTATATCTCCTGTCACGTTGGCCATTTTAAAAACTCTAACGTCGCATAGCACACTAACATCTTAACATATTAAAATGGGTGTTTTTTTTTATTAGGAAAAATAAAATATTTCTGGGAGACACTTTTTTTAATATGAGGTTAGGTTAAATAGTCGGCAATCTGGAATTGTTTTGTTTATACCTAAATTGTTTGCATATCGCACGTCCGCAGAAGATTGTTACAACGCAAAAAACTGTTTATTTGGATAATCTCTTGCGAAGTTTCAACTACATTCTCAATTTTACTATGCACCTACACACAGTGATTAGGGAAATTATTCTTTGATCTCAATAGTCTATCATTGGAGCAGTTAGTACCACTGGTACTCCATAAAAGAATATAGCGAATTACGCCTTACGCGAACAGAACTATTCTAGCTAGAACTAAACTAGCCTCTATATTTAGGTTTTGTCATCCTAATATATAACTCATAATTGATATATTGACATCTATTTGCCGACATGTGATATATATTTAAGTATTCGTTTCTTTAACTAATATTTTATGTAAGTTAATTTTTTTTTTTTATTTCTTTTAAGTATGTATTGTTTGTTAAGCTTATTAAAAAAAAAAAAGAAAGAAATAAAACAGGGAAAAAATTAATTCCACGAGAACCCCGAGGTCGAAACTTTCCCCACTGACAGAGCTTGTGATGTGTGTGATAGAGATTTCTAGAGCAAAAGATTCATGGGACCAGAACAAACAGCTTGACCCTGGGGTCCCTTCCAAACAAGAAACATCTTCACCACAAACACGCTTTAAAGTCCTTTCCATTAAATATTTCCAGATGGAAAAGTTGTTTGATTTATCTTTTTAATATCTAGAGTTAAAAAAAAAAAAAAAAAAAAAAAAAAAAAAAAAAAAAAAAAAAAAAAAAAAAAAAAAAAAAAACTCTTATTTGGCAAAATGCTATTTTAGACATTTAATAACCATTGATATATAATTTCTTTTATATATTTATTATTTTTTTCAAAATTTGATTTAAGAATCACTAAAAACTTCATATTACTAATTAATATATTTTTTTACTAGTTAATTACTTAGAAGATTAATGAAAGATCAACGATATGAAATGCTGATTCAGAACTGAAGGATGAAATACTGCGGGTGGATATATTGGCGGATATTCCGGTGATTGAAAGTGGGACACATGTTTCATTTTCCAGCAATAAATCTTTACAAAGGATAGTGCAGCTATTTTTTATTTTTATATCTCCTGTCACGTTGGCCATTTTAAAAACTCTAACGTCGCATAGCACACTAACATCTTAACATATTAAAATGGGTGTTTTTTTTTATTAGGAAAAATAAAATATTTCTGGGAGACACTTTTTTTAATATGAGGTTAGGTTAAATAGTCGGCAATCTGGAATTGTTTTGTTTATACCTAAATTGTTTGCATATCGCACGTCCGCAGAAGATTGTTACAACGCAAAAAACTGTTTATTTGGATAATCTCTTGCGAAGTTTCAACTACATTCTCAATTTTACTATGCACCTACACACAGTGATTAGGGAAATTATTCTTTGATCTCAATAGTCTATCATTGGAGCAGTTAGTACCACTGGTACTCCATAAAAGAATATAGCGAATTACGCCTTACGCGAACAGAACTATTCTAGCTAGAACTAAACTAGCCTCTATATTTAGGTTTTGTCATCCTAATATATAACTCATAATTGATATATTGACATCTATTTGCCGACATGTGATATATATTTAAGTATTCGTTTCTTTAACTAATATTTTATGTAAGTTAATTTTTTTTTTTTATTTCTTTTAAGTATGTATTGTTTGTTAAGCTTATTAAAAAAAAAAAAGAAAGAAATAAAACAGGGAAAAAATTAATTCCACGAGAACCCCGAGGTCGAAACTTTCCCCACTGACAGAGCTTGTGATGTGTGTGATAGAGATTTCTAGAGCAAAAGATTCATGGGACCAGAACAAACAGCTTGACCCTGGGGTCCCTTCCAAACAAGAAACATCTTCACCACAAACACGCTTTAAAGTCCTTTCCATTAAATATTTCCAGATGGAAAAGTTGTTTGATTTATCTTTTTAATATCTAGAGTTAAAAAAAAAAAAAAAAAAAAAAAAAAAAAAAAAAAAAAAAAAAAAAAAAAAAAAAAACTCTTATTTGGCAAAATGCTATTTTAGACATTTAATAACCATTGATATATAATTTCTTTTATATATTTATTATTTTTTTCAAAATTTGATTTAAGAATCACTAAAAACTTCATATTACTAATTAATATATTTTTTTACTAGTTAATTACTTAGAAGATTAATGAAAGATCAACGATATGAAATGCTGATTCAGAACTGAAGGATGAAATACTGCGGGTGGATATATTGGCGGATATTCCGGTGATTGAAAGTGGGACACATGTTTCATTTTCCAGCAATAAATCTTTACAAAGGATAGTGCAGCTATTTTTTATTTTTATATCTCCTGTCACGTTGGCCATTTTAAAAACTCTAACGTCGCATAGCACACTAACATCTTAACATATTAAAATGGGTGTTTTTTTTTATTAGGAAAAATAAAATATTTCTGGGAGACACTTTTTTTTAATATGAGGTTAGGTTAAATAGTCGGCAATCTGGAATTGTTTTGTTTATACCTAAATTGTTTGCATATCGCACGTCCGCAGAAGATTGTTACAACGCAAAAAACTGTTTATTTGGATAATCTCTTGCGAAGTTTCAACTACATTCTCAATTTTACTATGCACCTACACACAGTGATTAGGGAAATTATTCTTTGATCTCAATAGTCTATCATTGGAGCAGTTAGTACCATATGGTACTCCATAAAAGAATATAGCGAATTACGCCTTACGCGAACAGAACTATTCTAGCTAGAACTAAACTAGCCTCTATATTTAGGTTTTGTCATCCTAATATATAACTCATAATTGATATATTGACATCTATTTGCCGACATGTGATATATATTTAAGTATTCGTTTCTTTAACTAATATTTTATGTAAGTTAATTTTTTTTTTTATTTCTTTTAAGTATGTATTGTTTGTTAAGCTTATTAAAAAAAAAAAGAAAGAAATAAAACAGGGAAAAAATTAATTCCACGAGAACCCCGAGGTCGAAACTTTCCCCACTGACAGAGCTTGTGATGTGTGTGATAGAGATTTCTAGAGCAAAAGATTCATGGGACCAGAACAAACAGCTTGACCCTGGGGTCCCTTCCAAACAAGAAACATCTTCACCACAAACACGCTTTAAAGTCCTTTCCATTAAATATTTCCAGATGGAAAAGTTGTTTGATTTATCTTTTTAATATCTAGAGTTAAAAAAAACTCTTATTTGGCAAAATGCTATTTTAGACATTTAATAACCATTGATATATAATTTCTTTTATATATTTATTATTTTTTTCAAAATTTGATTTAAGAATCACTAAAAACTTCATATTACTAATTAATATATTTTTTTACTAGTTAATTACTTAGAAGATTAATGAAAGATCAACGATATGAAATGCTGATTCAGAACTGAAGGATGAAAT
Organism: Aelia acuminata; assembly: GCA_911387785.2. NCBI lineage: Eukaryota > Metazoa > Arthropoda > Insecta > Hemiptera > Pentatomidae > Aelia > Aelia acuminata. The sequence goes on from OU426982.1 coordinate 35,466,238, forward strand.
ACTGCGGGTGGATATATTGGCGGATATTCCGGTGATTGAAAATGGGACACATGTTTCATTTGCCAGCAATAAATCTTTACAAAGGATAGTGCAGCTATTTTTTTATTTTTATATCTCCTGTCATGTTGGCCATTTTAAAAACTCTAACGTCGCATAGCACACTAACATCTTAACATATTAAAATGGGTGTGTATATATTTACATACCTAAACACACATTTTATGATGTTTGTGAACTATGTGACATCAGAGTTTAAATTTTACCTAATAAAAAAAAAAACGGAAGTCAAAATTTTTCACGATCGCAATACTTTCCCTCACCATATATTTCATATAGGTAAGTGAAAGTAAAAGATATCAATTAGTAATTTTGCTGAAGTTTTTTGTGATTTTTAAAATGTCTCTGAAATCAAATTTTCAAAAAAAGGAATAATAAATATTTAAAAGGAATAAAGAAATGTATTGTTAATATTGTAATGTTAAAAAAAAAAAAAAAAAAAGTTTAAAAGTCCTAGACCTTTAGTTGGAACAAACTGTCGTAGCACGTGTTTGTGACTACGATGTTCTAGTACCATCTACGCTGTTCCACGAGGTTCTAGACTGTTCTCCTTAGGACTATATATAAGGAGCGACAGGTAGGCCTAGCGCAGATTGAGACACAGGTGACGCAGGTGACGCAGAGCAGAGCAGTTTTTGTAATACGTGTGGAAGATAGGAAACTGCGCTGTCATCCTCTGCGTCCTAATGTGCGCGTTACCAATCCATCCTTTGCGTTCTCATAATTTGAGTGGCAATGAATATTTTTATTTTCGTTAAAGAAAAATTGTTAAACCACTTAAGGGTTACAATATTATGTATTGAAATGATTTTTTTTTTTTTAATGCTTAAAACTCTATTCATTAGTGAAGGTTTTGGAATGAAAATATACTCTATTTTTGATCGCATTGGTTGCACTTTGATGTTGAATCCGATTTTAGAAAAATCAAGAACAATATTAAGCTAACTTGACAACACGGTACTTATTCTTGGTATCACGAACATCTGACTACTTTGAACTTATATTTTCAGATTTTAACAACAATAATTTGAGATGAAGTTTTAAACAGATTTTTTACATTCCGGTCGTTAAATTTAAAAAAAAAAAAAGATGAACAAATACTAAAGTATAACTAGCACTCATTTATTTAAAAATGATCATTTCTTTAATTACACTGACTATCTAAATCTAAAAGTTATGACGTAACAGAAAATCTTTAAAATGGATGTTAATTACTACCTTTAAATGGAGAAAACAATTAACGATGGTAATGAACTAAGTTAAAAAAAATATTTGTGTTATTTATACAAATCATTTTGTTTCTTAACAGTCCCACTCATCTCATTTATCTAGTCGGACTTGCATTTTTATCTCGATACTACTGTATTCCACTTTTGATTTGATTCTTTGACATATATACTCCGATAATAATTTTTTGCAAAAAATCAGTTTCATTCTTAGACAAACCTTCCCATATTCTCCAAACATTATTCGATAAACCTCCACATGAAAAAATGATCAAAAAACAAAGTTACTTTAAATAACCCGAAACATTTATAGAAAATCAAATTTGAAGAAGACATGAAACAGATATTTAATGTTTTCATAACAGCAACTTTTTATAATTTTCTATTGCATGAATTAATGGTTAAATAGAGATTGTTAGAAATTTAGCATTATTTTTTTAGCATATACATTTTTTTCAGTTTTAACAACATTAAGTTTTTCAATATCGTAATCATATTACTTATACATTATCACTAACATTTGCAAAAAATTTCGACATTTGAAGGATAAGATTATATATTTTTGAATAAAAAAATAATAAACACAAAAAAACAAAAACAAATTAAAGCAAATTTTTATCTGCTATAAAATTTACGCAGTGTCTGCCATTTATCCAAACTATGGAAATTAGTTAATTTTAATAGACCATTTATCTAAGGAAGTTGTGATTTTTTTTGGTTTTATCGAGACAGCAAAATGAGTTTGCAGATGTTCCATGTAGTGCAATATTTTTTTGTCAGTGTTAATATTTATTTTTCAACTCGAATTTGTTTTATTTAATTTTTTAAATAGGAAAATGATATCAAAGTTAACACCTATATCACGTAATTTGAGGTTTTTTTTTAATTGTGTGTACTGGTTTAAGGGATTACCTCAATTTAAAATGGGGAGGAAATTAAGAATATCCCAAAGGTCTAGTGTTTGCTTTTTGTTTTGCCAATTACAATTTAATAATAATAATAATCATAATAAATTCTTTATTCATTTGTTCTGTGGCGTATCCCTTAAGAACAAAATTAAATTAAATACAGAGAGGGTTTCAGAGCCTTGAAGTTTAAGTAACAAATTGAATTGATAAAAATAATTAGAAAACCTCTAGTTTAAATAAAGAAAAATAAAAAGAATACACATTAAATGTTCAATCGAGTGAAAAGAAGCTAGTTTCTGAATCTTATAATATACACATATGTACACACTTATATACAGGTTGGTTAAATAATATTTATATTTTCTAAAAAAAAAAAAACAAAAAAAAAACAAAGAAAACATTATATTAAAAAAAGAAAAAATAATGAGATAAGAGCTTTTATAATAGGAATTGTCAATTTACTTTTTAAGGAGACTGGATGGCTATGAGGTGATGATATAGGCGGGATTTAAAGGTGGAGAGGGTATTAGAATTACGGATGAAAGGAGGAATAGAGTTCCATAGGGATGAGGACCTAATAATGAAAGATCTATCAAAAGCTGACGTTCGGTGGGCCGGTGTATATAGATCTGAAGACCTAGAGCGGGTATTGCGGGAATGGACGGAGGATTTGAACTGAAGAAGTTCAGAGATATATGAGGGACGACGGGAACGAATAACTTGGAAAAGGAAGGAGGCTAGGAAATACTTATGGCGGTATTTCCGTAATTAATAATTATAATTTAAACGAAATCTCCAAACCAGCAAGAAATGAAGTAATCCATCAATCTTTCAAAAATAAAGAATTAAGTAAATCATTTCGACAGAAAAAAGGTTAATCAACTGGAGACCTTAGACTGATGAATAAGGCCTAATTGGGTTAACTCACAAGATGGGCATTTATACACCAGCTATGGGGCGTTTTTCGGGCAAAACACAAAAAATAAATTACAGAATCGGGTCAAAATAAACCATACTGCAGCCTTTTATTTATTTTATTTTAAAATAATGAAACAAAACCATGTTTTTAAATTGTCTTTTCTTAGCAAATATGTGGGTTAGGTGTATTAAGTTCGACAGCTTGGCTAGTGGAAACATAATTAGGTTGTATACATTGATGCCAATATAAAGGTGGTGTGAAAATTTAGGGCTTATTAGCGGAGGAGCCTATAGGATATTGATACCTGCTGACTTGCATGCGTCTGAGAAGTAGCCCGAGATAATTATGGGAGGATTAAATAAAATTTCATTTAGCGCGCTTGTGTTTCTTTATGACAGTATCTAGAATATTTAATGATGCCTTGAGTTCGGTAGGCTTTTCAGTATTAAAATATATCATCTATTGTTGTTTCAGGCTTCCATGATCTGTGTCCATTGTATGCATTTCTTCTTCAGGCTTTGGCCATGTAACATGTTTTTCAACTGCAAAGCTTTCACCCATCTTGCTGTGGGCTTCTTTAGGGCCATTACTAGAAATTGTATTTTTGTATTGTATTATTGTAGTCTTGTATTAGCCCTGAAGAAACACACAGTAAGATGGGTGAAAGCTTGGCAGTTGAAAAACATGTTAAATGGTCAAACCCTGAAAAAGAAATGCATACAATATATTATTTATTGTTTACAGCATTGTTACAATTAAATAAGCAATAGATGATCAATGAATATTACAAACCAATTGACGTAAAATTATTACACAAATATTTAAAAAAATAATGAAAACTGGAATTAGTAACAATCTTATAAAAAAACAATGTCTGAAATGTAACTGTGCTTCGCTGTTTCTAATAAGAAAAGACACCTAGAAAGGCCTTGAACATTTTAAGTATGTGATCACATACTCATATATGACTTTAACCGTTCCAGGCAATTGTAGAACTCGTTCGCGGCAACACAAAAAAAAAAAATCTGTTTTTGTTTCACGTCACAATAGCATCAGCTATTCTTAAAACGAAAATTCCCTAGACTTTGATCCTGAAAATAACTACGAATCCAGACAGTGACTACCTGGACGATCCTAGGAAATATCGTTGTTTACAACAAGTTTTCGAGGGCTCTTACAACTCTTGGTTATTTTAGCCAACTGCAGCGAGATTCCTTAATTATGCCTTATCTAATTATTATTAAAGTAATAAATTAGCGGCAACAGACAGCGGGGAAGGGGGGAAAGGGCTATTAATTGTCAGATCGTTTGTAAATTGGAGTTTTATAAGGCTGAGGAGGGGGGGTTCGGGTGGGCTGAGCACCTGCGCCCCCTCCCAATAAAATCTATACCAGGCAGGGGTACTTGTCTTGTAGCTACCTCCGGCATTTATCTACCCCTCCGGAATCCAGTCTATTGTGTTCTCGTCCCCCAAGCGCTCTTCTCCTCCAGTTATCTGTCTCCATATGACACTATTACCTTCCAGGGAAATATGACAACTCCTTCCTTCAGAATGTGGATGTAATCAGAAAAAAAGCGAGCCGGATCGCTCTGAACACATGCCAATATTTGGGCATGGTGGTGGATACCTCCTATAATATTATTTAGACATATTACTTATCATCCAAGATAAGTGGGATTGATGCAGATGAAATAAATACGTTCATATCCTTTTTGAATGATAGCTATATTATATCCTATATCCTCCCACCTTAGAATGATCCGGGCATAAGAATTTCGTTCCCCATAAAACTTGACAATCTTTAAAGATTATTTAACATCTTCAGGAGTAAAGAACATTTGGGATAAAGAAGCATTTCTAAATAAACCAAACACTCAATAAAGAAATTTCTCTAGCCTGTTGGGTAATCCGAAAATCACCCACATACTATGAACATTGATAACGCCCTACAAAGCACATTCAACCCTCACCATATGTTCATAGAAGCTCTGTCAATGGAGCCGAAGAATATCTTATTTTCTAAACTCAAATTGTATGTAAGTGGTAAACATGCAATACATTAAATATTCCAAAATATAAAATATAACGAGTCCTATATTTTGCCTTTCCAAGTATAACTAGGATAGGGATCTTTAACGAGTACCTGACAAAGTACAGGCTCGGGACCTCCAATTTACGTCCTATCCGAAGGACGGCATAGCCAAGGATTTTTTACTCCCGTTAAAAAATCCTAGGGCCACCGTGGGACGCAAACCTGCGACCTTTAGTAATGTAGGTTGCCATGCTAACCACTATACCACAGGTGGTCCCTATTATTTTGTTAATAATTTTGTGAACATTTTAAATAAGTTATTTATTCCTTAATAAATTGCTGCATTGCATTGCTGCTGTAACTTATTTATAATTCGTTAGATCTAATCTTATATATAATGAGTAATATCACTTGGAATGAGTAAATAACAAATAAATGCACTGATCGACTCTATAAAAAATACAAAATGTCTCTTACAATGTTAGAAAAATATTTCTATATCATTGAGAATTTAGTATTTAGGAAAATTTATAAATATACAGTTTTTACCAAAACCAAATCTATTATAAAATATTTTCAGTTAAACTACGAAACTAAGTAACTCCAGTTTATTCACGGAAAATTTTATTTTATTTCCCCTTTTCTCCTGTATTTATCTAAACATTTAAACTAACCATGAGCTGAATATTTTATTTTTACCAGAACTTTTTTGACTAATATAGATAAAACAAAAGCAGAAATTTAGTTCGAAGCATATTAAAGGGAGATTTATCAAGTTTCTGTAAAATTTTGTATTTCTTCGTTACGAGCTGTAGTATTTCAACCGATATCATATTAATTCTCCATATCATTAATACAGATATAGTGAATTACAGGATGTCTATATTGAACAATCTATATAGAGGGGTGCTCAAATAATATCCGATATCGTCTATTGTTTATAATTTAATAGCATTATCAACAACTGCTAATATTGCATAATAGGGGTGGGACGAGGAGAGGGGGTTTGTTTGCTTGTATAATCTCATCTCCAAAAACGAAATAGTTTTAGAGTGCTTAAAGCATGGTGGTTTTAAGTATAGTGAATAATTTTACCTCTTGTTTTTTTTTAAAAATGTTAAAAAATAAAATTATATATGTAGAATTAAAAATGTAGCTTAATTCTATTTTTAAATTAAATAAGTAGATTTTGTTTGAATTTCTATATTTAATGCCTTCGTTTAATATTTAGCTATATATATTACTATAAAAATTATAAGTAAGAATCAAAGCTGGTTCTTACCTCATAAAATATTAATAAATGATATAAAATGGAATGAGTACATGTTATGACAAGAAACCGATTTTTTTTTTTTTTTTAATTCCAGTACAGTAATGAGTATTAATGTCAATAGCAACGACAGTGAGTACGTGTCTCCTGTATATCATTTTAAATGAGTAATATTTATTTTTTTAAATATGATTGTACCATATATACAAATATATTATACAAATAAGTACTGCGTTTAATTTGGGTAATACATACCGGCATCACACACATCCATACAGATTCAAATAAATCTAAATAATTGTATAAATAAAATGTATCTAGAACTCAAAATTAATTGCATAAATGAATGAATTAAACCTTTATTATAAAGTGTAAAAAAAAAAAAAAAATAATGATTTACAAAGAATAATATACACGTATCTACAAAGTGCATTAATATTTTAACTAAAATAACAATAAGAGATAATAAAGTTTTTGTAATTGAAAAATAAATACCTAATAACTAATTTAACAATAAAATTTTTACTCTTTATAAGCCTTCCCTGAGTGACCATCTCAATTGTAAGCGTATAGGTACTGTTTGATGGCATAGTATTAAAAAATCTTTTTACTAACATGTTAAATATATTAAAATATTTTTCAATAGTTAATAGTATATATAATATGTTTACTTTTATTTATACCTGTGTGTATTTGTTTTGTATCATAATATTTACTATTACCATTGTTTATTTTAATATTTTTATATAAAAGGCAGACCTTTATTTACAATTTTTAGACAAAAAGTTTTGTTAACATCCATAATTTTAATGGGAAAACCATGATGAATTGTATAAAATAAAATAAAAAGTGACTCGAATTCAAGAAAGTTGCATTAATTTATTTTTTTCAAAATCTTTTGTTTTTATTTATGAAAGAAAAAAAATTATCTTAATTATATCCAATATATAATTGGTTCCTTAACCTTCTGGGATATTTTTATTATTATAGGTTTAGATGCTATAACTGCATTGGAGCAATCACCAGGACAATAATAAATATCATTTATTGCTCCATCTATGGTACAACGTTTCGGCTTTGTCGCCATTTTCATGTCTCAATCTGAAGAATGATTTAATTTATCCAGCTTTTTAAACAATGCCTTCATCTACCAAAATTAAAGTCCTTTTTAATTAAACCATTAACTGGTGTCGTCATATATGATTAATTAAAGTTGTTTAATGAATTAAGTTCCTGAAATCATTGGGAAAACCATAAGTAATTATATACAAAAAAAAAAAATAACGAATTGACTCAAATTTAGGAACGTTGCATTAATTTTTTTTTACTATATGTTAATTTTTTAATAATTAAAGAAAAAACATTAAGCATTTAAATGTATAGAATATTTTATTTTTTCACTTGGTTTATAAGACAATAAGATATTTACTAACATCAATTAGTTCACTTTTTTTTTTATTATAATATTAAAGAACAAAAATTCAATTAGAAACGGCTTATGGCCGATGGGAGGATAACATAATAAGAAAGATAAGTGACAGTTCGTTTGCCGACTCCTAATACGGGCGATAATTTAATTAACGTTGATTGTGTAATTTTAAAGACGAGCCTCCGGACGGTGGGAGATAGCAAGAAGGGGGGGCGCAATTAGAGTGAGGTGGGGGTGGTAAATCGGTGAGGGGGGGGGGACTTAGCCCCCCCTAACCCCCACCCCTAGGGGGCCCTGGCTAGGGAAATAATTTCCAAATTACCCTAATCCCAAGGGTTGCTCGCACCACGCACCGCAAATCCCACCACGACCCACGTTTTCTACCCAAACACGGGATTATTCCTGTATCTCCGCTCCACCTGGCCCCATTATATCCCCGCTTCCTCTAGTCTTTATTTGTTTTTAATTTAATCTAGCCGAAAATAACTTGATTATATTTCAGCTTAGTATAGGTATTGGGTGTTGAGAACGGAATTAGAATTAAGCAGTTGCATATTCATTTCTAGTCCTATAAACAGACAATACTGCTCTGGAAATTTTACTTTAAATCAATCATTATCGTCAATAAGTGTAGAAATAAAGACTTCAGTTTTGTCATCGTATGAAAATAATGAATTCGTCACTGGGATTTTCTCCTGAAAATTTTGTATTAAAGTTGAATAATGAATATAATCCGACTAAAAACCTTATATAATTGGATCTAAGGTTTATTGAAAATGAATTCCTTATTATGTTCAACAAAAAATGTTTATTTTATTTTTTTAATTCATTTAAAGCACTTAATATATTACTATAAATGCATGTTTTTTTTTACTTTCACTTACCTATATATGAAATATATAGGAAGTGGAAGCATTGCGATCGTGAAAAATTTCGACTTCCGGTTTTCAACGGAAATACACGTTTTGGGGTCCCCTGAGTCCAAATGACCAAGTCCCGCGAAATGGTCTGTGTGTGTGTGTGTGTGTGTGTGTGAACAGACTAGCTCAGAAACTATAAGCCGTGCGAATCTGAAATTGGGTATTTGGTGTATGTATATGCCCGTGATGTGACAGCAAAAATTTCATCAAAATTGCTCAAAGGGAGGGGGTACTTTATATAATAACTTTTTAAGTTTTTTTTCGATTTTCTCAAAAACGGCTCTAATGATTTTGATTAAACTGAGTATTTGATCTATTTATATGCCCGAGATATGACTGTATAAATTTCATCAAAATTGATCAACCGGAGGGGGGACTTTACTTAATAAAGTTTGTATAATTTTCACGTGTTTTTTTAATTTACTCAAAAAAGGCTTTAACGATGTTGATCAAACTGGGTATTTGATGTATGTATATACCAAAGATGTGATAGCCAAAATTTAATCGAAATTGGTCAAACATAGGGGGCACTTTATTTCATAACTTTTTAACCAATTTTTACCTTTTTTTCGATTATCTCAAAAATGGCTTTAACGATTTTCATCAAATTCGTGTTGTTTAATGAAAATTAGGTGTTCTTTAATATCAGGTAAGCTTTATCATTATTAAAATGTTCTGAGGGGGCTTAAATGGGGAAGGGGCCTTTTTTGTTTTCCTATAAAGTACCTTTGTATTTGTTTATATGGACAAATTATCTGTCTCTCGGTTTGCCTAAAAATAAGAAATGACTAAATATGAGATATGATAAAAATCAAGGAAACATATAGAGGAGAAAAGAAGAAAAATATTCAGTCAACTCATAAAACTCGTTGAGCGCAAGCGGAGTACGCCTTTAATGACAGACCATTTCTCATAATTAAAGCTGTTCTGTTCATTTAAGAAGTGGCAATTAACAAAACGCATTAATTTCTAATCTAAGTAATTTTGTAAGTGAAAGTTGTGTGTTGCGCGCACGCACCAGATTTTTTTTAAATTTTAAGCATACATTAGACATGGTAGGCTGGTAATCAAGAATAAAAATAATAACAATATTAACGATATACGTATGATAGGGACCACCTGTGGTATAGTGGTTAGCATAGCAACCTACAATATTAAAAGTTGCCGATCCGCGTCCCACGGTAGCCCTAGGATTTTTTAACGGGAGTAAAAAATCCTTGGCTATACCGTCCCTCGGATAGGATGTAAAATGGAGGTCCCGAGCTTGTACGATGTCAGGTACTCGTTACAGATCTCTATCCTAATTATACCTGGATGGGCAAAGTTTAGGACTCTCACTAATCGTCGATTAGCCTTAGTGGAATAAAGTGACGTTAAAACAAACAAACATATAACATAGTCGTGTACGGCGTTTCGACCAGGTTTTCAGTTATTCATTAGGGCTAAATACAACCAATCAGGGAACAAATTATTAATGTTAAAAAAAAAGTAAATATTAATGATAATTAGGATTATTTTTATCTTTGTTATAAAAACAGATTAAATTAAATTTTATGGTTTTTAATATCGGCATCTTGTTGATTTTTTTTATTGTTTTTATAACGATATTACATAAACAACAATCAGATTTAATTATTTTGAACACTAACATACTAATATGCACCTATATTAATATATCTGAGTCTGTGTCTTGACCTTGAAGCTCAAGCCATATGATTTGTGTGCTATTAAGTTATCATTTTTGTAACCTGCTCGAATATTTATGTTGTGGTAATTGGTTTGGCATTGATAATTGTATATTTTTGTTGAATAAATATTTGTTAAGACACAGAAGTGTTAAAATATCAAGATTTTTTTCAAACCTTTCACCCGGGAAAACTAGGTTGAAATCAATGACTCAATGAATGTGCCCCTCCCCTTTGTTAGTGTAAGAGATTTCATTATATTATACATAATGCTGAATACATTATATTCTTTATATATACATTATGTTATAAAATATATCAATATAACATTGTTATGGGATTTGTATTTATTTTAAAAGTTTTTCAGAAAAATGCCAGTCAAATTAATTTATGTATAAATACTAGTAAAGTACTATGTAAAAGTAAATATTAGTCGGTCTGAGCGAAATCAAATTGATATTGATGAGTGAGTTAATTTTAATATCCAATGAGAATAAATAAACTCAGCATATTTTATATAACAAAAAAAAAATTATCTTATCTTTCATAATAGCACGAAACCAAAACTTTAACAAATTATACTAAACTTTATTAATAATTGTCTGATCTGAATGCGTCCTTTTTTTTCCAAGTTTTAGTGAATGGGGAATCTTTTCCCGTGTTAACCAGTTCAATGTGATGTTATATTTTTTTTGTTTTTCAAGTGAAAATTGGACTTGGCAATTTATTATTTATTATTGGTTATTAGCAAATATACCTGAGAAAATAGAATAAGGATGGATTGCCAACGGCCAAGTTTCTGTACATAATTGCATCGAATTTTTTAAGAAGGATGTACTTAATTTAATTTTATGAGGAACGAAACCTTTCATTGCTACGTTCTAAGTTTGAAAATTTGATTTTTTTTAGTTAAGTGTGAATAAAGTTGTTTTCTTCCTACTTTTCTTCCGTTTTTTTTTTTTAAGGGGTTAGAATATTTTTGTCACGTTAAGGGAAAGAAAACTTAAAATTATACCTTAATATTAGAATTTGATAAAATGGTTTAAAACATAACGTAGGGTAAACCAGACAGTTATTGACATGTCAACTTTAACTTAAAGAAATAAGGAAACAAGTTCTCAGTCATCTATGAAGTAAGTGTTTAGCAAACTAATCATATGGAAGATTTCACAATTAAATCCACATGGTGTCAATAACTAGTTTTTGCACTTTTTACAGTGAGTTTAATATTGCCATATGGTAAAACTATTGAACTTTTGACCCAAAATAACCCCTTGAGTCTTAAAAATAGATAAAGAGGAGCTGAGGGAAGTTTCAATTTGATCCCTTCATAAAAAGTTTTTTTTTTTTTTAATTTCACCACAGAAATGTAGTCTTAACCCTTAACTACTCACGTCGGGTCATATTCATTCTATTTATATTGTACCTCTTCGGCAATTAATGGTCACCAAACTTTGACATATCCTTTGATTTGGCTCCAGTTACTTCTTGCCAGTTTTTTGAAAATAAAGGTGTTTATTTTATCGAAATCGATATTTTGACCCGAGGTGAGTAGTTGCGCAAGCCATTTTTTTTTTTGTTTAATGCGGGGATTGAATTTGTAAAAACCACTCATTTCTTATTTGTTTTAACTGCAAAGTTTGTTTGTAGACAATTTTTTTACTTTCACTTACCTATATATGAAATATATAGTAAGTGGAAGTATTGCGATCGTGAAAAATTTCGACTTCCGGTTTTCAACGGAAATACACGTTTTGGGACTCCCTGAGTCGAAATGACCAAGTCGCGCGAAATGGTCTGTGTGTGTGTGTGTCTGTGTGTGAACAGACTAGCTCAAAAACTATAAGCCGTGGGAACCTGAAATTGGGTATTTAGTGTAGGTATATGCCCGCGATGTGACAGCAAGAATTTCATCAAAATTGCTCAAAGGGAGGGGGTACTTTATTTAATAACTTTTTACGTTTTTTCGATTTTCTCATAAACGGCTCTAACGATTTTGATTAAACTGAGTATTTGATGTTTTAATGTGCCCGAGATATGACTGTAAAAATTTCATCAAAATTGATTAACCGGAGGGGGGACTTTACTTAATAAATAATTATCATTTTCACGTGTTTTTTTTTATTTACTCAAAAATGGCTTTAACGATTTTGATCAAACTGGGTATATGATGTATGTATATGCCCGAGATACGACTGTAAAAATTTCATCAAAATTTATAAACCGGAGGGGGGACTTATCTTACTTACTTAATAAATTTTGTACCAATTTCACCTATACAAATTTTTTATTACTTTCACTTACCTATATATGAAATATATAGAAAGTGGAAGTATTGCGATCGTGAAAAATTTCGACTTCCGGTTTTCAACGGAAATACACGTTTTGGGGTCCCCTGAGTCCAATTAACCAAGTCCCGCGAAATGGTCTGTGTGTGTGTGTGTGTGTCTGTGTGTGTGTGTGTTTGTGTGTGTGTGTGAACAGACTAGCTCAAAAACTATAAACCGTGCGAACCTGAAATTGGGTATTTAGTGTATGTATATGCCCGCGATGTGACAGCAAAAATTTCATCAAGACTGCACAAAGGGAGGGGGTACTTTATTTAATAACTTTTTAAGTTTTTTTCGATTTTCTCAAAAACGGCTCTAACGATTTTGATTAAACTGAGTATTTAATCTATTTATATGCCTAAGATATGACTGTAAAAATTTTATCAAAATTGATTAACCGTAGGGGGGACTTTACTTTATAAATTTTGTATAATTTTCACGTGTTTTTTTTTTTTATTTACTCAAAAACGGTTTCAACGATTTTGATCAAACTGAGCATTTGATCTATTTATATGCCCGAGATATGACTGTAAAAATTTCATCAAAATTGATCAACTGGAGGGGGGACTTTACTTATTAAATTTTGTACCATTTTCACGTGTTTTTTTTTTTAATTTCTAAAAAATGGCTTTAATGATTTTGATCAAACTGGGTATTTGATGTATTTATATGCCAAAGAGGTGATAGCCAACATTTCATCAAAATTGGTCAAACGGAGCGGGCACTTTATTTCATAATTTTTTTTTCGATGATCTCAAAAAGGGCTTTAACCATTTTTATCAAATTCGGCATGTTAATGAAAATTAGGTGTTCTTTAAAATCAGGCAAGCTTTATCATTATTAACATGTTCTGAGGGGGCTTTTTTTTTGGGGGGGGGGCCTTTTTTGTTTGTTTGTTTCCTATAAAGTACCTTTGGTTTTGTTTATATGGAGAAATGAACTGTCTCTCGTTACGCCTGAAAGTAAGAAATGGCTAAATATGAGATATGATAAAAATAAAGAAAACATAAAGAGGAGAAAAAATATTCAGTCATCTCATAAAACTCGTTGAGCCCACGCATGCAGAGTACGCCTTTAATGACAGACCATTGTTCATAATTAAAGCCGTTCTGTTCATTTGAGAAGTGGCAATTAACAAAACGCATTAATTTCTAATTTAAGTAAGTAGGTAAGTGAAAGTTGTGTGTTGCGCGCACGCACCAGATTTTTTACTTAAAAACTGCTTTAACGATTTTTGAGAAGTGTTCCAACGCTGTTCATTTGAGAAGTGGCGATTAACAAAACGCATTAATTTCTAATCTAAGTAAGTTGGTAAGTGAAAGTTGTGTGTTGGGAGCACGCACCAGATTTTTTTAATTTTAAATTAAAAGAAATTATGTTAATAATAGTAATGTTAAGGAGCTCCTTTATTTTAGTACTTCATTTCAGACCTATAATTCAACATGTTATTAATATTTTAAAACTTTCATTTATTGTATACATAAATAAATATATATTTTCAAGCCTTCTGCTGTTGTTTAACACTTGTATCTTACACCCTAAGGTTATTTAAATATTTTTTTGTGGTCTGGTCATATTGACCCGAGGTGACTAGGTTAGTAACATTGATTCGGGTGAGTAGTTAAGGGTTATGTGTGTCATTAACTGTCCGGTTTATTCTACGAAAAAAAAAGTTATATAAAGAATTTAATGTTTCTAAAAATAAAAGAAATGGGGCATAAGGTTCCCACGACGAACTACTAAAATATTTTCGAACCTTGCGCTAGCCTAATGCGCCTGGGGGGGGGGGGGGGCGTCTTATTATGCGCCGCATATAACGGGTTCATCCAATTTCGCTTACAGAGGCCGTACAGAACACCCGACCCCCCCCCCCTCTCCTTGCAAGAGAGGACGACGGTGGTTTAAACTAAATTCCAACTTATCGATTTTCACTTAAGAACATCCCGGAAGGGGGGGGGGGGGGCTGTATGGGGGCCGGGACGGAGCCACATACCGAAATGATGTGATCAAGGACCTGTTTTGGGGCCAACCGAATCGTAACCGATTGCCCTACAACTTCCGCAACCAATTCATAACCCTTCTCCAATACTCGGAGAACGCTACGTTGAAATGTGTTACAGATGATCTCATTTCGTGATGTTCTCTATAAACATTTTCAAACTCACAATACTAGCTCTCTGCATTCGAGAATTCTTCTTGAAAGAAATGTTTTTAGTTAAATGTATTAATTTGAAACGGAAAATTGATAATAAGCAGAGCTCTTTAAGTTTTATTAATGCTATGCCCATGAGAGAAACTGACCTCGTATAGAAGACACTTAGAGAAGGAAATAAAAACTCTTGTTTCTGGAATCTCATTTTCGTAGTTAATTCTAAAAAAAAAAAAAAAAGAAAACACAGCTGTAATTTGATAATTGAAAAGATGATTTCGAATTGTCTGTAATTTTTCACATCCTTAAATTTTTTTATTTTTTTGCATGGTGTATACCACATTATAATATTAATACCCAACACTACGAAGTTAAGTTCCCTTCAGCAATACAACGTAACCTAATACCTAATGGTACAGATTATTATATATATATTTTTTTCATCAGAATGAAGACTTACTGTTACAACTGGTTGGCGTTCCTAAATTTATTGAGAAAACCAAAAGTAATCCTTACTTCCCAAAAAAAAAAAAAATAATTAACGGAATAGTCTTATTAAGTTAAAATAAAACTGGATTTTCCAATTGGATCAATGCACAAAATAAAAAATAAAAGCTTGAGGTTTTTTTTTTTCTGTTCATTGATCGAAGCACTATGCAAGGGATTGGATAGGCAACCATCGTCTGTCACTGCGATTTTAACAGCGCTTTGAAATTAATAAATATATATTTAATTGATGACACGTAGGGGAGGCCCGGGCAAAGTGAATACGTCGGGCAAAGAGAATAAGCACTTTCATAGACAGGGTAACCACGCTAGCGCTTTGGGTTGCTAATGCGAGAACTAGGGGTAGAAGCCGCTTCACCGGACGGAGAGATATTGGTTGTTTCATTTTAGTTGTGAGATAATTTGTTTAAAACGAAAAGTGGTACGGTTCTTAAAATTTGTAAGGTAAGTTTTTATATCTTTATTGTATAATCAATACAAGTGTAACAACTATTGCATGATTTAGTTTAAACTGTAGTATAAGCAGATAATTTTGGCGGGAACTGCCGATTTTTAGATTATATGGTCCTAGTCTAATTAAGTGTTTAGTTATAATGGCGCGCGCCGGGCAAAGTGAATGAGGGCGAAGTGGATAGCAGCTATTGCCCTGGTACATGCATTTGTTTTATCTGTCTAACATCCTAAGGGGAGCCTCCATTTGACGATTGGATACAGTGTGAACAGTGCAAGGATTGGGTGCATGAAAGATGTTCATCATACTCTGGTGTCGGATCCTTTTTCTGTGACATTTGCCATGAATCAATCATGAAAATGACACATGTATAGCATAGAAATGTGTATCTGTAATTAAACAATGTCTTCTTAAAATTTGTTTTCATTTTCCAGGTTTTATTCCTAAGCTTAAGTACTATATTCACTTTGCCCGGGTAGCCCGGACAAAGTGCATAATTGATAAAAAAAAAAAAAAAAAAAATTTAATATGTAGAATTGGCTTAACATAACTGGTATTTTTACAATAAGTTGATAATATGTCTCTTACACTAATTTATATATTAAGTTGTATTCACATGGTTCCAAGTACTTTTAAGAAATATTTCTCTCTTAACATATTCACTTTGCCCTGCTCTCCTGTAATTAGTACAAAAAAAACAATGGGTATCGTTTTAGTTTTGTTCCCGACTATACATATTTTTAGCTAGACAATGAACGCGCTTTCAAAATTGTACAGTTATTGTTGATAAATGGTTGATATGTACACAATGAATATAATAATATAATAAAAAATGAATAAACTGAACGAATATGGGAAATAATGTATTGTGTGCACTAAACTTCAAAGAGTGTAGCATTCAATACAGAATCCATAGCTGAGTTGAAGGTAAAGAATGCCTTTTAGACATCTCCGAGAAAAACCTGCACTAAAGGAACCTTTTCTTCTTTTTTTTTCGTACTGTATGTAATATTTCTTTCTCGAGAATTGATTTTAAATGTTTCGATATAATATCAGCAGAATATTGAAATGCCTCCTGATACGGTGGAAATTCTCCGGGTATTTTTATATTGCCAATAACTGGTATAAATGGAGTATCGGATATTGAGCTTCAAGGAATTCCCCAGGCTAATGATATTTTTAACAACTTTAACTTCTATTTCGGGAGGGAAACTCTTAGTATAGGGATAAACCCACGGCAATCAGAAAAAAAAAGATGTTTTTCTTTAAAATAATTTTTTTATGGAATGGCAAACAAAATATTTCATTGGGATTGCCTAATGAATATTGGATAGGTAACTTACTGACGAACATTGTTTTCTTAAGACATTTTCTCTTCGACATATAGCGTTGTTATTAAACATAAATAATTATAATATAAATATTTATTATTAAATATAAATAATAATAATATATATAGCGTTAAATGTTTATATAGAACGAAGTAGCTCAATGGTAAGGCGTTCAATATGGTAATTTTAAAAACCATAATTAATAATAATTTCAATTCTATATTTAACGATAATGTATCTGTGAGCTGTATTAAAGAGATCTTTTTGAATGACCCAACTTGTAGTCAGTTTTTCGGCCATTTAAATAATTATTTTAAATAATCACGCGTGGTAAAGTATTAAAGCTATGTGAATGCCTATCATATGAAATATATATGGATATATGTACATATAATTTAAAGTTAATTACAAACGAATTTCTTCCAACACAACCATCTTGCCGGCTGGTGTTATATTCCGTTGCAAGCTGTTAACAAGTCACTGACGCAGAAAGCTAAGGTAAAGTTTCAAAGTTAAACATTTTAGCTGTAAAGTTCAAGTTAAACATTCAAGGGTTATTTGAAAGCGTTAACGTTTAAAACGTAAGATAAATGGAATAATCGTTGCCAATTTAAATATCATAATTAATAAATTATTTTAACAAAGAAAATTGTCATTAAAATTCTTTTTCCTTTTAAATCTTATTATTATCTATCTATCTTTCAGAAATTATAGAGGTGCTGAAAAAGTTCAAGTTTCAATAGGATTTAATAATATCAATAAAGCTAATTTGAAAGAAAAATATGATAAATAAAAATAATTTTAAGATTTCAATGGGGCAAAGAAAAAATCCTATAACAGGAAATGAACATATATAAAGATGTATGGTGAAAAGATTTAATTGTTTATATTCTAACTAAATATTATCGTAACGGGGGATGCCTTAAAGGCAAAAAACATTTTGCAAATAATAAATATATTCAATTAATATAACATAAAAATTAGAGACATCAGAAACATAGCATGGATTACAGTCGCAGGGAGTGAGAATTGATGTGATCAACTTTTTTAACCCTTTGCACTCCGCACCGTTTCGGACGCTACCTACAGGCAACTCGACGCAACTTATGGTATACGTGAAAACGTACAATTTTAGAATCAAGAAAGGAATTGTAATGAAATTTAGATTATATTTATTAGTGAAGCTTCAAGAACACATAGTTATAAAAAAAAAAAAAAAAAAAATAATTTTATACTTTTTTTTATAATTTTATATTAATTCAAAATTATTTTTTTTAACTTTCATATATTTTTTATAATTTTATTATTATTATTATTATGTATAGAAGCATAAACAATCTAATTAGAGAAGTAAAACCAGTTAAAAGATTACGAAATGGGACCTTTTTAGTTGTAGTTTTCTCAGATATTCAATCAGAAAATCTCCTAAAATGTGAAAATCTACTGAATAACTTTCCGGTTAAAGTAGAAGCATATGCGAAACGAAATCAAAGGGATTATTTGGTGCCCCGAACTAAATTATTTTACAATGGAGGAAATAAAAGATGAATTAAAACCACAAAATATAGCCGATGTTAAAAGATTAACGTACTACAAAAATAATGAAAAACACCGCGAGCCGCGATCGTCATTTATCACCAAAAGTGAAATATCCTATAAATAGTTTTTACGATTTGTTTATGTCCTTATATGTTAAAAACTGAAAATTATTAGCATTGTCTCCGTAGCGGAGCCCTCGAGTTTGAAGACAAATTTTAAATGGCTCCTCTCTGGAGACCTCGAGTGCAAAGGTTTAATTATAAACCTTATGTCGGCGCCAGATTACAATCTCTCCAAAATTTTGGATATTTCTATGACCCATATTTTTTAAATGGGCCAGACATAGAACTTAAATATTAAATTGGTTCATAATCATCCAACTGACTAGAATACTATTATGGCTGTGGAAGTAAGCAATGTCAAAATTTTTTATCCCCAAATATAACACCCAATTCATTGAAACAAGAAGCTGATTGATCGAGAAAACACCAGGTCAATACTGGATCCATAAACTTTTGGACCCTGGCTAATTTAGCTAAAACCAAGCGGATAACCTATCTTTCGTTCGCTCAGTAAATTGGACTAATCCGAATTTATACAGTAATGCAGTTTGGATCAGATGGGAAGATAGGGACACGGCGGGAATAGTTCCCCTAAACACAGTGGACGAGATTGGGGCTTCCTTCGGCCGACACTATATTAGCTCTGATACCCGCCCGTCCGAGAAATATTTATTTAGGGGTTCCTGGGGCAGTCGATTCTCATCCGATAGAGTGGTCCCTTCTTTATCCCACCGAACCTTTATTATGTTTAGATATCTGGCTAGGGTTTCTAGTCCGCCTTTATCGTAAAAAACTAGGATCAGAAGCAAAACAAAGAGAAGCTACTCCCAATAATATGGTCAATTGTGGACTATCTAGGGAATAACCGAAGTAAAAATTATGGCGCAATATGCGCACAAAAATCGAATCAGATTGTTTATTCTTCTTTTTAATCTTCGGTAATTAATTTAGGTTACGATTTACTGAGAAGCTTTCAATTTTTATTGAAGACAATAATAATTTCCAATGCCACACAAACAATGGAAACACAAAATTTAACAGTTTACAAAAATTCAACAATTATCACTTTGTAACACAAAAATAACCATATAACTTGAACTTCAGAACAAGACTAACTCTCCAGTCTAATGCTCCTTATATATGGTCTGAAGAACTGCCTTGAAGGTTCTAGGCCAGCGTAGATGTTACCCGAACATCGTAGTCACAAACATTTACAGTGACAGTAAGTCCAGAACTATTCAAACCATATGTTTGGTGTTTTGCTTCACGTCACAATATTAATTTTAATAAAAAATCAATAAACATTAGCGATTATCCTGTTTAATAATTATAGTGTATATATTATAAAACTTAATCGGTAAATTTGAACCACTGTAAGAAATAATTTATTTCCCGTAATGTCATCTGGTTAATTATTCAAAAGAGCATTACCAAGAAACATATTCGTCCATTTACTTCATTGAATAGCCAATAAATACACACACATATATGTATATTCTATAAAACGTTTATCGCAATCATTATTATATTCTACAAATAAATGCCAGTGTGCTTTGATCGCATATCTTTTTTTATAATTGACAAATAGATTGTTTAGTAATAACAGAAAATAAAAAAAATAATTTTTACTGTCTGTAAAAAAGTATGAACATACCTATGAAGTTATATGGGATAATTTCAGTTATCCCATATAATGAGGTTTCTTATGGAAGACATCTCAGGCGACTTAAATCAACTAACATGAGTTTTTTCCCACAATTTTTAAATGGGTACAAAAATTTAACTTTTGTGATCAAATTTTTTCGTAATGTTTTCATATTGTTTATTTATTGAAAGGATTAATACATTCTGTCACAATCGAGGGTATTAATATTAGAGCTGCAAGGACTCATTAACACAATAACTATAATATAACTATAATGTAAACTTTGAAAAAGGAAGGAAAAAAAAATGAAATAACAATCACAAAAATGAAATGAAACTAAATTGTCTCATATTCATACCTAATATAAATATTATCTCCTTATGTAAAGGAGCTAAATAAAGGGCGTGGTGTAAGCATTTCTGACATCCTAAAAATTGAAAATGCGTTGCTAATGCAAGAGCACACAGTTATTTTTTATAAGCCAAGCCGGATTTCGGTAAGTAGGTATGTTGGAAAATAGTCACACGATTTATGTCTATTAAGATCACTTTAGAAGGCTTAAGCAGTTACTAATCTCCTTCTTTTCTTTTATAAACATTAGCATCCCAATCAATTACACACTTTTTAGTATACCTCCAAATATGAACATGGAAACACGCGATGTTCATATAAATTCCAGCTGAAGCTGCTAGAAACAGCTTTAAGGCGTTTGTGGAAGGGAGTGTAAATAAACCATTCTCCGTTGGCTTGATATGTTTTCGGCTGGGGATGCCGACTTGGAAAACCAGCCCCGAGGAAGACCTCCATCTGTAATTGTCTTCAAACATACTGTAGAAAGAAACCCCTACAAAACCATTAGAGAACTCTCAGCACAACTAAATACACATAAAGCTCGATACATGGGTATCTCACGATCTCCAACACGACAACGCTAGACCCCACGTTTCAAAACTTACCGTGCATAAATTGAAATCATTCCGCACCCACCATATTCTACCGACTTGTCTCCAACATATTATCACCTGTTCAGAAATTTAGACAACTTCGTCAGAGGAAAATTTTTTGAAAATGAAGTCCATAGTGCGTTTTTGGATTTCGTTTCACTTCAAAGCTCAGAGTTTTTCAGTTAAAAAAGTTGGTGTCAAGTTGGGAAAAATGTGTCGAAAAAGAATGTGAATTCTTCGAATAAAATTCTATTGCTTTCACATTGTATTTTTTAAAAAAATCCCTCCCTATACCTTGGAAATGGACATTTCATGTGTAACTACCCAATAGTATATCTAGTGAAAATAATCCGGCATTATAACTGAAGGCTGTGCGAATGTCCTTTCCCTAGGATGCTACGACCTAATGAACAACACAGCAGCTAGGTGCGGTGTAATAAACGAAATAGATATTAATGTCTAAAAGAGGGAACGGAATTGGGTTAAATTGAAGAATGTTAGAAAGTTATACGGAAAGGGTTGGCCCCGGCGCAAAACTAATTAATGACAAGGGGGTTATATTGCGTAAGTTTAAAATTGTTCCGTATACATGGGATCTGTTTATTATGGCCGCTGGATACCAGGCTACGTCACTTGGACAAATATTAGCTCTTCCCGTCCCGAAATTTTTAAACCTCTTGTTATTCATTTCGGGAAATAATTTATTCACGAACTTGTGAGTTGTTCAAGTATTCCGTAAAGAGCGATAAAGTGAGAGAAATGTGTGCAAGGAAGTCATCAAAACATTGTATGCGTTTTGTTAATGCACTTAGACTCTACGATACAGGGGTCACCCGTGGTGTAGTGGTTAGCATAGCAGCCTACAATACTAAAGGTCACGGGTTCACGTCCCGCGGTGGCGCTAGGATCTTTTATGGGAGTAAAAAATCTTAGAATAGGATGTAAAATGGAGGTACCGAGCCTGTACGTTGTCAGGTACTCGTTAAAGATCCCTATCCTAATTATACCTAGAGAAGCAACATTTAGGACTCCCACTGTAGCATCGTCCGATTAGCCTTTTTGACGATAAAAAAAAAAAAAACAAAAAAACAAAACAATTATATACAAGACACCAAATATGCTATATATTTTTGCTAACACAATATCGCTCGAGTGTTACAATATACTGAAGCTTTCAGCTTTTTCGAACAGGATTGAAAATAAGGTAGGTACATTTTTTGGTATTTATTACTTTTTTTATTTGGGGAGGGGAGAGTAAAGTATTCTTGATTATTAAAACATAACTAATCGGAGTTGTCTCAATGTCATTATTTTTATTTATTTATTGTTGTTTGTTTAACGTCAAATTTTGCCTATCCAGATATAATTAGGATAAGAATCTGTAACGAGTATCTGATAACCCCTAGGCTCGAGACCTCCATTTTACTTCTTATCCGATGATCGGCATAGCTAAGGATTTTTTACTCCCTCTAAAAAATCCTATGGCCACCGCGGGACGCGACCTTTAGTATTGTAGGTTGCTATGCTAACTCATTACACCACAGGTGACCTCATCGAAGGAATTTTAATGTCATTATTCATAATTACTGATTTATTAATTATCATTGTATAATTCTTAACTAGCCCATTTCAAATGTCTTGTGCTCTCTGTTAGATGTCTGTAAGTTTCCTTAAAAAATTAAAGTAAAGCCTAAACTGTTTTACTCCTTTCTTACACTTTAGTACTAACTAGTTTTGGTTTTTTAAGATAAGATAGTTACCGTAAAAATCCTCTTTTTTTTATTGATAAGTATTAATTTATTTGTTATTTTACTAATTACAATTAGATGTTTCACTAAACAAAAACTGAAGTAATTAAAAGAATAAGCAAAATCAAAGTTATTGAAATGCTGAATTAACCTTTATGGAGCATATAATACATTTCTGGAGGAGGTCGGTCTGGATTTCAAGGATATATCATGCCGAAAAAAATACTCTGAGGAGAGATAAATTTTTGAATTAGAAAACTATAGCTCACTCCTTCCAACGTCATAACTCTAAAATAAGCTATTTTTAGTTATGAATGCATAATGAATGGGTAAAATTTCTTTGCATGATCGTTAAATTTTCACATTGTTATTGACATTGATAAATAATTTAGAAAGTATTCATCATGATATTTAAATCAATAGTGGTTAATTTAATGCAATAAAAAAATGGACATGGTTTTGTTTCTCTCCGGGGTACAGATTTATTTTACATGAAAACGGTGGAGGGGGGGGGGAGTGGATTATTTGATTTATCTTTTGAAAGTAAGAAACACTATCGAAAATATGAATGAATAAATCAGCGGGTGGTCCATTGAAACGAAAGAGAATTGTATAAAAGCTTTTCCCTTTCACATTTTCCCTCGCCTCTCTGAAATATTCTGCAAGGTAGGAGAAATTTCGGGTGGGTATTATGTTGGGGGGAATAGTAGCGGGGGGCAATCTAGGGCAACAATCCAGCCATCTTTGTTTATATGCTGATAGAGGAACGGGATGAATAGCCTATGATTAACTCGGCTGGGCAGGAACAAACCCCTTCAAATGACGGCCCTCAATGCTCCCACTGATTGCTCCTTTGAAGCAGCGCTCCCCCGGGACCAACCGCCACAAATATCCACTTAACAGTTCGCAGGCACGCGACTCCGATGCCTTAAAGGAGCCAACAGCTTATTTGCCATGTCAACTGATTCGAAGAACCAATGCTAAAGCAGTAGGGACCAAGGGCAAGAACCTTAGGACAGCATAGAAGTAGGTCGTGTGATACATATCAATAACCATTTAACCCAATACTACCTTATCAACACAACCATATTCCTTTTAATATCATTTAACAAGTTTGTGAGTTCTCTTCCTGAGTCTTACTAAAGTATTAATCAGTATCAGCATTAATCCCCCAACCCCATCGCCCCCCCCCCCCACCGCTGGCCCCAAAAACGTAGGTGCATTAAATTTTTTAAATATAATGAAATGAAAATTTTCGATATCGTACAATTTTTAATTGCATTACTAACATGGATCGAATGAAACATTTAACTCTTATCATTCAAAAGAAAAATATAACATTTTTTTCTAATAAGTGAAAAAACCTAATATATTTGTAAAATCATCATAGTATAAACCGAAATGTCTAAAATAAATAAATTATGAGATAAGAATAAATTAAAAACCTAGGAACTATCGAATTTATTTATATATATATATATATATATATATATATATATATATATTGTAAGTGTGTGTGTATATATATATCTGTTAGTGCATGGGTATCAATAGAGGCAACCGAGCTT
The DNA here is from genome assembly GCA_911387785.2 of Aelia acuminata. Lineage (NCBI taxonomy): Eukaryota > Metazoa > Arthropoda > Insecta > Hemiptera > Pentatomidae > Aelia > Aelia acuminata. The sequence goes on from OU426982.1 coordinate 35,490,959, forward strand.
GCTTTGGGTATTCGAAATTGAGCACAGTCGAGCGTAATTACAATCCCTTCAACAGATCACTGCATTAACCAGGAATAGTCCAGGAGAATATTGATTTAAATTAATATACTAAATTTAGTTTAGTTATTTATACTATCGTTAAATATTATTGTAAAATGTATATCAAATATTTAATTAATATCGATCTTGTGTTTAGTAGAGAGAAAGGGAGAGTTCTATAGAATTCTTCACTGCGTGCAGAAGGTTTCTAAAATCATCCCAACATAAATAACTCACATAGACTATTTTCCAACTAGTTATTCCCTGTAACCATAGATAAATATATCGTCTCTGATTATACTCATACTCATACTCAACATACTCTGTTTTCACTTGACATACTCGAATAGAGCGCCTTTCATCCTAGATATAATCAGAAACGATATATTTATGGTTACAGAAAATAACTAGTTGAAATAAGTTGGAAAATAGTCCATATGAGTTATTTATTTTGGGATAATTTTAGTAAACTTCTGCGCACTATGAAGAAGTGTATAGCTCACAGTTCTACATGTTTAGGTAGTATCCAAGATAATGTAGAGTTTTCCAGGATAGTACGCCTTCAATAGACTTCGTAAATTACCCTAATATTCCTACATGACTTATAGGAATGATAAAAAAAAAAAAAAAAATCAACCATTAATACTTAACAAAATAAAAATCAATCAAAATTCAGTAACAACGATCTCAATTCTAAACAAAAGAGGAGACATACAATCATCCCTTTTCAGAGGAGAACGCAACATAAGACGTTGGAAGCATTATTATTCAGGTCATGGTCTCGGGGTGATCTTCATAAAGATACCCGCGTCATGAAAAGGAATTCCTAATTTATTCTAAGAGTTTGGAGGAAAGGGAAATTACCATGTTAAACTCTCGCTTGAGAAGAGGAGTATCCTTTCCTATCTCTCAATACGTTCCATGTCCTGCTCATCAATTCTTTCAATGATTCCTTGTGCTTAAATCTAAGGGAATTGAGTGGGTTTCTCATTATTTTATTTTGAGAACGATTATCTGCGTCTTATCCTTCAAAGGAATAATTATTCCTTGATTGAGTGATTTAAGAATCCGTCATTATTGATGGATAAACAACATACATCACCAGGTAATAGTAGCCATCGAAATTAGGTTAGATACTAGAAGTTGAAGAAAGACCTCTGAGAACAGTGGACTGTGAAGCACTAGCAAGACGAACCTGACTAGAAAAAATTCATTGTAGTTTCCTATTTGCATGAGTACAATGTTTTGCTTCAGCTAAGCAACGAAGTTGCCCACTTCCTAGACATACCCGGAAGCGAAAACTTGCTGACATAGCCATCGAGTTTCTACTGCACCAACCTTATAGTTCTGATCTTGCTCCTTTCTAGCTTGTATCCGTTCCGAGAAATGTCTTTAGAGCATTTCGTTTCCAGCATCGAAGGTAGTGAAAAGTGGAGTAGAAGACTATATCCATTTGAATAAAAAAGATTGGAATCTGCAAGGGATCGAAAAGCTTCAAGTTGACGACACAATAATTGGATTTCATAAAGTACTAAAGAAAATGAAATGTGTAAAGAAAAAAGAATGTGACAATATTGATTTTCTTCACTAGTACCAAAAGAGGTTGTTTTCGGTGCGCGACGGTCGAGTTTAACGTGCGAGGCATAGTCGAGCGCGGAAATTAGACCAAGCACCGAAAACACTTTTGGACGCGTTATGAACAATTCTTTTCATCATACTGCTCATACCTGAGTACATTAAAACACTTATTTATTTCATACATAACTCACAGATACAATATAAGAAATTAAATTGACACCTTTTTTTTTTTTTTAAAAACATCTGTTCATTAACCTATAATGGAAGAAAAATACTCTTAATTTTTCTGCGAAATCTTAAATATTCTGCGGGTACAATTCTGATTCTTCTGGTATATCCATGTCATTATGCACTCTAAGCATACTACTTATATTAGAATGAAGCCCATTATAAGCTACAAGTAACCTCCTTCAAACACATGTTTATTAATATATATTAGTAGCAGGTAAGGTTAGCGTATCAAAAAGATTTTTCAGGCCCAGGACCGAAAAGTACTACTCCACGAACTCAAACCGAGTATTGAAAACACATGTTTTTGATGCAGTATGATGAAAATAATTACATTTAGTATGATTAAAGTTTTATTTTTTTCTTCTTATTTTAATCTGCGCATGTCAACAAACCTTCACCAATCAGCAAATCATTTGTATTGTATGCTCACAAGAATGAGAGCTCTTGTATTGCTTGTGTAACGTACTCTGGTTCGTTAATCTCTATAAATATATGTATATAAAAGATAATTTGAATTAAAAAAAAATCTGGTGCGTGCGCGCAACACACAACTTTCACTTACCAACTTACTTAGATTAGAAATTGACGTGTTTTGCTAATTATCATTTCCCAAAGTCACACATTTTTCTACATTCATATCTTATTTTTGTTAATCGTTAAAGCCGTTTTTGAGTAAATAAAAAAACCCGTGAAAATGATACAAAATTTATTAAGTAAAGTCCCCCCTCCCGTAGATCAATTTTGATGAAATTTTTACAGTCATATCTCGGGCATATAAATACATCAAATACCAAGTTTGATCAAAATCGTTAAAACCGTTTTTGAGTAAATAAAAAAAACATGTGAAAATGGTACAAAATTTATTTAAGTAAAGTCCCCCCTCCCGTAGATCAATTTTGATGAAATTTTTACAGTCACATCTCGGGCATATAAATACATCAAATACCAAGTTTGATCAAAATCGTTAAAACCGTTTTTGAGTAAATAAAAAAAACACGTGAAAATGATACAAAATTTATTAAGTAAAGTCCCCCCTCCGGTTAATCAATTTTGATGAAATTTTTACAGTCATATTTCGGGCATATAAATCGATCAAATACTCAGTTTAATCAAAATCGTTAGAGCCGTTTTTGAGAAAATCGAAAAAAACGTAAAAAGTTATTAAATAAAGTACCCCCTCCCTTTGAGCAATTTTGATGAAATTTTTGCTGTCACGTCGCGGGCATATACCTACACTAAATACCCAATTTCAGGTTCCCACGGCTTATAGTTTTTGAGCTAGTCTGTTCACACACAGACACACAGACACACACACACACACACACACACACAGACCATTTCGCGGGACTTGGTCATTTCGACTCAGGGGGTCCCAAAACGTGTATTTCCGTTGAAAACCGGAAGTCGAAAATTTTCACGATCGCAATACTTCCACTTACTATATATTTCATATATAGGTAAGTGAAAGTAATAATACTTAATAGTAATAAAATAGAAAAAAATATTATACCCTAACTTAAAAAAAAATAATAATACCTGTACCACTACAACCCATGAAGGTCAGACCACACATGTCCGCACCGCATCTGCACCGCAGCACGGATCTGATTCATTTACGATGGATAGATAATTACCGTTCACACACGCGGATGCGGTGCGGACACATGTGGCCTGACCTTTAGGCATAACTAAAGGTAATATGTAAGTTAAATTAAAAATATTCTGAACATAACCTATAAAAACGATTAAAATTACATATTACTCAGACTGTTCGAATACTTTCTGCACTGACTGTATATTTATTAACTGTGTAAAGGTCAGGCCACACATGTCCGCACCGCAACCGCATCCGCGTGTGTGAACGGTTACTGTCTATCCTTCGTAAATGAATCAGATCCGTGCTGCGGTGAGGATGCGGTGCGGAGATGCGTGGCCTGACCTTGAAGCGTCCGGGGTTCAGTACTGTTTAAGGAAGTACTGTTTCTTGGTCAGCGGTCGTACAAGGAGGTGATTTTACCGATTTCACGCTCAACCGCCAGGTTTTCCCCCCTCAAGTTTTTAATAGGCCCACGAGACGAACTGTGGCAGAATATTAAAGATATTCTGCCAAGCCAGATTCGAACTCGTAACCGTCAGCTCAGCAACTTAATGCCTCACCTATGAGCTTCCCCGCTCCCACCCTATCCTAAGTTCATTTTATTATTATCTTTTAAAGATTCTCCCAGTACGAGTAGCGGTTTCTACAAAGAGGGACGCTTCTTATCAGTTTTAATTTCGATTAAGTTGAGAAAATTACCATCATAAGTGTTTTTATGATGTTAATTTTAACTGACATACTTAATCGTTCAATTGATATGATTGCCTACATATTAAGCCCGGCATGCTAACTTAGTAGGAAGTTTAGGAACGCATATATACTCGAAGATTGCGGTCTGATTGGAGGCTGGCGGTTCGGTGCTTAGAGATTCAGCTAACCCCAAATATTTACCAAAGCAACCTCAGCCCGCATTATTAGCATTATGCACCCCCGGGCCAAGCAACCGCGGTAACCACGGAAGCTGATATTTTTTAAATCTTTCTCTTGGGAGTTCCAAGGCAAGTTCATAAGTAAAACCATTAGCTAGCAATCGGTCGTTGTAAAATTATTTCGTATATTATCATTTTTAAAAAAAATATGAAAATTCCAATCGTCTTACTTTTTACAACCAGCTACGAATCAATTTCTAAATTTATTAGAACAACAAAACTTGATAAATTAAAAATTATAAAATCATTCGTCTGATTTAATAATTCTCTAGGTAGTAGTTGCAAACTTTATATAGGTAGTTACCTTGAAACAAATAATTCCATTAACTGAACAGAACATCTTTAATTATAAACATCATATGTCATTAAAGGCGAGCTGGGCATGCGTGGGCTCAAAGTGTTTTATGAGTTGATGGCATATTTTTCTTATATATTTGTTTATTTGATTTTTTTCATATTTCATAATTAGCCACTTCCCCATTTAAGCCTCCTCAGAACATTTTAATAATGATAAAACACACCTGATAATAAAGAAGATTTGATTTAAATCATTAAACATGACGAGTTTAATCAAAATCGTTAAAGCTATTTTTGAGAAAATCGATAAAAACGTGAAAATGGTAATAAAGTGAATGAATTATGAAATAAAGTGCCCCCTCCGTGTGAACAATTTTTATGAAAGTTTTTCAAAAATCGTTGGAGCTGTTTTTGATAAAATCGAGAAAAAAAACGTAAACTGTTATCAAATTAATAAGTACCCCCTCATTTTGAACAATTTTTATGAAATTTTGGCTGTCTCTTCACGGGCCTTGGTTATTTGGATTCACGGGACCCGAAAACGTGTATTTCCGTTGAAAGCCGGAAGTCGAAATTTTTCACGATCGCAATTTAGTAACGGAAAGTACTATATATTTCATATAGGTATAGGTAAGCGAAAGTTAAAACAAAGAATAATTAAAATATTGAAAGAACTGAAACTTTATAATGACAGGATAAATACAGCATATCCCACTTCTCCTGTCAAGAGAAAAGTTTTAACTACATTGTAATGTACTTTTAATTCTACACTATATCTTTTCTAGAAATATAAAATAAAATGAAATAATTACATTAATATTAACAAATTTTTTTTTAATATTAAATTTTCTAAAGAAAAAAAATTAAATCTAATCACAAGAAATATTAACAATTTTTTTTTTTTAAATCTATGGGGTACTTTAAATAATAAATCGTTTCCCTCTAAATAAAAATAAATAATATACAGATAATGGAGAAAATAACCCAAAATTTAGATATTTTTTAAATTAAATAATTTAACATTAGATAATTTTAGCCCAGGAAAAAAGTTAAAAAATTAATTAAAAATAATTTATTAATGTTAGCCATTTTTTTAAATAGTAAGGAAGAGTGCCCCTCCGTAATTATAGGAATTAATTTAAGGAAGAAAAAAAAAAAAAAATGGAATGGAAATTGAATAAAAACAAAATAAATATTGATGGTACAATAAATTTCAGCTGTACAAATGGTTAGCGGAAGTGAGAATTATGTGTATCCATAATTGGTGGGATTAGGAAGTTTGACATATCAGTCTGGGGGTACAACTAAACGCCTAATGGAGTTCTCGAAGCGATAAATTTTCCAGAACGCTGGCTGGGAGCTTCGGTGACAAATGCTTTTGAAATATATCTCCAAGCTTACAGTTATAATCTAGTCCTCTTCGTTTTAAGTCGTCTACTAAAATATCTATTATTATATTTTATTTGATATAACTCTGCAGCAGTTCAAAAATATACTTTTTTTTTTTGCCTTGACATACGATACGAGTAGTTGATATCAACGTTAGAAAATATCGGATGTTCTAATTTCTTAGCATACTTCAATAGGAATATTTTACATTACCAGGACAACTTCCTTATCATCAGGAGGTCACTTATATATACATAATAACAATTCAACTATGGTTATATAACATTTATGGGAAACGCATTAAATGTTTTTATGCCATCAAGAAACTAAATTCTATATTTCCTGAGAACATAGGAATTATTTCCACAAAAATTAAATTTGTAAAATAACTAATCACTAAATATTAATGTATTAGGTTAATGAACTATAGGAAATACTCTTAATACATCAATGTAGTCATTTATCGATGACAATAAGTCTAAAGACAGTAAATTGAGAATATCAGATTTTTAAATACTTATATATTTGTTTATGTAGGGTAAAACAAACAGTTATTGACACTCAGTACAGTTCTTGACATACCAATGTTAACTTAAAGAAATAAGTAAACAAGTCCTAATTTTATTTCAAGATATACATGAATCTAATGTTTGAAGGTCCTCTAAGTCATCTATGAAGTAAGGCTTTAACAGACTAATCGTAGGGATGATTTCACAATTAAATCCAAAGGGTATCAATAACTAGCTTTTGCACTTTTAACAATAAATATTGCCATATGGTAAAACTATCGAACTTTTAACCCAAATAAACCTCTTGAGTCTTTATAAGGATAGATAAAGAGGACCTATAGGAAGTTTCAATTTGATCCCTTCATAAAAAGCATTTTTTTTAATTTTACCACAGAAATCTAGTCTTAAGGATGTCAATAACTGTACGGTTTACCATATTTATACTTTTATATATTTAAACACATAACCTTTATATATTTTTCGGTTCAGTTCTGCGCATAGTTCAAAAATGTATAAAAAATGTAAACGATATCAATTTCTTTTTTTCATATTATTACTCCATATCTATTAATTTATCAAATTCAGCGTTTGAGCTTGAATTTTATTTTCTAGCCAGATCCAAAAATTAGTGGGGAGAGAGAGAGAGAGATGAACATCTACCGGATGTTCGTCAAACGATCAAGAACGACTGGTTCTAAACTGATTTTTGAACTGTGCAACTCCTTACCGGCCATCGAGGCATAAACTCGAAGCTGTACTTCTTTCACAGGAAGGAAAACCTTAACTGCAGATGCGATGCTATAGAGGATGTCAAACACATCATTTTCGACTGTCCAAAGCATACTAGCACTTGCCTGGGAACATTCAATATAAATATAACAGTGGCCACCTCAGTCACTAGAAAAATTAGTTGCGACTCCAGAGGTTTGGGCACTTTCAAAAAATTCGCGAGGAAGATCTTTCAAACAAAGAAGGGCACAGAATGATAGCAGTGAAGCTAAAAGTAAATTATTTAGCCCCCTTAATAGGTTCGAGCCTTTGAATCCGGCACTTTACTCGCTTATAGGTGCCTTTACACTCTACAAACTTTACCTTCGAACAGCCTTCACGTCGACTGTTCGGGTGTTCTAGGTACATCATCAGTTCGCTTGTGTTCGGGGGTAGCGCTAGTGTCACTTTTGATTTGGGTTTTTCCCAAGTGACAGGAGTTGTTAATGCGTGAGTTGAGATATTAATGCGCCGTTCTGATTTGTCGCCTATTTTTTTAGTTTTCAGATAATATAAAATACATTAATAATTGAGATTTTTTCTTCATCATAAGGTAGCGTTGGGTGCATCAGCCATATTGGTTCACTTAACGTCACGTTAAGTGTAAATGGCTGTTCGTTGAACGCCGGTACGGCAAGGTTCGAGGGAGAACCTTTTCCAGGGTTAGTTAGTAGGATAGTAGTTAGTTAGTAGGTAGATTAGTTAGTAGGTTCGTAGAGTGTAAAGGCACCTTATAGGAAATTGGAAAGCACCGCTGGTACAGGGTTGCCCTAAGGTACAGCGGGGGGAGAGAAGGCCAAAGAGAGAGAGAGAGAGAGGGAGGGAGGGAGGAGAGAGAGAGAGAGAGAGAGAGAGAGAGAGAGAGAGAGAGAGAGAGAGAGAGAGAGAGAGACAGAGAGAGAGAGAGAGAGATGTTTTGAGAACTAATTATCGTAGTATATATATTTTTCTCTCTTCATTTTCAATTAAAAAGGAGTATTATTGACAGAAAAAAAAATCTTAAATAACAGAGACCTGACATGGCGCTTTCTAAATTTATTCTTCCAAAAACTTCTCCCTAGTAAAAATAAAAAAAAGCCTTGCATAAGAAAAGATAAAATTCAAATATCCTCCTCCCTACTGAGGAGTTTTGGGAGAGTGGGGATGGAGGAAGGGGTTGTAGGGAGGTGGGGGGAGAGATGGATTTATGCAGAGCCATGGTTATGTAAACAGAGCTTGGTTACCTAACGCTATTTATCGACCCGAGATTGTTATCAACTGTAGAAAGGTCCTAATAAATACTGGATGGCTTCACCGGCTGAAGGGAAGGCAGCTCCCTCCCTCACAGAAGCTATCGGTTTACCTCTTTCTCTGGACTGTAAATTTATTTCTTAAGTTTCGTATTCGCCCTTCACGGGTTTATAAAATACAAGCGGCTACTTTTAAGTCTGCTCTTATACGGACAATAACAGATAAGAATATGTTATCTAAGTTAGACCTTCAACAGTGACTTTCCAGGAAGCCCAAGAGTTAACAAAAACATATTATATGTTGTAATTTATAGCCCCTCCAACGTGTATTGAAAATATTCAAATTGACAATATACTCTACGTCCATTTAGCTTTTGACTGAAGGTTGGCTGGAGCCATCACGTAAAAATGAAACAAAATACCCTCATGCTCAAAATGCGCAACAAAAACATGTGTTTTCAATACTCGGTTTGAGTCCGAAAAGTAGTACTTTTCGGGCCTAGGCCTGAAAAATCTTTTTGGTGCGCTAACCTTTCCAGCTACTAATATATATATATATATATATATATATATATATATATTAATGAACATGTGTTTAAGGAGGTAATATGTAGCTATACTGTGCTTCATTCTAATATAAGTAGTATGTTTGAAGTGCAAAATAATATGGATATACCAGAAGATGTTTTAGAAGAAGCCCAAGAAGCTTTCTTTAAACGAACTACTTCCAGCTAAATCCCGCGCTTTATATGAAAGCGAATACAAGAGATTTCGTTACTAGTTAGAAAGAAGAAATTTTCGGGTTGTGTGTGATCAAGTTATGCTTGTTTATCTCTCAGAAATGGCAAATAAAGGTTTTATGCAATGAATAATCAGAATTGTACTACAAATATTAATGCAAATATATAAGTACTTTTCTTCTATAATAGGTTAATAAACAGATTTTTTTTAAAAAAGTTGTTACTTTAAGTTCTTATATGTAAGTTATTAATGAAATATAAAAGTGTTTCAATGTAATCAAGTATGAGTAGTATGATGAAAAGTATTGTTCATAACACGTACCAAAAGTGAGTTTTCGGTGCTTGGTCTAATCTTGGTTTACGCCTCGCAAGTTAACTCGACAGAGCACCGAAAACAACCACTTTTGGTACTAGTGATGAAAATAACTATTTTTTGTCTGATACACCAAAGCTAAGATTGAGACGAAAACCATTTGAATCGAGTTAAAACTTTGTTAACTTCAATTTCTTCATTTAGAGTTTTCTTTTATTTAGGTTGTATATACAACCGCTCTTCTTACAACAATTTAGAAAAACATACATTAGTGTTAGCTTCACAAGCCAACGTCCACCTCACACAATCCTCTTTACACAATGTTATCAAAATAAATCACATGAGAAGAATAATTTTAAGAAGTAAAGTAGGAAATTTTGATTGATAGTCTGGATTTTCAATTATCTTTTTTTATTTTGGAAAGCCAACGTTTCGATCCCTACATGTGGAACTTCATCAGGGCTAAAAGAAGACGAATTAATGAGTATCTATGCTAGAAGATGACAATTTAATTTTTATCATGTAATTATTAATTGCAGATAGTAGTAACTAGGAGTAACAGAATTATGGAAACCAAATCCAACTTTCATGTTTACATAACATGGATACTTTCCAAAGTGGTAATGTTATAAAATATGGTAAAAATTAGACATGAATACTTTAAAAAAATTGATAATTATCTAAACTGACAGATGGATTTCTGTTCCATTATTCTGTTTCTCCTAGGTTGCTTCTATCATGATAAACATTAAATTGTCATCTTCCAGCATAGATACTCATTTTTATGTCTTCTTTTAGCCATGATGAAGATCCACATGTAGAGATCGAAACGTTGGCTTTCCAAAATAAAAAAAGATAACTGAAAATCATGACTATCAATCAACCTATCGTAAAAAAAAAAATAGTTGACTATTACGCACCTCTGTAGAAGGAGAGTTTTTATTTTATTTATGCTTAAATACAATGTGTGTGTGTGTATATATATATATGTTTTTTATTGATAAGCAACTTTCATTTATTCTCATTTGAATCAAAGTCAATTCAAACTGTCCCTACGTCTTTTCCTCAGAACAATGAGTAATTAATATCCTTTGTTGATGAAGAAATATTTAATTAAGGAGTGGATATTGAGAGAATAAAACTAATGCTCTTTTGATGTATTTTTTTTTTCTTTTGTTGTATTTATTATTTCTTTTTTTCTTCATTTATTTCTTATTTATTTTTTACTTTTACCATGTTTAATAAACGCGAATTTAAACCCTCTCTCCTAAAAGGAGTCTTAATACTTTTTAATATTTCACGAATTCTTTTGTCTTTTTCCGAATGCGAATAGAATTTTAATAAACAACGCAACAAAGGACACCTTTATTAAAATTCTTATTTGATAATCAGATATGAATTAAATATGGAATTTTTTAATAACATCCAAATGAAAATAACTTTGTTCGAGTTATGCCTTCAAAAATTGTCAGAAAAAAAAAAAAAAAAAAAAGAACTACTTTAAAATTATTTATAAAATAAGAATTTACTTTATTTACCTAATACTAGGGATATACGTTGTATTAATTTAATTTATTCAATTTTAAATATAGATTGTTCTGTTTTCTTAGACCATAAATGTTAAAACATATATTTTCATCCTTGAACTGATAAGTGAATTCGTCTGCTTACAAGCAAAATGCATTAAGTCAAGATTTTCCAGTTTTGAATTTACAATAGGCGGGCGCAATCGACTATAGGGTGCGCTAGTAGTTTTGCAAAATGTCGGAAAGAACGGTGTTAGACTTAGTTGATATGATAGAGATAATTGGTAATTTTAAAAGACCATTAATTGAAGGGCAGGCTATTCTTGATGCAAACCACATATTTACATGTGGAATAACATCTAAAAATAAAAAAACAGTTATTTTACAAGCCTCGTGTCTTTAAACTAACTATATTAAAGGACTGCCCCATCAAATAAAAGTGGAAATCAAATTTATTAATAATAATAAGCAATTTTCTTGTCATTGTACGTGTAAAGCTGGTAGTTCTGGTAAATGCAAACACATCATTGTAACTTTACTCGACGTTTTTCGGTTAGTAATAACATTAATTACCTGTTCACACAATCATTGTTATGACAGCTTAGATTCTTTGTCATATTATTTATTTATTTGTCAAAACTTTCAGGCTTCTCATTGAAAACATGGAACAATCAAGCACAACGGATGTAATAGAAAAATGGTGAAAATTAAAAAAGAAAAACAAATCTATGACACTGTGGTCTCAATGTTATTTGCATAAAACTAGCATTTTGGAATAATAAAATGTCAAATACTAATATTTACCTGGATAAATATAGTCTCTTTCTTTAAAATAAAGACTACATATCGTCATATGTTTCGAAACAGGCTTATCTATTCTTAATTTTACAATCCACTCTTTAAGAAGCTTTTTATTTTTTGGAAATAAAAGGGAATGACACGTCTTTTGATTTTCTACTTTAACACTGAGGGACCGAGCAATACCTATTAGATATTTTTCAAATGATTTTTTGCTCAATCGGGTTTTAATTATGGAAAAATAAATTAAAAACGCCAAAAAACCCTATGAATCCCAGGTAATGGCCCTGCTTTTATCCCCGTTTCTCTAGTTCCTGCAGCGCCGTCGCAGAAGCAGCACCGTCGCTTGCGCCCGCCTATAGGTTTAAAATGATTAAATATTTTAAATGGAAATTGTTAAATTTAAAAGTCGTTATGATGTGTTGGTTGTTAGTTAGGATTTTCAGTTCAACATTTTTTATTTTGAAAAGCCAACATTTCGATTCCTACATGTAGATTTTCATCAGGGCTTCTGAGCCTAGAGTAATACAAAGACTTTCTTTGTCTCTGTCTTACTCGGGGCTCAGAAGCCCTGATGAAGATACACATGTAGGTATCGAAACGTTGGCTTTTCTAAATAAAAAATGTTGAACATAAAATCCTGACTATCAATCAACCTATCGTAAAAAATAAAAGTTGACTATTTCTCACCTTTAAAAGTCTTTAATTTTAAATAGTTTAATCTAAAGAGAAAAGACTGATCATGGCTTGGATTCGGCCTTTGGATTCGCATCGCCACTGCGGTGCTCTAACCAACTACGCTACTAGAGCTTGTATCCCTACCTATTTTAACCTCCTATCTTCTCTATACATAAATATAATAAAATAAAATGCCAGTAAATCAAAGGACCATTCATTTTTGGAAATAATTGGTAATGATTTTTTTGATGTATTTTCCGTTACATCTCAACACGGGGAAAATCATGACAGTGTCACTTGTAAGCAGCATAAATAATAATGACGATAAAGTAATTTTTATATAAAAAATGATTATTATTTTTATATATATATTGAGTTTTTATCGTGTGAAATGGAAAAAAAAAAGAAAGAAAAGAACCATTTTGGTTCCATCTGACAGTCAATTGAAAATGGAATCGACGTCTGGGGCTTATGAAGCGAGAAAGAGGAAGCAGTTGTGGCAGGGTTACCAACCGAAGGGCGGATTAGTTGCGGGGCAATAGCCAGGGCTGCCAACTTTACTCATTTGAGCGGGACAACTTTCCGATTCTGTATCCGATCCGCAAGTTTATTGAAGGGCAGTTAGGGTAGGCCGTTATGTTCTGCGACAGTTACTCGGGGCACCCACCCCCCACTCCCAAGTTACCTTCATCTTAACACTGTCAACCTTGATGTGCTGAGGACCATATTGCCCTTTGGAAGAAAGGGTTGATAAGTTATTGTACTTCATTTTTATTTTATTGTATTACTTTTTTTTTTATCGTACTGCTTTGAAAAAAAACGCTACAACACTCTCGATTCATGTACCAGGATTCAATGCCTTAACTGCCAACAGTTGAGAAAACAAAAAGACTCTTGATCAAAATTTAAATAAGTACATGCCGTTGACTTCTTGATAAACATAACAATATCGTTAATACCTTCAATACAAAATAAAAATAAAATAAAAAAAAAACACCTTTTTCTAATCGTGCAACTACCAAAGCAATTCAACTATAATTGGAAAAACTTATATTCCTTTTCAAGGCGAAACATACATACAGGAGAACTTCGATTCTCCAGGGTTATTTATGATGAGTAGAAAGATGCACCAATAATCAAAAACACTGGTTAATCAGAAATTGGCGAAGAAACATATGGATCTGGCAGGATTTGGGATCCATAAATAAAAAGTCATCAAGAATAATAGTAAAGTAATGTGAGCCACAGAAGGAAAAGGATATATCCAGAATCCAAGTCTCTTCATATATCTCATAATTACTATAATTATCAATGGCCTGGCCAGAAGCCAGAAAAATGTAAACATTTTTTTGCTGAATGCCCACTTTATAATGAAGAAAGACGTTTTTATCAGGAAATATTCCATGAACCACAACACTAGAGAAAAAAAGCTTCACCGACTCCAAAAAATCTATGTGAAATATCAAGTAAAGGACTTATAACATTATTTAGTAAATGCACTAAAAGTGAGGGCTTTTATTATCTAAGAAAGAAGTAAATCAATACAAATAATTTACACATTAATTCTAATAATATTCCTTTTTGAAAACAATTTTCCTTGGTTCTTCATAACGTACTTACATGCATGTTGTATATCTCCACTATTATTATTTAAACAAAATTCTTATCTTATTTATATAAATATTTACAGGCGTGAAATTATTATTTACGAAAAGGTCTCTATTGTAATGTTTATATTTAACAAATACAATAAATTATTTATCTATCTTTCAAAATGTGTCGGTTTCCTATTTAGTTGACCAGTTGCAGGGGTTTCAAGATGAAAAATCAATTTTTTTGAGTGTTGGTGGTCTAGGAGGGTTCAATATGTTTTAAGAATTGGAACGATATTACATATAAATGGACGATATGTTCCTATTAGGTACATATACAAGAATTGAGCATCGATATTAGTGCTAATCCGATCAGAAAATATTCAAAAATATACTCAATTGAAAACCTACGAATAATATTTCAAATCAAATGGGAGGGTTTACAAAACCTTCCAAATGAATATTCCTGAATCAACATAGTTGAGAGATTTGAGAACATAAAAAATGCGAAAATTACCATTTCTCGTTGTTTGAAAAAACGGATAATATAACATATTTAATTTTTAAATGGTTCGTTGTTTGAAAAAACGGATAGTATAACATATTTAATTTTTAAATGGTTCGTTGTTTGAAAAAACGGATAGTATAACATATTTAATTTTTAAATGGTTCCTAATACGACATTTTTATTCAAGTGGATAGTTTACTCCAGAGCAGCTCATACTCATCAAGTTTCCTCGAGAAAATTAATTCCGGATAGTGAGTTAGAAGGATTCGGACGGAGGTAAGGCGACATCAAGATGGGAGGGACGATAAGGGAATCTGGGACAATAGGAAGGGGAAGAGGAAGAGAGAGAGGAGATGTAAATAATTCCCGACTGGGTGAAAGCTAAGTTGCTTCAATTAGAGAGCTGTCTTAGTTGGGACAAGATTTGTTCGGACCTCCACCTCCAAACAGTTTCCTCCCTCTTACATAAATACTCCATAACCACTCAAGTAATCGATAAAATAAAATAATGAACCTATTATTAAGTCCAAATAAATATATCGATGCATTCACTTATCGAAAAGAACATTAAAAAGAAGAAAAAATGAACCTAAAAATCCAAAAATTCAAAATTTACATTGCGAATTTCAAATAAAAGTGATTTAATGGTAGGTAATTTTGAAAATTGGTAGAATAGAATAGAAAATAGTGTTTTGTTTTTTCTATTCGAAATCGTATTTCGATGATTAATAAACCTGTAAAAAGGAATTAAAGAAATAGGGAAACATATGAAAAATTTAAGAAACTTTTTCACAAGTGTATAACGTCCTAAGAACAAATATGAATAAACTTATAATAATTTCCTTCTCTTTTCTTAACTTTTTTTCTTTGAATGATCCATAAATCCATAAAAATTATGAAAGTTGTTTTTAATTACATGTACTAAACATCCAACTTTCTATAAAAGATTTTTTCTGATTGATTTCATGTTGTATATTGCAAGGTGTTTTTATTGTATATATTATCAGGCCATTAAAACGTTAAAATTGTTATAAAATGTAAAAATGGCACATTAATACTTATATATATATTTTTTCCAAACAATGCGCAAAAGATATTTATTAATTTAATCACATTGGCTTTCATTAGATTCTACCGACTATACAAAATTAAATTAATATATTATTAATTTTTAATATACATAAACATAAACAAAAAAAAAATCATTCAAAATTATAAAATCTAAAATTTATTTAAAATTCAACACTTAAAAAAGAGCCTATGTATTAAAAATATTCAAACATTAAAATATATAAATAATATAGATTAATTAATAACTAATAAATTCACAATTTCTATATATGATGTCCTGTACTATGGATATTTTTATTTTAAATGTATCCTACCAAATCTCTTAAGTATAAAATATTGGTAATAAAATAAAAAAAAAATTCGGAAATCTCTTAGCTCTCTCGTGGCTTAAAAATTCCAAGTCCATTAACAATTTCCATGCCTTGGTCAAAATTTTCCCTTAGATTAGAACAAATAGGGAATACAAACGATGTATGAGATATACTCGTATATCTAATAGAAACAATCTATAAGAAATGTAGGATATATTACATGATTTATATGGTAGTATAAAACTTTTTTTTTTTTTTTTTGGTACTTATATGTAATTTTTATATATTCGTAACAATGTTGACATTTTAGATGGCTTTATAATGGACAGTAAGATCCATAACGTCGCAATATGTATTATGAAATAAATAAGGAAAAAACGTTTGAAGAAAGTTTAGAGCTCATTTTTCGAATTAATTAAAATAATTATTTTTATAAATTTACATACCATAACTAATATGTTAAAATAAATAAATAAACGTATGGGAAAATTGAGAACTCGAGATATGAATGATTTCCATGAGTGCTGAATTATTGATGATATTTTACGGATGTGCAATCAGCTCTTAATGAATACATATTAAAATCCTATACCCCCCCTTTTACAATATTTTTATGTTGCTACATTAATTATCGAGTTGAAAAAAAAACATGGGTGGAGTTTGCTGGGCTTAATAAGCTAAAGCACCCGGAGTTGAGTGGCCCTCCGCTCAAACAGCCCTCTACCGAGCTAAATTATTTTAATATCGGAAAATTAATTATTCATACTTAGAATTTTCATGAAGCAAGCTCTGCTCAATTAATGGAATTAATTGTGTTTCACTTCATTAGTGAATATTTACATATCGAAAATATAATAAAATAAAAAGCTCGAAGTGATATTGCAATATTCATGAAAAAATTAGATGATTTTTAGAGCACCGATGGATTTCAGATAAATAAATATTATATAAAACCATGATAGTTCGAAATATATTAATAACTTTATAATTCTTGGAATGATGGATTTGTACTTTCTACCAAGGGACTTTTTATTTTTCGTTCCAAAAAAAAATTAATAGAAAATAATTTCTTTCTATTCATTAGTAAATATGATTATTAATAGAAATATATCGTGTTGCTCTAGCCCTACAAGTGATTAATTTGAAATATTTATAATTTTTCACGTAACCATTATAAAGTGTGTTACCAGCAATTCTAATTTTCTGCAAAAAAAGTTCGTAAATAAGTAACAATGAATAGAAAATTTCTGCTTTGCCATTTAAAATAATACTAAACTCACATTTGAAGTCCGCATGTTAAGATGAAACGAAAGACTCTTATGATACGAATCAACCTACTTTACCCACTTTTCTCTAATACTTCAAAACTAGGACTAAGACAAAAAATAAATGCATATTTGTACTTGCTAAAAACAATAAAAGAGAAATACAGAGAAAAAGCAGGAGACAGGTGTAGTTCTAAAAATAACTTTTCTTTTCATTTTCCTTTGGGTTTAGTGTATAATTTTAATTTTAAATAACAACGCTGTTTAGAAATTGTTTTAGTAGATTAAAAGGAGTACTATTATAGTTACAGTAAATCTTAGCTTAAAATGTATTATTTTAATACAAGTTGCAGTACTTAAAAAAAAAAAAAAAAAAATCTATTGATACATAATAACCCAGCCATCCACTGTTACTCAAAACAGAAAAATATTTTTTTCAACTTTAAAGTATATAGCATTCAATCTTACTCGCTTAACATATTTTCGACCTAGAAACGCAAAAAAAGTTAAATTTAATTAAAATCGATGGAATTCATTACTACCTAGGCGACTAAAATACAACGCCATTGAAAATTTTTAATGGTATCAGGGACGATTTGCTTTAATTCTTACCTTAAATAAATATTTCCTATCTTCATTGATGAGAAAATTAAAATTATACAAAAATATAAAGAAAAACTAGATATAAAGAAAACTGCATTTTAAGGGAAACTAGATATTAATTAAGTAATTCATAATCTATCGGATTAATGTGAGCAATAAAACATTTCGGGATTAATTAGCAATTATATGGTTGCCTAAATCATTTGACCCATTAGTTAAATTAGCACTTAATTAATTAGGTCCTATTGATCAAACTGGACATTCCGTAGCATGGGCTGTGAAGACAACATACAGCTTCGTTTACATCACGATCCGTAAAACTAAAAAAACAACAACAGGAACCATATTAATTCATTTAACATCATTATGTTAAACCTAACCGTTAAAAATGAAAAAAAAATATTTCTCTTTTACAAAAAATGATTATCAACCAACATATATTTCACTGACATACCAGAGAAATTATAAATATTTCATTGCATTTTTTTTTTGTAATTTTTAATAAAAATGAAGTAAAATAAATTCATTCCGCTATATCGCTAAGTTTTAGCTTCTAACAGTAAGTAAAAACTCTTTTGAATTTAATGATATTTTGAATTTCCGTTGAATGAGGTCAAATCCCAGCAACGATAAAACATGCGGAATTAGCAATTTATAGACTGCTTTTAAGTCCATTCTAGGCGAATTAGTCAGCCTTTTAAGATAAGATAACCAAATTCTAAAATCAGGGGTCAGGGGACTGGTGTGTCGCTGTTACACCGATGTTTTTACATTGATCAGCATCTACCAAATTATTTATAATTACATTTAAAATTTTTCACGGAGTATAATTTAATTCCAAAATAAAATAAATATCCCTTGCACTAATTATTTTTCATGTCACACTGAAATGTACATTCAAAACAGCCCCTGACAGCTTAGAAATTTAATAGGTTTTAATTAAATAGGAAGCTTACCTACATTTTAGTTTGTTTAAATATAATATAAAAAATACACATTTTATTATTACTTAAATTAGTTTAATTCTTTTAAACTAGTGAATCTAATCATTAAATTAAATCTAAACCAATGAGGCTATCATTACAGCCTCCCTAAGGGTCTTAGCGGCGATCAACAATCGGAACCCCAGTAACTCTCTTATTCGAGAGATAATAAGCATATGGTGGGAACTGGAGTCGATGGCAAAAAAAGTAATTTTCATTTGGGTACCATCCCACAAAGGAATAAAGGGTAATGAGGCAGCCGATCAAGCAGAAAATATGGCTAGACTGGGAGAATCAGAGAATGTGACAACACTAAAAGAAGTGACAAAAGAGGATTGGCTGCACCAATTGAAGAAAAACCAAAACAAAATTTGGGAGTTGAGGCGGAGGAACGAACAGTCCAAACTATCTGAAATAAAACTAGAATGCAAAAAGTGGACCACAAGCTCGAGAATTTCGAGAAGAAGTCATAGTATGTCGTATCAGAATTGAGCATTGCAAATTCACACACGAATATCTTCTCCGAGGACTTGAAGCACCCACATACCAAGAATGTGATAATGTACCCCAAACGGTGTAACACCTTCTAATAAACTGTGCAAAATACAAAGATGTCCGGAAAAAACTGAAAATAGAAAAAACACTAAACGAATTGTTAAAGGACGACGATGAAAATATAGAAACTTTGTTAAAATACTTAAAAGAAATCACGTATTACAACAAAATATAATTGAACATAAATTATGACCCTATTGGGTAGAGGCGAAGATAACAGGAAAAAAAATTCTTTAGACATGCGCAGATTCACAATTGAAGTAAACAAAAATATATTTCTGAATCAATTTACCTAAATTCATAGAATTATCTTTCTTTAAAATGTTAATCAATTTATGTTTTGGATTATTTTAAGAAATGAGAGGGTACTAGTTTCCATATGTTAGTTCTGGTGGTGGCCAATATGGTTCTGTTGAGTTTGGGCCCAATCTCGCCTAAAAAGGACCTTGGAGTGTTTATTCATCTCAGAAGAGTAAGCGAAGCAAGCATTACCTAATCGAAAGCTCTGTGATCTTATAAAAATGGTTAAGAAGGTCATATTTAACTGAAAAAGACGAGAATTCACTTAGCCTTCTAAGATATTATTTTGTCCTGAACACATGAATTTCTGTAAGGACTTAACGTTATTCTGTAAAGTTCTTCTCAACAATACCACAACAAATTTCATTACAGTGCAAAGCAACTGAATTTTTTGTTATGTAAAGTAAATTTTTTTTTTTAAATTTATTTATCAGAAATAATAAATCGAGGGCCAGGCGAAGTGGGGAAGACGAGAGGGTATTGCACTGGTTAATATCGAAGAGTGTTCATAGTTGGGCGAACAAGGCTCAATTAGTGGGAGAGGGGTCGAGGCAAGTCTCCTCTAACTGGCTTACAGAGCGCCCCCCCCCCCGAACGGTACTTATCAAATTAGTCAGCGAGGAATTTAAATTCCGACTCTTGGAGCCCCTGTCGAGGTGGAGTTACACTAATCCTTTTTGATCAGCAGATGTTCAACGTCGGAGAGGGTCCGGATTCCATCCCCATCGTAACAGATTAAAAAAAAAAAAAAAAAAAAGAATTAAATGCCACTAACCATTTATCAACTGAATGCTGATAGGAATAAAACGTTAGCAGGAAGCAAAGCGAATAGAAATTGCTAAATATGTAATTACTTTTTAACTAGATTTTGCGTCTAATTTTATCAAAAGCTATATCTAAGTCCAAACCTAGTCTAACAACAGTGCACTTGTTCTAAGGAAAACGAAAAATAAATTGTACTGTGGAACAAAAAAAAAAAAAAAATGATTGAAAAGAGAATTTTTGTTGGAATAGTTACAAATTGTTATAGTACTATTTCGTGACAAAATATAAGGAGCGAAGGACAGGAGAGTTAGTCTTGCTTTGAAGATCAAATTATTTAATTACTTTGGTATTGTTTGCCAGACATTTTTATTTGTTATTTTCGTCTAATAAAAATTATTTAAACCTACATGTATAAGTGTTACAACATTTTATAAAATACTTAATATGGGATAGCTTAAAAATGCTCAAAATACAAGCATAAACTGGATACCATCAAAATTTGTATCTTAGAATCCAGACTTTGATCCTCCTTTTAAGATGCCTTTACAATGCGCGAACCTCACCCTTGAACTGATAATCCCACGAACAGCTATTTACACTGAAACGTGAACTCGAGCGAATGAAGCAATGATGTCTGACCGCACCCGTGCACCTTAATACAACCATTTTCATTACAGAGAAGGCTGACTTGGAACTAGCGACTGTTCTGACTTTTGCTCTAATTCATTATGGATAAAAGCAATGTCAGAAAAATTCTAAAAGAAGATCTTAAAGTTTATGTTTATAGAACACATAGGCGACAGATACCTATTCGAAGTCGTGTTCTTATTTTGATTAGACAAACTCTGTGGATAGGCTTTTCAAGGGTGAGGTTCGCAAGGTGTAAAGATACATTTTGGCGTTCATTTTTCACACATAGAAACGGACATTTTTCATCACTAAAGAATATGATCCACTGGATGAAAAATACTTACCCATATTATCAACATATATGTTAGGTACTATCAAAAGACTAGTTCTTTTATATTTCCTTGAAAAAAACGTTTCGGGATTTAAAGATTTTCATTTTCGTTGGATTATTTACAATCAATAACCATTTCGAATGAAAAAAATAGTTTAAAAAACTGAGGTTTTTATTTCGCGTCTTTTGAATCTAATTCATTCATTCTTGTTCTCAGTATTTTTAATAAACGCTCCTTTAAATACTTTCAGATTTAACAATATAATATCTATCGTATTTAGAACTCCTTCCTTCTAAAAAAATATAATTTGATGTCCTATAATAAAAGCTGAATTCGTTCAATGTTTAGGTATCAAGAGACAAGAAGAATTAACTTACATAATGACGTGACATGCATGTACATACAGGCTTCAACGTGGAAACATTGAACGCCAACTTACCTGAAAAAAAAAATACTTATTAAAAATTGCTTAAAAAATTCATAATTAACTGTAATAATAATGAAAAAAAACAAAACAGAATTAGACAATAGATACTAAGTACTTCATGTTGTGAGGTGAAACAAGAACATAGATTATTTGGTTGTTTTTGAATTATCAACGTAAGTAAGGTAATTCCGGACTAAATATAAGAAGCGATGGACCAGGGACTTGGTCTGGCCTTAAGTATGAAGTATTAGTTTACTTTTGGTCACTGTTTGTCACTTGTAGTCAATCTCAAAGAGCTAAACTGTTGTGCTGTTTGAGGCCATGTAATGACTTTATATACGTTCTGCCTAAGAACCGAGAATTTTCAAGCATAAAGGGACAAACATAATTTACCTGACGAACAATCTTTTTTTGTTGGATTTTCTACCATTCATATCCATCTAATAACTTAACATTGTCGTCTCGCCTTAGGATGAGAAGACATTGGCGAAGAGGATGGCAGGGTGGGAGAAAGGATGGGACCGAATCCGGTAACGACAGCCGGTATTAGGAGCCTGCGTTATGGTTAATGAAGAGGAAGAGGATAAGGCTAGGGTAGCAATGCCTCTAATATTTCTTTCAGTCCAACAATGGCATCCACCTTCTGCACTCCACTAACATTCTAGGCCTTCTATACCTATAGTATATAGAATCAGTCTGAAATTTCAGCGATATAGATTTAATAAAATAATAATGTTTATACTAGGATAATGCTTTCGGATTAAGATCATCAAACTATAACAACTATAGTCAGCTAGATTTTTCTTCATGACAACTAATCACTATTCATCTTTGATTTTCCAAACAAAAACAAAAGTTATGCTCAAACCATTGCTTTAATCAGAAAGTTCAATGGACTATTTAAATCAATTGTTTAACCAGGAGTTGTATATTTCTATTACTATTAAAAGCTAGTAAATGTCATAATTAGCTCACATCTCGCCATTGCAATGTTTTGAGTCATATCTTCATCACTATCTGTGTCGTTTAATTTTATTTCTTATATATACTTTACTAACAATTCTATTATAAATCTATTGTTTATTTGTCCTATATAACTTAGAATTACAGACGTAGCGTTACAGGCTTCGAACAACCCCGCATGTCTGAGATGAGAGAAAAATAAAGATTTACTTAGGAATGAATGACATGAGAGGTAGCACAAATCCAAGGTAGTGGCTAAAGTCAATTCATAAAAAGATATCTTTTGTTATTTTATATATTATAAACAAGGACCGAATTAAAAAAATATATATATTAATATGCGGTGTTCCAGTTTTATTTATTCTTATTGTTTGTTAATTTAACGTCCTCAGTGCTACTTATGCTAATCGGACGATGCTACAGTGGAAGTCCTAAGGTTTTGCCTATCCAGGTATAAATAGGATAGGGATCTTTAACGAGTACATGAAATCGTACAGGCTCGGGACCTCCATTTTTTACGTCCTATCCGAGGGACGGCATAGCTAAAGATTTTTTACAATACATTGATACCACCGTTTTTTATATTTAGTAACGAATCGAACATCCGAGAAGAGCGTACATATTCTAAGATTCGGAACATAAATGTATAAAGCAATGTAACTGTTCCAACAGAAATTCTAGAACTCTTTCCAATGTAACAGACAAAATAATATGGTTTTGTTTCAAGTTATATTATTTTTAATTAAGAGTTTAAATTTTTACATAAGATAAAAAACGGTTGTCAATGTATTTTCAAAAATGGTTTTGCTCTAGATCCAATCACTTATATCTGAACTTCTTTTTACCGATTTTCATTCATTTTATGCCCTACTAAAGAAAAAAAAAAACATTTTTCCAAAGCATTCCGATGTTCCAGAATATTCACCGCCAACAAAATCCCCGCGATTCTTGCATTTCCCACACTCTAGGCATTCTGGATTAGAATTTCATCCTGAATAACATAAAATCGTCTTTGTGCATAATTTTTAAGCTTATGTTAATATATAGATCTGCTACTGCTAATGCTGAAGGTCAGTATTTGGTATTTTTGCACAGGAAGCAATGAGAAAGATTGGAGGGACAAAGTGCATGGAAGAGGAGCGCCAATCACCGAACCAAATGAAAGGACCCCTTCATCAATACCTCCCCCCCTACCCCCCCCTCATCTCCTCTTCTTTTAAAAGTATAATTTGCTCGGCCCGCTCTCTAGCCACGCTCGGTTAAATCAAAGCGTTGGCCACACTACCACACTAACCCCCCCCCCTTTCTATTTCCTCCACGCTACCATTCTTTAAAATAATGTAAATTCCTCCTGTGAAAAGCTTTTTCGATCCATGAATCGATTTTGAAATTGTTAGTAGCTTAGAAGGTACTTAATTGCCTCTGATTGAACTGAGAGATTCTATACTACTCAATGACTATCGATATTCCTTTGTTAAAAAAAATATCGATAAATATTCAATTGTTAAATTTCATCTAGTTACTGGTTTAGGCTATTGTCAGTACTACCAAAACATTTTTAAAAAAAAATCTGGTGCGTGCGCGCAACACACAACTTTCACTTACAAACTTACTTAGATTAGAAATTGACGTGTTTTGCTAAATATCATTTCCCAAAGTCACACATTTTTCTACATTCATATCTTATTTTTGTCAATCGTTAAAGCCGTTTTTGAGTAAATAACAAAAACCCGTGAAAATAATACAAAATTTATTAAGTAAAGTCCCCCCTCCCGCAGATCAATTTTGATGAAATTTTTACAGTCGTATCTCGGGTATATAAATACATTAAATACCAAGTTTGATCCAAATCGTTAAAACCGTTTTTGAGTAAATAAAAAAAAACACGTGAAAATGATACAAAATTTATTAAGTAAAGTCCCCCCTCCGGTTGATCAATTGTGATGAAATGTTGGTTATCACATCTTTGGCATATAAATACATCAAATACCAAGTTTGATCAAAATCGTTAAAACCGTTTTTGAGTAAATAAAAAAAACATGTGAAAATGGTACAAAATTTATTAAGTAAAGTCCCCCCTCCGGTTGATCAATTTTGATGAAATTTTTACAGTCATATTTCAGCCATATAAATAGATCAAATACTCAGTTTAATCAAAATCGTTAGAGCCGTTTTTGAGAAAATCGAAAAAAACTTAAAAAGTTATTAAATAAAGTACCCCCTCCCTTTGAGCAAATTTGATGAAATTTTTGCTGTCATATCGCGGGCTTATACATACTCTAAATACCCAATTTCAGGTTCGCACGGTTTATAGTTTTTGAGCTAGTCTGTTCACACACACACACACACACACAGACACACACACAGACACACACACACACAGACCATTTCGCGGGACTTGGTTATTTTGACTCAGGGGACCCCAAAACGTGTATTTCCGTTGAAAACCGGAAGTCGAAAATTTTCACGATCGCAATACTTCCACTTACTATATATTTCATATATGGGTAAGTGAAAGTAATATGTTGTATCTAAAATCAAATTCCATTAAATCCTAGGTTTGTTTTTTTACAAATACAAAAATACTAGTGAGATGGAAATGGTTGGGGGTGCGGTCAAATGAAAACACTATATGTGAAATAACATATATATTGTGCCGACGTTTCGACCCGATATTCAGGTCTTCCTTCATTACAAAAATACTAGGTTGTTACAAAAGTCCTTGTGCATATCAAGTTGTTTACATTGATGTCTCTCATTTAATCCTTATTTAATCTCTGACGAATACAATTCTTATGTCAATGTTTACATTAACTAATCCTCTAATTATCTATATACGCCAACTGTCCCTGCCTTTCATTCAGTTTATTAAATTTCACCAGAAATGTCGGAAGAAAAATTTGTCATCCGCGGCCTTCTTAGGCATTATTGGAAAAAAGGTTTTAGTGCAAAGGCCTCAGCCGAGGAAATTTGTGCAGTGGAAGGGGGAAGTGTGGTGCATCGAAACACGGCCGTATTTTGGTTCAGGCGGTTTAATTCTGGGAATACAAGCCTTGAAGATGAACCTAGATCAGGTCGTCCTTCAGTCGTCAAATACAACTTTTGGCTGAAAGATGGGTTAAAGTAGTTGAAAATGATGGCCTGTATTTTGAAGAATAAATTTGATTTGTAAATTTTGTACTCACATTTGAATAAAATTAATTTTTTGAACAAGGACTTTTGTAACAACCTACTGGTTAGTTCTTTCAATAACCCCAATCTGTATCCCAAATGTTTAGACTGTTAATTACAGACGATTCTTGGTACGATCTTATACAACAAAATTGGACATCTCGGATGGTGGGATGACCGATTGGGCAAATGCGTTAGAATATACTCGTTGCCTCTAACAAGGTATGATTGGAACATCGAAGAAAGCCAGTTCGAAACCCGGAGCCAGAGACATTAAATAATACTCGGCATTAATCCTGCATCCTCTCCCCTGGTCCGAGAAACACTGTCACTAAAATGCGAGGACACACAAAAACATTTTTATTCTTATTTTCTTATTTGTCTTTAGAATGGCCTACTGAAAAGGAGTTGGATGAGCGACCTATCCTAAAAAAAGTAACTTAATCAAGACGGGAGATAAGTTAATAGGCATTATCCTTTCTCCATACTCAGGAATTGTCAGAATGGAGAAATACCTGAGATGGTAAGAAATATAACAGTCAAGTTTATCTTAGTATTTGCTAAATGTTACTCCACAGGTACCGAAAGGATTACAGATGTGCATTAATCACATTTACGTACAACATTGACGAAAAGATATCTTTTATACAAATCTTTTCGTCAATGTTGTACGTAAATTTGATTATCTGATCATACCAATTCGCCTATTTTTATAGTATGACAGTCATTCTTGCTTTTAGATGGGTATTTTTATACCGAGTAGTATTAAATTTTCCCCTGGCTCCGGGTTTTGAACTAGCTATCTTCTATTTGCTTCTATATGCTATATCTTCTGTATGTATAGCAGAGTTCCGCTTGAGGGCAACGAGTTGGCGACTCGTTGGAGTGGGGTCGGAGAAAACCCTCCCCTCTCCCTAATCTATAGTCTTACCTAATAAAGATTTTTGAACTAATTACCTATGCGAGAGGTAACTTGTCACGAAAAAAAAACCATTAACTGCGGTTTGAAAATTTAAGTTCGCGAGAACTAACTACAGCTCGCATGGACCAAGTCGGTCGTGATAGTCAAGGAAGGGGGGCGATTTATATGGAGAATATTAAAAAAATAGGTTAGAACTACGGGATATATAGTTCATCATGCTTATTGTTTAATGTTTATAAATGTTTTCTATTTACACTGACATATTTCTCTGGATTTTTCTATGCCTTTTTTCTTGTATAATAGTTTCACCCTCTTTATAGCCCAGTTGGAGGCTGTATATTTGTCGAATCGCTAGTAGTGCAATAATATTTTATATAAATGATTAAATTTTTTTTCTCAAAGTATTCTTAGACTTTCTCTATCCCGTAGAATGATAAAATAATTGTTTATTGCTTGCTAGAGCTCAGTTAATCGTCGTACTAATCCGAACTGGAAAATGGACAAAAGATGATTTTCAAAGGGAATTGCAAATAATTAATTGAACAAAACGGGGACTAGTTAGGCGAGTTATGAGATTGGAATACTTGCTTGATACTCGGAGCCGGGTAATTGAGATCGGTATGTGCAGCCTGGACAAATTGAGGCAAGTATGCAGTCAGGTATTTACGATACGGTCAAAAGTAACAATAGACAATGAAAAACGGGTCGCAGGGATTTCAGGGGAGGGGCGGTAGGGGGGGTGGGGCACTCAAAAGACAAATTAGCTCTTGTAGTGAGTGAGATTTGATTAAAAAGAGCAGGGAAGCCTTTGCCGAATACCTTTCCGACGGTGATTCGATAAAGCGGCTTCTGTTACAAAGCCTGAAATTAAAGCCGAAGCTATGGAATGCACTGATTTAGTACTAGTTCATTACTTCCACGCCCTGCCTCCGTAATGAAATGGAATTCGCAGGCGTCCTTTTTTTTTTATTTATTTCTATCTCACTCTCTTTCTCTTTTATGCAACTTTTGGAACTCTCTTGAAACGGGACAAATAAATGGTAACAATTTTCATCAAATACCGGTAGGGGGCATTGTGATCGGGGACTGAATTTTACCGGAAAGCTACCGATGTCAGTTATCTGAAATTCTAGAAGTGCAGAGAGCAACGATGAAATATGACAATTATTTTATTAGGTATATTTTGATATCTATGTATCAAAATTCTTCATTAATTTTCGCCATTTTTATACATTAACCTTCTATACATTTTATTTATTTTTTATTATCTATATAAATAAATATGAAATTCTGTTTGCTTGTTTTTTTTTTTTTTTTGTTCTTTATAGAAATCCTTACCATTTGTCCTAAATTCTCCAAATTTCGCGCAATGGTTCCTTCATACCAGGTGCGAACATCTGTCCATATTAAAATTGCATAACTTCAGCCAGTCTCATTTTATATTTTATAGATTTAAAAAATCAACTTCCCCGGGAGAAACCGGTATGTACAGCTAGTATTTATATATTTTAATGATACACATGAAAGTTGTTTTTTTTTTAATGCTGATGAGTAATTTTATTTTTTAACCAATCAACTTTTATTAGAAATATTAAATACATTTTATGCTCATGTTTTACTATTTTTAATAATAAGATTAAAAAAAAAAAGTAAACCCCCTCAAATTATTTTTGAAAGAATTTTTGTTTAAAGAATCATAGAATACGAATTTATAAATAAATATACACTCCGAAACAAACATCAGAATTGCTAAGGTCAACAAAACAAAAATAGTTACCAGTTAGGTAGAAAATAGTCCGGGGAGGCGGTCAATAAAATACAAAATAGTATAAAACTATTTTATTGTTGCCGACGTTTCGACCCAACTATGCAGGTCT
This sequence comes from Aelia acuminata, assembly GCA_911387785.2. Lineage (NCBI taxonomy): Eukaryota > Metazoa > Arthropoda > Insecta > Hemiptera > Pentatomidae > Aelia > Aelia acuminata. Next base: position 35,519,855 of record OU426982.1, read on the forward strand.
TCGTCAGGGCTAAATAAACAAGACACAGACAACAATATGAGTAATTAGGACAAAGAATATGAACTGGCTAGATAAAATATAAAAAACAAAGAATATGAACTGACTATACAAGTTATAAATGACTGTGAACTTAAGGTTAAGCATATAATTTATAACACATGGTGTAATATGGCTATTGACACTGATACTGTTAACACTGATGCCGTTGATACTGATAGTGTAGGTGGTGTGACAAGATGAGGTAAGGTACATAACAGTGGATATGTTATGAGAATGGTGTACTATGGGTAGATATGGTGGCAAAATGGGGCAGATTAGAAGAGGGATTAATATATGATGGATTATAATTATAGTAAATAGAGGAGCTTACCTTATGACAGGGATGGATGTCACGGCCAAAGTGAGGGTCAAAGCAGGGTACACTTTTGTCGGAGTGGGAGAATGTCAGAAAAAAAGGGTTGCGGAAGGCGGGTTAGGATTTGTTTACATACGCTAACTTTACACAAATAAATAACATTAGTTACAGGAGTAAATAGTGGCATTTTAAACAGTATAACAAAATTGAGGACACTTATAACTAGCTGACTATATATGTATGTAATTAATATTATGTGAAAAACATTAAAATAGGATTAAACAAAAATTAAAATAAAAAAATACAGTACTGTTGATATAAATAGGCTATTTCTGTATTTGATAGGAACATATTAATTATCTATGTGGCCTTAAGTGTTAGAAATGTACAATTGTGGAACTTGACATTTTATTATAGGTTCAGTACAAATACTAGTTGTTATTTCATATAGTAATTTGTTCATTCTATTAAATGAATAGTAGTAAATGGGTTCCATTACATGAATTGATCTGGTTCTATTACATAAAATAGGTATATAATATGAATAGGCGGATGTGTTAAGTGAGGAGCGAGAAGGGGAGGTTATACAACAAATACTGAAAAGAATTTATATGTTTATGTAATCTACCCGTGTTATGTGTCAAGAAATGGTGGCGGGGAAGGAAAATTAGAATAGGAGTTACTGGGAGGGTGGTAGTGTGAAGGCGGTGACGGAGGGATATTATAGGTTATTGTTGTTTAATAAGGTTTAAAATGTGTCTGTAAGTAAGTGAGATACAGTTCTTGTCTATCTTGTTTGTGGTTGACGGGGTTTGGTTCGAGATGAATGTTTATGGATTCGGATATAAGTCTTTTTTCATGGTTAGGAACTGTAGCGAGGATAGAGGTTTTATCAAAATCAAAGGAATGGTTAAGGCTTAAGCCGTGTTCTGAGAGTTTGGATGCGGAAAGGTTACGGGACGTTATGGAATATTTATGTTGGGAAATGCGAGTTTTGAGGTGATTTTTGGTTTCTCCGATATAGGCTGAATTACAATTAGTGGTTGAACATGGGACCCGGTAGACAATATTGGATTGGTATTGCATTGGAATGGGATCTTTAAGGTTGGAAACAGGTGGGAAAGTTTATTGAGTGGCTTAAGGCCGCAACGTAGGGAAGGGATTGAGGTTGTTAAAGATTTTTGTATTTTGTCTGTGAGTGTAGGAATATAGGGGAGAGACCTATATAGGAGGGGGGAGGCTGTGCTAGGTAAGGGGGTAGGGGTCATGATACTAGAATTGCTTCTGTTTTTGTATGTATTGATGAGTTTGGTTATAAGTTTCGATGGATAATTGTTGGTTATCAGTATATCAGTGATGCGTTTTATGTTGCTGGGATGGTATTGTGGGTCAGACAAAGAAAGAGATCGGTGAATTAAGTTCTTTGCCACATTGAGTTTGTGATGATAGGGGTGTTGTGAGTGGAATTTATTTACTATATATATCTATTTGCTATAATTATAATCCATCATATATTAATCCCTCTTCTAATCTGCCCCATTTTGCCACCCATAGTACACGCTACCCATAGTACACCATTCTCATAACATATCCACTATTATGTACCTTACCTAATCTTATCACACCACCTATACTATCAGTATCAACGGCATCAGTGTTAACAGTATCAGTGTCAATAGCCATATTACACCATGTGTAATAAATTATATGAATCTGAAATGTTTGACCGTTTGAAGGGAAGATTTCACAATTAAATCCACAGGGTGTCAATAACTAGTTTTTGCACTTTTTACAATAAATATTGCCATATGGTAAAGTTATTAAACTTTTGACCCAAAAAAACCTCTTGAGTCTTTATAAGGAGCTATAGGAAGTTTCAATTTGATCCCTTCATAAAAAAGTTTTTTTTTTAATTTTATCACAGAAATGTAGTCTTAAGGGTGTCAATAACTGTCCGGTTGACCCTATTACAACATAGTTTAATAGAGCACAACGCCAATGACCCTAAAGGGTAGAGGATAAAAGGAAGGAAAAGAAAAAAGAAAAAAATTAAAAGTAGGTTCGAACGCCACCAATAATTGTGAATTCGTGTTATCATTATTTTATTTTTTTAATTTCGCAATAATGGCGCAGGTTATCTTATCATTATTTGTTTTCAGGATAAATGATATCGATGCGACAGTTTATGATCCATCCTCAATCTCATTTTTCAATTGTTCAAATTTTTCAAGAATTCTTTAACAAACGCACGAGCTACATACAAGCTTAGGGTTTTTAAGAGTGAGTTGTGAGGAACTGAGTCAAAAGCCTTTCTATAATCAATCCAAGCTAATTGACAGATATCTTTTATTCATGGTCATTAGGCCTGCAAAGAGTGAGCCTATGAGCAGCAGTTCTTTGCAGCCTTTCCAAACAACCAAGCCAGTAGCGGATCCAGGGAAGGGGCGCGGGGGGCGTGCACCCCCCCTGTGCAGAAATTTTATGGTAGCTTTAATAATAAATAATACGATATAAATCGTAAATTGAGAGTGGTCGCGGGGGGCGCGCACCCCCCCCCCCCCCTGTGCAGTAATTTTATGGTAGCTTTAATAATAAATAATACGATATAAATCGTAAATTGAGAGTGGTCGTGATTGATTTATTTTTTAGAGTAAAGAGTTATTTTTTGTAATAGAAAATTTCGTTTCATGTCCTTATTACTATCATTTTTAGACACTGAACTGATGAATGAACACTCATCGAATGGCGAAATTGTCGTTTAACTCTAACGGAAGTCTATTTTTGAAATTTTAAACCATATGTTTTTTATTTGAATATCGATTTAACGTTACAATATTATTAAAGTAGACATTCACATAAAATATGGCTACTGATTATTTAAATATTAGTGGAAATCAAATTATGCATACTGTGATTCCCATGATTGGGGATGGTGCGTGTTTATTTCGATCTCTACTCCATATATATAAGAGGCTTTGTCCTGACTGACAGAATCAATGCAGAGCAAAAACTACTAATGATAGAAACTTGAAGTTCGGAATTTAGATTGTAAACGCGATGTAGGTAACCACTAAGAAAGGAATTTCAAAAATGTAACCCCTAAGGGGTTTAAATGGCGAAATTGTCGTTTAACTGTAACTGACACCTATTTTTGCACTTTGAGAAAAAATGTCTAATTTGGACTCATTTTAAAGATCTTGATACGACGAGTTTAACTCGAAAGCCCCAAAGGGGCATCGAAAACCATGCTTTAAAGCGGAAAAATGAAGAGTACACGACCTTCAGCAGTCCGAGTAAGCAATTTTTTGTTTCGGCGGTTTTAAAGAACTCCCTCCATTGCGCGCCTCCCTCTCTTCTACCGAGCTGGCAGCTTCTCTCACCAACATTCCACCTACTGGAAGCTCCGATTCTACTAAATCTCCTTAACATCAGTTAAGATATTATATTAGATCAATAAAACAATAAATAATGATCACAGAATTGCAGAATTGAAAACCGCGACGGGGAATGCTAGTGAGCTATATTTAGTCATTTTTCAAGTCCACTATTTGAAAATGTCCACTATTTAAACATTTATATTAATTTACAAGGTCATTATGTACTAATATGTATTTTAAATTAGGGCCTTCATTACTCATGAAATGTAAAAAAAAAAAGTACGCCCCCCCCTTCAGAAAATTTCTGGATCCGCCACTGAACCAAGCCGCATTGTTCAAGCTAAACCATTTTTGAGAGTTTATCGAAAGTATCTCACGTATAGATTAGATTTTTATACCAGTAATTTTGAATTCATCCATTCCTGGTGTTTTCCATTTTTTTTAAATTTTCTTGCTGCGATGCCTTCATCTTCTTTTGATACGTCATATCAAGACGTTTGAGATGCATCCTGAGGTTTAGCCATGGCCATCGAAGGAGATTTTTATCGATTTTATCTTTCTTTGGTTGCTTATAATACTATTTGCTCATAATACTAACTTAATGTTAAAAAACATAAACTCAAATTAAGTGACCAGAGTCATCCTTACTCCATGCTGATTTAATTCCAAAAGTAGGCCGCCCTATGAGGCTCTTAAATAAATAATTAAAAATTATTTAATATATAATATAGATTATTTAATGAAACCCCCACAAAGACATGGGATTTTTTCTAGTTTTAAGACACGAGGAATTTGAATGTAAAAAGTAGTTTGCTTAATTTATGTCTTATAAATCCAGTTTCCTTGACGATTTCAAAACGTTTTTTGCGGTTGGGACCTAGCCTGAAGTTCACAAAAATTAACTCAAGCTATAATGGGAACCCATCCTAAATTTACATAATCTAATTCCCTAATAAATAAAGAAAAGAAAACAGTACAAAAGAATCCCCCTTGGAATCATTTAGGCCTTTTGAACTAGTCCCAAACCGTCCTCTGACGGTCCGTTCCAACCAGTAGGTCGTTCTATCAAAACGGTTTGGGATTCTAAACCATATTAACCGATTTAAACGATTTTTATTAAACGATTTAACGTTACAGTATGTATATTATGTATTTCATGAAAACATTTATCTTTATGATTTTTATATCGAAGTGAACACTTCGAAACCGACACTGTAGATAATATTCATACTCGGGTGAGGTGCAGGGAGAAGTCAGAGCCGAGGGAATGGAACGGCTAAAGGTTAATGCGGGGCATAAAGTTAACAGAGTAAAGTTTTGGCGCAGGAAGGTTTGGCGCGAAGCGGGGCGGCTAAGCGTCGCGGGGTAACTTTGATGGGACACAATTATCTCGGGAGGTCGGTCAAAGCGCCCCCTCCCCCCCCCCCTCCCGAACCCAAACTAACACACACTCACACGCACACACACACACGCTTGATCATAGCCCTTCTACAACCCTCAATCCTCCTACATGGAAATTGGGTCAGTTCTCGTATCATTGTCCTGTTGATGATATCTCTGCGAGTCAAATTCAACTTTAATTCATTCTTAGTTAAAACATGAAACTATTTTTATTTTAAACATTATTATTATTATTATTATTACTTTTTTTTTTAATGTAGGGTAAACCGTACAGTTATTGGATTAAGACTAAATTTCAGTGGTGACCTAAAAAAAAACTTCTTATGAAGGGATCTAATTGAAACTTCCTATAACTCCACTTTATCTATCCTTATAAAGACTCAAGAGGTTTTTTTGGGTCAAAAGTTCAATATTTATTGTTGAAAGTGCCATGGGTATAATTTAAAATTATTAAACAATGATTTTATCAAGTAGTTGGTAATAAATTTCAAAAAGGCTCGGGACATCCTTTTCACGTCTCATTCGAAGGATGGCATAGCCAAGGATTTTTTACGCGTCATTTAGTATTCTAAGCTGCTACGCTACACCACAGGAGACTCCGTATGTAGGAATTAAACGTGAAAAAATTCGTATGTTTAGCAAACAAACCAAAAATGGAAGCTTCAATCGTATCATCCAATTTGGGAAAAAAGATTTCTTTATTTATACTAAAATCCTTATAAACTGCTCCCCTCCCCATTATAATGATATATACACTGACTGTAATCAAGCAGCATTGACTGTTAGTACATAAATGTATAATCGAGTAAGCGTTCGGGGAAAACGTATTTTCCGACTCAACATTTCATAATTCATAAAGTCAAGTTGATACTGGACTAATAAAGAATTTTCATTTATGCGCTGTAAAGAGGAATTTGCATATTCTCTCCCTTTCCATCTCATAAATGTGAGACAAAATGTCGCTTGACTTCATTTTAAAAACTTACCCTCCCTTTAAAGGGAAAGAATTTAATAATCGCTCATCCAGGAAATACGAGTATTTTAAATCTTTTTAGAATACTTAATTTAGTGAAATATTTGCCGATTCAATCTCTTAAACACTCACTACACAACAACAAAAAGCATAAATATTAAAGTAAGACAACATAATAATGTTCAAAATAATTGGAGAACTAAATAACTGTAATTAATGCGAATATTTATCTATGAATAAATTCATATTTCAATGGCATTAACTTTATGTAATCCTACAATTTAATGAATAGCTATCTAGTTGTTTTAACATAAACATATTATTTTACCAATAGATGTTTAGTTTATATATTTTTTTAAGAAATACTATTCAATTATATTTAGTGGTTTAGGGCTATAAAAAAAATAGAAAACACCAAAATTCTTTTACGTTGTTTCATTTTTAGGTATGTGCATCGTGTCAGCTAACAGTTTATCTAATAAACTGCGCTGCATTGCCAGATTAGCTAAATATTAAAATGTATCTTTAGAATACAATGTTTTTCTTAGAATATTCTGGGATTGATAAAGTAAAAGTTTCTTTATAATTACTATTTGATTATTAAATTAATGAGTGGTTTACCCATTTCACTTTGGAAAAAAGACGGAAATGTACAGACATACAGAGATGATATATAGTTAGTGATATACGGATGATAATGGAATTGAATTTATTGAAAAAGTTGGGGTTGATGTTATAAGAAAAAAAAAAAAAAAAAAAAAAAACAGAAACATTCATTTATAGAAAGAAGTTTCGACCCGAATTCCGCAGTCTTCATAAGGGTTTAATAATAGACAAGATAACAAGAAATATTTCTCTTCGTAAAATTCATACTGTAACACTTATGTGGGCTAAACAATTCTTACTAAACGAAATTTATTATTTACAATGCCACACAAATTATTGAAAACCAATTAATTAAACAGGTTACAAACAAATGAAGGGGGTGGGCTAAAATAGTGCCAAGCAACATTTTTAACAAAACTAAAGTGTAGCTGAAGTCTGCTGTATATTACGTAGGACTATATGTCTATGATGGAAATGCCACCTAAATATGACTATAGAGTCTCTGTATAAATAATCATACGCCATTAATCGCTACTTATATTTAGTCGTAGGAAGAACAGCCTGGCGGGTCCTGGGCCAGCGTGGATGGTACCTACGCGAACATCGTAGTCAGAAACATGCACTATGACAGTTTGTTCCATCTGTCAATTCGTTCAAACAAGTCTAGAACTATTCTAGACAATATGTGTTGAGTTTTGTTTCTTGTTACGATACCTTTTAACTTCGTATGTATATTTAAATAAACTGTTACGTTTTAATATATCTGCAATACTAATACAACATAAAAAGGTGCGAGAATTTCCCGAAGGGAAATTAAAACTGATTTCCTGAAAAATGTGTCTAATGGAGTAAGAAGATGGAGAATATGTTTTTTTTACAAACATTTCAGTTTTAATTAATTATTCAATGAAGTATACTTAAATATAAATATGAAGTTAAGTTTTCTATAAAGTAAAAAGTATTAAAGATAAATTACGTCATTGTCATTAATGAGGGACATCTATCCCATAAGGGCTTGTGAGAAGTTCGGAGTCGTTAGCGGCTAGGGCCCAGCTGCCTCGGTGCTACATAATGCAACGTCACTCATCGATTTCTACGTCATCACACATTTCTATTATTTCTCCTCAAATATAAATTGCCCCCTGCAACCCTTTCCTCAGGGTCATTAATCTCCCTCGGGTCCTTCCTCATACTTTTCCCCACAAATAATTCCATTATTTCAGCATCCATATTTACGAACCCTTCTCCTAGCCCTTTGTACCACTCTCACTGCACCATCATCGCAAACCTTATAATATATGGTATTGTGTCGTTTTATATATATATATATATATATATATATATATATATATATATATATATATATATATATATATATATATATATATATATATATATATATATATATATATATATATATATATATTTATTTAATGTATATATGGGACATTCTTTTACAAACCGAACAGATTTGGACAAAAATTGACCGACACATTTTAGATTTAACTGAAACTTTTTTTACGGGTTCTATATCGAAAAAAAAGAGATACATGTAAGAGGATTTTTTTCATTTTCGATATTTTGAAAAATAAACAAGATCGAAAATTCGTGAATTTGATGATTTTTCGGTAATATCCTATTTTTCAAAAATTCATAACTCCGGTTCTGTTTAGGCTAGAAAATCTAATTTTTTTTTATTTTAAAGGTAAAAAAAAAGAAAAAATACTTTCAAAACAAATTGTCGAAATATTCAAATCGTTATTAACAATTTCAATGTTTAAATCGGTTTTTAACAGTGGCGCCACCCATGAATCAACTTTTTACTATTTTTATCGTATTCTGCGTCAAATTTTCTATCGAAAACGCTTTTAAAAACGATGGAGAAGTTATTTTTACTGTAAGAAAAAAATTAATTAATTTAGCATATGAATACAAATTAGAAGAAAAACAATTGTCCGAACGTTTCCAAAAAGCTTTAACAATAAAAGGAACTTTAAAATATCATTTTATTAATCCGATTTCTTTACAGCAATAGGAAGCAAAACGGTTTTCATCTTGCGAAAAAAAAGGATATTGTAAAAATTTTTAAAAGGAAAATGTAAACATTGTCTTATTTTTAAATATTGTATTTATTATTATATTCCAAATATTGTTCTTATTAACTAATGCATTATCGAAATCTTAATAAAAAAATTTCATTTTCAACAATGTTTTTTATTTTTTTTTTATTTATGTATTTTTTCTATTTTTTCCAATCTTCTTGGCTAATAAAATATGTTTTTTAATTAAAAAAATGAAACAATTATTTGAATTTGAGAGATAAACGGTGTAAAACAAGAATATGAGCCGTAAAATGTGACCCACGTGTCGATGTGACGTACCGCGATAAATTAATTAATTTTTTTCTTACAGTAAAAATAACTTCTCCATCGTTTTTAAAAGCGTTTTCGGTAGAAAATTTGACGCAGAATACGATAAAAATGGTAAAAAGTTGATTCATGGGTGGCGCCACTGTTAAAAACCAAATTAAACATTGAAATTGTTAATAACAATTTGTTTTAAAAGTATTTTTTTTCTTAAAGCTTGTCTTTTTACCTTCAAAATAAAAAAAAAATAGATTTTTTAGCTTAAATAGAACCGGAGTTATGAATTTTTGAAAAATAGGCTATTATCGATAAATCATCAAATTCACGAATTTTCGATCTTGTTTATTTTTCAAAATGTCGAAGATAAAAAAAAAATCCTCTTACACGTATCTCTTTTTTTTCGATATAGAACCCGTAAAAGAAGTTTCAGTCAAATCTAAAATGTGTCGGTCAGAAAGGTGTTCGGTTTGTAAAAGAACGTCCCATATATCTGTTTCGTCTTTGGATGAATTTCAAAACATGCCCGTTTTTACCTATTAATTAATAAATTGAAATCAGCTGTTCATTTCATTTAATTTTTTTTTTCTTCTACTCAACTTTTGGGGTCACCTGTAGTGCAGTGGTTAGCAAAGAAACTACAATACTAAAGGTCAACACGCGTCCCGCGGTGGCTATCCCTATCCTAATTATACCTGTATAAGCAAAACCTGAGGACCCCCAGATGTAGCATCGTCCGATTGGCCTTAGGAGCATGAAGTGACGAACAAATAATTTTATAATGTACTTTAACTTATTAAGAAAAAAAAAGAATAAAAAACTGTATTTTCTTCAAGAAAAGAAACTGTAGACGGTTGGTTTAATAGTATTATTTTTCTCCTCATCAACTTTTTTTCTGAAATGTTAGCCAAATAAACAATTGTTTCCGGATTGAAACTTATCCCTGAATTCATGGGGGAGGTCTCTCATCAAGTTTCTTTATAGGCCTTTTACGAATAGACATGTCAGCTGTGGTCATATCATATAATTATTATAATAATAATAAATCATCATTATTTTTTTTATCAATGTAGTTTGTTATTAAAACCATAATAATGGTTATGTATGTGTTGTTCGATAGTCTGTTGAGATTATGGGGCGGAGTGGCCGAGTGGGCAAACGCGTTGCTCCTGACAACATTGATAACCCGAAAATAGCCAGTTCAAAACCATGAGAAATAGTACATTTAATAATGCTCGGTATGAATCCCCTAACCTCTCCCCTGGACCGGGAGAACTCCGTATAGCCCGATAGCGAGGATGGGGAAGGCAAAATAAGCAAAGATCCAACCCGAGATAAAGTTGGTTGAGATATGGAAAAAGGCATAATTTCTTTTTATTTAGGAGGCAGTTGTAGTAAGTCTGAAAATGTTATAGTCTTTGCAGGACTATTTTAGACTTTATGCACTGTGCCTTTAAAATATTTTTTTTAATGCGTTATTAATACCAAAACTATTTAAGATTGAAACTTAAGTTTTCGGTGATCCTGGCTCTCCTATGAGATGCATTTTTTTTTGGAAATAACTTTTATTAATTTTTTATGTAAAATTTAAATATTTCACAGTCGCTTAAAATTTTCCTCAATACATCAGTGACAATATTTTAACTGACTTTTCATATTACATTATTAAAATAATTTTTTGATATTGAATAATTTAAGAAATCACGACAATCTTGATAAACTTTAAAAATAATTAAGAAAGGCCAATAAGCCTTAATAAGATTGAGGTCAGTACAGTTAAGACCTTGTCAGACAGAATATAATAATAATATGATAAGAAAATAACTAAAGAAAAGTTTAAGCTGAATGGTTATATAACATATAGCTTGTAAATAATTAATAATACAAATTTACAGATCTTTTAGTTATCGACCATAAAAAAAGAAAAAAAAAAAAAAAAGAATCGCAGCGGTAAATAAAATAAAATTTTAAATTAAATCAAACCGTTCTCTTTTTTCGATCCATATTTATATAGATTTATTCCAAACAAAGATAACTATGCAAATTTATTCAAAAATAAAAAGAAACCATATTTACACGTATTGATAAAATGGGCAAAACGGACATCCGTTGGAATTGATTATACAGTATAATATTATTGTACTATATATAAAATGCAAGTGATTCTTACCAGCTTTGTTTTATTTCAATATTTAATACATAAATATTCTTTTTAATATCTGAGAATCCTTATTAATTTTTCAATTATAATTCTCTTTTAATTGTAAGAAATAACATATGGGTACTACATTGTAAATAATGTGAAAATAATTATTGAAAAATAAAACCATTCATTCATTCATAGAGGTACTACTTCTGAATAATGCCTCCTATTTTGATAAGTGATTTGACCGTGATAGTATCGAACTCCCATCGCGTCTTTTTCGTTTAAAAAAAAACTTTGATGAGCTTTATTTGTACTATTTCTATTAATAAAAACAATCTTTCAATGCAATTTTTTTTTTTAATTTCTTTTCATATATTTTTTTTAAACTAAAACTGTATATGTATAAATCGCTTTTTTTTTGTTTTAACTTTTTTTTGGGGGGGGGGATGGGTTGGCTTTTAATGTAATTTTACAGTATGTAATTATTTGCTGGTATCATCCGGTCATTTCCATAATGATTAAATTAATATGTTGTTTCTAATAGTTCATAAACAATTAATTTAACAACTATACATAAATTTACTGTAAGGTGAATAATAATAAAAAAAAAATAATATGACTGAAAAGAGTTTCAAATTTTTCGTTGAATCAGTTAGAAATTGTTCTAGTAAATGTTTGTGATTGTTAGAGAATTTCCTACGATTTTCGGGAAGCTTCTGGAATGTTCGAATTCAGACTAAAAATAAGGAACAACGGACTATATTGGATACTATTTGTAACATTGTTAATTATTTGAGTTCATATGAAGGGCTCGGGGCAAAATAGTGCCAAGCAACATTTTTAACAAAAATGAACTGTAGCTGCAGTCTGCTGTATATTACGTAGGACTATATGTCTATGAAGGAAATGCCACCTTAATATGTCTACAGGGGCTTTATATCGTTATATTTAGTAGGCATTTCCACCATAGACATGTAGTCCTACGTAATATACAGCAGACTGCAGCTACAGTTTATTTTTGTTAAAAATGCTGCCAGGCACTATTTTGCCTCGACCCCTTCATATTATTTTTCTGACATTGTGAATAAATTTGTTTATTATTTTCTATAATTTTTAAACTAATTATTTTATGAGCTGTCAATGGAAAATAAACAACAATGCTTCGTGTCCGAGTTCCCGGTTCTGTCTAATATTTTATCTCAACGTAAACTTTTTTAATGTGTTTATTAATTTATTACGGTCATCTCATTTGCTGATTGTCAGCACCTTGCTGATAGGTGCGAATTAATATTTACAGTAAAAAATATATATTTTTATAAATAAATATTTTTTATTTTATTTTGAATACCCATCACTTAAATATATTCAAAATTTAATATTTAACTTAATTATATATTGAAATATTTTTAAATTTAAATGTTCATTGAATTGAATAATATTTATGAGAGAATTGATTATTAATTGTTTATAGTCATTTATTAATTACAATAAAACACATATTTTTTCATTACATATTTTAAATTTTAAATTTTGGTTATAATTTATTCATACACAGTCGGATTACTTCGAGTCACTTTTCCTGTTGAGGAAACAGGGATGATCTCTAGCGGATACGGAGAGAAACTTACAAGAGGCCGAACTGACCTTACTCAACACTTCGTAAACTAATAATCTCCTAAGATAAAAATAAACTTTACCAAACCGTCTATCTTTATCTTATATTTTTTTTATTATTATTTTTTGTTTCTTAAATTTTCAAAAAAATGTAATTATCAATATTTCATTATTTATACTAGCTATATTTTTTTTCTGATATTTCGCAAATAAATACTTTTTTAATCTTAAACGTTACCTTAGCTAAAACAGAAATTAAAAATTGGAATGATTATACAAGATTTCTCAGGAATTTATTATGAAATTGCTTTAGTATTAATATTTACTTATTTTTTCTGATTTATTATCCATTTACAACGTGATCTTTTTAAATAGTATTTTATAACTTATGTAAAAAAAAAAAAAAAAAAAAATTAAAAGGTCATCAAGGGCATTAAAACCAAATATCTTAAAATTAAATTACTTCCATTGATTATATTGTTTCATTGATATTGCGCAGTGGAGCTCTAAAATGAAGTGATTGAAGATATATTCCGCTCTTGAATGACAGGTAAACACGCATCTAGTTACCTGATTATATTTGGTATGTAAATTTTGTCTGAAGCGCCTGTACACCTGCAGTTTCAAATTGTTATTGCATAAAAAATCAAATATATATATATTATATAAATTGCCGGATTACTTTAATTTTACATTCCTTTCAAATAAATATATATGAAATTTAATCATATTTATAGATGAGAAAAATATTAAACCTGGTGTAAAAATTAGTTCCTGTAATTGGACATTGTTTTAATTTAATTATCGAAAATTCATCCAATTACATTATTATTAATTTTCTATTATTTTAATTATAAATAACATAATTAAGATAAATATGTTATTATTGATTAAAATAATTATTATTTAAATTAATGAATAACATATTTAATTATATTGATTATGTGTTTATAATATTTTATAAACTATATGTAAAGGTATAAAATAACCAACTTTTGACCAGGTTTGATAGCAATAATTTATTGTTGAAGAAATTCTTTCCCTTTGTTGTTGTTTTAATTCTTGACGTTCTGAAATACATCTTTTTTTTTAATGAATACCATATATACAACATAAATCATTATTAATAATAAAATTATTGGGTGAGGATTATTGTAAAAGCATTCTAAGCAATCCTTCCAAGGAAAGAGATATGAGGTGATTGTGATGGACAGATAAATTGTCATAATAATAATCGTAATATCCTTAGAAAAAAATAAAATATACTATTAAATGAATTTTTTATCCTGTTCCTTAATATAAAAAAGAAATTTCAATATACCTATAAACAAAAAAATTATGTTTTTTATTTTTTTTCAGTTATTAAATACTTGTATAAATTGAATGAATGTTGTCTACATTAATAACTTCAAAGTAAAGAGAGTGGCTAATTTTATATAGATTTATCACCTTTATATTAAATTTAAAAAATTTAAAGTATTTATTTTATGTATATTATTTTTTATATGTAAGTGGTGATAGCTTTTCAATTATTTTTTTTTTTTTGGAATTTTTTCTTAATGAAAATTTTGGAAAGGTATATCAATATTTTTTATGGATGAACAGGGAAAAGTCATTGTCACTTTTGACTCTATCATATTTTTTTAATTGATAATATGGAAGACGAGCGATTTTTTTTTTAAATCATTTTCCATATGAATATCAGGATGGCATTATGATAATGTGATGAATGATGTTGGATGATGGATTCGGAGGGGTTTGATGATGATTCTACCTGCTTGCGAGTGTGATCATGAAAACGCGTGGCTTCGGCCTGCGTACGTTCGTCGTGGATGAGCTGTCCTCCCGGCTCCCTAGCCCTAACTCAATTACACAAATCAAACAGAGAGGGAAGGGGGCGGGGCGGGGGCTAGGCGTGGCCTGCGCAGGCGCCGCCCCCTCCGTCGCCATGGCGACCGGCACACCTGGCCAGGTAGCCCGCCCCCCCCCCTAATAAGTACTAAGCTCCAATTAGTGGGAATTATGCTTGAGGAATTTTCTTTGATGCCCCCACTCCTGACCCCTCCCCCACCACTGCCTACCCCCTCCCCGCTCGACTCGCTACGGACCTTTGTGTTTGTATAAAACTGATACTTTCCTAGGATCGAGAACAGAAAAATAGATTCATCAGATTATTAGGGACTAATTTTCGTTTATATATAGACACAGCAGTATTTAGGAATGGAAATAAATGAATACAGAATTAATTTATGAAACTTAACATCTAATTATATTTCCCAAATTCTGATAAAACGGTAGATTTATCTTTATAAGTATATAAAATATATAAAGAAATTTATAATAAAAATATAGATTTATCAAAATCTAGAAAAATTATTATGATAATATCATTATGAACATAAAATTATATCTAATAATTACATTACTCGTGGTTGGGCGTCAACAGAGGGAGGAGTTGCTGCCCTCCCCCTCTAGAAAATATGAAAAACATAACCTCGAACTAAAATAAGTTATTATTACTATTTTTTTAATGATAAAATAATTGGTGAATAACACATCTTCCATTAGTTTATTTAAACTTCACATTTTTAAAAAAGGTCTAATCCCAACGTCTCGGAACTTATACGTCCATCTTCATGGCATTTTCCTTGTATTACATAAACCTCTTTGCTAAATAAAATATGTATATAAATCTCTCTATATACCTATTAGCTTAAGTAACAAAATCACATAAATAATTATTGTACATACATTTTTTTGGTTTTATTTGTGAATCTATTACTTTTTTCCCAACGTCAAGGAACTGAAAGATGTTTTATTCACCAATTATTTTATCATTGACATCCTTAATCTTCCTATTATAAGAAATTAGACTGTTATAAGACTATTTACACATTTATTTTTTTTTTTTTGTTCGGTACCCCAACCTATGGGTTACTACGGTACCAAGTGTGGCACACGGGGGGGTTACTCTATGGATGTAACCAACCTATTCTAACCATGGTAGGAAGGTCGAGATTTAATCCGTGCGGCCTCCACGAAATAAAAGTCAACCCTCCCAAGGCGAATTCGAAACGCCGACGTTAGGCTCGAGGACGCTACAGCGGTCGCGCTCCAACACGCTAGCCTATCCCGGCCCTCATGAAGTATTATATAAAAACCTTAATTTTTTTCATATAGTATTATTTAATTATTTTTTCAAATATCAATGTTTTATTTGAAAAATTAACATGCAAGATAATTAACTTGATGGTCGGATTAATATATCTACTTCATTTCATTAGGGCATTTTATTATTTTTATATTCGGAGGAGAAAACTGAGTAAAACCAAGAAAAGAAAAATTAATAAATGCATGAAAGAGATGCTTAATGTAAACTTCAAGGTAGAAAAAAAAATATCATAATGCAAAGGAAGTAAAGAAGTTTTCATTTATTCAGGAAAAGTGTGTGAGGGAAATGAAAAAACATCTGCTCGGAGAAAGTTGGCTTGAATTTCAAAAAGGAAATATTTAAAAATGCAGGAGAATATTTACTTTTAATACCCTTTAAAAGGTACTTGTAATAGTCCGTGTATCAGTTTAGGAATAACGGAATTTTAATGGCCTTAACCCATTCTCTATTGACTAATGAGGAATAACATACTGTTGATTAAACATGCACTATGGGATAAAAGTTCTATTGAGATAAAAAACGATATTCTTGCTCTTGAAAGATAGAGAAGGTAGAGATAAAGACAAGATAAGTATGACACAACCAGGCCATTTCATAGTGGAGAGTTAAACTGATGCTCAGTTGCTCCACCGTTTAATTGGTTTCAGCCCCTCTAATTAATTAATTCAATACTATTAACATTCAATTACCCACCAACCGTGAAACGGGATCTATTAGTGAATAGAAACTGATACCCCATTTTTTATTTTGTTACATAACTTAGCAACAATTAAAATTAATTAAGCATGGGGAGCAGAAGGTATAAAATTGAAAAAAAAAAATCTGGTGCGATGCGCGCAACACACAACTTTCACTTACCAACTTACTTACATTAGAAATCGACATGTTTTTTTAATTGCCATTTTTATAAATTTTTTTATAAATAATATAAAAAACATGACTTAATTTTGATTAAAAATGATTAATTTAATCAAGATCATTAAAGCCGTTTTTGAGATATTCCAAAAAAATGTAAAAATTGGAAAAAAAAGTTATGAAATAAAGAGCCCCCTGCATTTAACAAATTTTGATGAAATGTTGTCTGTCACATTATGAGCATATACATACACCAAATATCCAGTCTGATAAAAATCATTACAGCCGCTGTTGAGTAAATAAAAAAAAACATGTGAACATAAGAAAAAGTTTATTAAATGAAGTACCCCCTCCGTTTCACCAATATTGATGAAATTTCGGCTGTCGCATCGCGGGCATATACATACATCAAATACCCAGTTTCATCAAAATCATCAAAGCCGTTTTTGAGAAAATAAAAAAAAACGTAAACATTAGATAAAATTCTTTAAGTAAAGTCCCCCCTCCGGTTGATCAATTTTGATGAAATTTTTACAGTCGTATCTTGGGCATATACTTACATCATATACCCAGTTTGATCAAAATCGTTAAAGCCGTTTTTGAGTAAATAAAAAAAACACGTGACAATGATACAAAATTCATTAAGTAAAGTCCCCCCTCCAGTTGATCAATTTTGATGAAATTTTTACAGTCATAGCTTGGGCATATAAATAGATCAAATACTCAGTTTAATCAAAATCGTTAGAGCCGTTTTTGAGAAAATCGAAAAAAAACGTAAAAAGTTATTAAATAAAGTACCCCCTCCCTTTGAGCAATTTTGATGAAATTTTTGCTGTCACATCGCGGGCATATACCTACACTAAATATCCAATTTCAGGTTCCCACGGTTTATAGTTTTTGAGCTAGTCTGTTCACATACACACACACACACACACACACAGACACACACACACACACACAGACCATTTCGTGGGACTTGGTCATTTCGACTCAGGGGACCCCAAAACGTGTATTTCCGTTGAAAACCGGAAGTCGAAATTTTTCACGATCGCAATACTTCCACTTACTATATATTTCATATATAGGTAAGTGAAAGTAAAAAAAATTACCTGCAAGTATTAAATAAATAATACGACACTAAAGTATTCATACTTAAAAAAAAACATAGAAACTATGAAATTATAAAATATTGTATCACTAATGTGGGTTAAACAATTTTTATTGAAAGATAATAAAAAATAATAATTTACAATGCCATACAAATGATGAAAACGCAAATAGTTAAATAGGTTACAAAAATTATCACTTTGTAACAAAAAAATAACCATATAACTTGGGCTTCAAACATGTCCACCGCTCCTTATATTTAGTCGTAAGAAGAACTGCCTGGCAGGTTCTGGGCCAGCGTAGATGGTAATCGAACATCGTAGTCAGAAACATGTACTATCACAATTTGTTCCAACTGTTAATTCGTTCGAACAACAATTCTAGACTGTTAAGTCTAGAACAATTATAAACCATATGTTTTGTGTTTTGTTTCAGGTTACAATATATCTTTTTGTAAATATAATTTATCATCCATTAAAATGTTTTTTGACCTAATATGTATATCAATATCTGTCAATTTTAAAATATTTAACATTTAAAATGTGAGGTATAGGGATATATTGCACCAGGCAGGTTTCTGTTTGTTTTTTTTTTGGGGAAGATCTCTCATTCAGCGCCTTATTTCATCAGATGTAGTCTCATATCCAGTTACGATATTGAGACATCCAACGCCTGCGTTACTAAGCACGAAATCGTTTGTTAGAAGAAAACTCTTTTGGATGGATATTTTTTCAGTAATGCTAATGCATTTTGAATAAGTAATATTGTTTGGGCAGCTTCTAGAATTTTCAGTCTTGTGCGTGGAGTTCATGTAAAATATTTCTACTGGTGGAGTCTTCAGCAACCTAAACAGCCTTCCACACCTTGGGCTTCACTTTTCCAGATTGTTACATGCATTTCTTTCTTAATTATATCCGCCTTATGACGTAAAAAGTACTTGGCGTAAAGGACATGTGCTTACTTTTGAAGCATTCATTACCTTCTCGTGGCTTCGGGAAACTTGTCCAGCTCGTCTCAACTCATTGCCCTTAGTTCATGTTGTTCGATGGTCCTTATTTTTGATTCGTTAGTGCTCTGGCACCAGATTGCTTCGTAAATATTTCTCTCAAATCATTCAATACTTTTTTGTTAAGGCGCAAGTTAGTCTTCAGGCCTCGCATCAGTATAAAACAGGACTGGCCTTATCATTGCACTGTACATACTTGGTTTAAGATATTTAGAGATTGTACGAAATAGCTCTGTTTGTGTCCATCTGTTGTAAGGGAATGTAAATATTTTGGCAAGAATATGGTTACAACTCAAATTTTTTTTTTTTTTCGGTTGGCGCATTAGGCCTAATGAGACCTTTGGCCGCGCAGTGTGGTCTTCTTACAGACATTTGTTTTGTTTGCGGGAGTACAGACAGCCTGGAGGGTGTAGCCCTAACCTCACGTTGCTGCAAGCCATGGTCACCATGGTACAGCGGCTGACTGCCCATAGCTCCATAACCAATCCCATTGGGGCCAATTTGGCAGTGTCTTTTCCACCGATGGGTTCAAGGACAGTGACAAACTGGTATAGGTCCAAGGATTATGGTAGCTCAGAGTCAGCAGGCCCCGAGGACCTATATTTCTTTCCCTGAAGCATACCGTCCCTGAACCAAACCTCCGGGCGGTTACTGACATCCTGGAAAACCACACCACGATTCTCGATGAGATACACGGGGAAGGTTCATCACTCCTACGCCCGGCTACGACTCAAAATATATCAATTTTAAATTATGCATACCATTGTGATCAGGATGAAAAAACCTACAATGCTAGAATATAACAATATTATTAATAGCTCCGTTCGAATTTCCTTCCAAACAGATGTTGTTGTTAGAATGGACTATTATGTTTTCAATCGTACATTTAATTTGATTAACTAAATCGTAATATTCTAAGTTTTAATCACATGTTTGAGGATGGAAGTAGGGTTTGAATTCCGAACCCATAAGCTGCTAGACCTAATAATCCGCTATCACTAAGCGATAGCACCTCTCCAGATAGCTCACGTTCCTTAGGCCGAAGATGACCCGACTAATTACAACGAGGATCGGAGGGCCCTAAGACCCGGCGGGGGAAGGGGGCACACCACAAGACAGTCTGGTTGGCTCCACCGGGGCGTAGCCCTTAGTAACACGATAACCTTTCATAATGGCCTCTCCCCCCCCCCACCGGGATTAAATTTGATACGCCCTCGCCTCATCATCTCGCTATAACCTTCTTACCTACATTTTCTATTTTCATAAGGGGCGATTTCCAGCCACAAATAAGTTGAGAAAATACTTAAGTAATATCACAGCAGACGTTGCAGTAGGGGGACTTAAAAAGTTCAGGTTAATGACGAGTTTTAAATTTGACCATATATAGTTTGATGACCATCAAAAAAAGAAAGGCAATTTTTTTTTTATTTTATTCACCTGTGCCGCCCATGACACGAAAATAAGCAAATTTAAAATTCATGAAAATGGCTTTTCTAAAGAAATTAAAATAAAGGGAAGGCTTTTATTTTATTTTTATTATAAAATGAGCGACCGTCTAAGCTGTTGCAAGTAAAAACAGATCGTAAAAATGGGCAATTAGCTACAGGAAATCAAGAAGAGGAAAAGCATTCCTAAGTATGAGGTTTATTATAGAAATCCTTTTACAAAATTTTATTACTTTCACTTACCTATATGAAATATATAGTAAGTGGAAGTATTGCGATCGTGAAAAATTTCGACTTCCGGTTTTCAACGGAAATACACGTTTTGGGGTCCCCTGAGTCCAAATGACCAAGTCCCCCGAAATGGTCTTTGTGTGTGTGTGTGTGTGTGTGTGTGTGTGTGTGTGTGTGTGTGTGTGTGTGTGTGTGTGTGTGTGTGTGTGTGTGTGTGAACAGACCAGCTCAAAAACTATAAGCCGTGAGAATCTGAAATTGGGTATTTAGTGTATGTATATGCCCGTGATGTGACAGCAAAAATTTCATCAAAATTGCTCAAAGGGAGGGGGTACTTTATTTAATAACGTTTTAAGTTTTTTTCGATTTTCTCAAAAACGGCTCTAACGATTTTGATTAAACTGAGTATTTGATCTATTTATATGCCCGAGATATGACTGTATAAATTTCATCAAAATTGATCAACCGGAGGGGGGACTTTACTTGATAAATTTTGTATAATTTTCACGTGTTTTTTTTAGTTACTCAAAAACGGTTTTAACGATTTTGATCAAACTGGGTATTTGATGTATGTGTATGCCAAAGATGCGATAGCCAACATTTCATCAAAATTGGTTTAACGGAGGGGGCACTTTATTTCATAACTTTTTAACCAATTTTTACCTTTTTTTCGATTATCTCAAAAACGGCTTAAACGATTTTCATCAAATTTGTGGTGTTTAATGAAAATTAGGTGTTCTTTAATATCAGGTAAGCTTTATCATTATTAAAATGTTCGGAGGGGGCTTAAATGTGGAAGGGGCCTTTTTTGTTTTCATATAAAGTACCTTTGTATTTGTTTATATGGAGAAATTATCTGTCTCTCGTTTTGCCTAAAAATAAGAAATGGATAAATATGAGATATGATAAAAATCAAGGAAACATATAAAGGAGAAAAAAAGAAAAATATTCAGTCAACACTTAAAACTCGTAGAGCGCAAGCGGAGTACGCCTTTAATGACAGACCATTGTTGATAATTAAAGCCGTTCTGTTCATTTGAGAAGTGGCAATTAACAAAACGCATTAATTTCTAATCTAAGCAAGTTTGTAAGTGAAAGTTGTGTGTTGCGCGCACGCACCAGATTTTTTTATTTATTGTGGCAGTAGTGCTTGTTGCTAAAAAAAAAAAAACATTTATCTCCCAAAAGATGCCATTGGAAGATACCAGACGAAAAGTTTCTCCAATTAAGATACCATAAGGTCAGAAGATAAAAAGAATATATCCAAGTAAAAAAAAAAAAAATTTAAAACATTTTAAATTGAAATGAGTTTGGTCTGAAGAAAAGATAAAATTAGAAATGAAATAAGTACGCGCATGAAATTTATACTTGCAAAATTACCACCTCAATATCATGTAGGACAACATATAGATAGGTAGTCATTGAGCTTTTCGATTTACTTAAAAACTACATAATATAAAATTTGACCCCTTTTGTTGTAAGGTGATACAAATTATATTTTATGTGATATGATTATACTATTTGATTATATGATATAATAATTTGACGGTCGAAGCTTTGATATGGAGTTAGTCGTTATAGAAAACCCGCATGCCCAAATATTCACATTTATGAAAAGCGAAAAACAAAAAATGTTTATTCATTTGCACTAGGAGGTTTTCTTAATTTCAATTATTTTCTACGGCACATATACCTTGTTGGGATCCACAATTAAATGATGGGTATTGTTAATTGACATTATAGTGTTGTTAGTAATAATGACTGGTACCTAACAGAAGTTGAAACAGAGCATTAAGCGAACCCTTAAAAAAAATAATATATATTAACTGGTAAGAAGCTGGGGAAAAAATTTTGGAAAAAATATTTTGTGTAACCTATAATAAAGTAAATAAATCGTAGGGGTCCAACTAATTGTAAATCAAACCTCTTTTTGTTGATAAGATTCAACCAATTCTTTTGCAATATTTTACACATAAAAGATTTTTTATTTATTTCTTTTTTAGGATGGATGTTACAGGATACTTTATCCTTTCTCTATTATTCTCATACATCGAAAATCTTTCGCCAATGCCCCTGGCTACGAGAAGTCGAACCTTCCAAGAAGAAGAGTTACCGAAGCTATAGGTCCAAACAGAGATCGGATTTCTTTACCCAACTAAGGATCGACCTTTCTCATCTGGTTTTCTTTAAAACATTTCATTATGTAACAAAGGTTATGGGTTAAGCCGACCCAGCTTATACAATCCTCAGATACCAGAATTTCCCAAGCACCATGGGATTGATCTTGGAAAAATAACAAAGTTATAAGTTATAACGACGAATTAGGAATACTAAAAACAAAATATTGTTTATAAGATGTTCCTGTTTATTTTAAAGATATATATATCTTTACCCTGGAGGAAAACAACACCATGTCTATTTTTTTTACTAAATTTAATGTAACACTATGGTATTTAAATACTAAGATTAAAAAATCTTTAGTATCTAGTAGAATCTGTAGTAACAAAAGAATGGATATATTTTGGTTTTTA
Organism: Aelia acuminata; assembly: GCA_911387785.2. Lineage (NCBI taxonomy): Eukaryota > Metazoa > Arthropoda > Insecta > Hemiptera > Pentatomidae > Aelia > Aelia acuminata. The sequence continues at coordinate 35,543,037 of OU426982.1, forward strand.
CTATGGGATATAGATTTTAACAACGAATATGCTTAAAAAAGACATTATCTTCAATATCCTTTGCCAAACCATCCGCCCATGCCAGCGTAAGACACGCTAACTTCTTGTAGTATAAAACGCTAACTATAAGACATAGTTCTTCGGGTCCAATGTAGTACAAGATAGATGCCATGACCAATCAAGTAACATTTTCAGAATATCCTATTCATTCTTCTTTAGCAAATTTGTATGTAGGTACAACTTTAGTACTCATAAAAATAATTGCAAATTTCACATATCTTTCGTCCAATGCTAGACTTGTCAAACTTCAAATCACATTTTTTTAGCTCTGTCTCTGTGCAAGAGCGCTTATAGACTGGGATAGTGATGATTCGTGGAACATTTTAACAATCGTATAAAGCGGGCAACGGATAATAAAATATACTCTCCTAAATTTTTTTTTTATTCTTAGATGAAATGACCAGTCCTGAATCAGACGAGCAATATAAACTGAAACTTAAGGGCAAAAATGACTCCAGGGGATCCTTGGAGCCAGAATAAAGGCTAGAGGATTGGAATCGAAAACTTAACACTAGGTAAATTATGTTTTTTTTTTGTTTTTTTTTATTTTAAATCGTTATTATAAGAAAACATGGATCTCTCAAATTGATTAAACGATTAGAAAGAATGATGAAAAGTGAGGATTTCGTTTAAAATAGTGGTTTCCAGGTTTCTAGATAAATCTCTGATTTACTGTGTTAAGTTTCTTTACCGAAGTAAAAATTTTTAAAATAAAACAATCGAAATAATTCAGTAGTAAGTTATATTTAAATAATACTAATCAAAAATTAACAAACAAATAAAAAGGAATTAGGTGGAAGGTAAGAAAAATTAAAATTTTCAAAGTTTGAATAAATATCAAAATTAATAAAAGAGTAAAAAAAAATGGGGAAAAAAAAGGTCTTTGAAAATAATAAAGTGACTACAATTAACTGTTGGAAAAGAGGTATTGATAATGATGTTAATGTTTTATTATTATTTATTTACTAATGAACTGTTTACTAAATTTTGATATATTTTTAATTCTGATTTTATAAGCTTCTTAGGTATTTATTGAGTTGTTTTTTTTTTTTTTGTTGATCTCGTTGCATGGTAATTGGTATATTTTATAATGAATCTAATGCTATTGTTGATATTTCTACTGTGATCCTTTCAATGTTTGTTCAGTGATTGCCGTATGGGTGAATTAATAATATAAGAGAGCATTCAAGGAAAGGAGTAAAAGTGAAAAAGAAAGAAATTTAAAAAAAATAAAATATAATAATGATAAAAATAATAATAATAAAAAATTATTACTATGTATTTTTATAAATGCATGAATATAATTATTACAATATTGCAATAAGATTTTACAAAAAGTCAAAGATAGATGTATAGTATGCTGTGTATTAGCAACACAATGTAGTTGTGGAGCGTTCCTTTTATGAATAAATTTTTTTTCCCCTCTCCTAGGATCGATATAAAAATTATTCCTTGTTGCTTAATGAAAAGATAAAGAGAAGATAATTTTGGAATTCTATCGTTAGCTCTCATTAACTTTGTAAAGACAATTTTTCAAAGATACGTATACCTTTGTGTATATTTTTTAAATTAAGCTTTGCAGTATTATTTAAAAAAAAAAAAAATTGAAGAGATTTAAAACAGTTCTAAAGCATCCTAGTTAAAATAAAGATAAATAAATGAGGAACATTGAAAAAAATGTTCTTGTATATATAATAATGATGTAACTGATATCATGATAATATAAATTAATAAAAAAAAAAAAGGTTTATTCAGATATTAGTTTAAATTTTTATTATTTTCTGTATCAGTATGAAATTTATAATTGAAAAACAAAAAACATTATAATGAAAAACAAACGAGCTTACACATTGCATATCGATGACACAATAGCAGTTCCCCCTCTCCCTCGCTTCATGGATATGCAACAAAGTTGTGCACGTTAAAAAAAACAATCGAACTGATATGAAAATACTGCAATTATTTGTTGCTGTTCCGACCCGACATCGGATCCGTTCCCGCTGACAATATGAACACGGGCTCTTGGAAAGGGTTCACCAGAGCGAAATATAATAGTTTTAAAATTGGACTCCAACTTTTAATTGGGATCAGGGTGGAGAGCGGGAGTTGGGGGTAAATAAAACGGGGAAAAATGTGCGGATCAGATTTCCTAAACAAAGCCATCGTTCCAGTTAATTCTAAAATAAACATTCTGCAGAAACAATAACTGACCATCGCTTGTGTAATTATCGAATTCCATCATACTCCTAATTGCAATTAGTCCCATAGCAATGATCCATCGACCGAGCCGCGCTGAGGAATTCGCTTAAAGATAGCCCATTCGGTAATAATATTAATTATTGGAGAAACAATTTTTTAAGTTCCGAATTTTTTATAGTATATGTATTATATTAAACTATGATAATGAAATTGTACTGTTTTCGTGTTCTTTTTTTTTATTTACTCAAAAACGGCTTTAACGATTTTGATCAAATTGGGTATTTGATGTATATATATGCCCACGATGCGACAACCGAAATTTCATCAAAATTGGTCAAATGGAGGGGGCACTTTATTTAGTAATTTTTTTCTCATTTTCAGGTGTTTTTTTTTATTTATTCGAAAACAGCTGTAACTGTTGAACAAACTGGGTATTTGATGTATGTATACGCCAAACATGTGACAGCCAATATTTCATATCCCGTATTATCACTTAAAAACTTTTATTAAACAATAAAAAAAAATATTTTTATAATAACCTTCTAAGGTTTAGAATATAAGTTAATCAGAAGTAATATTTTTAATAAGCCAAAATTTAATGAATGAATTGCGGTTTTCAATAACCATTATTTTAGTAAGCGTCGATAGTTTAATATTTTTTAACTCTGAAATTCAGGCGAAATCCGAAACTGTTGTTTTACTTAAACTACCTTGTTACCTTAGGCTTACCTGATTTTTCAAGAGTGGTGAAGATATTTTTAGAGTATAATATGTAGGTAAACTATATTTATTTCGCTGTTAAGTTAAGGAATTACATTAGGTTTTTCAATACATCCGTTACTTAAGACTCCACCTGGACAAACGTATCACTTACTTGAAATCCTAATATATGACCGCAACAATATGGAAACGCTAGCTCGCTACCGTTAACTTCATCGCTACCAATATATAAAAAAATCTGGTGCGATGCGCGCAACACAAAACTTTCACTTATCAACTTCCTTTGATTAGAAATTTACGTGTTTTGTTAAATGCCATTTTTCAAAGCCACACATTTTCCCATATTCATTTACTAATTTTTTTTTGTATTTGCTCTCTAAAGTACACTAATTTTTTATATTATTATGTATAGTTTTTACTTGTGATAATTCGGCAACGCAAGCGTAATACTCCAAGCCGTCTGATTTTTTAATTCTTTAGGTAGTTGTTGAAAACTTCATTTAGTTACCATGAAACAAATGATTTCCATTAGATGAACAGAACGTCTTTAATTATAAACAATGGTCTGTCATTAAAGGCGTACTGCGCATGCGTGGACTCATGAGGCGGGTTTTGTGAGTCGACGGAATATTTTTCTTTTTTCTCTTGTATATGTTAACTTGATTTTTTTCATATTTCATATTTAGTCATTTCTTATTTTTAGGCGTAACGAGAGACAGTTAATTTCTCCATTTATACAATAGCAAAGGTACTTTATATGAAAACAAAAAAGGCGCCTTCGCCATTTAAGCCCACTCAGAACATTTTAATAATGATAAAGCTTACCTGATATTGAAGAATACTTGATTCTCATTAAACATGACGAGTTTGATCAAAATCGTTAAAGCTATTTTCGAGAAAATAAAAAAAACTTAAAAATGAGAAAAAAAAGTCATGAAATAATGTGCCTCATCTGGTTGCTCAGTTTTGATAAAATTTAAGTAGTCATATCTTGGGCATATAAATACACCAAATATCAAGTTTTATCAAAATCGTGGGAGCCGTTTTTGAGAAAATTAAAAAAACGTAAAAAGTTAATAAATAAAGTACTTCCTCCGTTTGAACATTTTTGATGAAATTTTTGCTGTCATATCACGGGCATATACATATACCAAATACCCAATTTCAGGTTCGCACAGTTTATAGTTTTATAGCTAGTCTGTTAACATACACACAGGCCATTTCGCGCAACTTCAGGGGACCCCAAAGCGAGTAATTCCGTTGAAAACATAAGTCGAAATTGGGATCGCAATATTTCATATGTGTATAGGTAAGTAAAAAAAACCCTTGGGGACATAATTTTAAATTTAACTACATATAAGTTTATAAAGGTATTGAGAATAAAATTCAAACAATTAATGTTCATTTCTCTTTGAAGTACGTGATAACACAATTTTCGAAAGTGTAAGTATATTAGTTAAATATCTTATTTATCCTTAATTATGAATTTGAGAAAACATAGAAATGATATTTCTAATTATCTAGAAAATTGACTTTCATTTTCCTCTATATATTTCTTTTTTTCAAAACCACAGTTTTATAAATATGTAAATAATTAGGACTCATGAAATAAATTATAAATTTTTCTTTATAAATAAAGAAAAAAAAAAGTTAGACTTAACAATAAAATAAAGCCGTAGAAAGGCCCCCCACTGGTAAAACTAAGAAGTCAGATATTAATAGATATAAGTGATCGTAGGGGTAAGTTAGTAAACCACTTGCCTATGTTTTTGTAATTGATCTTTACAAGATTTAACGTACTTAAATCCCACATAATTAAAGGACGGAACGTAAACTTAGTAGCGTATAATGCGTATTTAGTGCGTCATGGGTATAGGTGAGTGTTGAAGTACGGAAAAGATATGTTTTAATTTTAGGTTATTTATTTTTTGAAACATAAGTTTAAGGTATTTATATTTTTACATTTTATTTACATGTTTACAGGACCTCTTTGAACATGTTTGAAGTTACGATATGGTCATCTGTGATTGGTGGTGGATTTGTTTTACACAGACATAGATGTCACTGAAAGAGCGCGCTCGGGAAAACGCCTTATACCTACTTATGTAAATACACATACTGGTTTCGCGGAAAGAAAGTGCGCTGATTCTATTGACTCAAGTCGCATGTTTTTGCATGTGATTCGCAAAGGACGGCGACAATCGGAAAAAATTCTAGAACCAAAAAAGTTTGTCTCGACAAACAGAAAAAAATGACCTTCGAAAAAGCTTTAGAAAATTTCTAAAGCGGTGGCTTATTTTTTAATTTCATGAGTCATGAAGGACCTTTATCATATAATATTAGGAATATTATCAATATTCTAATTAAAACCTTGAAACTATGAATAAATATAAATTTTTTTTTTAAATAGGATTTGAGAACTAATCTTGGTGTAAAAAACAAAAAAAAAACTTTTTTTGTATTAAGAGATAGCAAGTATTTTATTGCTTTCCTCGCCTCTCAGGGGGGGGAGGGCTACCTTGATCCGCAACTGCTTTAGAGTTTATGTTAAATATATTAAATTGAGAAAAAAAATGGACTAAAGTCAGAATTTTCTATAGATGAGTGTTCGTGATGTCATACGTCAGTTTTTCTTAGGTTAATTGTAATTTAGTTGAAGTCGTTTAACGCAGAAGATATTTTCTTGGATTATTTAATTTATTTAATAAAATACAACAAGAGCCGTTGTAAAAATCTCCGGGGGGGAGGGGGGGGGGGTAAGAAAGGGTGTACACCCCACCAGTAGGGATATAAAAAGGGGCAATAAATAAACTGGGGGTCGCTTGTGGTAATTTGTGAGTCCTTAGGCTCATTTATATGGAAGCATGCATTACTTAGGCTAATGACTTAAGGGGTGGGGTTGATACCCTCCACTGGTCAGCTTTATGCTCTGACTTCTCCACTTAAGGGATAGATAGGATTTATAATTTATTTATTATTTATAAACCTATACGTAGCACCCTCCCGCCATCCCCCTCAAAGAAGTACTTAAAAAAAAAAATAAAGCATCATCCTCGGTCAATGAGCAGGAATAAGAGGAAGAAAAATTCGTAGGGGTCTGGAGTATAAAACAAAAGAACAAATCTGATTTAGATGACGTCAGCAAAATAAGTGAATTAAAAATGAACTTTTTTTCTTTTATTTGATAACTTGTCAGCTGATAAATCGTTTACAATTATTATTATAAAAAATAAACGTATTAACGCAAGTACTAAAGGAAGTATATTTACTTAGCATATGATCGTTTTTTTTTTTGTTTTTTGAGATTGCCAAAAAACCTTCAACAATCAGTAAATTACTTGGAATGCACACTAATCTTTGTATGACATGTCAGAAATTAGGAATAAATGGCCCTCAGCAGAATCTTCTTCCTCATCTGTGTAAGTTACTCAAGTCTGTTAAGGAAGGCGATCTCTCATTCAACGCCAAACCATTTCAGTTTAAATTCATTAAAAAAAATAAAATCAAACAATTTTTTTTTTTTTATAATGTAACGCTCACATTATAAAAAAAAAAATAATGTTTTTTCTTCACTAGCGTAGCTGTTTAAGGATAAATAAAATTCAAATGATCATACACCTTAATATTTGTAAATTTCACTCACAAGAGTAGCAAACAACTGATGTATCACCGAGATCAAACTGTTTTAGTGATTATATTAACAAGAAATTTATTATTAGCACGAATTTAGTAACTCTAATAACCCATTAGTTTGAATTTTTATAGCAACCAGAAGTAAAAGTTTTATCCTCGAAATTTCAAAAAACCCAAAAAATTGTGATAACGGCGACAAACAGTGGTACAAACCGGATCACCGAAGGTATTAGAACATGAAATAAAAAGTTCGACGATTTCTTTTTTAAACTTTATTCCTTATAAAAGTTAATTAAAAAGGCTGCGGTAACATCGAATTTAGAGAAAACCCTCAGGAGTCAAAGATTGTTTATGGAATGTTTGGAAAAAATTAGTGAAGGGAATTTGAATTTTTTTATTTGTGAACTTATGAAGATTCTAGAGAAAATTGTAGTTAATTACCTTTTTGATAAATACATTTTTTTTTTTTTTTTTTTACGGTGTATATGTACTTAGAGTTATTTGGTTTTCGTGATTTCTTATCCATTTGATTGCTTCATTACAATTCAATTCAATTTTTCATCAGTTTTTGAAGAATAAAATGAATGGATTGATATATAATAAAAACAAGAAATAACGCGATAAGTACTTATAGGTTTTTTACAATTAGTACGATTAGTAGGTCCTCATAATGAACCTACGGTGATATTTATCGTCCGGTTAGCCATTGCAGCAGAAAGAGACGTTAAATAAACAAAACAGAATATCAAATTTAATTTTTTTTTTCTTGGTTCCTAAGGCGTAACGGACGGAACCTAGTGGGTCGGGTTACAGATTTTTCGCTCTATAATAATAAATAAATAAATTAGGTTGAAATCGGAGTTTCCAAGTTTATAGGTGATACGATGAAAAAAAAACAAAAAAAAAAACGGAAATTATATAGAATAAATAAAATAATTATCTATGCATAATGGATAATCAAAGGATAAATACTTTCATTGGGCACCAATCTTAAGGCGGGCTCACACGAGGTAGTGAACAGTGCGAGAACACGACCAGTAATGCGCATGTCACACGACTTGCTTTCTCCCAGTAGGAGATCACGACCTTATCTAGTTCACACGGTAAAGTGGCTTTGTAGGTCGTGCTTCTCTCGCGCTTGTTCTCGTTATGGCAGAATATGAAGCCGCAAAAGTTTTATGCGAACTATTAGTGCATCTGAGGCCCCAGAAAGCGCCCCCTATTCGGTTGAGGCAGTTTAGAGTCAGAGCTACCCTATTTCTCAAGCACTCCAGCGACGATATACGACTGAAGCGGGCGTACTCCAACTAAATGGAGATTTCACGACCCGTCACTTCAAGGTCGTGCACTACCAACATTCCCACTACCACTAGTTCACACTTGTGGTAGTGATCACGACTGACTAGCCGGCAAGTAGTGCTATCGCCCAATTCACGACCCCGTGTGAACCCGCCTTTATAATTGATACTATAACGTGAAACATAAATCATATGATTTAAAAGAGTTCTATACTTTTTTTTGAAACAATTACTAACTTTTATAGTAAATGTTTGTGACATGTTTCTTGAATGTTCAAGAACCCTCTACGCTTGTTGAGAACCATCTACAATATTCTAATTCAGACTAAAAACAAGCAGTTATGGACAGGAGAGTTTGTCTTGTTCTGAAGCTCGAATCATATGTCTATTCTTTTGTTACAAGTTAATACTTTTCGTAACCTTCTCGACTATTTGAGTTTATATTGTTTTTGCGGCATTGTAAATTATTATTTTCAACGAATAAAATTATTAAAACCCTCACGAGTGTCACAATATTATTCCATTATTTTGAATAAATTATGTAAACCTACTGGAATAATCCTAATCGGATTCAAATAATCGGAAACCTTTATTCTTGCCGTTGAAGTGAGCCTCCATCAATCCTGAAATGAGATGGGAGGGATAGGCTTGGGATAGCAATCAGCCCCCCCCCCCCCTCGGAAGAAAGTAATCCCTCCTTGTTGCAAAGAGTTCCAATCTTCAAACCAAACCAATTGAATAACATCAGGGTAGATTCCGTGCTCTTGTTTACATCACATCATCACGTGGTTTCTCAACGTTGATTCTGTTTTGTTTTTATTGATTTAACTTCGCACATAGCTATCTCGTTCCCCTTTTCTTTTACTTTCACTTAACTCTATATGAAATATATAATAATAATAATAATAATAATAATATAGTTTATTTGTTTTTAGGGTAGTTCCCTATACAAATAGAAGTTGGTCTTTTGACCTCACAATAATGTTTGTTATATTACAGTTTAGCCAATAACTTTTTTATTTAATGAGTACAGTTCTACATGAACAGTATCTACATGAACATATTATGTTCATAATAATATGGATATGCACATGCAAACAATAATATGATCAAATTATGAATATTATAATTTTAGCCAAAACAAATTGTTTAATAATGCCAATATAAATTTTATGAAACTATTTTAAGAACTTTAAGTAAAATCCCCGAGACGATAAAATCATTAGGTATATATTTGCAGCTATGTTATTACCATCATTAATTCCCTTAATACTCTTAAACAAATAAACAACTAAATATAAGGCATTTAACATCGTTCATACATAAGATAATAACAATTTACTTTTCATAACAACAATTTACATAAATTATCAATCAACTCAATTTAAAAAAAAAAAATAATTACGCTAAAAATCATAATAATGTGGATAAATAACTAATTACTAACAAATTCTACATAAAATACAAAAAGACTAAATCTAACATAATTCTAATGCGTTAACTCATCTATAAATTTTCTTATCAACAGGCATGAGGTAACATAATAATAGAGTTTATTCAAATGGACTACGTCCTTTATAATTAACAACCCATTTAAATTCTCAAAATCATCCAAACTTTCATCAATGTAATTACATATATATTTTTTTCTCAAATTATTATAAGTCGGGCAGTCTAAGAGTAGATGTTTTAAGTTTTCCGGCTGTAAACTGTTACACTGCAAACAAATATTATTAATAGAGAAGGTGTACCTGCGGCCTTTAAATATTAAAGATAAATGCTGTGGACAGCCAAGCCTCAGTTGGCTTATTATACGCTTTTTCCATATTGAAACATTGTATGTCAGGTACATCTCCCCTCTCCCCAAATCACTCATGTTTCGAAATTGTGGGTTGAAACTGGAATTCAGAACTGATTGAATGTCTACAGAAATGTTATTGTTGTTAATTTTTATAATTATGTTTTCCATCTCTTTTGCTAATGTTTCTGAGTTGGTTATTGATAATATGTCGGTAGAATTTATTGTTGAGAGTTTTTCAAAAAGTTGTGTATACCAGTTATGTTGTCTTTTGTTGTAATGAATTTTGTGAAGATGCATCAAACCTTGAAGGCATATTTTTGGCAAACGGGTTTCTGGCATTTCTTTCATTTTTGTCCACCAATTCAACATTCTTTTTAATATTCTATTCTCCAGTCGTTGCAGACCAAGTTCAAGGCGAATAAAATGGTGTGGAGTATTAGCTGGCCATTGATAAATTGATTTGAAAAAAACTCTATATGAAATATATGGTAAGGGAAAGTATTGCGATCGTGAAAATTCCAACTTCTGGTTTTCAACGGAAATGCACGTTTTGGGGTCCCCTGAGTCCAAATAACCAAGTCCCAAAAAATGGTCTGTGTTTGTGCGTGTGTGTGTGAATAGACCAGCTAAAAAAGTATAACCCGTACGAACCTGGAATTGGGTATTTGGTGTATGTATATACCAGCGACGTGACTGCAAAAATTTCATCAAAATTGATCAAATAGAAGGGGCACTTTATTTTATAACTTTTTTTTACAATATTTACGTTTTTTTCGATTTTCTCAAACACGGCTTTAATGATTTTGATCGTCAGGTTTTCTAAAAATCAAGTGTTCTTTAATATCATGTACGCTTTATCATTATTAAAACGTTCTGAGGGGGCTCAAATGGGGTAGGGGCCCTTTTTGTTTGTTTGTTTTTTTGTTTCCCATGAAGTACCTTAGTATTTGTTTATAAGGAGAAATTTACTGCCTCTCGTTACACCTAAAAATAAGAAATAATTAAGTCAACTCATAAAACATGTTGAGCCAACGCATGCGTAGTATGCCTTTAATGACAGACCATTGCTCATAATTAAAGCCGTTCTGTTCACATATTGGAAATTATTTGTTTCATGGTAACCAAATGACATTTTTATCAAGTACATAGAGAATTATAAAATTAGAGGACTTGGAGTATTATGCTTGCATTGCCGAATTATCGCAAGTAAAAACTTTTAAAAACTAACTTAGAAATTAGTGTTTTTTATAGAGCAAATGAAAACAAAAATAAGAAATGAATGTGGATTAATGTGTAACTTTGAAAAGTCGCATTAACAAACCGCATTAATTTCTAATCTTAGTACGTTGGTAAGTGAAAGTTGTGTGTTGCGCACATCGTACCAGATTTTTTATTTTTATTTTGATCCATCAGCTTTACGGATTTTTTCCAGAGAGGGAAGAGAGCAACGGATTACTGGTATTTAGGTAAATACTCTAGTATACAATGGGGGAAATCGTATTGTTATGAGTACCGAACGATTGCACATCTCTTTAAAAAAAAAAAAAAAAATATAATGGAGCACAAAACTTAACAAAATGGATTACAGAAAAAAAAACTACCTCCAATGCATTGTTGAATAAAGTTATACAACTATAACTCGTTAAATTAAGAAAAAATAAATAAAAAATAGAAACTATAGAAAATAGGAACACATTGGAAGAAAAGTGATCTAAGTGATATTTCTCCAATTTGGAGTAAACCGAAGTTAAAATATGAAAACATATTTCATATGCCATTAGAACATTATTTTATTGATCTTTTTCTTTAATTCTAAAATATTAACCAGTTCTTTGACTTCCAATATCAGTTTTAACAATTTTAATATTTTAGTAAAATTTAATATAAATGAAGTTAAAAAAAACAAGAAAATTTTTAACATTATTTTATTTATATTTTTCTTCTATTCTAAAATCTCAATTATATAATTATTATAAATTATAAATTTATTTTTATAAATTATTAAATTTATAAATTATAAATTATAATTCTTTGAATTTCAATATGAGTTTTAGCAATTTTAATATTTTTATTTTAAGTCATTTTATAATCTATTGTAAATATATAAACTAACGCTGAGTTGGCATGGTCAACATCTTGTTGGCAGATAGGGATTTATAAATGAAGTTAAAAAAACAAAAACTTTTTATCATTAAATAACTTTTATTAATCAGCATGCATTTAGGAAAATATATATGTGGATCTTGTAAGTCAGGTGGTCTAGGCGACATTTTTCCTATTTTGAGAAAATCAAAGTTTAAGTTCGAAAAAATATTTTAAAAATTTTTATTTCTTTTTTTTAATAATTTCATTGTTTTAAGTTTAACGCATTTTTTAATCTATTGTAGGAAAATATACAAAACAATGTCGGATTGTTCGAAATCCTTTTGATAGGAGGGAATTTATAAATGAAATAAAAAAAAAAAAAAAAAAAAGAATAACTTTATTTTATATTAATTTAACCATAATCGTGGGTGACTATCTTATTTTTAATTTTATATTATTTTTAAATATTTTATTTTTGAAGAGAAAAACTTGGACTGGGTTAAGCCGGGAGTTGAGCCCGGGTTTCCCGCGTGACATGCGCGGTACGATAACCACTGTGCCACCGAGCTCGGCTCCAGGCAGAGCCAATCCTTCCTCTTCACTGGCACCTCACCCCCGATCTCGCAAGTTTTTGGATTAGTTAAGGGAGGTGGACAATTTTTGTCCAATTTGTGGTATCTCTTGACATCGTTAATTTAAATTATTTTATATTAATTTAATCATAATCGAGGGTGACCACCTTATTTTTAATTTTATATTATTTTTAAATATTGTGTTTTTGTCCACCTCCCTTAACTACTCGATAAACTTGCGAGATCGGGGGAGAGCTATCAGTGAAGAGGAAGGATTGGCTCCGCCTGGAACCGAGCTCGGTGGCGCAGAGGTTAGGGCTCGACTGCCGGCTGAGCCCAATCTTTTCTCTTCAAAAATAAAATATTTAAATAACTTTAGTTAACTAGCAGGCATCTTAGAAAAATATATATATGTTCAAAGTTGAGGTTTGAAAGATTATTTATTATTATTGGTTTTTTCTTTTATTGTAAAATCTCAATCAGATCTAATATCATTTTTAACAATCTTGGTGTTTTTAGTTGAAACCGTTTTATTTACGATATATATTAATAGTAATATAGATAATACATAATAAAATAAAATAATAATAGATAAAAAAAAAAGTGAACGTCGGGTTGTTCGACATCGGATTTGCAGGAGGTGATTTATTAATGGAGTGAAACAAAATAAATAAACTTTAAAATTACATAATTTAATAAATTAAATAGGATGCATTAAGGAAAGTTTGAATAACAGACATTTGACATAGGACAAGCCTACAAAATTTATAAATCATCATAAACTAAAAGTTTTAACTTAAAAAAAAAAATAACATGAAAAGTATCGATGCGATTCCCGAGCTCGTCACTCATTCGTTTATAGGTTCTATAACAATGAGGATAAGTTCTTCGACAGAGCTCAGTTATTCCTATCCGACGGAAATTGTAATATGCTTAGCCGTTGTTTCCACTAGCAAAATACAAGGATGCAGTAAAACAAACAGCTGATCCTAGGAACACATCTCTGCTCCGAAGAGGAGTAGAAAAATATAATGGAACGGTTGGAGAGGTCCCGGGATGCCATGTGATTGTTTCGGACATCTGTTCCCTTCTCACGGCCCCACCGAGCAACAAACCAAAAAAAAAAAAAAAAAAAAAAAAAGGAAAGGCCTGCATATTCTCACACAATCAACAACAGATCAACAAAGGGCGGATATAGCAGGTCAATGGGTTTGAGTCCCGCTACACATCTCTCTCTCTCTCTCTCCGCTGCGCCCAAGACAAATGACCGCATGCAGAATGATGGAACAATGAAGGTTATAGGTTTGTTTTCAATTATTCAAAAAATGAATAAATAAAAAGGTAACTATTGTGATACTAATCTGAGTTTAAATAATTTTATTTATGTAAAACTAATACACAAATAATTAGAACTTAAATCATTAACAACGGGGGTGACCTGTGGTGTAGTGGATAGCATGGCAACCAACAATACTATAGGTCGTGGGTTTGCGATCGGCGGTGGGAAATGGGAATCAAACATCCTTATCCATGCCGTCCCTCGGATAAGACGTAAAATGGAGTTCCCGAGCCTGTACGATGTCCAGTACTCGTTAAAGATCCCTATCCTATTATACTTGGATAGGAAAAAATTAGGACTCCCACTGTAGCATCGTCCCATTAGCCTTAGTAGCATAAAGTGACTTTAAATCAAACAAACAAACAACCATTAACAACGTTACGAAAAGTAACTAGCAGTGAATCAAAGGCATCTTTAAGCTTTGCGGTTCAAGGCAAGACTGACACTAGTCGATCGCTTCTCATTTGTTATCAGAAGTTCAAATATAATCATCATACGTTATCCTTATATATATAAAAATCTCGTGTCCTGATGTTTGTCATTCTATTTCTCAGAAACGACTCAACCGATTTTAATGAAATTTGGCTCAGTGTATATAGTTTTTGCCAACTTAATAGATGGGATAGTTTTTAACTTGATTAGTGACAAAAATAATTCTTATATAGTGAATTATAGCAAATACTCGATCGTGTTACGATTTATTAAGATGGCTTCACATGTCGATTTCATAACCTTTTTGTTTACAAGCATGCTATTATAATTACGATTATGATAATTTTGTATTGTTTTATTAGTAAGTGCAGTTATTTGGTCTTATTGTTCCATCTTTATATTCTGCAGGCAAATAGTAGTAAAAATCTTTATATTTATTCTTAATTTTCATTTATGAATAAATCAAGAAAAGGTTACAACAAAGTCTCAAAAGTGTATGTATTTTTCCTTCCTTTTCCTTTTTTATTTGTGATCTTTCCAAATCCTAACTATTGAGCACTTAGTTTGGTGTGGACACACTTTGCTGTGGTCCACAGTGATATGAACTTTTAGAAAAGTAAATACATTTTAGGCTATAATTAGAATAGTCCTTATATATATGTAAAATTTAAAAAATATCAGCGAAGATTTTGTATTGTATTATGTAAGTGCAGTTATTTGTTCATAGTGTTCCATCATTATATTCCACTGGCAAATAGTTGTAAAATCTTTGTATTCTTTCTTAATTTTAATTAAAGAATAAATCAAGAAAAAGTTACAACAAATTCTCAAAAGTATAGGTATTTTTCCTTCCCTTTCCTTTTTTATTTGTATTCTTTCCAATTCCTAGCTAAATGCTCTAACACTGTGCTGTGGTCCACCCTGATATCAACTTTTAGAAAAGTAAATACATTTTAATAACTTAAAATAGGCTATAATTGGAATCATCCTTATGTATGTGTAAAATTTAAAAAATGTCAGCGAAGATTTTGTATTGTATAATGTAAGTGCAGTTATTTGTTCATAATGTTCCATCATTATATTCCACTGGCAAATAGTTGTAAAATCTTTGTATTCATTCTTAATTTTAATTAAAGAATATAAATCAAGAAAACGTTACAACAAATTCTCAAAAGTGTAGGTATTTTTCCTTCCTTTTCCTTTTTTATTTGTATTCTTTCCAATTCCTAGCTAAATGCTCTAACACTGTACTGTGCTCCACCCTGATATCAACTTTTAGAAAAGCAAATACTAAAATAGGCTATAATTGGAATCGTCCTTATGTATGTGTAAAATTTAAAAAATGTCAGCGAAGATTTTGATTGTATTATGTAAGTGCAGTTATTTGTTCATAGTGTTCCATCATTATATTCCACTGGCAAATAGTTGTAAACTATCATCTAAAAGAAAAACTCAATACTGCCAAGCTGGGGATTAACTGTATTTGGCACAACGTATTTACAAACAATAACTTGCCTACTCACGCAAAATTGAAGGTATTTAACGCCGTATCCAGAGCCATAATTTGTTATGCTTCACAAGTTTGGGGTTTTGTAAAATACGACCAGGTAGAAAAGTTACAGAGGTTTTTCTTAAAAAAATTATTTACACTTCCCAATAATACTCCGAATTATGTTTTAAATTTAGAACTGGGTGTTTCTTCTATATACGTGCATACATTAAAATTACACTTAAAATATGTTTTAAAAATTTTGAAGCTGCCAAACTCAAGATTGCCTAAAATTGTTGCGAAAGAAATAATTAATCAAAAATTATATTGGTTTGAAACATGGGAACATTTATGTGCTCAATATAGTATTAACACTGACTTGTCTAATAGTAATATTAACTCTGTATGGGAAGTTAGTATAGATCAATTAATCAACAACATAAAAAATGCAGAAAGACAAAATGATGCATTAAATGCAAAGCAAGGTGCACATCACGGATTATATCCTAAACTCAATTATGACTTAAATTGTAGTTATATTTAACTATATTTATATAGTTTAATTGTATTGTATTTAAATTAAATTAGTGGGATCAGCAAGATCGAATTACTATAAATAGGTTAAAAAAAAATTGTATAAAATTGTTCCTTGTTATAGTATTTTTTATTTATTTATTTAATTAAAATTTAGGTGCCGTGTATAACAAGGGCTAGAGGCACCAAATTCTATTTAAATTATGAGTACATAAAGACTGTATAAAATACTGGTATTTTATACATATTTGTAAAAATTAGTTTATTTAAGAAATCTAAATGTTTTTTTTATTTAATTTTAATTTATAGTATTTTTTGTATTATTGCTTTGTATCATGCTTGGTCACCATTCTGAGAACTGTCTCAAATTTATATATATTTTTTTTATTTAGAAATAATGAGTGACGCAACTATTTTTAATCTAAATAAAATAACTTATTATTTAACTGTTCGATAAAGCCAAAGCATCTTACAGCAATATTATTAATCAAAAAAACAATTTTGCCATATATACCTATATTGTTTACTAAATATTAAAAAAAAAGATAACGCTTAATCCAGTAAATTAATCGTAGCAGCGGTTATAGAAAATACAAAAATATTGAAGAGTGATGAAAAATGAGTACGATTTCAGCAATATTTCGTTGAAGCCCCCCCCCCCCCCCCCACTAAACATAATTGCATCGGGGCAACAAGTGAAAAAAAAAATGTTTTAACGATCTGTTTACTTGAGGACCTGGAGAGTCATGCGCGGGGTAATTTCAGTCTCTTCCATTCTTTGCAAATTGTTATTGCTTTTAAAACTGCAACTGGATTTTAACAATGTTATCTACTTTAAATATCTTCTCATTTAAATATTTTCTCATTTTTTATTTATTTGATGAGGAATATTATCCTTTACAATCAAAGCTCTCTGAAAAAATAAATGTAATATATTTATTGAGATTATTTTTACAATATGTAAGAATTGCATTTAGGAAGGAAATATCGAAATATAAACTATCCTATCCACAGAAAGCTTTCTCCACATCGGATTGTTAATCTCCATGAGCTAAAGAGTATTGTAATTATTGAAAAACTTGAAAGTCCCCAATACTTGTCGATTTATTATTCTTCATTTATTTTTTATTTTTTATTTTTTTTTTTTTTTTTTTTTTTTTTTTTTTTTTTTTTTTTTTTTTTTTTTTTTTTGTAAATCGACCTAAAACAATCCTAATTTTTTCAGTATTTTAGTTTTATTTTTATTTTTTTTACTGCGAGTTACTATTTGTAAATATATAATAAAAGTAAATCGAAACAAAGTGTATTTACGGCTAGTAAATTAAAAATTAATTTTAAAATATTTGTCTTTTCTACTTTTCCGGAAACCGAGAACGATTACTGTTCCTCTAAAACCACCTTGTGTTTCAGAAATCTATTACGGAAATAAAGCTTGTAGATCTCTTATTTTTATTTGTGGTAATACTAGAATGCAACCATAATTTTCCATCGCATCTAATCCTCCATTTAGTTGTTGATAACTTCATTTGATTACCTTGGAAATAATTTCCATTAAACATTTATGTTTCAAAAGAAGTTGACAACTCTTTGGCATAAACAGAATGCGTTTACTTATAAACATTCACACAAACACTTATAAACATTTGCACAATGTCATTAACGGCGTACTGGGCAACTAGTTTTAAGAGTTCACGAACATTTTTTAGTTTTTCCTTCTAATTATTTTTTCATTTCTATTTTTCAGGCATAATGATAGAAATTTAATTTCTCCATATAAATAAAACAAAGGTACTTTACAGGAAAAACAATTTTTTTTTCCTTTGCCGCATAAGCCTCCGCAGAAAATTTTTAATGGTGATAAAATCTTCCTTATATCAAAGAATGCTGTATTCTCAATTAACGTGAGAAGTTTAATCGAAGTCGTTTGAGCCATTTTCGAGAAGATAGAATAAAACGTAAAAATGAGTCAAATTTAATGAAATAAAGTGCCCCCTCCGTTTGATCAATTTCGATGAAATTATTGTTGTCACATCGTGGGCACATAAGCGCATCAAATACTCAAATTTAGTTTCGTGAGGTTTATCGTTTTTGAACAGGTCTCTTCACATGCAGACATAGAGCATAGTCGTAGCTACTGAAAGAAAAAAAAATCTGGTGCGTGCGCGCAACACACAACTTTCACTTACCAACCTTCTTAGCTTAGAAATTATATTCTAATTTTTTTTATTATTAAATAAAAGTTTTTACTTGAGATAATGCAAGTATAATACTCCAAGTCGACTGATTTTATAATTCTCTACGTACTTGCTGAGAATTTCATTTAGTTACCATGAAAAAATAATTTCTATTAAATGAACAGAACAGCTTTAATTATTAACAATGGTCTGTCATTAAAAGCGTACTTCGCAAGCGTGGGCTCAACGTGTTTTATGAGTGGACTGAATATTTTTCTTTTTTTCTCCTCTATATGTTTACCTGGTTTTGGTCACACACACACACGCACACACACAAACACACACACATACACACACACACACACACACACAAACAGACCATTTCGCGGGACTTGGTTATTTGGACACAGGGGGCCCCAAAACGTGTATTTTTGTTGAAAACCGGAGGTCGAAATTTTTCACGATCGCAATACTTCCGCTTAATATATATTTCATATATAGTTAAGTGAATGTAAAAATTAAGAGTGCATAAATATTCAACAAAGCTAAATCTCTACATTTGAAAAGTGATTGTTTTTTTAGTTTTAATTTTTTTTTCTTGAAGAAATTATTTTGAATATGCAGCACATACAGATTGAATAATACTCAGTTACAGAAATACAAGTAGCAAGATGCCCAACAATAGGAGCAGCAAAATCCCATGATGAGTTTGCCTCATATCTGCTGCCTTATCTTGATGGCAGCTCCCTCGGCGATGGGTCCTCCCCGAAGACAAATCGTTTTCCAGGGAGGCTTAAAAGGCCATTGTGTGAGGGGGGGGGGCGCAACAAGTCCCCGGGGCCAGGGTGTCCCCCCCCAGCAAATTATCAAGCAGCCCTTCCTCCGCCGCTCTCATCCAAACTGTCTCATTATCGCTCTGAATTATACATTACGGGTTCTGCCAAGTGAAGGGAAGTCTTGGGTAACATCAGTAATGAAGCTAAGATTCTCTATCTGATGGGAATCAGATATTTTTCATAATTTTCCATAAAAACGAAACCAGTTTTTAGCCTTAAAAATTTATTTAAAGAGAACGTAATACGAAATTTGCATCATTAAATCCCGGCTAGCCTAAATCGATAGTACACCCAGAAGAGAAAGGTAACAAGAAGGTCAAAGACAGATACCGTCAAAATTCCCGTTTTTTTTTTTTTGTTTGAAGAGGTTTGGATGAAAAATTGTGATGATAGAAAGAAAGAAAGAAAATAATTTTTATTCTTGGACATCTAGTCCCCTAAGAATAACAGAACATGGTCAAATCCACAGCCATTTTTCTGGTTAGTTTAAAAGAAAAACAAATAAATTAAGAAGAATAAAGACATAAGTAAACGTAAAAGAGAAAACACTGACCCAAAATATTGAAAAACAAAACAAAAATTTGGATAACGAGAATAAAACATTTGATCAGCTTTTGAGCTTTAAATCTGCAATATATCAAATAAATATTCTATGTTGGTTTCACTATTTTACATATTTACAGAGGATTGTTGAGGATTAAGGAGGTTGTGAAATAGTTGGGTTTTAAAGGAAGTGAGTTTTACGGATGGAGACAGGTAAGGAATTCCGGAAGCTGGCGGCGCGGATGATAAAGGATTTTGTAAAGGAGGCAGTTCGTTAGAAAGGGATATACAGGTTATAGGTTTGAGATCTGGTGTTTAGAGTATGTATAGAGGTGAAGGGTTTGAACAAACTGAGGATATAAGGAGGTTTCTTGGTTCTGAAGATTTGGAAAAGATATACACGAAGGAAGTATTTCCATCGAAAAAACTGGGTAGAGCCACTTCAATTCAGCATACCAACTGGAGACGTGGAAGCGCCTGGGGACACCGAAGATGAATCTAATGAAGCAATTCTTCAGTATCTTCAACCTCATCTCATTCAAGCCAGACATTCCCCCGTAAACAAGGCAGCCATAATCAAAATGGGGAAATATAAGAGAGGAAAGTAGCAGTTGACGGGTTAGGAACTGTTTGAGTTACTGATGTACAGTACAGTTGAGGAACTGATGATGATGTTAGAAATGATTTTTTACAAACAAAAACAATAATAAAGGAAGTTTAAGAGAATAATTGCGTTACTGAAAATATTGAACATTATGAGGTTTATAATAATGCTTGTCAACATTCCATTCCATGAATCCCAGAAATCCAAAGAATTTCTCAAGATACGAAGTAATAATGAAAAGAAAGGAGTTGACGGGTAGGTCTCGAACAATTAACATGGACTCCGATCTAAGTCCGTCATAACAGTTATAATTGTCCGATCGTGTTCAATTTTTTTCGTTTGACATATTCTGTTGTTAATGAGTTACTATGCTCATATGTTTAATGGTAAACAATTATTTGATCTCTAGCATAGACTTAAGAAGTTGAGATAAAGTAATCATTCAATGAAAATTAGCTATACCTTCTAAACTTTATTATTTACAATGTTTTCTTTTCATAGATGAGAAAATAAGAACATGTTGGAGTAGAAAAAGAGCAGGGATGTTTTTGATAAAATCCTAATATATAATAAGTATTTTGATTATATGCGGAAGGACAGGGAAATTGGAAGAGATGGAGTACGGATAATAGAGAATAAATAGAGAATAAAAACATAAAAAAACAATACTTCAAAATGTTTGTTTGTTTATTGTTTATTGTTGTTGTAATTGCCTCTACCCGACGGGGTCATTGGCAATGTTCTTTTTGTTCGTTTTTATATTCTATTATAGTATCCTATATCTTTAAGGAAACGCATAAGCTTTTCCACACTTTCCTCCGAATCTTGCAGAATTTCAGGTATTGACTCGTTCAACTTTAATTTTCTTCTTATTTCTTGAAAATAATTACAGTCTACTAATATGTGTGAAACCGTCATAGGGGCGCCACATTTAACGCAGGTAGGTTGTACTAAGTTGTGCAGAAGGTATGCGTGGGAGAATTCGCAGTGACCAATTCTTAGGCGACAAAGGATTACTTCTTCTCTCCTCGATCTTCTACAGCTAGTTGCCCATTTTTTACATTCCTTTTTTACTTGCAGTAGTTTAGACGGGCTCCTTCTCCAGGCTTCATTCCACTGATCCATTAGTTTTGACTTT
Source organism: Aelia acuminata (assembly GCA_911387785.2). NCBI lineage: Eukaryota > Metazoa > Arthropoda > Insecta > Hemiptera > Pentatomidae > Aelia > Aelia acuminata. Next base: position 35,564,494 of record OU426982.1, read on the forward strand.
ACATGCCTCACCCAATCCTCTTGGGGAATGAGGTCTATGGACTTGACCTGACTTTGATCCCCTGTACGGGCCAGTTTCGATGCAGCATCTGCTTTTTCATTTCCCCCAATGCCACAATGGGATGGGGCCCAGATGAAAACAATTGTTCTGCCTACTCTCTGGACGTCATAAATCAGATTAAGTATTTCGAGGATAGTGGTCTGTTCTGGTCTTTGGCTTCTTATTGCCAGTAGGACACTCATCGAGTCAGTGATGATAGCTGATTTTTGATGATTAGCTGCTTTACAATAGAGCAGGGCTTCCCTTATAGCAGTTGCCTCTCCTGTGAAGACCGAACATGCTCCAGGGAGTTTATAGAGGTGTGAGTCCTTTCCTTTTATAAAAGCACATCCCACTGCCGAATCTTCATATTTCGAAGCGTCGGTATAGATTATTTCGTGGTCCCGGAATTGTTCTAAAATTTCTAAAAACATATTTTGAATTTCTAAGGGGTTTACCTGTTTTTTTGTCTCTTTGGAGAGTTTTGTATTCATGTTTATATTGTAATGGCTCCAGGGAGGTTTAGTTTTTTCTGGATATTTTTGTATGTGGACAAAGCTCATGTTCTCACCGAGATCTGGGGCTAAGCTTGTAATCCTTCGCGCTATCATCTCCCTCTGTATCCTAAATTCCGTTTCTCCAGCAGCTGGGTGCAGTGGGTGCCTCGGTAGTGAAGCCAATTTTGCGAAGTGTTTCAGTGATAAGTATGATCTTCTTAACATCAACGATGGCTCTGCACTCTCGACATAGAGGCTCAGGACTGGCGATGTTCTGTACGCTCCGGTACATATCCTGAGAGCCGTGTTATGTACCACGTCCAGCATCCTCAGAGCAGATGTCCTGGCAGAACAATATATAGTCGAGCCATAATCTAATGTGCTTACTATTGTAGCCCTGTAGATTTTCAAAAGGCTTGACCTGTCAGCCCCCCAATCTGAGTGGGAAAGACACTTGAGTAGCCCCAATCTTTTTGAACAAATATCATTGAGATATTTGATGTGCTCGTTCCAAGTAAGTCGTTTGTCTAGTCGCATTCCCAAATATTTTCGTTCATTAAGAAAGATAATATTATTTGTTCCCATTGAGAGCTGGGGATTATGTGTACAACTTCTTAAACGGCTTCAAAATGAAATATATCCCAAAATTGACAAATAATATACAAAAAATATTAAAACAATACGACCTAGAAGATATAAAATTAGGTACCTATAATAACAATAAAATAGAAAATTTCCTTAGTAATACTAAAGATAAAATAGAATGCATGCAAAGGAAGAATACTATATATAAGATTGAATGTGGTGAATGTGATGGTATTTATACAGGAGAAACGTCTAAAAAATTAGATACAAGAATAAAACAGCACACAGCAAATTGTAATAATATTAAAAACATTAATGTCACAGCCCTAGCCCAACATAGTATTGTAAAAAAACATAAATTTAATTTCAAAGATGTAAAAATTTTAGGAGTAGAAAAAAATACAAAAAACAGCAAATTAATAGAAACCATACACATAACAAAAACATTGAAAATGCAGTCAATTATAAAACTGATTCCATAAAAGTAAGCAGCCATTACGCAGATATTATAAAAAATTTAAATATCAAAAAGTGAATAAGATGAAAAAAAATATATATAAAAATTAACTACAATAACAATTGGTTGGATAAGGAACATTGAGGTAAATAAGACAAAGTTCAGTCAGTAATAGATAGTGAGATAAGAATATTGAAGTAAATGTAGGTGGTAGAAAAAAGTGTTAGTCATGTGAATATATATTTTTTTATATAAAATGACCAATTTACTTAGGTAATGGAATATAACTGTAATATAGAAATAGATGGACCTAGCCACCAAAAATTGTCAGGTACTATTCAATATATGGATCGTTGAATTGATCTAATATGTTATGTTATTTAAAATGATTGATTATTTGAATGGACACATTTTGTAATAGGTGTAAGGATTACTAGTTCTTGGCAGAAGAAATTTGCCCTGAAGAGGGACGAATAGTCCGAAACGTTGGCAAATTAATGTATATGTTATAAATTTTTAATAAAAGAAATTTGGAAGAAGTATTTCACCATTCTTCATTTACAATATTTAGATCTTCCAGCACATATAGTATATTTAAGATTACATAGTAAAACAATTATTTGATCTCTAGCATAGACTTAAGAAGTTGAGATACAGTAATCATTCAATTAAAATTAGCTATACCTTATAAACTTTATTATTTACAATGTTTTCTTTTCGTAGATGAGAAAATAAGAACATGTTGGAGTAGAAAAAGAGCAGGGATGTTTTTGATAAAATCCTAATATATAATAAGTATTTTGATTATATGCGGAAGGACAGGGGAATTGGAAGAGATGGAGTACGGTGCCTGTTTGCAGTCCATTCATCAAAATCGGATGGATTTATTCTAACGTTTGTTTTAGAAAGACGGTGAGGTATATTTGTTAAATAAACAGTTTCATTTGTCAATAACTGCTCAATATTTACTTTATACAACGGAATCCGTAATATATAATTTTAATAAGACTAAATTAAATTTAAACAAAATCATATTTATCTATGTCCTTGCCTCTACACAAGCTAATTAACATTAGCTATTTTATATTTTAATGTAATATCTAATTTCTTTACTAGTTTTTATCAATTTAAACTTTTGCTGTAAAGTATGGCGTTGTAGAAAATATTATTTATAATTGTTATCAGAAAAAAAATTAAAAGGTTATTGATGTCCAATCTTTTATATATATATATATATATATATATATATATATATATATATATATATATATATATCTCTTGTCCCGATGTTTGTTGGGGTAAAATCAGAAACCACTCAATCGATTTTGATGAAATTTGGCTCAGTGTGTGTAATTTTGGCCAACTTGAAAGGTAGGATAGTTTTTATCTTGGCTATTGACCTTAGTATTTCTTTTATTGCAAATTAAATGTTTATTATACTACAATTGAGTATTATTTTTTATAATATTCTATAAATTTCAAACATATGGTGGTGTAATTTGATTTATCGGTTCGACATTTCATTTAAATGTTTAGGTTAGGTAAATATCGACAGCTGACAACTAGCAAGGTTGGCGTCAATAAACGACCGAAATCACCTCATTATTCTTTAAGGTAGATTGATGGCATTCTCAATAATCTTCGGAATCCAAAATTGTTCTGTCATCTGGATCTCTTATCTGGATGTCTACTATTAATAAATTAAAGTTATCTACCTCATTCATAAAATTGTACTTTTTACATGTTTTGATAAGTAGTACTTAGTGAATGAATCATTAATACATGATATAGTCAAATATGAGATTTAGACAGACAACAGACAAGTTTTACTGATGGTTGATTTCTGTAGATCAACATTTCTTGACTTTTTGCGGTTACTGCCAACTTATATTGAAAAGAATTACCTCAAGGTACAAGGGAACCCACTCCCCGATTTACAGAAATGTTTATCGTATTAAATAATCTTGAATTCCCTAACTGCTAATGAAAAGCTGCATTCTGCATTATCCTATCGTTCCCAATTAAAATTCAACTAACTAATTCCCCCCCCCCTCCATCTGGTTACTACCAAATACTATCGATAGGTTTATGTCCGATACTATCAAAACTATTGATATTGGAGACTATCGATAGTTTAGCACCACTATCCTGCGGGTACTAGCCATACCGGGAAGTAGGGACCGGGATTCGTTCCTATCATCTTCACATTACCAGTAGAGTGCACTGCCCATTCTGCTTTACCTGGTCCTGTTACTAACTATTATATATGTTTTTAAAAATGAATATGATAAACAAAAACTTAAAAATATGTAACCTGTTTAGAAGTATAAATTCTATATTGTTATATCTCTTCCTACGGATAGATAGAAAGGCCTGAAGTCTCCACCCTCTTTGGATTCTTCAGCTACAGCAGGTTCCCTAATTAGGTGTTATAACTAATTATCTTTTAAATTAGGGTGCGACTTGAGATGGGTGTTAAATAAGACGAATTTTACGATTTCTTGAATATTATAACGAGACACGTTACGCGTTGTAATTTATATACTAAAATTAAATCAGGCCATAGGAACATTTGTAGCGTAAAGTATTACAAATATTACACTTATGATTTCAAAATTATTTCCTTACAAGTATCTGTGTATATACTGCTATACATACAGTCCCTAAGCCTTACAATTCAAAATTTCTTTAAAACAGCATAATTAAAATAGAAATCGACAGTAAAATGTTTGTTTATTTGTTTAACGTCACTTTATGCCACTAAGGCTAATCGGATGATGCTACAGTGGGAGTCCTAAATTCTGCCTATTAAGGTATAATTAGAGTAGGGATCTTTAACGCGTAACTGACATCGTACAGGCCCGGGACATCTATTTTACTTCCTATCCGAGGGACGGCACACAGTGGTTCAAAATGACCAATTTAGGGGCAAACCCCTTAACTGGTCAGAAATGGCGATTAAATATATACATTCCATTGTTTTTTGGGTCGCTGAATCGATTTATGCCCCTTTCAAAGCTATAATATTTCATTTCAAGTGTTACAGGGTAAAACAAATACGCATTTTTAAAAATAAAATTTTGATTTTACTTGGATCGAAAAAATATTATAGGAACCAACAGAATTTGAACTAAAATTGAATATATATATATAAATATATATATATATATATATATATATATATATATATATATATATATACATGTATATATAACCATCAAACTAATATGAAAAATATATTTACAAAAATAACTATGAAAATAAAATAATACTATTTTTCTAACATAAAGAATACAATTGTAGATGGGTTTCACTTGTTACACCACCTTCAGTACAATGTAAGATTAATATTTATATAAATCATTCATTCATATATATATTTATGATGTGATATTACTCTTCTAAAATTTAATCTGTTGCATCGACATACAGAGATATTTTCTTTTTTTCCAAATTAGGCCTCAAGTTACTGATGTATGGGTCAGATGACACCAACATAAAATTGAATAAATCTTCGTTCGTTGCTCTTCAAGATTTCCTACAACATTCAGAAAAATCTTTGGTTGGTCTCCCCCCCCCCCCAAATTTCTAGAACCAGGTACGCGGTCGGTCTCGCAAACCATCGGCACAAAGGGTATGATAAAGTTGTTTTCCAACCATTTACTGCTTTTTCTTTTAAAAAACGTCCTCATTGTGTGACGCTTCCTTAAAGCATTTATTAAAATGTCTAACAAATCTTTTTTTTATTTCCGAAATAATTGTAAATAAGGGCTTACATTCCACTCCTACAATGAATGATGTGGTAACGCCTGTTCTAGTGACGAATTCTTATTCATCAGCATATCACATACATACATACATACATACATACATCCATACATACATACATACATACATACATACATACATACATACACATACATACATCGCAGTAGGAAAAGACGTATTTATCCATAGGAAATTTTAATTAAACAATAATTATGATGATGATAAATGTTTCACTCTCTTCGCTGAAAGAAAACTGAAAACTGAGGCAAATAAATAATTGTTGACATATTGACAAATCTATTTTGATCCAGAAGCGTATTCGTTTGAACGTTTGCAGTTTGAATAGAAGCGTATTAGCGATTGAAAACATCGTACCTGGAAGAGGGGACACTTAAGCAAACGGCACTCCCGTTCACGCATTCCTAACTATGAAATGATCTCATTCAACGATTCGGATCTGAAATCTTTTGGAATATCTTCAGTGATACCTCTGGATTGATTTAATATCAACAATTTTCAAAGGTTTAATGAATTTTAATCTGAAAAATTGGTGTGGATCCTTACTCTAGAGCTATTTAGGTTTCAAAAAATATCCATATAGTTCCGGTTGGAGCACCTTCATTTTTTAGGGTTTTGTCCCTATCCGCACCACTTTGCGGCATAGCCAAGGATTTTTTAATCTCTCTAAAAAATCCTAGGGCCATCGCGGGGTTTTGTAAACTGTATAAACACCATTTAGCAGCTTCCCAAGAAACAGCTTTTTCTAAATTTGTTTATTGTTATTGTTTGTAAGGAAAAAAAAAATACTGCTTCAACTTTTAAAATACAAAACAGACCAAAATGAGCGTCATGTTATACTCTGGGCTTACCTAATTTACTATTGTACGGTTAATGGTCTGTGTGTGAACAGATTAACTCAAAAAATATAAACCGTACGAACCTGAAATTGGGTAGGGGAGAGCGGGGTTAGTTGGCATAGGGGCTAGGTTGGCCATTGGCTTATAGTTTCCGTCACACCTGTTGTGAAGGCCCCACCATTGTACCATGCGACCCGCTCGACCTCGGGAGTCTTGTCCTGAGTTTTCAATCCGATGCTAATAGTGTAGAAAAGAGTGTGCTTCATTGATTGATTTTACAACATCTTAGTATTAAATATTATGTTGTGAAAAAAATACTTGAAGTACTCTAATACTTGGCGTTCACAGTGGTATCAGCCCCATTGGGATTATATTAACAGGAACGACTCAACAATCAAAAAAGTGAAAACTGTTGCCAACCCTCTACTCTCCTCTACCTAATGTTTGCATTTGCCCGCGAGGTGACAGCATAAATCTCATCAAAATTGGTCGAACGGAGGGGTTACTTTATTTAATAAATTTTGTCTAATTTTTACGTTTTCTTTCTCTCAAAAACGTCTGTAACTACTTTGATCAAACGGAGTATTTGATGTATGACTATGCCCGCGATGCGACAACCAAAATTTGATTTCCCGTACTACCACTGATGAAAATTAACAACTTTATTTTACTTTAGAGAGTATTTATGTGATGCTTAAATCATTTGAAGCATTTAAGGTATGAAAAAAATTCGGTATAAGATAATCTTTAATTAATTATATTTTAGTTTAGACTTAAGTTCCTTATCCGTGATTTTAGAGGAACAGTAATCGTTCTCGATTTCCAGAAAGGCGTTAGAGTCCAACTTTAGAACGAGACGTAAATACACCTTCTATTTAAATACCTACACGATATATTTACTAAAAGGAACTCGCAGTAAAAAAACAAGCAAGAAGTAAAAAAAAAAAAAAAAAAAAAAAAAAAAAAAAAAAAAAAAAAAAAAAAAAAAAAAAAAAAAAAAAAAAAAAAAAAAAAACTGGACTGTTGATGGAATTAGGTCCCTTAAAAAGAGAAATAAGCTATAATGAATCGAAAAGTACTAAGAACTGTCAAGTTTGCTATACACATACTCTAAAACTTATGGAGATATACTAATATAAGCATATAAATGAGGAAAAACACGTGAAGTTGAGGAATGGCTTTTGCACATTATCAAAACAGGTCGATTTCTGATCTAACGAATTTGAACTAAGTCCTGATCTAAGTAAGTTGGTAAGTGAAAGTTGTGTTTGCGCGCAACGCACCAGATTTTTATTATTACTATTTTATTTAGTATAATTAACGATGCATAAACACAACAATCACCATAGGATTTGAGCTTGAGAAAAAGACTAACTCTCTAGTCCATCGATCCTTATCTTAGCCTGAATCAGAACATCCTAGAGCGTACCGGACAAGCGTAGAAGGTACTCGAACAGTTTGTTCCAACAGTTCTAACAACAAGTCTATAACTCTTTTCAATTATATGTTTTTCTTTGTTTTTTTGTTTCACGTTACACTATTTTTTATTTTTTCTATTCTATCCTTCCCAATCACGTCATTATTCTTTACAGAGGCAGAACGCTTCCTGTATATAAATATACTGGATTGTGGTACGGAATAAAAAAATAAATTAATAACGAGAGGAACGGCGGAATGTCAACAGAAAGATTGGTAGGGACAAATATCTACAGACCCTACTGGGTGGGTAAATACGTCTTAATCCCGGGATTGGATTTATGGGCGTTCTTTCGGCGTCCCCTGTAGCCTATACCCCATACCCAATATAAAGATCCAAGATCAAAAGTTATCATTTCCTGAAAGGACACTAAGGGAGAAAAATTTATCCTTCAGGATCTCATTCGATTTCTCTTGTTTCTATCCCGATCCTTGTATCGATACCGTCTTTTAGTGATAAATAATCCCTCAGATGGACGGACATCTTTATATTTATGAACGATATCGTAGAGTTTTTATATTATTCTGTTTTCATGCTAGGCAATAATGTTATTAATAAAGATAGAGGTTTATAGAGAGGTCTGTAATGATCAACTGTCTTATTTACGAAGGAATGACTAATTGTTAGGATTTACAGTCAAAACATTTTTTATTTGAAAAACCAACATTTTGATCCAAACATGTGTATCTTCCTCACGGCTAAAATAAAGAGAAATATGAGTGAAATGTAAAGTATCTATGCTATAAGAAGATAATTAATTGTTTATCATGTAATTATAAATTATAGATAGTAACAACTAGATGTAACCAAATCCAACTGTTGATATGTTTACGTAACATGGGTACTTAAGAAATCTAGTAAATATATAAACGATAGTAAAATTATACTTGATTAAGTAGCTCGTTAACATGACAAAATAAAATCTAAAAAATAATAAAATACCCTGTAAACCATAAGTTGAATTTGTTGTTTGATGTGTGATGGTATATTTACATGATAGGGATACTTTAGAAATCTGATAAATAAGTAAGTAGATGAAATGATCCCTTTATGTAGGTACTTAATGGTTCACAGGATATTTTATTATTTTCAAGATTTTCTTTTGTCATGTTAACTAGCTACTTATTCAAATATTCATGTATAATTTTACTATCGTTTATATAATTAGCAGATTTCTGAAGCAACCATGTTATGTAAACATATCAACAGTTGGATTCGGTTTCCATTATTTCTTTACTTCTTATCGTTACTATCTATAATAATTGAGCTCTCTGGGCCACACTAGTAAAACAAGGGCCGCCCCAGTAGGAGGTAACTCACCTATTCCGTCAACGACGTTTGCCTGGAGGATATGAAATCCTTTTCTTATTTTAAATGAAAACCGTTTGCATCCGTGGCTCTAGGACCTATGCGGCAACTCTCTCTTGTTACACCCCCTAGATCCGTTTAAATCCTCATGAAAATCTTCCTTTGACTTCCAGGACAGTCCTTTTTATATGAATTAGTCCAGGCAAAATGAAATGCCAATATCATTAAAAGATTCATAAAATTCAACCGAAGCCATACCGAAAAATAAAGATATAATAAAATCTGATGGGATGTGATTATAGGAAGTAACTGATGGGTATAACACGAAAAAGACGCCCTTCTTAAGCCAACACGTACAGTAAAGTTAAATATTGATTTTAAAGAAAATCAAACTTTAATATGTTCAACTTTTCGTAATTCGTAATAACTTCGCCCAATTCGCAACTCAATTTGATTTTAAGCTCGTAAATATTTTCAAGATGTAAATTTTTGTAACAAACAAGGTCCGGTTTTGTGTACTGGATGAGTACACTACATCCCATCAGTTATGACAACATAAGGCGAAAAAACAACACTTAATTTATTTACATTGCATTTATTGATATTTACAACCATATTAAAACATGATGAATCCAGTAAACGTGAACAAATAAGAAAATTATATCCATAAGCTTGTGGAGAAACTACACATTGGTAATGCTACAGTCAATTAGAAGATCCTGAGGCAGTCTCCTTTTTACGAGTAACTCTAGATTTTCAGTAATATCGAGGAAACAACGTTGGAAACCGCTTCGTTTCTGATAAGTAGCGAGTTTCTTATGTAATGGTAGGTATCTGCACCTGGTCAAATCGGCAAAAGATGGGACATTTAGGTATGGATGGATTATTTAATTTGAGACAACCTAAGAGACAACCTAAAGAGCATTTAGGAAGGAATTTATATTTTTTATAAGAAAGGTATTGAGGGTTTTGAGCGTTTGTCTGCATTTGAGCCTATGCAGGCGGTAACGTAAAGATTCAAGTTAGAATCTGTACAGGTGGAATCTTGAGCAGCGGATCTGTTTGAGAGGGATAACTGGAGAATTACTAAAGGATACTGTAGGACTGGAGGTCGTGCATCTACGACGAGCAAAAACAGTAAGATAAGTAGCTATAGAGGTTGGTAAGAAGAGGGATGAGAATGCTAATTTTTATTGTTTACGGCAAAAGAATGATATAATCTTAATTAACGATTGAGTTGACTAAAATAAATAAAAGCCTAAGTATTCCTCTTGAATCTATAAAGTGACAATAACAGAAACCATGACCTCCTTGAATATACTCGTGTGTACGTTCGGAGCAGAAGAGAAGTTAGTTCATTGATAATACAAGAGATAGAGGAGAGAGGACATAAGACACTTTTAGTTGGCTCTCAGCTAAAGTGGTTCCACGTACTCCTGGAAATGGTCATCATCGGGGGGATGTTGTCCCATCCATCTCCCACCTGTTTGCCGACTTCCTCTTCCTCTCCTGTCTCCCCTCCCTCCCTCTTACGGATTACTCCATCAACCTCCCCATCCGGTTTTACCTTCTCTTGAGTCGTATGTAGTTTTCTCTCGAGGTTGATGGAGTTAAAGCCATGTAAGAAGGTAATGCTACCATTAGAGGAGACGTATGGATATTTATCAAAGGTCTCTATCTGTTTGAACGATTATTTTGTTTTTCTTATGCTTACAAACGTTTCACTTATCGTTTTAGGCGGTAATTTGATAAATCATATTTTAAGGTGGAGAATTTGGTTAGCTGTCGTCTTTAAATATGCTATGTATTGTGGTGGCTGCCGTGAAAGGAAAAGGAAATTGAATTAATAAATTAATACCAAAATATGTAAAGTACTGTATATGGTCAACCCGGAGGTCAGTTTTACCTGAAGGCGGCAAGGTCTTGGAAATACCGCCTTGTAAGTTATTGGAGCCATAAACCTTCTGTTAGAAATACAAAATAAGCCAAGCTTAGGACCGACAATGCTGCCGACAAACATCCAGGGAAATACCTAAGAAGATTAGAGAAGAAGGTTAGAGAAATTTGTGGTCATAAACCCTGGTTTTGCCCCGGCAAAGAGGCCGCTGGGAAACACGTTGAATATGGAAAGGAAGGGAAATTTTAGGCAGCCAGCCAATCAGAAGAAGTCTGGAACCAACCAATCAGGAGAAGTCTGCAGCCAGCCAATCAGAGGAAATATGAAGAGAGTGGGGGAAAGAAGACTTATAGGGAGGAGAGAGAGTTTGGAGGGAGGGTCGAGTGGAGTAGGGAGTTAGGAGGTGAGTTCGGAGGTGGACAGAGGTCGGGGAGTGTGCCAAGAGGGCGAGAGTGGAACGAGAAGGGCAGATGACCAGATAGGCAGGAGCGGCAGAGTCCCGATTTCCGAGAGAGACCGAGATGGGATGCTGTGCTTAGTCTGAGAGAGCGTCAGAGATGGCAGGGACTGATCCAGCAGACAGGCCAGAGACAACACCAGAGAGTGCCCACCAGATAAGGTTAAGACATATACAGTACTAGTTGTAATATTGTGTTGTTAGTATTTATTAAAATAATGTTAAATTGCCAGTCAGCATCCATTAACTAATTTGTGCTAGTAAAATATGTTTATATGATATATTAAAGGAGGTATAAATAATTTACATTATTGGTCAATAAAATTAAAGATATAGTTCAATTTAGATTTGGTTATTTATTATCATTTACCCTATGCCACAGGTTTATTAGAATAATATAGAATTGGTAAACACGTCACCTTTGGAAAAGTATCCAATTTACATTAAGGCGAATTAAGTACATTAATTACAATATCAATTAAATATATGCCGTTTCTGGTAACCCCCACCCGCCTTAGAAAAGCGGGAGACCAGAAACGTAGCAAATATACCTTTTTAAAGAACATCCAGCACCTAATCGGTGGATAATGTTAGTTAAATAACTCGATCTTCAACACTTGCCAAGTTGACGTTGTAGGAGCAACCAGGTGACAAGTTACATCGTTCAATATTGTTCTACATTGCCCCTACTATATTTCTAAATTAAAGAAAATTACAATATCAAAAATAACTTAAAATTCTTAGCCCAATATGTTGCTCTATATTTTTAGACATTACTAATTTTTTTTTTTTTAATAAAGTATTTCTCTCTGCAATGCACATAGTTTTTAATTCAATATACTATAGTAATTACTATTGCAGTATAAATGTTTGTTCACGCTTAGGATGTTCTGCACAAAAAGCATCATAATGAATTTAAATGTTATTAGCCGACGGTGAATTTCCTTAAGTACTGAATCCAAAAACACCTCCGGTTAATAGAGGAAGTTATTTTTCGCAGAATAGATAATAATGAAAAAGCCAGATTTTATATAACTTGCTAAATGCTTCATATTTAAATAAAGGAAGCTATTTCAATACTGATACGGGTTTTAATATTTTTATAATTAAAAATAAACTATGAGAAGTCAAATCATATCACTTAAAACGGAACAGTTAAATGTAACTTAACAGTACAAACAGCCGCAAAAGTAACTCTTATTCTCTTAGTCCATGCTAACTCTCGTTTCGCTGAACAACACGAACTCTTCTCTCTAGCCACTGGCTCATTTATATACGGTTTCCTACGAACACTCTCGAACATTCCCGATCCCGTCTAAGGGTCTGGCCACACATGTCCGCACCGGATCCGCACCGTAGCAATAATATAGGTTATGTTCAGAATATTTTTAATTTAACTTACATATTACCTTTAGTTATGCCTAAAGTGGCCTGTGTCTGACATGTGTGGCCTGAACTTTAGGCATAACTAAAGGTAATATGTAGGTTAAATTAAAAATATTCTGAACATAACCTATATTATTGCTACGGTGCGGATCAGGTGCGGACATGTGTGGCCAGACCTTAATACGTTCTGGACCTGTTAAAACATCTGTTTAGGATTCTTCCTTCACAGTATGTTGGATAAAATCTAAAAAGGTTGTCAAATCAGCTTTTAAATATTATTACTCCTTCTTGATTACTTCATATTTATTAACTTCGAGCCTTAGTTGAAAAAAAAACAAAAACACAAACAGAAGGTCAGTATTGATTCGTTCATCTGAGAATGAAGTTGTGGAGATTCAGAGGTACATCAAAAAAATCTCATTGCATTTTGATTAATGTACCTACGTTGAATAAATAAAATCTTAACTTATTATGAAGGGAGTGGGGTAGCTCATTGGTAAAGCATTGAGTTACAGTGCTCAGTTGAGTTCGAATCGGGGTTGGCAGAAAATATCTTTAGTTGTCTATGGGGCCGACAGACCCTCCTGGGGTAACCCTATCCAGGTCTTTTTTACAATAGGCACACATTTCATTTCACCAGTAACAGTGATATATTTAGTAACAGTTGTGATTGTACCTGCAAGAAATGGTGTATTCTTATAAAAAATAGGGCAAAACAAACAAACTGTGTTTTAGAAAAAGAAATACAAACTTTTTAAGACGCTTTAATTAAAAACAAAATTAAAAAAAAGTTAATGTGGAGGCCAATAATTTAACATAGATTTTAAAATTTGTTCGAAGAGACCTTCCTTTTGATATCCCCTTCTACAAACAAATTAACATAAATATGAATCTAACATTGATCTTCTTGTTCCACTTTCTATTTTATCTCTTATTTTTATATTAGCCCAAAGAGACTCAATTATCTGGGTTTATGAGCCACAGTTGATGGATATGATACGATGAAGTCTTGAACATTTCTTTTTTGGATTAATTTATCCATATCTCTGTAAAGCCTTAACAACAACCTTCGTGCACTTAGATTAATTAAATTAAATTTTCACTAGTTTGGGTTAAATGTTTAGACGAATTAAACTATGAAACCAATAATAGAAAAAAAAAAACCTCCACAAATATATGATTTGTAACCTGGTGATAGAAATAGAACAATGTATAGGTAAAGGCAGTATGACCTATTTTTTTTTTAAATATCTAAAAATTAAAAACATGCCCTTTTTGAGAAAATTGAAATTAAAATTTAAAACTTGGTTTAAGAAAATTTCTTTAGAACCAACCTATACATTTTTTATATAATATGAAATGGCCTGGAATGCGCTGTTAAACGACAGAAATCCAATAGTCCTAGTCAAATTTGGAAAACATCTACAGCTATTTTTAATCATGATTTTCTCTGTTTCTGGACCTATTTTTGAGGGCTTTAGAGGCCAATAATTCAAAAACGGGTTGACATATCTCAGTAATATTTCACAATTTTTCTATTAGGTACAAGCAGTACACATATACCGAATTTCAAGAAAATCTGAAATGGTGAGGTTCAAAATGATATATTTTTGTGTTGATTTGACGTGGAATTGCCCTTTTACTAAAATGAAATATGTGCCTATTGTAAAAAAGACCCACCCATCCTCTATAAATTGGGTACCCTGGATTGGAATATTAAGGGAAAAAATGAAATGGCGGTTTAGCGTGATATCTTTCAAATAACCTCCTTGCAAGACCACTAACCAAGAAAAAAGACCCTTCATTTTTAAAAAGACCCTCATACAAAGAGGTTTAAGTGGTAAAGGTTTTTTTTTTTTTTTTTATTTTACCTATTAAGAAATTTATGAATTGAGCGAGTGAAAAACTCGGCTATAAGAGATATCGTTAAAGCGGAAACGATAATCCACAAAATTGGGACCAAGCAGCTACAGTGGTGTCATGTAAGAAGAATGGGCCCCGAGAGATGGCCAAAAATGATGTTGGATTTTGTACCAGAAGAGAGAAGGAAAAGAGGCCGCCCAAGGAAAACATGGCTGCAAGGAGTGCAAGCCTCACGAAAGAGGTGATGGCAACAAGAGGCTTGGCAGAGGGAGATTGGGAAGATAGAGAATATTGGAAACAAAATGTTTTGGGTCTCGGCATATGACCGAAGGTTGTAAAAGTCCGAAATAAAAAAAAAAAAAAAAAAGAAAAAAAAAGAAATTTATGGCGCTAATATTACATATGGCGCTAATAATATTGTAAAATATTGTTTAAAGAAATTTTACACCATTACTTTTCTCAGTAAGTTATGCACATTAGCATTCAGGATTTAGACGGCATAAAATCAGAAATCGAAAAACAGAAAAAAGGAAAAAAAAATATAGAAAAGAGGTTGGGAGTGCATTCCAAACAGAGAGGAAGGAGATTTGCTAAAAGTTTTCTATATCTGATGATAAGAGGAGGGTTCAGAAAGCAGCTGGCTGTTGACAGAAGGCTCATGGCCTACATACTACTTTATTGACATCGCCCCTACTTCTGTCATCCCCTCTGGATCCTAACACTTCCCGCCTATCCCCCCCTTTGTAAACAGCCTGAATATAAATAGTAAGCTCTCATTTATCTCCTAAAGAAGATATAAAATATTTAATAATACTTTATAGCTAAGAAAAAAATATTCCAGAGACCTTAAAAAGAAAATTTAGGAGCATGGGACGATTTCAGATTGAGTCCTGGGCCGAATCAGGCGGTTGGTTTTTGGCTACATCATGAATGTACAACTTCTCACGAATAACAAGAACATGAACCTAAAAAATTTACTTGTCCATAGTTTCGATGCGAACCAACCTAAACCTGATAGCCACAATAAAAATAAGCTGATTTTCCTATTTAATATATCCTATATATATCCTATTTAATATATATTTTATGATTTCAGGACTTTATTATCTCATGAAGTTTTCTGGAGAGCAAATTCAAACCAGGAAATGTCATAATTTTTCCGAGCTTAAATATTAAGTATCTTGTGACTTATATTGAGGTATATATGAGACTTAATTTTTTATTTATTTTTTTTTTTTATTGTGCGTATTGATTTCAGAGACAAACGGTTTTGTAAAACACCTTTAAGAACTAATAATTACACCAAGCTAATTGTTATTTTATTTTTTACGCATAAACATAAATAATATAAGATCAATTTTTGATTTAGAATATAAATAATCGGATAGTAAATAATTGAAGCATGGAAATGCAAAAGGGTATAAGTGCCTTGGAAATTTTTCCAAAAAATGACTTGACTTAACACCCATAAGGTTGAACTACGTTCGGCCATGCCATTTTTCATACGTTCAATGGACTACTTCCTAACAACAATTAATTACCTATACCCATTTCTGAAGAATGGCTTTTGCACATATAACAATTTGGCCAAAAAAAAAAATTCTATTTTTTTTGCACTTATACCCTTTTGAGTCCTAAATTTTGCCTATCCAGGTATATTAGGGTAGGGATCTTTAACGAGAACCTGATATCGCACAGGCTCGATATCAGGTAAAACAGGCTCGGGACTATGTGTTAGTGTCACAAAATCAATGTGTTTTGAGTAAATTGAACCTTAACTTTTAGTAAGTAAATTACACTGTTCTTAGTTTCTAACTGATAAAAGTTCTGTTATGAAGTATTATAAATACGGCATTTACATGATGATGTGGCAACCATGAAATCATAATTAAGTCACTTCGTCTCATTGACGCAGCGCTACCTAAATCAGCCCTTCGATTAGCGTTACCTTTCCCGGGTTAAGTTGGAAAAGAAGAAAGAAAGGGATGGGTGAATGAAAAATTATCCGAGTGAGAAGAAGACTGTACTCCTTCCGTTTTCCTGTAATAGCCCGGGAGGGCTTTGGGACTCGGCCCTGTTACATTTTGATGAGGAGAAAACTTTTTAGAGGGATTATCCTAACTTTTTAATAAGCCCTATCTCATTTGGATGAAAGGTTCAAGCCTGAAACATCGCTAATGTCTAGAAAACCTTTTAAATTAATCAAGTCTGTGCTTTGTTTTTCTTTAACTTTTCCTAAAGTCTTTATAATTAAAAAATAAAATTAAAATATTGATGATGTGTAGTCAAAGGAATATATTCAAACACCTTTTGGAACACCATTAACAATTATGTATATAGGTTTGTAAATGGAAGCTGATACATTAACGCATTATTTTATTCCTCTTTCTTTTTTAACTTTCATTAACGATGGTTTTCCTATTTATTTTTAGCTTAATTGAAGACCCCACGCTAAGAACGTGTTCAGTCACATTTAGTAAATTTTGCAGAAGAGCAAAAAGAGTGTTTAAATCTTATACAGAACCTAACCCTAGTAACTCTATACCTATGGGAAAAAATATTGTATGCCCAATATATTTTCAAATAATGGTAATGTTAATAAAAATACAATAAATTATTTGTTAGTCCAAAAAGAATCAATGACCAAAAAAGAATTGTAATGGAGTATATATCTCAAAGACTGAACCCGCTGTTTTCGTGTAAACTACACAGATTTGTAGTACTCGAAATGGCTTACTATAATGCGCTATAAAACAATATTCACAAAAAATGGACTGAACACGTTCTTAGCGTGGGTTCATTATTAAAAATATTTTTCTTAATGTAAAATACATTTAAAGATATAAAAATATTTAACCCGGCGTTGGTCGCGTTGTGAGCATTTTGCTCACACTTGCCGAAAATCTTGTGTATTTCGCTTATTTCTTTTTCTTTAATTCTGATTTTTTTTTCTATTTGTCATTTATACATTAACTCACTTTAGGAAGTTGTTTTTAAAAAAAAACACAGCGCGACCATCCGTGACACAGAACTGAGCCACCGTGCGGGCCGCTCCGAGACCTGCACGGACTTGCCCAACTCAGCTGTAATGAGCCCAAATCTTTTCAATACACGTTTGTATTTCTTTGATAAAATATTGTAACTGTTTTGTTTGTTAGTTTAGTTCGGAAAGTGAGTGGAACAAGACATGCTGCGAATATATTACGGATTTTGGAGGATCGTCCGGAAGAAAAAAATGACTCTGAGTATATTCGTCTCTTCTCTTCGATTTTTTAGTAAAAGCTTAGATTAGTTTTTATATTTTTGAGTAAAATGGGGTATTTCGTTTTTAGATTGTTATTCGTTATTGTTTACATTATATTCTTCCTATTCCACGGTACCAACTTTACGCTATTTTTTATATTTTGATAATTTTTATTCAACTAAAAATATCCTATATTTTTCCTTTTCTAATTTTGGTAAATGTATGCTACTGCACATTTCTTACAATAACTACTTCTTTTTTGAACTAAAAATCGTGTTAATAAAGCATTTTATTCTAGTTTACTCTCTTCTATTTATTCCACTCCTATAAATAAATTATAATAAATGCATTAAACTGATAAAAACACCTTAAATAGATTAATAATTTAATGATAAACATATTCTAAATTAAAAGAAACAAAAATATGGCGAAGAATGCTGCTGAAAAATAATAGAATCTCCAAAAACTGAGGTGTGAGCAATTTGCTCACGCGCGACCAACGGTGTCTCACGGAGGGGCGCGACCAGCGCCAATTAAAGACTGAATAAGAATTTCAACTTTTTATTTTATTTATACATTTTTGAGTGCTATCAATGGGTTGCTTTTCTTCATGCATGTTCCTGATATTTTCTTTTCTGATTGGTGTCTCATTTAATAGATGTACTTGTTGTGAATTTCAGTACATTAAAAAAAAAAAAAAATTTTTTGAACCCATACATAACACTATCTTTAAAATCTTTAAAAAATTATGCTATTATTTTTATGCAAATCAAATATTTTGTGACCGATTAATTCCATACATTGAATGACAAATAATTTTTCCCTTAGTCACCTTCCACGTGTATTTAGAAATATTATACGATAATTAAATATTATACAAAAAAGATTATAACAAAAAATAAAGTAAGTAATTAAAATTATATTAAACTAGATGTATATCCCGGTTTCACCCAGGAAATTAAATTTTTCTGATAAACGTGAACAATATTATAAACAAAAAATACAACAAAAATAGAACTAATAGATTATTATTTTAAAGCTTTAGGATATACTATATTTGTAGATTTACCCTCTTGGGCTTATATAAAGAATATACCCAGAAATTGGCTGAAGTTGTGCAATTTTAATATTGACAGATGTTCGCACCTGGTATGAAAGAACCACTGAGCGAAATTTGGAGAATTGGGGACAAACGATATAGATTTCTATAAAGAACAAACACACAGAATTTCATCTTTGTTTATATAGATTACTCTTATATACAATTTTAAAAATATACTTTTTTCAAAAACGATGAGCTGAACATCTGCCCCTAGAAAGAAACTATGGAACTAAAGTAAAACGTTTTAATTCCTCGCTAGTAGTAAGTAAACTTTTGCGAGTTTGGTCGCTTCCTTCGCCCTTTAGGATCACTCTTACAACACAAATATTTTCTCTCCTTCTGCTGTTTTTTGGCCGAAAGCCAAAAAGTCGGTTGTTTGAACTTTGAACGTGAACTATAAGTCAAACTGATGGAGGATCCCGCTCCTCAACTCCGCCTGCTCCTAAAACTTCTTGGCACACACGGCACTTGGGGCGGTAAACAGACTCTAATATTGATGATGTAAGGTGCAGCAGCTTCGCGTGGGGAGCAATCCGGATTTAAACACCATAATTTATTGTAATTGTTTATTTTTATTTGTTTATTATTTCCTAATTAATAATATGGAAAAAAAAGGCCGAATTGAAAATAAATTGCACAAATGTTAGCGATACAAAATTATAAAGAATAATTGCAACTGATTACAGGAGCGTCCTAACCAACAATTTTTTGGTCAGAGAAATTACAAACTAAGAATTAAGTCAACAAATGTCATAGTCTGGGTTCTATCACACAGTGGCATCGTGGACAAAGATTATATAGACATAGTTTCTTTTATAACATTTTGCCATTTGATATTATGTACCTACCATACAAATTTTTAGGGATTGTTCATATAGGGATTTGAAATAAACTCTTGTCACGGTGTAAAATAAAAAGCTTGTTGCTGAGGGCGTCATACTACTATCTAAAAAACTAGTAAATCAAATTATACTATCTTACGTTGATTTTAAATCAGTTATTTGCAATAGCTTGATAAAAAATTATATTTACCAGTCTGTGATATAGTTTATGGGTTTTTTTTTTTTTTTTTTCATGACTTCTAAGGGCAATCGGAGCGAAAAGGAAAATACTTGTCGAATATTTTTCGTTGAAAGAAATTTTCATCAAGATCGCTGGACGTGTCCTCCACTTCTTCGACCAATAAAGACTGCTCATTTCGAAAAAAAAATCAGTTATGATTATAACTGGCTAAGTCCTCAAGATGGGCTAAGACCCCAGGCTAATTCAATACATAATTGGAATTACAGTTCGTTAAATTCCTTAAAATTTGAGGGTAAGCAGCTTTCCCAACGAATTCTGTTGAATTAGGAGAAGTACATGTTGGAAATCTAAACATTTAAAATCATTGCCATTTCGATCTATTGAACCAATTATGATACATGTATAATACAATATATAATACAATTCACAAAGAAAATCATGCATAGTACATGTTTACAAACTTTGAGAAACACATTGAAAAGTTCGCTTGATTTTTTAATGGTACTTTTGTATAACTACTTAGATATGATCTTCATCGGTTTTCGTCGAACAAAATATATAATAAAAATAATTTATAATAGGGATCTGAGCGAGGAAGTTTTCCTGTTCATATAATTTATTTTCCTTCCGACATATTTATAAAGTAAAATATTTCATGAAGATTTCCTCCTTCGAAGATAATTTCAACATGGCCTGGGGACAGTTTCCATACCTTGTTTGTAACACAACTTGCTAAATAAAGTTGAAAAAGCGAAAGAAGGAGTAAGTTTATTTATACAAGTGCCCGAAGCTCTCTCTCGGATGATAATGACAGTTACTGAGTTTGTAAACGGCCCTCAACTCCGGCGAAAACTTCACCATCGATCCCTAATCACCTTTAGAAATAATTTTCCAAGTACTCCAAGTTGGAAGGATAGTTGTGGGATGAGAGCGGAAAACCGATAGAGTAATGAAGTAACTGAGACAAAAAACGAGGAAAATCTGTGTTTTCTTTCTTAAACCATCATTGAGAAGATAAACTTGATCTGATAACCAATTTATTTCAATTATTAATAACTCATTTCTTTATTACACATAATAATATTGTTGAGGAGAGTAAGGTTTTAATAATAAAAACCTTTTGCTTCTATAATGATAAAAAGTATGGCCTGGTGAATAATGCTCCTAGTTTCGTTGATTAATGCAAAGAATAAAATAAATGGTATTTTAAAATAAATAATAAAAAGATTAGCATAATTAACTAAAAAAAAAAAATGAAAGGAAATAAAGAAAATTCTCTGATATTTTCGAGCTTAAACAGTAATTTATTAAATACAACCTTACTATTCTATACAAAATATGCTTTATTCAAATGACCATTGGTTTAGAATCAAGATGAAAATTTTAAAAATGAACAAAGATTAAAGAATTATTAAATTAAGCATACAAAATGATAAATGAACGGTTGATATACACGCTTAATAACTATAATTGGTAGGTGTTAGGATCACCAATTAACTTTAAAGTGTGAAGTTATAGTCTAATTTTAATAGAAACAAAATTTAAATGTAAATTTTAAACAAAATTTCACATCAAATTATGCTACCAAGCATCACTATATTAATCACCTCCGAAGAAAGTCATGCCAAGGATATTTTAGTTCCTTTAAAAAACAGTAGAATAACCTAAGACCTTGGGTTTAGTAGATTGCTTTGCTGACTACTACACCAGAGGTGTCCTCTGAGAATATGAATAGTACTATTATGTGAAATGTAAGTATTATATATTTTAACAATAGTATACATTATATATATATATATATATATATATATATATATATATATATAAAATATACTAGAATGCATTAGTAATTAGTAGTAGTATAATACTATTAAAAAAACAGAAAAGTTGATGGAACATCTTATACAGTTGTAAGTACAACTGAGACAATACGATACTCTGCCCTGTCACAATATCCTGGAGCAGACTTTCAGAGGAACTCCGAGCAAAGGCTGAGGAAATTGCTACGGAGTAGAATAAGCCACAAGGAGCTTCAGTGATTCTTGATGGGTAACACTTGTGTACTTAAGTAAACATTTATATTATTTCTTGATTGGAGTGTAGTGAACATACTGTTCGATTTACACAAAACCCAATCAATTATTTTCAACTTAAATTGTAATTATTTGAGGGGCTCCGGTCTCTATTTAGGTCCCCCCCCTACGGGTCGCCCCGTCCACGCCATGCATTGGTACCCCCTCTAGAACGTGTACTTTATTGAGTACATTTTCGGAAACAAAAATTGTTGGAATCAACTTAATCCTCATATGTTAGGCCGCGTCCACATTAGCGCAAACGGTGCTCGCGGTGGATATTCGGCAGGAAGGGGACGGGGGAAAACGTTCGTGACCAACACGAGCATTTAAGCACTTAGTTCGGCGTGTTTGGAGCGAAATAAACACTCACTAGATATTTAAAACAGTTTTTATATTATTATTTTTTTTTTTTTTTACCCGGGAAAGGTAGCTAGCATAGGGTTCTTCGCATTAGCGACGAAGAGACCGCACATTTCTGTTAATGACATATGAACGCCCAATCCTAGCTGGCCCACCTTCCGGGAGTTCCATCTCCACTTAGCACTAGAACAGATCCTGTAGGTAGAAGGTAGGTCGATTTAGGTAAGTCAATCATTTAATTTATTTTTCTGAAGTAACGACTTCGGCAAGACGAATCCCTACCTCATATGTAACTTTGTGTCAGTCTTGGAAACGAAGCGCTACCTAATGTTCGTCTTGAAAGCTAATTCTATCTGTAGGTGGAATAATTATGGACTATTTGGACCTCGAGAAATGTGTCAATTTTGTCCATGACAGAAGAGAAGAATGTCAAAATTTTATTGAATTTGTGGAAAGTGCATTTGTGGAGAGCGTATGGTCAAGTTATGCCCGGATTGCAAAACCAGGCTTTGACTTACATATTATCAATGTTGAATGAGAAAATTTATTAACTTAATAAATTTTCCTATTATTTGTAACTCATTGTTCCTGTTTAGTTGGTAATGAATTGTATTCCTTTTGATAAGATTTCGTAGTTTATTTATTCCATTTACTGCATCATTATTTCTTCGGCAATTTTTCTCTTGTGACATTTTCTTTGTGTTTTTTTTTTTTCTATGAATTAGGTAATTATTCTTTGCAATAAATCACACATTAAAAATCAAAGTGTTTTGCCTATTTTAAAACCTTATCTTTTAGGAAGTAAATTACACCATTCTTAGTTTCTTATTGACAAAAATAAAAAGTGTAAATGTAAATAAGGTCTGTTTTAAAGTATTATAAATACAGCATTTAGATGATGATTAGGTATCCATGAAACGGTAATAAGGTCACTTCGTCTAATTTACGAAGCGCTACCTTTCCCGGGTTAATATGATAAATAAAAGGTTGGTCTGCGTCATTTTTAATTACCTACAGCTCGTTCACTGAATTAAACAAATAGAGTTAGGCAGTTTTGGCTGTTCTTTTTTTTTTTTTTTTTTTTAATTGAACCAAAACAGAGCATAGGAAACATTTTGGCCAACCGATAAGGCGAAAGAACCACAAAAGCTGGTTTAATAAAGGATGTAAATGAGGTGAAAATAGGGAGCAAGTGAAAATCTGTGTCGGTTAATATTCATGTCGGGGCAGCTGTTTGGTCCCTACCCCTTTCCGACCAAATTAGTTGTCATTAATTATTAATTTATGTATGACCACGGGCAGAGATTGATACTTTAAGCCACCGCAATTATGAAAAGTGCTTCCAACGCTTTGGAAACCTCTCCTATTTATTAAACAATATAACTGTAAAAAATTGTCAAATCCTACGTGTAATCAAAATCAATACAGCAAAAAAAATAAAGTTTACAAAAAAAAAAAAAAAAATTAAAAACCGCCGAAACCAGGTTGTTTAGCCGGAACTGGCCGAAACTTCCGTTGGTCGATATCAAATGCATATTTATTAAACTGTGGATGTAAAAAAACAATATATACTTATATAGAGGAAATGAAAGTCAGTTTTCTAGATAATTAGAGATGTCATTTCCATCTTTTCTAAATTCACCATTAATGATAAATATGAGATATTAAACTAATACACACTTTCGAAAATTCTGTTTTTAGGTAATTTATTATCAAATCCTTTATAACATTATAGTTGGCACTGGATATAAAATGTTAGAGAATAATTTCTATTCATGTTACTTGAATGTTTTTCTGAGAAATACTAATTTTCTTTTTAAGATTTTTAATTTAATAATTTAGGTGCAAACCTTCTTAATCCTAGGGTTAAAATTTTTCGTTTTCTGTTTGATATTAACTCGTGCTTCAGAAAAAGAAAAAAAAAATGCTAGGTTTTAACACCAACTTAAGCCAGACGACAAAGTCTGGCCAGAAAGTTATAATTCTATAACTCACTGCTCTAAATATTTAGAGTGGTGTTCATGATTAAACCATTTTGTCCAATAAAGCATTAATAATATTTTTTTCAATATATATTATGATATTTGAATAATTAAAAAAACTGCTCAAAAAATTAGATCTGAAAATGTGAAATTTAAAAATGTATTCAGTGTTTCAAGAATATAAAAAGAAAAAGCTTATAAAAATTTAAAACATTTTATGTCCAATCCTACTTACAGGACTTTAATAATAATAACAATAATAATAAATTTGAGTGATTTATTTTTCATTTTTATCCTTAGAGCTGCGTGTAAGCATAATTCCGAATAATAGACTTCCTTCTTAACCTACATATATAAACATAGAAAAAGAAAAAACACTAACAATTCATGTTATTTCTACCCTTGGGACGTAATGGTAAGTCCATGGTTATCAAGTTATTTATTCCTTGTTGCCATCGATTTATGCCCTACCACTAACCTGGGATTAGGAACATTACTTAGCTGCTAAAACATAAAATCTATGAAGAAACATAATCAACATGCATCGGTATAGTAACAAAATTCATATCCCAATCTATCCTCCCCTCAAATGTTCGATGAATATAATATGTTTGTTTCCTAGTACAATGGCATCCCACCTTACGCATAAGTTGACGAAACACATTTAATGGTATTAACTACGCTTTGGGCCGCCCCCCCCCCCATCACTGCTAAGGGGGGTAGGTTCGAGGGGGGGGGTTAGTTCGGGAAGGGGGGCAGACATAAAACAGAGCATTGATGAGATATTAGCCAGTAGGGATGCATTAGCAACAGTTAAATACCATTATGATGCTAAGCATGTTTAGACAGATCCGGGAGTTGAAACGGACTCAATGGCAGCCTAGTCCGCTATGCATATGCATGAGTTGGAAGGGAAGGTTGTTTGGACAGCTCAACAGCTCCAATATCTATGCAGGTTTTTTTAGGTTGAAAATTTCAATTTTTAGAAATAAATGTAATTCTACTTATTTAGTAAGAATAAAGTCGTGTTCCACTCAGACCTGGGCATTATTTACAGTAAAAGAATTTTAAATACAAATGAAAATACTTTTTTTACTTTCACTTACCTAAATATGAAATATATAGTAAGTGGAAGTATTGCGATCGTGAAAAATTTCGACTTCGGGTTTTCAACGGAAATACACGTTTTGGAGTCCCCTGAGTCTAATTAACCAAGTCCCGCGAAATGGTCTGTGTGTGTGTGTGAACAGACTAGCTCAAAAACTACAAACCGTGCGAACCTCAAATTTGGTATTTAGTGTATGTATATGCCCGCGATGTGACACCTAAAATTTCATCAAAATTGCTCAAAGGGAGGGGGTACTTTATTTAATAACTTTTTACGTTTTTTTCGATTTTCTCAAAAATGCCTCTAACGATTTTGATTAAACTGAGTATTTGATATAATAATATGCCCGAGATATGTAATAATTTCATCAAAATTTATCAACCGGAGGGGGGGACTTTACTTAATAAATTTTGTATCATTTTCAGGTGTTTTTTTTATTTACTCAAAAACGGCTTTAACGATTTTGATTAAACTGAGTATTTGATGTATCAATATGCCCGAGATATGACTGTAAAAATTTCATCAAAATTTATCAACCAGAGGGGGGACTTTACTTAATAAATTTTGTATCATTTTCAAATGTTTTTTTTATTTACTCAAAAACGGTTTTAACGATTTAATCAAACTGGGTGTTTAATTTATGTATATGCCAAAAATGTGAAAGCCAATATTACATCAAAATTGGTCAAACGGAGGTGGCACTTTATTTCATAATTTTTTTTCCAATCTTTACCTTTTTTTCGACGATCTCAAAAACGGCTTTAACGATTTTTATCAAATCGGTCATGTTTAATGAAAATTAGGTGTTCTTTAATATCAGGTAAGCTTTATCATCATTAAAATGTTCTGAGGGGGCTTAAATGGTGTAGGGGCCTTTTTTGTTTGTTTGTTTTTTTGTTTCCTATTAAGTACCTTTGTTTTTGTTTATATGGAGAAATTAACTGTCTCTCGTTACGCCTAAAAATATGAAATGGCTAAATATGAGATATGATAAAAATAAAGAAAACTTATAGATGAGAAAAAAAGAATGCGGAATACGCCTTTAATGACAGACCATTGTTCATAATTAAAGCCGTTCTGTTTATTTGAGATGTAGCAATTAACAAAACGCATTAATTTCTAATCCAAGTAAGTTGGTAAGTAAAAGTTGTGTGTTGCGAGCACTCACCATATTTTTTTATTTTAGTATTTTAGAATTAAAATAAAATAAATCACATGTTTATTTTCATTTTAATTCTAAAATACTAAAATAAAAAATCTGGTGCGTGCGCGCAACACACAACTTTCACTTACCAACTTACTTAGATAAGAAATTGACGTGTTTTGTTAAATATCATTTCCCAAAGTCACACATTTTTCTACATTCATATCTTATTTTTGTTAATCGTTAGAGCCGTTTTTGAGTAAATAAAAAAAAACACGTAAAAATGTTACAAAATTTATTAAGTAAAGTCCCCCCTCCGGTTAATCAATTTTAATGAAATTTTAACAGTCATATCTCGGGCATATACATACATCAAATACCCAGTTTGATCAAAATCGTTAAAGCCGATTTAGAGTAAATAAAAAAAACACGTGAAAATGTTACAAAATTTATTAAGTAAAGTCCCCCCTCCGGTTAATCAATTTTGATGAAATTTTTACAGTCATATCTCAGGCATATTAATACATCAAATACTCAGTTTAATCAAAATCGTTAGAGCCGTTTTTGAGAAAATCGAAAAAAACCTAAAAAGTTATTAAGTAAAGTACCCCCTCCGTTTAAGTAATTTTGATGAAATTTACGCTGTCACATCGCGGACATATACCTACACTAAATACCCAATTTCATGATCGCACGGTTTATAGTTTTTGAGCTAGTCTGTTCACACACACACACACACACACACACACACACACACACACACAGACACACACACACACAGACCATTTCGCGGGACTTGGTCATTTCGACTCAGGGGACCCCAAAACGTTTATTTCCGTTGAAAACCGGAAGTCGAAATTTTTCACGATCGCAATACTTCCACTTACTATATATTTCATATATAGGTAAGTGAAAGTAAAAAAAAGTATTTTCATTTGTATTTTAAATAATAAAATAAAATAAATCTTAAGTAGGTTGTTTGAAGTTAAATAGTCCTAGTATAGTCCTTTGCACTAGAGCTCTCACTCCTAAATTTTGAGCTGCTTAAGTACGTTTATTTCAGTTTGATGTTGCTGTTATTTTTTATGGGGGGGAGGCGCAATTATGAACTTAGTACAGCTTCATCCGATTTAAAAATGTTGTCACATTGGTGGTTTTTGATAATCTAAATAGACGTCTAATGAATTCATTTCACATAAATGGTTTTAAGCATAGGTTTTGGGGTGAAGGGTTAAATATTAACTTTTTACCGCCATATCCGATTGTCACGAAATATGAAACAAAGATTGTTCATAAGTCAAATAACAAGGCCAATCCCTCATAATTTTTATGATAAATAGGTTTTTTAAGGGGGGGGGGGGGTTAATTATTGACTTTTTACCGGTTTATTCGAAAGTAAAAAAATCGAAATTAAGTTGGAGCCATACTGAAGGCATAAACAGGAACTCAATTTGGATACAATACCAAAAGAGTTAGTAAACTTAGTAAAAATGTGTATGACTGAAACATTCAATAAAGTTAGAATCGGTCTTTATTTTTCCGAGAGGTTGACAGTCGTTCGAAATTGGAGAGAAAATTCATGCAAGATTAGAGGTAAGAAATGCTAGTCAATAACGAAATTACTTAGCTCATGCCTTCTTCCTTAAAACTTAAAAATTCAAGTTTACAAAAATATTATTCCTCCAGCGGTTCTTTAAGAATGGAAAACATGAACGATAACATTGATAACAGGTGATAGCAGACAGATGAATAAAATTGAAGTGTGAAATTTCAAAACAGTGGTTACTAATTCCATAGAAATTAATAAGCGCGGTGACGAATGGAAAACGTCTGAGGGAAGTAAGGGCTGAGAAGTAGGTGGGAGGATTGCGTTAGGGTAGATTTGCTGAAATTCCTATTGGGCGGAGGTCGTTGGATGGTGTATGGGTAGCGAATAGTCTAATGGGTAGCCCAATTAGTTTAAATAGGTTCCGAATCAGATTGGATCTGTAGAAAAAGAAATTTAATTTAATAATTTCAACAAAATGAAAACGAGGATGATCTGAGAATCAAATACATTAAACTAATCAGAGCCTATTATTAAAAAAAAATTATTTATTAATCAATTGGAATGCACTAGCTAATAGGTTTTAAAAGTGTATTTTCATTTTAATTTTTTTTATTTAAAATACAAAATACTTTTTTTATTCTGCATTTAAAATAATTTTATCGAAAAGTATTTTAAATGATTTGAGGTTAAAATGCATTTTATTCAAATTTATTTTAAATACTTGCTATTTAAAATAAAGTATTTTAAAAGAAAAATTAAAATACTTTTTGCCCAGGTGTGGTTCCACTGTAAACAATGAATTTATTAAAATATTGTAACGTTAAACAAAAAACTGTTTAAAAGTCCCAGACCTGTTTTTGGAACGAACTAACAGTTGGAACAACTGTCATAGCACGTGTTTGTGACTACGAAATTCGAGTTCCATCCACACCCTTCTACGTGGTTCTAGACCATTCTCCTTACGACTATATAAAACGAGCAACTGACTGGACAGTTAGCCTTTTTCTGAAGCTTAAGCCATATGATTATTTGTGTGTTACAAAGTGATAATTTTAGCAAACCAGTTCTAACATTTTTGTATTTAGGAATTCGTTTGGCGTTGAATATATCATAACTTTCCCGATTAGCTCACCTGTAAATAATGAAAACAATTTTGAAGCCCTTACTTAAATGATGTATAAAACACATTTGAATTAACCAACTTTCCAATGCTATTGAATTTTACATGAATTAAAACAGATGACCGAAACCATAGAATTATACCTCAGTTAACTACTTATTTCTTTGTATTATAATATTTTAATAAAATCATTGTCTACAGTGGAACACGATTTATTCTTACTTAATAATTGAAAAAAAAAAACGAATTAAAACGATTTTGAAGCCCTTACTTAAATGATGTCTGAAACTTAATTGAATTAAGCAACGTTACCAATATAACATTTGCAATGCCTATCTGGTGCAGGAAGTTCTGTATTGGGATTCAACAGATATCTTGACATATTTATTTTCAAAATTCAGAGTTTTTCAAAGTTTTCTACGTTTTTTATCATTATTTTTCAGACCTTAAAAAAAAAAAAAAAAAATTAAAATTAAAAATATGGAATATCGTGCATGTCATAAAATCAAAATAAAATTGCCTACTGAGTTTAATAATACTAACAAAAAACTATTTTTTAATTTAACTTTTTCGGTAATCTGAGGCCATTTGTAAGAATTCATAGAAGAAAACAAATCTGGACTGGTTTTAATTCAACTTTATTTCAACGCTACTTTTAATTAAAAATCATACCGATTAGGGCAATTTAGATTTCAAAGAAAAAAGAAAAAAAAAAACCTCAATAATAAATTTTATGTATTTGACCAGACCTTTCTGTGGGGTCACCTGTGGTGTTGTGGTTAGCATGGCAACCTACAATACTAAAGATCGCGGGTTCAATTCCAGTGGTGGCCCTAGGATTTTTTAATGGGAGTAAAAAATCCTTAGCTATGCCGTTCCTTGGATAGGACGTAAAATGGAGGTCCCGAGCCTGTACGATGTCAGGTACTCGTTAAAGATCCCTATCCTAATTATACCTGGATAGGCAAAATTTAGGACTCCCACTGTAGCATCGTCCGATTAGCCTAAGTAGCATAAAAATGGACGTTAAACAAACGAACAAGTACCTTTCTGTTATATATACAAGTATATATTTAATTACATGATTAATTTTTTTTGGATAACCATTTTTTTGTAATTTTCAAATAATTTTAAATCTCTTCATTTTGAAGAGAAAATATTATTTCTGGCCGGGATTCACAACCGGGTGTCCCGCATAACTGTCACTGCTACATTGGAAGCCAAGTCAATATTCTCCCTTTACTAATCGATTCTCAAATTTTTTTCAGAAAAATATACGGGGGAGGGGTGTGGTCAATTTGCTTATATAGAAGGCTTAAATATTGACAAATCTTATTTTTAATATTTATATACTTAGTAATTAATACTAATAGACTCACACAGTATTTTACCTATGCAAAAAATGTAGTCATCAAATAAATGGAACACTTTTTGGATAAATTTTAGCAACTTTTTAGCTGAGCCGAAAATCTTTGAGGCGTATGTACATCCAAATGGGGTTCAGTTTAAGTAAGTAGGTTAATGTATTCAAGTTTGGTCTAATTTTCAATTTAGAAGATTTAGAAATAAGGGAGTAAAGTATTTTTAAGCGTGACGTCAGTGTCTTTTTCTTCATTTTGACATGTAGGCCCCAAGTCATTCTTCTTTCGAACAGAAGTCGAAGATCACGTACAGTTTCTGCCAGAGGAATTTGGTTGTCGCCGATATAAACTTGTGCACAAGTATCTCGTTTGAGTGTGAAAAGTCATGTATTGTGATTTGATTTAATTTGCCAGAGTAAGTACCATTGCTGTAATTGAAGTAAATGGTTTTGTAAATTCAATGAGGTAAGTCTGTTAATTTTTTTTAATTATTAAAAAATCTCTTCTTACTTTGCCTGATATATATTTAGGAAAACAAATTGTAGAATTATTAAATTTTGTTCAATCTGCATTTATTTATCATTGCGTCCTGAATGAAATGAAACAATATTCATTCAGATATGACTTACGATTCTCAAGAAATAGAATTTTTTCCTTCTTATATGCCTGCCTGGCTCATTGTGTACCCGGTATATTTTAGAAGCCCCGATTGAAATGGCCCACTCGGCAACATCCATCTCCCGATAAATCAATAATGAGGCCACTTGAGAAAAAATCTTAAAATGTACAAAAAGGTTGTATACATTTTAATAAGATCAGTCATAAAAAATACCCCCCCACACAAAAAAAAAAAATGAATAAAACATTGAAAAACATGAGACAAATCAGTAAACAGAGGAGAACGGGACGAAATAAAAGAAAAGGGCCAATAGGGGATTGTGAACTAGGGGGTGATTACTCACCACCTTAATAGGGCAATTAAAGTGGGATTAATAGGGAGGGGATAGGGAGGGGGAGGAAAGAGTGGGGAGAATATAACGAGCCCTCCTAAAGCTGCAGTAATCGCCATAAGCCCCTCAAAGAGGAACCTCTCCAAGATCGGTGCGGTCCTTCCTTGAGGCAACATCTCATTATCCCCCCCCCCCATGTTTGTCTTTCAATGCCCTTAATGAGGGGCGATGTTTATTTATCTTTGTATGAGCATTTAAATGGTATGGAAAGAGTTATGTAGGCAAACAAAACAAAAAAAAAAAAAATGTAAAAAAGGAAAGGCATGGATGTTGTACAAGCAATCTCAAATGTTAAGTCAGATCCGAATAAGAGCGTTTCGTTGGGAACATGTAAGTGATTAGAAGAACATGAGGCTATTGTAGCAATCGTTATCTGTCCGTACACATTGCTAGAGATTCCTTACAAATCAATAATTTTTTTCAACAATGCCATATCTAAATAATCTGCGCGGCGGGATATGCCCAACTCTTTTTAGATGTCATTAAAATGACGTTTCGAGCAACCTGTTATTAAGTTGTAACATTAGTTTTTTTTTATCCAATTACTTACAATAATCAAGTACGATGCATGGGTTGAGAATGGCATCAAGAGCCGAAACTTTGCCTAGATAAATAAACTTACGACGTTTTTTTTTTTTTGAAAAAAAGGCCTATTCTATTTATTTCATGATTTATATTGTAACACTTTTGTGGGTCAACAAAGATTTATTAAACGAAAATATAACAACATCAATGCCAAGCGAATTATCACAACATAAATATTCGAGCAGGTTACAACTTACAGCACAGAAATCATACGACTTAAGCTTCAGAGTCAAGACACAGACACAGACTAACTCTTCAGTCAATGGCTCCATACATATAGTTGTAAGGAGGGTATAGAACGTTGAGAAATCTGCATAGCTGGTTGATAGCTAGTGGAACGACGTAGATGCAGCTCGAACAATCTAGATCTAAACAGTTCTCTCCAACCGCTTAGTTTGTTCCAACAAACGCTCTGGAATTTCAAATCATATGTTTTTTTTATTTATGATTTAAATAATTTTATTTTTTTATTTCCACTAATACATGGGAGACCGTGATCAGGGCACCACATTTGACGCAGGTAGGGTGTACGAGGTTGCGAAGTATGCACGGAGGAATTCGCAGTGACCTATTTTAAGTAGGCACAGGATTATTTCCTCTCTCCTAGATTTTCTGTTGCAGGTTGTCCATGTTTTACTATCTGCTTTTACTCGTAGCAGTTAGGAGGGTTCCTTTTCCAGGCTTCATTAATTTGGATTTGACTTGACTGTTATCGCCTGTTCGAGCCAGTCTAGATGCAGCATCTGCCTTCTCGTTCCCTCCAATGCCACAATGGGATGATGCCCAAATAAAAGCTATTTCCCCCCCTTCTTTTTGATCTGATTCTTGACTCCTTATTGCCCGTAAAACGCACATTGAGTCAGTGACAATGATTGATTTTTGGTAGTTAGCTACTTTGCAGTGGAGCAGAGCTTCCTTTATAGCAATTGCCTCTCCAGTAAAAACCGAGCAAGCTCGAGGCAGCTTAGAAAGGTATGATTCTTCTTCTTCTTTTATTACAGCACATCCCACTGTCGAATCCTCAAATTTCGACGGGTCTGTGTTCATAACATCTTTTGGTCATAAAAACATGTTTTGAGTAATCAAAAGGTATAAACGTTGTTACCAGGGAGGTTTAGTTGTTGCTGGATACTTTACCGATAGTGGGGATACCGAAGTGGAGATAGATAGGGATATCGAAGATAGTATTGAAAAATTCATGAATTTTTATAAGCCTACCAAATTTTACAATAGAATTAAAAAAAAATATACATCTTTTAGATCTTCATTTTAAGATCACAGATAAGGATAAGGATAGAAGATTAAATGCTTTAACTAACTAAGGACATCCTAACGTATTACATTAGGCAAGGCACTCCTCCATCCCTCACCTGCGCTAATACACTTAGATACATTAACTATATTAATTAAGTGAACCGATAGGATCTACCATTGGACAGGGGAAAGATACACCACCTGTATCCTATCAACGTGCACTGGCTACCTTTGTGAGGTCACTGGTCAAGGGCTAGTTATCGCAGTTAATTAATCAACAGGTAACATGTTACCTGCTGGAGTGGGACCTCTGCCCTTTAATATCCCCCGCACGTACAGCTCACTAAATGAGGGAGAGCAGTAGTGGACATGAGGCAAAGAGACATGGTGTGTAAGATGTGTCAAGTTTATGATAATATCCCTAGAATAAATAAAATAATATTTAAAAATTACATATAATATTCCTGAATCGGTAAAATGATAGAATAATTAAAATTCAAGTTAGCAGGATCTGTAATGCAAAACAAATAATACATAATAAAGTCCCTTTTTAGCAGGCTCAAATAATATACTCGTATTTACATCACAATATTACCATTCCGGAACTAAAGTCCATGTTCATCACAGTATCCTACACCGATAGTATAGGTTCCCAAACTGGGGGGGGGGGGGGGCGTGAAGACGAGTCAGAGGGGGCGCCATACTATTTTAATATTTAAAAAAAATCACACTTAGAAAAAAATGTGATTAAACAATTTAACTGTGCATTTCAAGAAAGATGCGAAATCATCATTTTGGATAAAATACTTCAAAGTAGATACCAGAGTATCGCAGGAAGCTCTTCGATTATAGTTGCCTATTTCAAGCACTTACTTGTGCAAAAGATCATTTGAATCCATGCTCTTTTGGCCATAAAAACAAAGAAAGTCACTAAAATTCAACCGACAATAGACATACTTATTAAGAAAATGCAAGCTCATCCATCTCACTAACTTATTTTTATCTTACGAGCTGGTATTTCTTTAACTTAAATTGAAACTTACAATTTTGCATCTTTTGACGGTAAAATTAATATTTTGTTTTCAATACAATTCTCAATGTTTTTAAAAATATACCGATAGCCAATACAATTTATTGCTTAAGGGGGGGGGGGGGCGTTGGAGGCTTTATTTCAACAGGGGGGGCGTGGTACACAAAAGTTTGGGAACCGATGCTCTATAATATAAAATTCTTTTGCAATCTGGACTTATAATTGTTAAATATATTTTACTTTGTATGCCATATTTTACTTTCTACATTAAAAATGTCATATTGTGAGATTAGAATTTCATCCTTAGCGAGTTCTTTTTTTTTTCGAACGTGTTTGATCGATAACGTACATAATGATATAGAACAAAAAAAAAACATCTGAATTATGGCTTTTTTACTCGTGAGGAGCAGTTAATTTATATTTTTCGCCATTTTTGATGGTCGAAAAATACAAGTGCTTGTCCACAGCTGATAAGATCTGTGCCATTAAGGTCATCAAGAGAGATGATATGTAGATGGGCATTACCAAGAGCATCAATTTCCTGTTAAAGACACCATTTTGAAGAACAAAGATATAATTTTGGGAAGAAATAACATCTCAGGATGGCACTCAGTAATACCTCCTTTAAGGAAAAAATCTTTCACCCAATGAGTTTTTAGTTTCCTAAGGTTTCATTAGTTCATAAGGTTGCGTTCCGGGGTATGTTAGTGTGAAAAGTGAGTATGTAGGGTTTGATTGGCCTTGTGCCTTTGTGGTCTTATATGCCATTCATATTTATGCCAAAGATTATAATTATTTGTTAAAGCGATTTTTTTAGCCTAATAATCCCGTATATCTGTGAATATGTACACATAGCTTTGAGTAAACATGTGTATGCAGAAAATTTTAGTTTTAGTTCTGAAAATTCAGAAATAAGTATATAAAGTAGTTTAAGAGAAGTTTTATTTTTATTTTGACGTATGGACATATTATATCTTACATATGCCGCAGGCTAGTCCGAGATAGTCTAACGTCATATTCAAAATGTAAGTAACCGAAGTAAGAAAGCAATGAATTTTTGGATTCATAGCTAGAAGGGTAGATGCACACTACTGTCGATAAAAATTGAAAAATTCAACAATAGAGGATTAGGTACTATTCCGTCACCCCACCGTTTTTAAAATTAATTTATGCGATAGAGTATATACAAAATATTATTTTAAAAAAATACATTAGAATTTCATTCTTTAATACTTTAAAAAAAAATAAAAAAAAGAGATATAAAAGAAAAGCTTGCTTTTTAGCGAATGAAAAAAAAAAAAAAAAAAAAAAAAAAAGGTTTAAGAAAATAAAAGTAGCTTTTCTGTCCCTTACTAAAATACAAAAATAAAAATCACTTAAAACAAAAAAAAAAACATTTACCTTAAAATATTTTTCAAAACAATCACTCAAGTTAAAACATTCATTCCACTTGGATATAATTGGTCCCCTAGTAAGGACGGATGGAGGGAGGGGGGTTATTTCCCTTGTTTCGACGAACAAGCAATCCTACTTTCCCGTCCCCAATTAACTAATTGAAAATACGAAAGGTTGATCCCGGGTTTGGCCCTGCTTAGTTGGGCTTTGGGTCAGCCTCTTCAGGTGTCTTCATTAAGCAAATTGTCAAATTGTTGTGATTCCACCTTGTAGGGCTCTAGGTTTCCGAATTTCAAATGTTATAAACGTTCTGGCATCGATCAACAAAGGCAACAGATATGCTTTTGCTTTTAGCTCATTTGGTCTAAAAAGAATGTATATTTAGATTAATATTCTATTTGCTCTACCACTCTCTTTCGTCTTTGCTTTCTTAATGACACCAGACACGAAACTTTTAAAAAAGATTGTAGGATTAATTATGAGGATGATATCCCAATAGAACAAATTGACAAACACTAAAACAAATCTAAGCTAAATAATATTGTCGACCGTAGAAATTAATGTAATGGAAATGGTTAGGGGTGCGGTCAAATAAAACAGCACTATATATCTAATAACATATTTTGTGACGACGTTTCGACCCAAGATTCAGGTCTTCATCAGGACCTAATACAAAAATTAAATATATTGAAAACATATGAGGAGAAAAAAAAATTACTAATAATTACAGATCAAAAGAAAACCAATAAGGTATAAATAATAGTAAATAATAATGATAAATGAATAACAAATAGAAATACAGAGAGTAGAGTAGAAATTGCAATATTATGATTGTTTTTAAAAATCTAAATACAGTGGTTGCCGATTTATCCATCCGCAAAATTATAGGATAGAACCAAATGGTCCTTTACGATTTATTTTTTATCGGATAATCCGTTGTTGCTTCCCGGTTAATCAGTTGTTTCTGAGGATTACCGACGGGACTGGTTTTTCTTACTTTATTAAATGCAGCTTTTGTTCGATCTAGGAATACTACAAAAGAAGTAACCCTGTTTACAAATTTCATTTTATTCTATGAATCAATTAGATAGCAATTCCATTCGTTTTTCAATTTTTGAACACGAAATTCATGGAATTTCATTAAATTGCCAAGGAAGGCTACTTGTTTATTTTTCACTTCATATCAGTAATTTCGTGAACAGTGAACATTTTTTATTTTTTTTTATAGAAGATAGAACTTTTAGCTCTGTATTATAAATTACCGAAAATGGCAAAAAAAAAAAAATAAAAAAAATGCTACAATGAAATTAGGAATCCCGGTTTCAACACTTTCCGAACCACTGTATAAATTTATAACATATTTATATTTAGCCCGATATCTACTTATAACGAACTAAATATGTTTGAAAAAATAAGGGAATGTTTATTTAAAAATTTAACCCCAATTTCATATTTTTTGTTTAATCCGTTTTTCGGTTAATCAGTTTAATTTTATCCAAACCCGATTGCAACGGATTAAACGAAAACCATTTTACTATTGTATGTGTAGACCTTCGAAGAGAAAGAGTGTAAGTGAAATTTTTCAAAAATGGAGTTATGTGCGGAATATGGTATTAAAATTTGCACTCTTTTGATTGGTGAAGAGATCGAAGTGGAATTATTGGCACTGATGTGTTTAAATAAATAAGCGTTTCAAAATCCAATGTGTCTAATAGAAATGGGATTAACCAGTAAAAAATTAATAAATCGTCTCCTTCCCCCACACAATACCTAATTGTGATAACATTGATGGGCAATTAACGTCATTATTCCACTATAACACCCTATACCGAATGTTTTTTTTTTTTTAATTTCGTCAAGGTCTGTTAATGTGGTAATTTTTTTATAATTTCCACCTGATCCACCATTTTTCCAATGCTTTAATATTAATTTTTCTTTTCGGGACTTCGATTCGGGATTATAAAAATCGTTCAATTTATAAATGGTGTAACTAATTTTGTCTTAAATATCTGAAATAGGCAATAAAATGCCTAAAACAAAAAAAAAAAAAAAAGTTATGGTACTTATAGATTTTCTTTCAGGTATACTTACTATGCTTTGTTACAATCGATAAATTAACCCCCCCCCCCCCCCAATGATATTAATACTTGATAATATTGCGGGGATCAATATGTCAACGACAATGCGTGGGTTGGGCGCCAAAAAAAAAAAAAAATTAAATTACTTCATTCCTCTTTCAAGGCACATATCCCCTTAGATCTGACAAAGAGGCTATCGAAAAATCTCGGCACAAGATTTGATTAGTCCCCAGAGAGAATATGTGGAATAAAAGTTAGAATTTTTTTTTTAAGTAATTGAATTATAAAGGACTATGGGGGTCGGAACGAACGCGTAAGTCGGGAGTGATATAAGGGAGCTTCGGGTTTAAAAAGGTCCGTGGACAAATGGGCCTCATATTTCAGTGGGCCTGTTGATCCCCAATAGCCGTGGGGGGTCGAGGGGGGGACAAGGGGGGGCTCATTAATCAAATAGAGGATTTATACCATCTCCGCTACTGGGATTAACGTACGTTACACATTTCTCTGCGACCAATACTCCCGACTCCCGGCTTTATTCCTGACAGTCTAAGTCTACCCCGAGGCTTGGATTCGTCAGTGTCCGTCGGATGACAGATTAATTTTTGTAATATTGAATTCGAGAATCGGTATTGTTGTGACCCATTCTCTCAGTAATCACGGCAAGAGCCACAGAGGATCAAAATATCAACCCTCGTCGAAGTGGGAAATGAAGATGGGCAGAAAAAAAAAAAAAACAAACAGAGAGCTTTACAGGGTGACATACATTTCAAAAATTAATGATCATTAGAAATCAAATTGCACTTTTAAATTATTTGATATTAAAGCAAATTAAACAAAATTGTAGAGTACGTGTCTATGAGCACCCCTTGGCATCTGTAATGACATATAGAAGTGTATTGGAAACATCGTAAAATAAAGGTGTAATCTTGTTTATATAGTTATACATACATCCATACACAATAAGACTTAATGTTACTGTTGTTGGTTGAAAACAATGTTTCATGTTTGAGGTTCAATTTGGTATATTTTCGGTTTCTATAATTTTATTAGAATAAGAATTTTATTAGAATTATATAAGTTTTCTTGACTGTTGAAATAAATGTTATAATAGGGGTCTTGAGGTTTAGCCAATAATAAACAACAATATTATGGCGATATTTCGAGACTATATCGTCATCATAATCATGCCCTAGAATAAACAAACAGATTGGAATACAATTATCTGAGAAATTTAGGTAAAATTACAGTAAAGTTAATAGGAATATAAATATATAAAATATATAGGTTGTATGACTATATAATCCAAATTATAAAAGTTTATGATTGTAATTGCGATGTTACTGATGGATATTGCTTTATAAACTTCACAGGTGTATAGAAACTAACTAATTACACTACTCTAATGTACAATGGAAAGTTCAGGACTCTAATATATGTTTTTAAATTGAAACCTTTGTTATTGAAGATTCCTACGATTTATTTAATTTACATTTATCAGAATATAACCTGTATAGCATATTAAAAACCAAGAACCCTAGCCTCGGTCGAACTAATGTGGGTTTATTTTACTGGTTTCTGATTTAAAAACATTTTCATTTTATTTCTATCTTATTTTCACTTTACTTTTTACTCTGTTGCTGCTCTGACATTGGGCTTTTTCCAATGTCAAATACGTTATATTTGTAATTGTAATATAGGTATACATATAAAATGTAACAATTCATCAAATAAATAAAAATGTTGTTATTTATAATAAAAATTAGTTTATTTGTTTCGTGGATTGGCACGATGCTAGTATTTTATCAGTGCGTGCAGTGTCATGTTAAATACACCGCAGCAGATATCAGTCGGATTTACACAAGTACTATCGTTGTTATTAATCGTAGTCCATTCTAATTGGCAGGGAACAATACATCAAAGGAATTAGTTGTATCTCATTTAATATGTAATAACCGGGAGCGGAGATGGAGGAGGCGGTGGCAGAAAGAGGTGGATGGACGAGAATCGATTGTGCCCGTGTAATAACGCAATAACGTAATAACGTCGGATTGGGAGTTGGTGAGGGGGGTCCGAGAGTGGGGGGGGGGGCGTAGACTCCGGCAAAGGGATCTAATAATGCCGATTGTGTTGGCTGGATGAAATGAAATTGGCCGCGCGGTGACCCGCCATCGGTACCTGCAGTAAGGGTACCGGTGTACCGCTTTGTGGGCGTAAATAGTGGGCAGCAATTAGTAACAAATAATTAGAGCAATATAGTGCTGGGTCGGGTCCGAGGCAAATATTTGCGAGCCCCCCCCCCCATCAAAGTGCGCCCGATCCGTCTCTTCGCTCTCCTCCCAATTTCATTTGAGCCCTCGACCAATATGTTGTCCCGCCGAGGCTGCTGCAACGAATTCAGGCATAGCCGTCCTTTGTCATGAGTCCGGATCGCTTATATTACTTCCGTTATGCGTATAGTTTTAAATTTCCTTCTTCATTGTCTTTGTGAATGAAAACCAGCTAGGCGTGGTTCATCACGATGGTCAGCAATATTTCACAATTTATTTTCCTTTTTCATAAAAGAGGTGTTTTCTTATTAATTCGATATCGCTCTGTAACTGATATATTTTATACAAAAGGGAACTAGGTACGTATTTTAACAACAACAAGTACATCAAACTCTGTTGTAACAATTACAACAATGCTTTATAACATCTGTCATTCAAAACCTTCATCAGTTATTTTATGTAAATCGATATCCATTTTCGATTCCGATACAACAGTAACCAAATTGGGAAGCTATCTCTAGTTAAGAAAAGGTCGAAACTTATGTCATACCGCTTAACGTCGATTTGGAAATTCCTTGTTAACAAATTTACACCCTCCCCCTAGTGGTGAATTCTGAAGAAAGGCGTCGAGAGATGAACTCTAAGTTACGTTTTTAAAAAAATACGTAAAATAATATAAAAAAAAAAAATAGACATTACTTTTGCATATGCAAGTCTACCTTATTAAATAATCGGTGCGGAATATTGTGTTCTTGCCCATTGAAGGATAGGGCTTTGGAAAGACCGTGCTGTCATTGTAAATTGTTGATTGTATTTTTAAATATTAATTTGTTCAGATTTAAGTCGCGTGTCTTTTGTTGGAATCTCTAATATAGCAGAACATACGATGATGCGATGTACCGTACAAAATAGTGATGTACAAAATAGTGGAGGATCGAGCTAGATTATCTGGAAGTAAGGTATATAATTAAGATAATATAACTGTAATGGGCTTAATGGGTTAATAATCTCTATCTCTAGGAGTTTTTAAGGAGATAAAAGAGGTGACCTACGCTATTCATCGTAGAGAGAGCTCAAGTAACAAAAGATGAATGAGATGCAAAAAGAGGCTATTCCACAGAATTCCATTATTATTGTGTTCCCTATAATATATTGTCACGTGGAAGATGTCCATTGAACCTAGGAGACCCTGAGAGAGAGGGGGAACTCCTAGAAGAGGCTGGCCCAGGAGAGAGTGGGGCAGTCTGGGAGAGTCTTAGTCAGTCAGTCTGAGAGGGGCAGCCAGAGACAGTCAGCAGTCTGGAGCGGAGGCTGGGTCTGAGATGAGTCAGTCTAAGTCTGGGACAGGCAGAGTGAGCCTGGGGCATAGTGGGACCCGAAGTAGTCAAGTACCCCCCAGTGATTTATGAGTTATGGTACCCCCCCCCTTGTGAAGTTGGGACGTGTAGAAACTATTGTAAATAAACAATGTAAATTGTACATAGTTTGATTAATTACCACACAACCCTTGCCCAAAGATCCCAGTGTCACATTGGATTTGTAAATTTGAGAATAGGGGTGACACAAATTTGGTGGAGGCGCCGGGCAAGGGTTGTGTTGTGTGTAAAATGGAGCTGCGAGGCGTGCGGGACATGAGTTGTGGCGAAAAGGGAGCTGCGAGAGTTGCCGATCTGGAGCTGTGTGGAAAATGGAGGAGCTGCCGGAGAATTTCGGATGGGCGAAAACTGCTGCGTTTCTGGAGGAGAGCCGGGAGGAACAAGAGGAAGTAAATCAGCGCTGCGGATCAGCTGGACCAACTCGGAGAGCTACGGAGCAGAAAAGAGATGGGAGCCACCCGAAGTATTTTCAGCTCACCAAGTTGGCATTTTAGGTAAAGAAATTTAAGTTATTTTTTGTTTTGTAAAAAAAATAAAAGAAGATTTAGATATAAGAGGAAACACTTGTAGAAAGAATCTTAGCTATAGTGTAAATAAGAGAGAAATTAGCGGTTTTGTAATTTTAAGATATGGGGATCTATGTATTTTGAGCTCGTCAATGGTTGACGATTTAGGAGGGATATTAAAAGAGGTTGAGTTTTTAGTTTAAGTTCCAAGAGGAACTGATGGAAAAAATTATGGAGATCTTTCTACAATGTTTCAACTAGATAATTTAATAATTAGTGATCATTTTATTAATGTGATTGGTTTTTTGTTTATAGAGTATTTTAGGTTTAGATTTTTTAGAATAATATAAGTCAAAAAGTAGCTTAGAAAGGAGTTATTAGTCCATAAAAATTTTCAGGTATGGAAGAAACATCTAGAAATTTTTTGGAAATGCTATCGGAAACGCGAGAAAACGCCCGAAAAAGAATTGAAAAGGCTCAAGTTAAACAAAAACGGATTCACGATCGAAAAAGAAAAAACGTTAAATTCCAACCTGGGGATAAAGTACTTGTTTTCACTCCGCTTAGAAAGAAGGGTCTTAGCAGTAAATTTCTACATCGATGGATAGGACCGTCCGAAATTATCAGACAAATAGGACCATTAAATTATGAAATCCGAATAAAGAAGGGTAGAAAATCCAAAGTCGAGACGATATACGTAGGGCGTATAAAACGATTTTTTGATCGTTGATCGAAAAAAAAAAGAAAAAATGGATTATAAGATTTCATATTTCATTAAATTGTTGAATATTTTCTTTGCTTTGGGGAAAAGTGCAGAATCTAAAGGTTGAAGAATAGGAGGAAATGCTAAATTTGCGTCTGCTAGTAAACAATAGAGACTGAGCAAGCGGTACCCGGGAACAACGAACACAAAATTGGGCATAGCTAACTGTTAGCAAAATGCTAACAATTAACAATTGTCATAACTAACGAAC
Organism: Aelia acuminata; assembly: GCA_911387785.2. NCBI lineage: Eukaryota > Metazoa > Arthropoda > Insecta > Hemiptera > Pentatomidae > Aelia > Aelia acuminata. The sequence goes on from OU426982.1 coordinate 35,607,628, forward strand.
AATTGAGGATCCTGTAACGTCCAAGAAATATCCAATTCAATTGCAAGATAAGGAGTCTAGATAACAATGCGCACCTCCCCATTGTAATTGGGATTGTAAGATAATCGTCAGCAAGACACAATTGAAAAGCCTGCAACGTTGAGAAAACACGATAGTCAATTGAGAATCATGGTTTTGGGTTGCGTTCATTGTGTTTTCCCATCTTTTTCTTTTTTAAAGGACTTAAGCAAAAAATTTATCAGAGCCAAAGATTTCGATCATTATCGCGGTTTCCTACTAAAGAAACGGGTAAAAAGAATTTCATTGAGAAGGCCTATCGTCGCGGATAGGTAAACAGCGCCAACAGCTTCCCAGTCTAAGTCGGCGTCCAATTCCAAGAAGGGAGACAAGAGTGAGAGAATCTAGTACCATAGTCAGCGATAAAAGTAGGTCAGTCGGTGAGGTGTTATGCAGGATAGGCAAAACAAACGTCCTTTTAAAGCCCTTTATCGAGATTTTTTATTGTTTATTCTTTTTTAGTTTTATGACTTATATTTTTCTAGTTCTTTAGTAGTTGGTAGAAATTGGAAATGTGTTGGAAAAAATGGAATTTGTAAGAAAAATTATAATTTTTAAGTAAAATTCTTAGAGGGTATTATTGACTAAATTTGTATCTTTTATGGTTAAAGAATAAATTTAAAGTAGCAGAATAATGGAATTTATTTTTGTTTTGTTTTTCATTAAGTCAAGAAATAATTGTAAAGGAATTTCACTGCATCTTGTAGATGTTATTATGGTTCTTAAGAGGAAAACTAAATGTGACAGCCGGCATCCCACACCCCTTTTGGGTTCAAAGGGTAGTAAAGTACTTAAAAAGATTAGTTAAGTACCTTGAGAGTAAAGTTTTTGGAATTTGTTGTGGAATCCTACGAGTCAAACGTAGAGGGTTAATGTATGCAACAAGATTCTCAGAGTCAAACTGAGGTAAGATTTAGGGATGTGCTAGTCAAAAGCACGGTATATCAAAGAATGAACGATAAAGGGGTGAGCCGATGATTGTCGAATCCAAAAGAGAAAATGATGCAGTGAGGTTCCTGGATTTTGAGATTTTATTTGGTTTCTCACTTTTTTTGTTGTTTCGAATTTTGGTTTTGTTTGTAAACTCTACTGATAAGAAAATTATTGCAAATATGTAAAAAAAAAACAGTTTTCTGCCGCTTTGTTTATTTTGTGTTACAGGTCCCAACTTACCAACGAGGACGTTGGTAATCAGGGGAGGGGGAGTTGTCACGTGGAAGATGTCCATTGAACCTAGGAGACCCTGAGAGAGAGGGGGAACTCCTAGAAGAGGCTGGCCCAGGAGAGAGTGGGGCAGTCTGGGAGAGTCTTAGTCAGTCAGTCTGAGAGGGGCAGCCAGAGACAGTCAGCAGTCTGGAGCGGAGGCTGGGTCTGAGATGAGTCAGTCTAAGTCTGGGACAGGCAGAGTGAGCCTGGGGCATAGTGGGACCCGAAGTAGTCAAGTACCCCCCAGTGATTTATGAGTTATGGTACCCCCCCCTTGTGAAGTTGGGACGTGTAGAAACTATTGTAAATAAACAATGTAAATTGTACATAGTTTGATTAATTACCACACAACCCTTGCCCAAAGATCCCAGTGCCACATTAGATTTGTAGATTTAAGAATAGGGGTGACAATATTTACGTAAAAAAAAAAAAAAAATCACATAAAAATAAAAGAGTTTTGCACAAGTAAGGAAGTAAGTGGTTAGAAGCTTTCCATGCTCGGAAGATATTCAAGCCTCTACATTCGATTCATTAAGTTGAATTTTGCATGCTTACCTACACAGTTTCAATGATCTTTCTTTAATTTGATTTAAACAGTTCCAATTATAATACCTTATTCCGATTAAAACAACGTATGAACGTGTTACATAAAAAAATACATTATCGTGTAAAACAGTTTTTCAGAAACTGAAAAATGTTTTAAACAAGATTAATGAAAACTCATTCCGAGCGCAATGAGGCATTCCATTTCAAAAATACCTTTTCCACTTTCAGATTTTTTGAAAAATACGAATTGACTAAAGGAGACCGTAAAAAAAAATAAAATAAAAAAAAATAAAACCGAATTCGCGAAAAAATCATTTTTTTGTTCTTCAAGTATGTACGGCATTCTGATCTATGTCGCTCTATATGGTCACGTAAATCTAATTCACAATCAAAAATCATACAAATAAAACTAAAAAAAAAAAAATCATATTGATGTAAAGAAACATTTTTATATCAAAAAAGCAATCAAATTAAAAGTACATATTGCTTTGTAATTAAAATAAACATTCAAATTATGAGGCTATAAAATGCATTTTATATCACTAAAAGGCGAACAACTGTTTGGTTCCCTGTATAATGATTTCCTGCTATACCGCTATTCTAATATTTTTTCCTTAGTCCCTTGAATATCGTTAAAACTTATTTGAATGATCTATAAAAGCCTATATATCAGCTGGGCTTGCCAGGTATCTGTTGAATCAGGTGTCTCACCATGTAAGGAATTTAAAAATAAAATAAAACTACAATCGATTTTTTTTTTGGACATATCGGATTTCTCACACGACTTATTTTAAGCTTGTGATAAATATAAAAATTCATTAATTACTTTCACTTACCTATATGAAATATAGAGTAAGTGAAATTATTGTGATCGTGAAAAATTTCGACTTCCGGTTTTAAACGGAAATACACATTTTGGGGTTCCCTGAGTACATTTAACCAAGTCCCGCGAAATGGTCTGTGTTTGTGTGTGTGTGATCAGACTAGCTCAAAAACTATAAACCGTGCGAACCTGAAATTGGGTATTTAGTGTATGTATATGCCCGCGATGTGACAGCAAAAATTTCATCAAAATCGCTCAAAGGAAGGGGGTACTTTATTTAATAACTTTTTAAATAATTTATTTTTTGAAGAGAAAAGATTTGGCTCCGCCGGGAGTCGAACCCGGGTCTCCTGCGTTACATGTAGGTATCAGTGAAGAGGAAGGATTTGCTCTGCCTTGAGCCGAGCCCTGTGGTGTAGTGGTTAGCATCCTCCCATGTAACGCAGGAGACCCGGGTTCGACTCCCGGCGGAGCCAAATCTTTTCTCTTCAAAAAATAAATTATTTAAAAATAATTTAAAATGGTGTTCAGCCACGAACTAAGATTAGATTAATTAAAATAACTTTTTAAGTTTTTTTTCGATTTTCTCAAAAACGGCTCTAACGATTTTGATTAAACTGAGTATTTGATCTATTTATATGCCCGAGATACGGCTGTAAAAATTTAATTAAATTCGATCAACCGGAGGGGGGACTTTACTTAATAAATTTTGTACCAATTTCACGTGTACATATTTTTTATTTACTCAAAAACGGCTTTAACGATTTTGAAGAAACTAGGTATTTGATGTATGTATATGCCAAAGATGTGATAGCCAACATTTCATCAAAATTGGTCAAACGGAGCGGGCACATATTTTTTTTTTCCAATTTTTACCTTTTTTTATCGACGATAAAAACGATTTTTATCAAATTCGTCATGTTAAATGAAAATTAGGTGTTCTTTAATATCAGGTAAGCTTTATAATTATTAAAATATTCTGAGGAAATGGCTAAATATGAGATATGATAAAAATAAAGAAAACATAAAGAAGAGAAAAAAAGAAAAATATTCAGTCAACTCATAAAACTCGTTGAGCCCCTGCATGCGGAGTACGCCTTTAAGGACAGACCATTGGTCATAATTAAAGCCGTTCTGTTCATTTGAGAAGTGACAATTAACAAAACGCATTAATTTCTAATCTAAGTAAGTTGGTAAGTTAAAGTTGTGAGTTGCGCGCACGCACCAGATTTTTTTTAGTAAGGAATAGTGGAAGTGCAAATAGTAATCTTATTATTTTAATGAAATATTTGCCCCTCAAAATCTTTATGCAACTTTGAAAAAAAAAATTAAAAAATGTTAAATGAAATAATAATGTCATTGCTAATCTATATATATAAAGATGAAATTTTGTTTGTTTGTTTTTTGTGTTTTGGTCCCCCCTTCCTCGCCTGTTAGGCTATACGGGGTTTCCCGGGCCAGGGGAGAGGGTGGGGGATCGAGGCCGAGTATTATTAAATGTCCCTTGGCTCCGGGTTTCGAACTTGCTATCTTTCGGTTCCCAATCATACATTGCCACGGGCAACGCACATTTCCTGACGCGTTTGCCCACTCGGCCATCCCACCACCCTATTTGTTTGTTCTTTATAGAAATCCATAGCGTTTGTCCTAAATTCTCCAAATTTCGCTGGTTGGTGGTTCTTTCATACCAGGTGCGAACACCTGTTCATATTAAAATTGCATAACTTCATCCGATCTTCAGCTAATATTCTTTGTTGTTATCAAAATCGTAATGATCTCGTTTTACAATGGTTCTTTACGAAATCGACCGTTTCATTAGAAAAACGTAATTCCCCGGGTGAAACCGGAATAAACAGCTTTAATCTATGTAAATAAAGATGAAATTATGTTTGTTCTTTATAGAAATCCATACCAGGTGCGAACACCTGTCCATATTAAAATTGCGTAACCTCAGCCAATCTTCAGCTGATATTCTTTATTGTTATAAAAATCGTAATGATCTCGCTTTACATTGGTTTTTACATTATAAAAATGAAATTCCCCGGGTGAAACCAGGAAATAAAGATGAAATTGTGTTTGTTCTTTATAAAAATCCCTACCGTTTGTCCTAAACTCTCCAAATTTCGCTCAGTGGTTCTTCGATACCCGGTGCGAACACCTGTCCATATTAAAATTGCATAACTTAAATTGGTTATCTTTACATTGGTTTTTAGGAAATCGACCGTTTGAGTTGATAAAAGTTTCACTTTATAGATTTAAAAAATGAAAGGCTCCGGGTGAAACCGGTATATACAGCTAGTTATTGTAATAAAGGGCGAAAATGACCCAGGTGATCGAAAAGCCCATTTTCATGAACATTTATATAATTAAATAAATTGTTATTAAAATAATCAAAACGTAAAAGATTTTAGTCCTGGCATATTCTGAGATTAGGAATCAAACGTTTCCCCGATTTCATAATATAGTCGTTTCTGGAAAAAAAAAAAAAAAAAAAAAAAAAAAAAAAAAAGTTATCCAATTATAAACTCTGTAGACCTAATTTTCTCCCCAAATTATTCCCGATAATTAAGAGGGTCTTTTTTCTTAGAAAGTGTAAACTCGAGAAAGAACAAGTAATTACATTTATAAAAACGGGGATTAAAGAAACAGAGAAGGAAGTTTGATTTCTCGCCTCTCATTTTTTTTTTTTTTTATATAACGTATATTTATAACAACATATTTATTTAGCAATACCTATAATAAAATTCTAACTATATTCGAATAATTGGTGGCTAATAACAAATGATCATAATAAGAAATGATATAAATACTTATTAGGGCTTTGCAATCAACAATGGATCAATGAATGGTTTTATTTTCAATAATTCAATAATAAAACATGTGTTTTGGTGCCGAGAGTTTCATAGCTGATTCTGAGTATAATTGGTGCGCTGAATCCAAATTCGCCATTAGTTTTCCTCTGTCAGCTCTATTTGTTGATATATCTAAATGGCATGCCTTACATCTTAAAACATAATTACTCGAATTCATGTGCAGGTTAATAGCATGTAGAAGAAGAAAATATTCAAATTCTTTACATAAAACATTTTAAATCAATTAAAAACTTATAAACACACACATTATTTACATAATCACTTAGTAACTAAACCAAGAACATTACAAAGAGACTCTATTTCACACTTCGAAAGCTTCTTTTTACGTGACTTGCTTCGATGTTTCTTCAAACAGTCTCGTTTTAGGTTCCAGCAGTAATCTGCCATCATGTTGGTTTCCCATGATCCAGTTGAGCATATCAAAAGTATACCATAACAAAAATTAATTAAAATTATTTGCCAATGCGTAAAATCATACTAAAAAGCGTTTTTATAAGCTACTAGCTAGGGTGCCCGGCTTCGCTCTGGTAGTTGTGGGGTAGTATAACAGAAAAAATTAGCTCCTTCTTGAAACCTTCGGTTTTAACTTGGTATTAATATTAAGATTCGAGATCTGCAGAGTCCGCCCAAATAAGGGACCCTATATACTTTACGGGGGATTGAATATGGTAAAAGAAAAATTAATTCTTTACCATATTCCTTTTTATCCTGAACTATAAATAAGGAGTGATAAAATCTTATTGAAAAAATGTTGAAATTGGAATTAGCCATTTGGTCAACTGGAAGTCTCATCATGCATAGCCAACTTCTTTTTCATAACTACAATAAGAACACTTCAAACTTTTTGTTTTGATTGATATTAGATATTAAGTTATATCTTTTTTTATGTCTGTTTTTATTCACTCACTGTACTAATTCAAACTCACTATAAATGTTCAATCATATTGCATTAAATTTACTTATATATTATATATTGATTAAATGTAATGTGTTGATCAATTAGCCTTTTTATGTGGAAATTAATTTGTTAAGGAATCTAGTTGGTATTCTAATTCATTGCAGAGAAGTAAAATCATTATTTTTTTTTTAACGCAAAGAAGAAGCTACTTATTTACGCTTAATTTTTTAAAAATTTTAAAAGAACTATGAAAAAACACATAACCCTTACAAACTGGACGAATGGACAATAAACATTGAGTGAAACGCACCCTAGCGCTTCCTGGTAGTCTACAGCTCGAACTAAATTTTTCATTCACTAACCCGTAAAGGTAGGCTAATTCCATGGTGCGAGAGGCTTAAAATTCCGGTCCTCTTCTCATCAATTTTACACCCTAAAGATAAAAAAGGAAAACTTCTTCACGGTTAGGGATTATATTGCTACTCAACGACATAGTTTTCTTGGTCGTACGTGCAGTCGTTTTTGAGCCTTTTCGGCACGCACATTGTACACTTTGCTTTATATTGATTAGGTACTAGATGTTATTATTTTTTAATTCTTACAAACAATTATATACAGCCTAATAGTTTAATATTCTAAAATAAGGAGAAAAGCGTGGTAAAATAATCCATTTACACATCTATTTCGGATTGTGCTATCTATATCATATTATCATAGGTATTTAAATTTTTTATAATACTACTTTTAAGGTATGCCGAAGCTAAAAAAGTAGAGCTGATAGAAAAAAACTGATTGCATTATCGGAATCAGCGTCACAAACTTAGTAAAAATCAGCTATTAGATTCTAGGCACAAAAAATTGTTTTTTTTTTTGTTTTTTTTTTTAGTAGAGATGTGTAATAGCTCCTAATTTATAGTAATATAGAATTTACAATTATTTACAAATGAAACGTCACTTAAATATCCAACAGAAACTCTTCATGAAGATGAATAAATGTTAAATTAAATTCAGTCAATCTATAATTAAATTCTGTTATAAGTAACTTCCTGTAATTATAAGCCCTTCTAATATAGCTATTTAACCTAACTCAGTCTTCACCATTAAGGTACCCTATAACTAAACTTCCGTCAAGAACCGATTTTCCTAACAATTTCCGCATGAATTCACTGAGTAGAGGGACTTTCCCTAAGAAATGAATTATGATTCTATTTTCATTTAGTTTACACACAGTGCATTCTTTTCGAGTTCTATTCGGGTCTCACGGGTTAGAATTTAAGCCCCCCCCCCCTAACCTTAAAAATTAACTTCATAAATTGTAATTTAAGGTTGTCATCAAAATAACTATTTGACCAGCTTCAGAACAAGACTAACTATCCAGTCCATCGCTACTTATATTTAGTCGCAAGTAAAACAGCATCGAAGGTTCTAGAACAGCATAGATGACATTCGAACATCTTGGTCACAAACATGTACTATGACAGTTTGTTCCAACAAGTCTAGAACTATTCTAAACCATAAGTTTTGAGTTTTGTTTCACGTTGCAATGTAAAATTAATTCTACTAAAATTAAAAAAAAAAAAAACTTCTAGTGGTTAGAATATTACAAAAAAAATTAATGGTCTGAATTAAAAAAGATAGCATGTTAAAGCAATGAGATTGGTCAGGCTTAGAATAGTTGAGCCGGTGGGAGGTAGTGGGAGCAAGCGAAATTCAGTTGTCACTAGTATCCTCTGTAAACCACAATTCCAATCGAAACTCTATTGCGATTACCCACAGGCTCGTAATCAAGTAGCGCCCTTCTGGCTAAACTGGACCCTAAATACCCAATTCCTCTTCAAGATTCCACTCCTCTAATTTAAATTCGTAATTTAATCTGAGGCTTTCCCTAATCGAAAGCAACTTTGAGAGTGAAATTCATTGTTTAAGACAACTTTACATTATTTAAAAAAATCAGAAAGTTAAGAAATGTTATATTTATAAACAATAATAGGTAAAAAGGCAAGAATCTCAGTATGTATGTTTTCTTAAATCAAAAATTAGTCAATGGATTTATATGAAACTTTACTAAACTAATTTTCATATTATTATCCCCAATTGTATAAAGAATAAAAATTATTACCGATTTTGTTCATTGTGTGCAATATCATAATTTTTTTTTTTCGCTACGAAATAGAAAATCTGGTGCGTGCTCGCCACACACAACTTTCACTTACCAACTTACTTAGATTAGACATTTTAAAGTTTTGTTAATTGCTACTTCTCAAGTGAACAGAACGGCTTTAATTATGAACAATGTTCTGTCATTAAAGGCGTACTCCGCATTCTTTATTTCTCGTCTATATGTTTTCTTAATTTTTATCATATCTCATATTTAACCATTTCTTATTTTTAGGCGTAACGAGAGACAGTTAATTTCTCCATAAAAGCAAAAGCAAAAGGTACTTTATAGGAAACAAAAAAACAAACAAACAAAAGAGGCCCCTACCCCATTTAAGCCTCCTCAGAACATTTTAATAAAGATAAAGCTTACCCGATATTACAGAACACTTAAGTTTCATTAAATATGACGAATTTGATAAAAATCGTTAAACCCGTTTTTGAGATAATCGAAAAAAAGGTAAACATTGGAAAAAAAAGTTATGAAATAAAGTCTCCCCTCCGGTTGATCAATTTTGATTCAATTTTTACGGTCATATCTCGGGCATATTATTATGTCAAATTCTCAGTTTAATCAAAATCGTTAGAGCCGTTTTTGAGAAAATCGAAAAAAACGTAAAAAGTTATTAAATAAAGTACCCCCTCCCTTTGAGCAATTTTGATGAAATTTTTGCTGTCACATCGAGGGCATATACATATACTAAATACCCAATTTCAGATTCGAACGGTTTATAGTTTTTGAGCTAGTCTGTTCACACACACACACACACACACACACACACACACACACACACACACACACACACACACACACACACACACACACACACACACACACACACACACACACACACACACACACACACACACACACCACACACACACACACACACACACACACACAGACCATTTCGCGGGACTTGGTTATTTGGTCTCAGGGGGCCCCAAAACGTGTATTTCCGTTGAAAACCGGAAGTCGAAATTTTTCACGATCGCAATAATTCCACTTACTATATATTTCATATATAGGTAAGTGAAAGTAAAAATAAATCACAAAAATAGGTCAATAATTATTAGAGTTACTGTGTTTTTTTATTATTTATCACATGCTTCTTTTCTTTTTTATATATCTCAAATATGGTCGGTGTAATGCCAAAGTGAAATAACCGACAAACTCGAAAATTTGAGAAAACTTAGATTAAAGTTGTATTTTGTATTTACTACTTATTCTTTACTTTATTTATTTATTCATTACTTTACTGCAACACTATGAAGATGGCCGAAAAATTGTACTTTTTCCTTAAGAAAATTAAACTATATGCCAAAATTAAATTGTATTTTCATATTATATTTCATGGTTTTTTCGTTCTTTACTTTGATTCATTTATAGTATAATCTTTTTTGTATTGAAAATTTTCTATCAATATTTTGTATGCTTCTTTAAGTTGTTAAAGAGCTTATGTTAATTACAAATAAATAAATAACAAAAGGTAATTAAAAAAAAAGTAATAATATATTAAATTGGTTTGGAGCTTAGTTGACTATGGTTTCATACCAAATGCATATACAATTAAAAATGCAAGTTTTTTTTAATGTCTTTTCGTTACCTTAAAAATCAAAAAGTAGTCAATGGATTTACTTTAAATTTTTACCGAACATTGCTATTTGTGCAAAATGAGATTCTCCAATATATAATGAAAGTTTTATAAAACGTTCTTATCTGTTTAGTAGTTGAGTGTAACTATATTTTCATAACAAAAAAAAAAATAATAATAATAAAAAAATAAAAATAAATGCCAAAGCACAATGCGACTGCATTTTGGTCTTAGGGTTTATAATCATAATAGCGTAACATTAACGTAATACACAATATCAGACAAATAAGACAAACTCAAACAATTTACAACGTTAAAAAATTATAATCACAATACAGTAACATAAAAGTAATCATATGCTTCGATGTAAAAAGCAAGACTAAGACTCCAGTCCATTGCTTATTATATTTAGTCCGAAATAGAACATTCTACAATGGTGTAGAAAATATACGAAGATTCTAGAAGATCCAGAACATGTACTAGATCAGTTGGGTGACTATTCCAACAAAAAGGGTTTATAATCATAACATCATAATATAATAATATTAATAAAATAAATTAATGGAAGATTTTCATTCACCAATCTACGTATCAGTTGAACTGTTTATTCTGAAATAATATTTAATTATACTTTTAGTAAGAATTCTAAGATACTTTTAGGAGAATTAACTCTCCAAAACCATGAACTTGTCCTGTAACATATATAATAATAATAACACGTATGAATGAAATAACAGTTTCAAAACTTCTTGTGAATTTTTTTTTATGACTCAATATATTTTGATAATATTCTAAATTTATTAATTTTGGTTTAGTTTTATGCTACAACAGACAGCTTCCGTTATAATAATAGTTAGACACTTTTTATTAATTGCTACACGAATAAATAAGAATCATTTGTATTATTTAACAAGAGGAAATATACTAAAAAAAAAAAAAAGTAGGGAAATGTGTATGAGAGAGGGAGTAGGTTGGAGGAGAGGGCAGTTTACACAGGAGATTGAGTCTGGCTGAATAAATGATGGGGCTACTTGAAAAAGAAAGCTTTAAGAGTTACTTTAGTTCCATCCCTCCTAACCTTTACTCTATATATTTTATTTACCCCTTTTAAAAGTAAAAGACTATTTAAACATAATACTGTCCATTTTCTACGAAGTGAAGTTGCAACTATAAATATTTTGAATAATTCGTAGTAACTTAGTGTCCTAGTGCGTGGTTAGCCAAAGCTCAGCATGGTTGAATTGTATGTTACTAGTAATTTATATCAGTGAAGTATAAAATATAATCATTGCAGTGTCTATAAGGAATTTCAGTATTATAAATCCATGAAATATTTTATTTCAAATACAAATATGGTTTCATAAAAATACAGAATCATAAACTGTTTACTCCAAAAACGGATATGTGGTAATTATTATTTCCATGCATGCGCTTTGAGAGTTAACTTTGATGGCAGAATGCAGGGTAAAAAGGTTGAAATTCTCCAAAGATAAAAAGAAGGCTTGAAAAAAAAAAACTTCGGGGACTTTCAACAAAAAAAATTCCTAACAGCCAACTGACCTAATTAAATGAAGAAAAAAAATAATAAAGGCTCATTACTTTTAAGTTCATTAAATTTTGAAGAGCCTTTGTTTTCCATTGTGGAATGGTCTGTTTTTTTTTTCTTTTTGTTTTTCATGTATTTTTTATTTTTATCGTAAAAGGAATTTAATAACGGATTAATTTTTCTTTCTGTAATGAGGACTTAATAATACTTAATTATTACTTTATTCTTTTTTAACTCATTTCTTCATATATTTAAAAATAAAAATATGATTTTTATACATTAAATTCAGTTGACGGTATTTTTATATAATTTTTTTTTGCATTTTTTTAATAATCTCATAAAATAAATAACGCTTTGAATATAATTAAGATCTCCATTAATTCGCATTTAATTATTTTTATTCAGTAAATATTGTTTTCGAGATGCGATGGCATGAAATTGAAAAAATAAAGCAGTACCGCGTTTTTTTGTAGATAATAAGTTGATCTCTACAAAAAATAAAAATCACCTAGGAAAACATTAAAATTTTAGTAACGTGAGGTATATTCACTATTATTCGGATTAACCGACTTCGAAAACTAGGAACCAGTCAAAATTAATGCATTGAAAGTATGAAATAATTACCTTCTGATTTTTATACGCAGAAATTTTCTAAATAGTGTGAACAGCGGAATAATGCAATTAAACGAATAATTTTATTTTGATTTGCACGAATACAAAAAAAAATTAAAATATTAAACACCATGTTAAATACAACACAATTTTTTTCGGAGGCTGCGCACAGTGGAGTATTTGCCATCAAATCATCGCCAAAAGTCCGAAAAATAAATTGTACTTCAGAACATCACAATACGTATTTCCTGGTAGCTTAGGAATGTTTGCATCGAGATATATTTATATCGTTCATTGTTATCCACTTCCTGCCCGAAGGAACAAGTCTGAATCCAGAGTTGAGGAAGCGGCATGTACACAGTTGCTTTTTCCCGAGTTGTAAGATGCTTATATACGTAGATGTGTCTGATATGAAATGCAATAAAACTTTAAAATGTCTTATGTATTGAACATTTTCCCGACGTTTTTCAAATTCCCCCATTTTTGTCAGAACTTGAAATGTTTTATATTTTATTCGTTTTATATATTTTTAGATTGTTAATAGAAAGTTTTAAGTATTCCATAGTTACAAAAAAATAGGTAAATAGTTTTGGCCAGGATTTCATGGTTAATACTCTACTGTGCGGCGCAAAATAGAAAGTCTTACAAATGACATGTTACTGGTTTCTTTAGAAAACGGTAGACATTGAAATCAATAGATTGGAAGAGGAGATCCATTTAGAAGATTTTCATAATTTCTAGCGTTAAAAGTTTTTACAGCGTTAAAAAAACAATAAAACATCCGATTACATATTAAAATTAAAAATTTGGTTACCCCATTCGAAAATAATTAAATGAATACATAAGTATTAAAAGTATAATAAATGTCATTAGATTCTGATATTTGGACTAATAGTCCAACTCCGTTTCTGTACGTACAAAATATGATAGTTCGGGAGAAAAGGGATCAGTGAAGAGAGGGGATTGACTGGACCGGCATCGATGGCGAAGTGGCAGCCTACTGCAGCTGATAAGCGAGATCCAAAAAATCAAAACACTTCACATTTACACTTCAAAGAAAAAATTGACCCTCAGTTTGTATTTACAATAACGAAATTTCTCCGAAAGACACAGTACAATACATGGAGCTTACCTCCAATGGACAGATGAAACTGTGTATACATGTTAAAACGAAACAATAAACTCTTCACTAAAGTCTCAAACTCTTTTATAAAATTTTTCTCAAAATCTTCTGAATAGAAACTGTTAAAAAAACTTAAACCTACAGTTAATGAGCAATGACCCCATAGAATTCATTTTTCACCGTAGGTTAGAAGAAGAGTCTACAGGTTACATCTATATGAAAACGAGGACATTAAGAAAGCATTGGATGAGTGCTCTGCTTAGTTGAACCACTTGTACCTATTTTATGATATAACTAACATTTGCTGATTTTTGGATCTTAACAGATAAATAAATATTTAAATTCAAAAAAAGAAATTATAAATAATGTTTTAATTCTAATCAGCCTTAGCCATATTCTGAAAGTACGAAATCGATCGAGCTTCAAATGGAAAACCTCAGTATTTGAAATATGGGCAAAAAAAGAAAAAGAAAGGGATTTTCTGAAACTGTTCTAGGTGGTTGGAAGTGCTCCATTACGATGAAACAAGTAAAATATATGGAAGAAGGGAAGTATGATTTTACCATTCCAATGAAAGATGCCACCCCATCAAAAAGGAAGGGGAAAACAAAATTGTATACTGTACACGTAGGGCCAGGTGGGGGTGGCGAATATGAAAAGGGTTGTTCTGATTCCAGCCACTCTAACCAGACCCATTTTTTCCCCTTCTTCTAGCCACGTATCAACCCCTAAACAGCCTTCGGTCCCATACAAAAAATTACCTATATTAAAAAAAAATTAACTGAAACAACTAAGAATTGAATTGGTCGAATCCGATTATACACGTTTATTTTCTAGTGATGATCTACAAATAAAATAAGTACCGAAATCTGTATCTTTTTTTATTCTATGTAATTTTTTTCCCTTAGTATTGACCTTAAATAATATAGCCATTCTCGATGCCTTTAGGCTTGTGTGTGACTAAGTTTTATCAGAGTTCAGTAAATTTGGCATCTAAATTAGAGTAATTTAATGCTCTCGCCATTGGTTTCTTTTAATACTTATGTGACTGGGGGAGAAGCACTGGGATCTCCTTAAGTCCTGCTTTGCCAATCACATATAAGCAGTAATACTCGACTCATTTATTTATTATAAATATGTATGAATGCATGTAAATTTATCTAGTAAGATTCTTAATTTATAATTTTATTAACTTATAATTTTAGAAATTAAGTGAAAAATATCTTCCTTCTTATTTTTTTAGATCAAGAAAAGTTTTCTTGATGTTTCAGGGTCTACCACCCCATCATCAGGTATACTTTCCACTATACGTTACTGCCATTCTCAACAATAAATAAACCAATTGAACAATAATAAAATTTATCAATAACGTTAGTTTTTTTTGTTTTGTTTTTATTATATATCCAAAATTAAACGGTCATCAACATCTACTAATCACTGTTATTTGCTACCTCACTATTACAGGATATTTTTTCATTAAATTCTAAAAAAGGAAAATTATAAAGCCATATTCAACAGACGAAGCTGATTAATTCTTCCTTATTCTTTTCTATATTTATTTTTTGAGTTAAATTATGTCCGATAAAAAATGATTAATTTAAAGGAAATTGAGCATTGCATTGTATAGTAATTTACATTATAATCCATTCATACATTTATCGAATCTCCTGTTTTTTCATATTTAATTTTTATTCATTTTTATTTTTTATTTTTATATGATTGATTTTCTTTTCTTTCGTTATTGCAGTCAGACGGAACTTCTAGGGAACTAACTAATTTCTAATTCCTTTGAGCGTGACAGGACATTAATTTTTTAAATAAAGAATTTAAAAAAAAAATGAATTAATATACAAATATTTAGAAAGATAAAACTTAAAAAAAAAAAAAAAAAAAAAAAAAAAAAAAAAAAAAAAAAAAAAAAAAAAAAAATCTTACCTAGGTCACTAAGTCAAAGTCAATAGTTATAATAAATACAAGGAATTCATTCTTTAATTGACTAATTATACTTGTTTCTGAATTAGTACAAATCTGCTTCAATTAGACGATTAATCTGCAGTCATTAAGTGTATTTTAAACAATTTTGTCAAGGCAATTAGTTTGTAAAAATGTAGAAATATTTAAAACTATTGAATATTTTTTATGATCAGTGAAGAGAGGGGATTGACTGGACCGGCATCGATGGCGAAGTGGCAGCCTACTGCAGCTGATAAGCGAGATCCAAAAAATCAAAACACTTCACATTTACACTTCAAAGAAAAAATTGACCCTCAGTTTGTATTTACAATAACGAAATTTCTCCGAAAGACACAGTACAATACATGGAGCTTACCTCCAATGGACAGATGAAACTGTGTATACATGTTAAAACGAAACAATAAACTCTTCACTAAAGTCTCAAACTCTTTTATAAAATTTTTCTCAAAATCTTCTGAATAGAAACTGTTAAAAAAACTTAAACCTACAGTTAATGAGCAATGACCCCATAGAATTCATTTTTCACCGTAGGTTAGAAGAAGAGTCTACAGGTTACATCTATATGAAAACGAGGACATTAAGAAAGCATTGGATGAGTGCTCTGCTTAGTTGAACCACTTGTACCTATTTTATGATATAACTAACATTTGCTGATTTTTGGATCTTAACAGATAAATAAATATTTAAATTCAAAAAAAGAAATTATAAATAATGTTTTAATTCTAATCAGCCTTAGCCATATTCTGAAAGTACGAAATCGATCGAGCTTCAAATGGAAAACCTCAGTATTTGAAATATGGGCAAAAAAAGAAAAAGAAAGGGATTTTCTGAAACTGTTCTAGGTGGTTGGAAGTGCTCCATTACGATGAAACAAGTAAAATATATGGAAGAAGGGAAGTATGATTTTACCATTCCAATGAAAGATGCCACCCCATCAAAAAGGAAGGGGAAAACAAAATTGTATTATTTTTTCATTAAATTCTAAAAAAGGAAAATTATAAAGCCATATTCAACAGACGAAGCTGATTAATTCTTCCTTATTCTTTTCTATATTTATTTTTTGAGTTAAATTATGTCCGATAAAAAATGATTAATTTAAAGGAAATTGAGCATTGCATTGTATAGTAATTTACATTATAATCCATTCATACATTTATCGAATCTCCTGTTTTTTCATATTTAATTTTTATTCATTTTTATTTTTTATTTTTATATGATTGATTTTCTTTTCTTTCGTTATTGCAGTCAGACGGAACTTCTAGGGAACTAACTAATTTCTAATTCCTTTGAGCGTGACAGGACATTAATTTTTTAAATAAAGAATTTAAAAAAAAAATGAATTAATATACAAATATTTAGAAAGATAAAACTTAAAAAAAAAAAAAAAAAAAAAAAAAAAAAAAAAAAAAAAAAAAAAAAAAAAAAAATCTTACCTAGGTCACTAAGTCAAAGTCAATAGTTATAATAAATACAAGGAATTCATTCTTTAATTGACTAATTATACTTGTTTCTGAATTAGTACAAATCTGCTTCAATTAGACGATTAATCTGCAGTCATTAAGTGTATTTTAAACAATTTTGTCAAGGCAATTAGTTTGTAAAAATGTAGAAATATTTAAAACTATTGAATATTTTTTATGACAGTATTTGCCTTAGTTATAGTCATTGATGCCCAAATATTGGTAGTAATATATTAATAAAATTCAGCCTGAAAATTGTCTCCTAAAATTACATTAAGAGTTTATAAATCTGATACACCTGATAAATTATGAATTGAGTGATTCTCTTACTTAAACCTCAATTTACCAATATTCCGATGAACTAATATTTAGGAAGAATTTTTCATTCTTCAGATTCCTATTTTAGAATAAAGATTCCAGAAATATACGGACCGATTCATTAGATTCTAATTTTAATTATACTACTCATCAAAAATGTATTAACTACTAATAGAGTTTTAATTTGAATCCCTTGAGAAGTTATATTTAACAGTTAAAACTGGGTAATTCTTTCTTCTTTTTCATTTTATTTATATATATTTTTTTTAGTAAAATTAGGTCCGATAAAAAAAAAAAAAAAAATAGTCCATTTAAAGGAAATTAGTTATTACATTGTATTGTAATTTACATTAAATACGTTTTTTTTTAATAACCCTTTTACTTATGCTTAGCATTTTAAGGGGTCTCACCACTTCTTTGCATATTTTCTTTTCTTAAGTACTTTACCTACAGAATAAAACTATTTTGTCACCTCCTAGAAGACGGTGGAGGGGTTTGGTAGTTATAAATTTTATTTGTATTTTTATGAATATAGTCATTAAAGTGAATAAGTTAATAAATTCACATTAATTTGATTATTTTCACTGTGTTTCTAGAAATATGTCAGATGTTCCATCGAAAATTAATTTCCAAAAGAACTTTCTCAACAATAATATATCAATTAGTAAATTAAGGAACCTATCGGATGATAAATGAACTAACACTAATCTTGAATCTATGGAATAAAGAAAAATATCAGAAATATTATAACAATTAGAAAAACATAGAAAAATAAATAAAATTAGAGTTGCTGCGATTAATAGGCTATTATTAATGCATGAAGTTTAATTTAAAAATAATAATTTTACCTAATAAAAATACCTAATGATAACTCCAGTTGCATTGATCATTCACTGATTCTAGTGAACGCAACACACTATTTTGGAACTCCAAAGTTTAGAGTTAAAATATAAAATAAATAAGTCTATCACAGTATGAAACACTAACTTATGCGATATACATCTTAAATCCAACACTTTTGAATAATAATAATAAATCTAATAATCAGAAACGTGTTGGTCCAACATTTACTCTTTTAAATTTTCGTTCAAAAGCACCATGCAAGGAGAAAGTACAATTGTGAGAAGTATGAACTTTAATGTAATGCGTAAATTTGAAAATATTTTTTCAAACACGCCTTTTGTCAAATGATTTGATCGCATCTGCTTAAAGAAATATAAATAACTACTACTTATATAATAAAATAAAATGTTTACATATGATGTTTCGGGAAAAAAAAATCTGGTAACTTACTTGATAATCATGATAAATTTGATAGAATGATGTAGGTACTCACCTGAAAAAAAAGAAAGAAAAATATTTGTTAAGAATTTATAAATGATTCAGTAAATAGAATTTTATAATAACAAAATAATGACGTATTGTTCAATAAACTGAAATTAAATAATTGTGTTGGTATATTCTTTTCATGTGTGCTTATTAATATAAATAAGTATCTCTAAATAAATATACTCCGAAATATACAAATATGGACAGATTAGGTCTCTGTTAATGTGTAATAAAGAGGGAGCATTCCATCTCGGCCTTAACAATGATAATGAACATGATAATTAAATCAGTCTTTTGAGTAACCCGATTTTGAACTCCTTGCATGCCGAGACATCTAATTGAAGGTATGCCCGACAAGCCCAGCTGTTTTATCGGCTTTTATGAACCATTCAAATAATATTTGTCAAGAGAAGATTGAAAAATCTAGGACATTGAAAAATATTTTCCTGTACCCAAAGTAGCGAGTAGGTTTTGTCGTAAAAATTTTGCTTGGCCTGTAATAACTGTCAAAGAACCAATAGAAGATTCGAATAAGGAACCATAAATTTAAATCGTTGTCACTTCAGCCTTATATATTTATACTTTCAGTCATTTTTCATTGTTTTAGACAATATATGTAAGCTTGTAACTATTTTGTATGGTAACATCCATAATACATGGTTTGTAACAATCGATTGTCCTCCACAATCAGAGGAAACTCTACATGTCCCAAGAAACATTTATTTTTCAAATGTATCGAACGAACGTAGATTTATCAAATCATGAAAAATGAATTTTAAGCAAGAATATGTGTTGGAGAAAATAATTGAAATAAAGGACATTTCTTAATGCAAAAGTAGAAATATTCGCTTTTCCAATAACTTGAATCTGTGGACTTTTCGGGCTCCTCAAAAGACCGATTCAATTATAAATTAGATTTGAATCAATAAAACGTGTCATTAACGAGGAATATGTTTCGGAGAAAATATATTATTCAACAATGAAGTTTTATTCAACAATATAAAGTTACAGAAATGTCATAATGCAAAAGTTCTACTGAAAGTACTAAGTATTTTTTTTTTTTTACTTTTCCAATAATTTGAATTTGTGAACTTGCTGTGTTTCTCAAGCGACCGATTCAATTCAATAAAAAAGAAAATAAATATAATAAAGGATTAAACATATAAAAAAGAAGTAACATCCAACAGTTTTAAAAATATTTTCACATTAAAAAACAAAATAATTTAAATTTGTATTAAGTTTTATAGGTATTCATTTTTTCATAAAAGTTTTTTTTTTTTTTTTTTTTTTTTTTTTTTTTTTTTTTTTTTTTTTTTTTTTTTTTTGGGACTTAAGGCTTCCACTGAAGCCCTATACTGCCCAATAAAAAAAGTTATTTAATTAAAGATAGATTATTCTTGTCGTCTCATAAAATCAAATAGATTGGGCATCGATATTGCCATAGCACTCTGGGAATAACATGGCCGCTAATATTATTGAATATTGAAATTTACATAACGATATAATATCGTTATGTTATTCTATTCATGATGATATTAGGAACCTATTCCTCTCTGACATGTAACATGCGGCACTAGGCAACGAGTAATAACGTCGAAAGCTAACTATAATTTTCCATTAGATTGTTGAATAATATATTCAGGAGACATTGTTATATGCAAGTATTATTCCTGGAATCAAAACATTAAAATATTTTTTTTTAATTATATATATTTTCTTATATATACATAATTACAAAATTGATATTCAAAAAGTAAAAGATCAATTCATTCAAATCCATCTAAAACTCATTCAAGTTTATGCATTTTACATCATCTTAATTTTTGTTGTACGTATTGTAACGAGAAAAAAAAAAAAAAAAATGATTTTTGGAACAATAGACTTTGTTTCGGTGCAAACTGTTCTAGTACATGTTCGTGACTGTTCGAGAATCTTCTACGCTTGTCGAGAACCTCCTAGGTTGTTATAATTCAGACAAAAAATAAGAAGCGATGGACTGGAGAGATAGTCTTGCTCTGATGATCGAATCATATTGTAACGTTAAATCGTTAAATAAATAAAAAGAAACATATGATTTCAAATCTCAGACCGTTGTTGGAACAAAATAAGCGGTTGGAACGAACTGTTTGGGTCCAGATCATTCGAGCCTGGTCTACGAAGGCGTAGAACTGCCCACATTGTTCTGGAACATTCCTGACCTGACCATTTACGATTATGTATGAGGAGCGAGTGACTGAATGAGTTAGGATAAGTCTGTGTCTTGACTGTGTAGCTCAAGTCATAGGATAGTGTGTTACAGCGTTATCATTTTTATAACCTGCTCAAGTATTTAAGTTTTATTAATTCGTTGTCATTGATAACTGTATATTTTTGTTTAATGAATATTCTTTAACCCATAGAAGTGTTACAATATGATTACTTTTGCGTTACTGTGTCGTTACAAGTTAATACTTGCTGTAATCTTGTAAGTCATTCGAGTTTTTATTGTTTTTGACATTGTAAATTATTATTTTTATTTAGTGACCCACGGTTTGGGAAATAAAGAACGTGGGTCATAGTGGATATTTTAATTTAAGGATGGGGAATAAGATGTGTGATATATGGTAATATGGACTCTATTTAACATGAGTTATACAAAACAGATTTCTTTGGCCAAAAAGTGTACAATATTATTAGTATATTAATTATGAATTTGGTAAAGTTACAGTAATACATTATTATTTCGCTTGGATGCTGTGCATGATACCTGTTAGAATTGATGACCGGTACTTATCCTCTTTCACTCAGTGGTTTTATGGGAATTCTTCGTAGGGCTGTAGCTGTTGTTATATCCTGTTGGTCGTCAGTCCTCCCATCTTCCTCCGGTGGTCAGTGATCCCTTAGATGACTACTCCATTATATTGAATAAATAGTCTTTATATGAACTTTTAGTGCACCCTAAGCCTAGGACATCGCTTTCTCTATCTGGCTTAATCCAAAAACTTTCTTGCGAGGCTGGCCAAGGGGTTCAGCCATTCATCCAGAGATGGCGCCACTGGAGTGACTGTGTTCAGAGGGGTTCTATGAACAATTTTCTTCTAATAAAAATTAGAAGAAAATTGTTACGAAAAATGTTACAGTATTTTTCAAATTGAATGGAATAGATGAAGAGAATGCGGAATAAGAAAATGGATAAAAGTTCTGTATAGTTTTTACTTTACAGATAGTCGAGATCTTTTTCAGTCGTCTACTGTTCTTACAATTAGTTTCAGAATATTAAAAAGAACGCTATGTCTACATAAAACTATACATCACGTGGTCATTTGTGTCAAATGAATTTATTTTTTTTTTAATAAGAATAAGAACTTCAATTTTTGACTGTACCGTCTTGGGAATAATACCAATTTTCCCCTCGTTTTGGCCAATTCCGTCTTCAGAACATGTTTCTTATTTGTGACCGGGATATGTGCCTGGTGGCTCAAGTGGCAAGAGCGCCTTACTAGTGATAAGGAAATACGGGTTCAAATCCCGGCCAACGCCAATCTTTTCTCTTCTTATAAAAAATATTTGAAAATTATATTAAGAAATTTAATGATTATATATATATATATATATATATATATATATATATATATATATAATATTATTATTATTAACACTTAACGGTCGAATCAATTGTTACTCCACTAAGTCCTAACATCTTTCTCGGTTCGGTTGATTGGTAAAAAGTTTCAATGAAGTAAGGATTAAGGTACGGCGGTGGTGGAATAATGCAAGACCGTTCTGCTGGAGGGGGGGTAAAGGGGGGGCTGGAAGAAAGTTGGGCAGGTGCTTAGGGAAGTAGTGATATTTGGAAGGGTTGAGGCGATCAGTAGGAACTTAGCTATTGTTTGGAACAAGTTGTGCTCCCCCCCCCCCCCCCAAATCTTTCAGTTGAACTTGATGAGGGGAACAGTTCACGGTTGGAAAGGCCATCAACCACGGTTCGTGGCCCTCTCCCCACCTTGTCAGAAACATAATTCCAATCGATTCAAACTCCCTTCCTTCTTCTCACACCAAAGGCTCACTTTTTCTCTCTTTATAGTTTATTATAGATTTTTTATTTTTCCTCTTTTATCCATTTTTCTCTCTCCAGTTCAAACCAAACAATGCGTGCGCTAAGGCATTCAATGAAGGAATTACTATTGAAGCGCGAGCGATTCATAAGTAAATTACATCAGGGATAGGTTGAAGAACCGTCTGATTTCATTCTCAGATATTTTATTTATGTTAGTAAAGGTAGAACAAATAAAAAAAATCTGGTGCGTGCGCGCAACACACAACTTTCACTTACCAACTTACTTCGATTAGAAATTGACGTGTTTTGCTAATTATCATTTCCTAAAGTCACACATTTTTCTACATTCATATCTTATTTTTGTTAATCGTTAAAGCCGTTTTTGAGTAAATAAAAAAAACCGTGAAAATGATACAAAATTTATTAAGTAAAGTCCCCCATCCCGTAAATCAATTTTGGTGAAATTTTTACAGTCATATCTCGGGCATATAAATACATCAAATACCAAGTTTGATCAAAATCGTTAAAACCGTTTTTGAGTAAATAAAAAAAACACGTGAAAATGATACAAAATTTATTAAGTAAAGTCCCCCCTCCGGTTAATCAATTTTGATGAAATTTTTACAGTCATATCTCGGGCATATATATACATCAAATACCAAGTTTGATCAAAATCGTTAAAACCGTTTTTGAGTAAATAAAAAAAACACCTGAAAATAATACAAAATTTATTAAGTAAAGTCCCCCCTCCGGTTAATCAATTTTGATGAAATTTTTACAGTCATATTTGGGGCATATAAATAGATCAAATACTCAGTTTAATCAAAATCGTTAGAGCCGTTTTTGAGAAAATCGAAAAAAACGTAAAAAGTTATTAAATAAAGTACCCCCTACCGTTGAGCAATTTTGATGAAATTTTTGCTGTCACATCGCGGGCATATACCTACACTAAATACCCAATTTCAGGTTCCCACGGTTTATAGTTTTTGAGCTAGTCTGTTCACACACACACACACACACACACACACACACACACACACACACACACACACACACACAGACCATTTCGCGGACTTGGTTATTTCGACTCAGGGGGTCCCAAAACGTGTATTTCCGTTGAAAACCGGAAGTCGAAAATTTTCACGATCGCAATACTTCCACTTACTATATATTTCATATATAGGTAAGTGAAAGTAAAAATTGTTTCGGAATATTAGATAATTAAGATACTGTAACACCAAAGGGGGCTTAAATAATTTTACTAACGTAAAATTATCATAAAAGATTCCCACACAAACTATTGAAACATAAATTAGTAACGACGTTACAAACACTAACTACAGGTGAATCAAAAGAAACTTATTACTTCGATGTTCATGGCCTTGAAACTAAGCCCCTATTCCATTGCATTTCATATTTGGCCCGAAATTTAACAACACAGAAAGGCCTACATTATTCACATCACATACCTAGATTAATCACTGTTCACAAAGTATGTGATCATGTACACCTATACACACTTTTATATATACCTAGGTTAATGACTGATCACAAAGTGTGTGATCATTCACCAAACATGACTATAACGGTTCTACGCAATTCTAGAACTTTTCTAACGTAACATAAATAATCATATGTTTATGTTTCACGTCACATTATTCTATATATATATATATATATATATATATATATATATATAGAGAGAGAGAGAGAGAGAGAGAGATTATATTGTCTTAGGTTAACTCTTTCTTACAAACAAATATATGCAGCAATAATAATAGTAACAACAATATGCAATAATAATTATAAATATAAAATAATGAATACTTCTCGTTTTAATTTCTTATTTATTCTAGAGAGAGGGAAAGACAGTGAATGAGCAAACTTTGGTCCGAACTTAACACTGCAACGTAAAAAACATAATCAATAATAAGATTTATTTTAAGAATAACACAACGTCATAACTCAAAAATCTTCTACTTCTACTTATAGTACTTTTTTTCTGCTAGTCCTTGCAAAATATCCAACTGTTTAAATCAATAAAAGCAACTTTTGTGAATTTTTTAGAGGAACGTCATAAATAAAAGTCGACCTTTTTAATTTTTAGTACTTTTTTTCCTATCAACAGATAAAAAATACAATAATTCTCAAAAACTAGCTGAGGCACTGTGGCAAGTTCAATCGGACACTTAGAATCTACTCTCAACACATTTTATTCTATTTGAAATTAGCTCTGTTGACGAATTTTTGTTGACATGACATTGTTGAACGGAGAGTGTAATCAAAAGCTTAAATGAATTGAAAATGATGGAGAAAACTTGACTTTCAGAACAATTGATACCTTTGATGAAGAAAATTTGACTCTCAAGAATTCCTGAACTATTGACACCCTTTTTTAACAGGCGTTGATGACCGAATTGCGGTTTTACGTCTTTAACCCAAACCAACCAACCGGAATTTTTCGTATTATCTTTCCTTGTCATAGGTAGACAGAAGAATATTGGAACTCAACAATAATCAGTTACGAATGGCCAACCAAACCCTATAATACAACACATAAGAACTTAAAGATTTTTCTCTTATAAGATATTGTTTTTACTACTATCCATAAAAATAAAAATCATTGCTATCTAACTGAACATAAATGAAAGAAGAGCTTTCCAATGAATAATAAAAAAAAAAAAAAAAAAAAAAAAAAACGTAAAAAATAGTATGTTGGAGTTGTGAAGATTAATTTTTTTTTTTTTTTTTTTTTATTGAAAGAATTAATACATTCTGCCGAAATCAAGGACATTAATATTAGAGCTGTAAGGACTCATTCACTCAATAAGTATAAACAAATGTACATACAAAAGAAAAAAGTAATAATCATAAATAAAATATAAACCTAGAAATGTGAAATATATATAAACAAAGATGAAATTCTGTTTGTTTGTTTGTTCTTTATAGAAATCCATACCGTTTGTCCTAAATTCTCCAAATTTCGCTAAGTGGTTCTTTTATACCAGGTGCACCTGTCCATATTAAAATTGCATAACTTCAGCCGAACTTCAGCTGATATTCTTTATTTTTATAAAAATCGTTTTGATCTCGCTTTACATTTGCTTTTACTAAATCGAACGTCAGAGTCGATAAAAGTCTCTCTTTATAGATTTAAAAAATGAAATTCTCCGGGTGAAACCGGTATATACAGCTAGTAAAAAATAAAATAACAATCAGAAAAATTAAAGAACACACATTCAAACCTATGTGAAGATTACTAACGGGAAAAATCGACTCAACGTTTTTCACGATTCAATAGATTGCCTATCCGGCTTCGGGAACCTAACCCCAGGGGCATCAACTCCATGGAGTGCAGTTCAACGGAACAGAAAATATGTCTCGCCAATTATGAAAGGTGCCTCGCTAACTGTATTTCCTATGGGAATGCTCTCTCCAATCTGATCTTCAAGGCTAGCTGAAGAAAAAAAAAACAAATAACATCAGCACAAATTCCATTAATAGTATCTCAGGCAAATAGCGTACTTTTTTTTCCTTTTAGCATACTTAGTGATAAGTGCAAAGGAATAGTTTTCATATCCATAAAAAACAAAATTAGGGAAGAGCACCGGAATAAGTTCCTAGTTATTATAAAAAAAAAAAAAAATAGTTATAGTTATTCATATCGTAACGTAAAATAAAAACAACACAAAAAAAGAAAAACATATGATTGAAAAGAATTTTAGACCTGTTGTTGGAACAAACTGTTTTAGTAAACGTTCGTGACTGTTCGAGTACTTTCTAAGCTTGTCTGGAACATTCAATGATGATCTGATTCAGACTAAATATAAGGAGCGACGGACTGGAGAGTTAGTTTTGCTCTGAAGGTCGAACCATATGGTTACTCTTGTTTTTCTGTTTCGTTACAAGATGATACTTTTTTTTGTAACCTTGTTGATTATCAGAATTGTTATTGTTTGCCAAACATTGTAAATTATTATTTTCGTTTATTAAAAATTAATTTAACCCACAAAATTGTTACAATATTAATAATTTTGTACAGAAATTTTCGCGTGTTAATCTCCTAATATAATCGTTAAACATACCACGAAAAATGAAAAACTTATCTTCTTTCTGCATATTAGTAAGTAATGAAACTTTAAATCATATCATATTAGTGAATTGAGACAACTTCTTCCCTTTTTATATATCCGATAAAAAGTAAAGAACAAGTGTTCATTTGTTTGTTCAACGTTACTAAGGTTAATCGGACGAAGCTACAGTAGGAGCCCAGGTATAGTTAGGATTTACGTCCTTTCTCAGGGACTGCATAGCTAAGGATTTTCTACTCTCTTTAAAACATCCTAGGGCCTCCGCGGGTCGCAAACCCTCGACATTTGTATTGTAGGCTGCTATGCTAACCACTACACCACAAGTGTTATTCCAAAATAAAACTACGGATGTGCTACGTGTATAATGATAATTAAGTCATATTTTTAAAAAATAACTACAAATAATATTAGAGAGAACTTTAAATGCTTTTCTCAAGCAAGTTCATCAATCATAATTTTAAAGTGGATTTTATTCAGGCTGGATTTTATGGAATTATTTAGGCTGCTATGCTAACCATTACAACAGAAAGAGTCATTCCAAAATAAAACTAAGGATGTGATGCGTGTATAATGATTTTAAATTATCTTTTAAAAATACAATAAAATAATATTAGAAAGAACTTCATCAATCATCATTTTAAAATGTATTTTTCATTACTATTTATATTCATTATTTATTTTTTATGTAAAATGAAGGGACTGGAGACTCTGAGTCATTGCCCATATTTTATGAAAACACGTACGAACTAAAAAAATAAAAATTAAAATAGGTATATCAAACATCCTATTTTGTACCGAAAGCAGTACACACTAAGTGTTCCTTAATGCGGTACAAGGGACCACAAAATAAATGAAAATACTTTAATAAGCTTTTTTCAAAATTATCTAAAGGTAATATTAATACTCGATGAGTGACAGCAATTTTTTGGTCCAACAAGAATCGATAGTCCCGTGGAGCTTAAAGTTTTAGAGAACCTATTAATGGTATCAATTTATTTTCATTTTTGTTATTGTGGATAACTAAATCTGGTACGCATCTGTTGTCCCCTTTTCAAATAATAACATCTTTCCTGTAGGTATTAGCGGATATATAAGACTCTTTTATTACCGGAAACTAAATCTCAGAATAAGATAAGTCGTCTCAATTATATCCTGAAACAAATCAACGATGCGAGAAAAATACTTGGGAAGAAGTGGGTAAGACTAAGTGGAAGAATCGTGTAACTAGACAGTACCTGACATAAGAAAGTAGTGAACAAGTTTGATGCTAGCAGACAGGGGAGATTAACAACAGGAGACTGGCCCCATTCTGTTGGGGCCTGTATAATTGACAGTGGGGTCCCAACTCAGCAGAGCGTTATATGCCCCCCCAACTCCCATACACTCCCCCCCCCCCATTTTGCCCCCCTTAACACACCTACGTCTCCTTTTTCACATAATCCTTATTGCTTCCTCACCTACTCCACCCCCCCCCCCGCCACCTTCTTCCTCGCTCAATAGGCGCATGGCTGTGAAATGTTGAGAAAGATTCATATGACATTGTTGCAAAAACCAGTTTTTAAGTAAGACTTTCTGTTGTGATTTTCGAAAAAGAGAAAAAAATTGATGTGTGACACTTTATTCATTTTTGAATTAAATCAAATAATTTATATACTTAACAACTTTTATTTTATTTCTTGAAGTCACAGGATTATATTTAAATAGGTACATACAAATTGATCCTCCACTTGACCTAGTACTAAAACTATTCATATCGAGGCATTCTAGCCGTAAATTTACCCAAAAAAAATTAAGGAGGTTCAAAATTTAAGCAGATAGGGTCTCAAAACTTTTTTTTTTTAACAGTAAAATATCTGCATTTAGTTAAAAACACCATTGTATGTCATTCTTTGATTATATTTTTAATACCACCTAGTTATTGCTTTAGCTTATTGCATTAGCAACATAATAATTCCTCAGGATATATTTTTTTCAGCACTATGTTGCTTACTCTTTCATTTTCTTATACCAGTTTTAAATTATTTTACCACATCGAAC
Source organism: Aelia acuminata (assembly GCA_911387785.2). Taxonomy (NCBI): domain Eukaryota; kingdom Metazoa; phylum Arthropoda; class Insecta; order Hemiptera; family Pentatomidae; genus Aelia; species Aelia acuminata. Next base: position 35,636,309 of record OU426982.1, read on the forward strand.
ACAGTTTTTTAAATTTATGGTCTTTTAATGAATTTGTTGATAAATTGGTAAGATTGAATTTCTATATTTTGTTTTTTTGTTTAGTCATAATGTTTTTTAATTGTAACATTTAACTATAAAGCTGTGATTTTCCCTTGTTTTTGGTTTTTTTTAGTTTTTAAAATGCTCTTAGTCGAGCGAAACGTCAACATGAATACAATATGACTTTGACTGTATAAAGGTCAATAAAAGAAAATTTTTGAGACCCTATCTGCTTAAATTTTGAACCTCCTTCATTCTTTTAGTAGTCTTCTTCTTTTTTTAAATTAATATCAAAAATAATTATTATTATAAGAAGTATAAGAAGAAGAGGTGTTAGTTGTTGTGGATTAAAACATTAGATAAGGCGTTTAAATATGACAAATATTCAACGTTAATTTTTTTTTTTTTTTTTTTTTTTTTTTTTTTACCTATAGTCATGATTTTTTCCAATTACAATACAATTTTTCGACTTAAATTATTATATCTTATATGTACATTTTCTAGAGTAAAGTTTCAGTTTAAGATATACATCCGCTTAAAAATAAATACATAGGCTTAAAAATTATTTACTCTCTTTTTCTAAATCTTCTGAATTGTGTATTAGAAAAAACTGAATACATTCGCCTACTTATTTAAACCCATTGGACATACACCTCACAAATTTTCGGCTCAGCTAACAAGACACATTTACAAAAATTACAAACTTTTCAATCCAAAATTTTAAGACTAATTACGGACGCTCCCAGGTACGTAAGTAACCAAGCTCTACGTACAGACTTACAACAACCGACTATCCTTCAACACATACGAACGCTTTACTTACGCTTTTTTGTTGAATTGGAAGGAAACGACAACAGATTAATTCACGACATGGCCACGGTTGACTTGCCCGTTCGAAGTCGGCTAAAAAGAAGTTGGGTGAGAGACCTCCTCTCCTGAATAGTGTCAAGCCCGGAAAGAGATGCTGCTGGGCACTTTCGTTCCTTCATGCCAAAAATTCACTGGTTGTCGCAGACCGCTGAAAGTTGCGAATCAATGTTTGAATACAAAAAAAAAAGTTATACATCCAAAATATATAAATTCGTTTTGAAGATATTATAAAAAAATATTTCAATAAAAACGCATAATAACCTTCTATTTTAAGTCGCAACTACCCAGATGGAAAACGGAATTGAATATAGAAGAGATATGATTACAAGATAAAATTAAAGCTGAGTTTAAAGCACAGAGTCGAGAGCTAATAACAAACAAAAGAAAAGAAAAAAAAAAAAGAATGGTTCAAATAGCTTTTTACATCTTTTTGTTTTTCCAAAAAACAAGAGCCGTTGCTGGAATTCCACATGAAATTAGCGCTTTCATTCCCTTGTTTTCAACATTTAATATTTCTTTATTAAAGCATTTTCACAAAGAGCAGGATTTTATTGTTGGGGGGAGTGGAGCCTAGGGTGGGAGCGAGGAAAAAGGGGGGGGGGGCGATTGTGATACTTTATCCACTGTCCTTAATGAAGACTCATAAATGCCTTTTATTTCACCCCCCCCCCCCACACTTTCCTTCCTCCCCGCTTCATCACCTACTGTTCTCTATCTCTTCATTTAATATTGCCTCTCATTTCAGTCTCTATATCGGGGACTTCTCATTTGTTACCATGAGAGCTACTCGAATAAAATTAAATCGATTGCAAAACCTTTATATACCTCATGCCATTATATTAAAAATAAAAAAATATACATATATTACTATTATTTGAAAAGCATTTTTTTTCAACATGATTTGCCTGTGATAGAAATCCATCGTTTGAGTTGAGGAGTGGGGAGACCGGCAAAGGAGACTACGGGAAAGAGAGTGTTCATAATAACATTATCGATGGAGTTTGTCAATATTGTATTGATCTACTATTATTTAGTATTGATTATCTAAAAAAGGATAAATAATAATAATACTAAAAACATTATAACACTACTAATATTTATACCTCTATTCAAGGTGTCATTTTTGTTTTTTTTAATTTTCATTCGGTGCCATATTTTTTGAAATCTATATAAATAAAGATGAAATTCTGTTTGTTTGTTTGTTTATTTGTTCTTTATAGAAATCCATACCATTTGTCCTAAATTCTCCAAATTTCGCTCAGTGGTTCTTTGATACCAGGTGCGAACACCTGTCGATATTAAAATTGCGTAACTTCAGCCGATCTTCAGCTGATATTCTTTATTGTTATAAAAATCATAATGATCTCACTTTACGATGTTTGTTTCTACGAAATCGACCGTTTCTTTAGAAAAATGAAATTCCCCGTTATTAACCGGGATAAACAGCTATAATGTATGTATATAAAGATCAAATTCTGTTTGTTATTTATAGAAATCTACACTGTTTGTCCTAAATTCTCCAAATTTCGCTCAGTGGTCCTTTCATGCCAGGTTCGAACACCTGTCCATATTAAAATTCCATAACTTCAGCCGATCTCTGCGTATATTATTTATTGTTAATATAATCGTTTATCTCGCTTTACATTGCTTTTTACAAAATCGACCGTTTGAGTCGATAAAAGTCTCAGTTTATAGAATTTATAGATTTAAAAAATGAAATTCTCCGGGTGAAACCGGGATATACAGCTAGTATAAAAATAAATTAGAATATTATACTTATTAAGTCTGGAACAAGAGCGATGGTAAGTCACGTCATATTTATAAAAAATATCAATGAATAATCAAAATAACAGCTACACAATAAACAAAAAGGAAGTAAATAATTGATTAATCTATAAAAAAAAAAGAATTTCATCTGTTTGTTTGTTCTTTATAGAAATCCATACCATTTGTCCTAAATTCTCTAATTTTCGCTTAGTGGTTCTTTCAGACCAGGTGCGAACACCTGTTCATATTAAAATTGCAAAACTTCAGCCGATCTTCAACTGATATTCTAAATTGTTATAAAAATCATAATGATCTCGCATTAAAATGTTTTTATTTACGAAATCGACCGTTTCTTTTTAAAAATGAAATTCCCCGTGTGAAACCGGGATATACAGTTATAATCTACGTATATAAAGATGAAATTCTGTTCTTTATAGAAATCCGTACCGTTTGGCCTAAATTCTCCAAATTTCACTCAGTGGTTCTTTCATACCAGGTGCGAACACCTATCCATATTAAAATTGCATAGCTTCAGCCGATCTTCAGCTTATATTCTTTATTCTCCAAATTTCGCTCAGTGGTTCTTTCATACCAGGTGCGAACAACTGTCCATATTAAAATTGCATAACTTCAGCCGATCTCTGCGTATATTCTTCATTGTTATAAAAATCGTTTTGATCTCCCTATACATTGTTTTTTACGAAATCGACCGTTTCAGTCAATAAAAGTCTCAGTTTATAGATTTAAAAAATGAAATTCTCCGTGTGAAACCGGTATATACAGCTAGTATTATATAATGAAATATAGGTAAATTAATAGAGGGAAACAGGAAGTTCCGAGGAAGGTCCTATCTCAACTGTGTTATGTTCGATTGGATAATCTAACCATTTCCGGAAATCCAATCTGTAAATGTTTAAAAAATGACTTGAAACCACTCACAATTATTTTTATTAATGTTTTTATATTTTTAATGTTTTTTTAATTATCGTAGCGCTGCTCAGGAAGTGTAATGACGCAACTGCAAATATTGGAAATTTTACAGTACAAGCAAAAGAAAAATAATTACAATTTGTCTGAACAGAATGGATCATTGATTCAGTGGTGCAATTTGCAAATTCACTTTGGCTTATGTATAAATCTCAATTAAATGCATTTTTTGAGCCCACAACACATTAAAATTAATTTTGAAAAATCTTAAATTATTAATTCAATTTTTGAATATGAGTGTTTATACTTACTTCTGGAGCAGCCATTGAATGTGGGTGAATCTACTATTTTTTAAATAATAGCAAAAATAAAATTATATACATATATAATATATATTTCTTGTTTTTAAATAGATAACACTAAAACACTTATTAGAGTTTTCCAAACGGTTCTGAATAGAACAAGGAATAATGATCGGGCGGGTAATGGAATATAGAATTGGGTTTTAATCCCGGCCTTAGAGCCGAAAATTTATACCTAATTAAAAGGAGGGGGCGATTTGGGAGGGGATAACGAGGCGAAGCATTGATCTATCGCCGATGGGAGACAATTGAAGAGGACTGTATACAACAATTAAGGCGGCTGATTTAAATTTCGGCAAAGACCCCCCTTCACTGATTTGGATTCAGCTCGCAGGCTCCTTAGCTAATAAAGGGGCCCTCATTCAATTAATTCCGGCCAGCCAGGCGCGGCTCTGTTCCGGTCGGAGGTGCTAGCAATTGACAAAGTCTATCTTTAATTGTTAGCAATCGCCTCTGCTAAAGCCAAATACTTTTTTTTTTCCCTACCACCACATTTCCCAAATGAAGGGATCATAATGGTTTTCCGCCCTGCGTTTGATTTCTATAGATTCCGAACCTCCTTCCATTCCACAGAACGCAAACGCTTTCCTCCGGGAAACCACTCTCGCTACAAATGAAAATTTCTACTACAATGGACACTTATTTAAACGAGAGTATTGGGTTTTACTCGGAATATTCTGGAACGGTTTCTCGAACATGCCTTTTTGAGTTTCCCCGAATCTAAATGTTATTTCATTGAGTGCCCGAAATTCTTCCGTATTCGCAGGAATTTTTGTTACAAGGAATACAGATGTACACAACTCACTATCCTGATGGCATTTAATATCTAAATGGATGAGGACAGGGGGTGAACATCGGGTTTTAGCTAAAATATTTCACAGTCAAATTCACATCCGAATTTTCTTTCGAATAATTTAAGTATGTTTCCGTATATAGAACTTTTAAGTATAATTGCATGCATTAAGAAAATGAGAAGTGGCTTAATTTCAAACGTTTGATTCCAATACACACACAACAATTAACACTTTGCACCACTTTTTAGGTTATAAATAAATGTAATTGCTGTAGTAAGAAGACCATTATTAAAAATATTTAAATATTCTTATTTATTTGAATTGCTGAACACATAGATAGACATGTAAGATACATTAACAAGGATTTAAAAAAATTAATTTTAAAACACTTCAACAAATAAAATGAGAATTAATACCGTTTTATGTTCCCCTAAAGTTAGGATTATACAAAATCAATAAACTCCGAATGAACTGGAGTTTGCCTGAGGTTAATAGAGTGAAAATTATTATCCGATTATTTGGTCATCGTATTTACTTTTTAGGATTAATTCAACAACGGAGTATTTAAAGGATTCCGATTACTTATTTTAATAATTTAAAAATATAGTTAATAAATGTAAATTTCTTCATATTTTTTTCCTTTTAGTTTATTTTATTTATAATGAATTTGTAAAAAAAAACTCGATTGCAATAATTGGACTAATTTTATACTTTAGAGCAGAATAATGTTTCCTTTTATAGAAAGAATATAACAAATTTATAATAAAGCATTAGTACTAGTATTATAAGGATAATTAATTTATAATGAAAAGATAGGAAAAATCACCCATACCATTTGATCATTACTTATTAAACGACAGTAGTACCCATTTATCTGAAATATTTAGTTATTGAAAACGAAGAAACATAACAAACCAACATAACGTAACAAATAATCATTTATGGGCATATCTAAAGATACTCCCTTTTTACTTTCACTTACCTATATATGAAATATATAGTAAGTGGAAGTATTGCGATCGTGAAAAAATTCGACTTCCGGTTTTCAACGGAAATACACGTTTTGGAGTCCCCTGAGTCCAAATAACCAAGTCGCACGAAATGGTCTGTGTGTGTGTGTGTGTGTGTGTGTGTGTGTGTGTGTGTGTGTGTGTGTGTGTGTGTGTGTGTGTGTGTGTGTGTGTGTGTGTGTGTGTGTGTGTGTGTGTGTGTTTGAACAGACTAGCTCAAAAACTATAAACACTATAAACCGTGCGAACCTGAAATTGGGTATTTAGTGTATGCATATACCCGCGATATGACAGCAAAAATTTCATCAAAATTTCTCAAAGGGAGGGGGTACTTTATATAACAACTTTTTACGTTTTTTTCGATTTTCTCAAAAACGGCTCTAACGATCTTGATTAAACTGAGTATTTGATGTATAAATATGCCCGAGATATGACTGTAAAAATTTCATCAAAATTGATTAACCGGAGGGGGGACTTTACTTAATAAATTTTGCATCATTTTCACGTGTTTTTTTTTATTTACTCAAAAACGGCTTTAACGATTTTGATCAAACTGGGTATTTAATGTATTGATATGCCGGAGATATGACTGTAAAAATTTCATCAAAATTGATTAACCGGAGGGGGGACTTTACTTAATAAATTTTTTATCATTTTCACGTGTTTTTTTGTATTTACTCAAAAACGGATTTAACGATTTTGATCAAACAGGGTATTTAATGTATGTATATGCCAAAGATGTGATAGCCAACATTTCATCAAAATTGATCAACCGGAGGGGGGACTTTACTTAATAAATTTTCTATCATTTTCACGTGTTTTTTTATTTATTCAAAAACGGCTTTAACGATTTTGATCAAACTGGGTATTTGATATATGTATATGCCAAAGATGCGATAGCCGACATTTCATCAAAATTGGTCAAACGGAGGGGGCACTTTATTTTATAACTTTTTTTCGATTATCTCAAAAACGGCTTCAACGATTTTCATCAAATTCGTCATGTTTAATGAAAATTAGGCGTTCTTTAATATCAGGTAAGCTTTATCAGTATGAAAATGTTCTGAGGGGGCTTAAATGGGGTAGGGGCCTTTTTTTGTTTCTATGGAGAAATTAACTGTCCCTCGTTACGCCTAAAAATAAGAAATGGCTAAATATGAGATATGATAAAAACCAAGTAAACATATAGGGGAGAAAAAAAGAAAAATATGCAGTCAACTCGCAAAACACGTTGAGCCCACTCATGCGTAGTACGCCTTTAATGACAGACCATTGTTCATAATTAAAGAACGGCTAACTAAAATAAATTAGTGTTTTTTATAGAGCAAATGAAACAAATATAAGAAATGAATGTGGAAAAATGTGTAACTTTGAGACGTGGCATTAACACAACGCATTAATTTCTAATCTAAGTAAGTTGGTAAGTGAAAGTTGTGTGTTGCGCGCACGCACCAGATTTTTAAAATTAAGGAAGTTATACTTAAGTAAGTTCTTAGTTATACTTTTTGAACACATGTGAATTCCCCCCTCCCCTTCTTTAATATATTTTCTTTTAATGACTCATTTACTACATCAATCTAGCATTTTAAGTCCAAAAGGTTTAATTTTTAATAGCTATAAATAAAGACCAATTATATATGTAGGCAAAAATCACCGGAAACTGGTGTGGATGGCGTGAAACTAATTTTATTAAAAGTATTATTAAGTAATTTTACAATCTCCTGGTATCCTAGCACAGGTAACTAGCAGAATAGCATGATTTTCCTATCGCATAAGGGATGTACATGGGGTCACCTGGGGTGTAGTGGTTAGCATAACTATAGGTCGTGGTGGTCCTCAGTTTTTTATAGGGTGGAAAAATCCTGGGCTATGCGGTCCCTCGGATAGGACGTAAAATGCACGTCCCAAGCCTATAAGATATCAGGTACTCGTAAAAGATCCCTTCTTTTATATTTATACCTAATTATACCTTGATAGGCATAATTTGGGACTCCCGCGTAGAATTCGTCCAATCAGCCTTAGTGGCATAAATTGACGTTAAACAAACAAAGCAAGGTACTTAAGGGCGCTTAAAAAAGCCTAACAATTTAACCTTGCGTCGTGTTTTCAGCAAACCAGATCAATATGCTTATTTGCGTACAAGCAAACATTAGAGCAAACATGCACTGCTGGTATTATTGGTATATATTTAAAAAAAAAAAAGACTTCACCGGCTAACTTGCCGAATTTGTGATATACACCTCTTAAAGTAGAACGCCTTTTCCAATGTCGAAAATACCGCGACTTTACCATTTTAACATCGTTACCTTACAAAGCGAACGATTGCATGAGAAAAAACCCTTAGGTACCTCAAGAACACTATATTAATGGCCTGTATTTAAGAAATGCGGTCGTCGCTAATGACCTGGGCAGTCGAAGCGCCGTAAGACATAAAAAAAAAAATAAAAATAAAGTAATTTAGGAAGACAAGGCAAGATTTCCAATTGATCCTAAACTGCCTGAATAATAGCTGGAGGATATATTGCGAATTGAAGGGTATCGGCCTGGGGAGACTCATGAAAAGAGAAGTATGTAAAAAGTTTGAAGCGGTTCCGGGTATTAATGTAGTAAGAATGTTTGGAGAGGCGAGGGTATAGAGCGCGCTAAGATAAGAAGGGAAGGAAGTTGTAGGGATTTATTGGGGCAATTTCTTAGGCTAAGGGCTTTGCAAGCTTCTTCCTCAGCCTATAACTATTCAATAGCCACGCTACCTGCCTCCACTCACCAACTCCTCGTAATTTTCCTCCTCACCGCCGCTGTCGGGTCTTCGGTCTTGTCTAGCGGAGTGGATACAACCATAGCATCTGGTTTTAGCGATGATAGCAATATATGTCAAACATTATAGCTGTTTGGACATCGTAGCAATCATTATGGGATGCTCAAACCGAAAATAAGTTAAGGTCCCTAAAGAGAAGCGTTCAGCCATGGAGCACCTCATTTTCTGGAAAGAGAAGAGAAGAAGTGGTTCTAACCCGACTGCGAATAGGACATGCTAGATTCAGCCACGGATATTTAATCAAAGGAGAGCCCCCTCAACAACAGTGTAAATCATGTTTTGGATCATGTGTTCTTGATTTATCAAGAAAAAAGAGAGGAACCTAAACTTATGAACTTCTAGGAAACGATCCTTGTATCACATCAAATTTACTAGAACTTTTATGGGCCACAAAAATTATTAATCTTATTCAAAAACAATATAACAATATTAATATCTTTTTATAATAATATTTTCTAAAAATATATACGTTATTATAATTTAAACCGAACCAGTATTAATTATGAATAAATATATATTGTTCCAGTATTATCCTATCCAGCGTCCAGTATTAATCGAAATTGTTATAAAAGTAACTTAGGAGTTGGAAGATAATCACCTTAATGGTCGACTTACCCCAAAACAAGGGAAAAAAAACATTATACCTTACGCTAAGCTATCTTCAATCTTACTTCGGTAAGAAGATGGTTACTATTGGATTGATTGATACTTTTATATCCTCAGTTATTTGAATAAGTTATATGTACTTTTTTAAGAATAGAATTATTAAGTCTCATTTCCACGCGAAAACCTTAAAATCTAATTTATTTATATCCTGGAATATAAATTATTTAAATGAATTTCAGTGATGTTTGAAGCAAAAGACCCTTATTTTTACGCAGGTGGCTCTGAAGAGTGGTAGATGATAGACATTTTTTTATTGTTAGAATTCAAAATTTCTATTTATTGTAGTGTTTTTAGGAGCACAATGATTTTGGTTAACCTGTGCTGAAACAAATAGATTCTATGTTTTTCTCAGACGTGAAAAGGCGGCACTTAATTGCCCATGGAGAAAACACGGATTTTCCAAGTCCTAGCCAGAAAAAATAGGTTTGGCTATTGGATGCTTACCCATCCTAAATATTAAAAAAAATGAAGTGTCGTATCAATATACCAACTTAAACCTTCATATGTTGGAAATTTATAGAACTTACAAATAATCACACTATTATAAGCATTTAATTTGCAATAAAAGAAGCATTGAGGCCAATAATCGCGATGAAAATTATCCTATCTTTTAAGTTGGACTTACAAAATTACTACTACTATACTACAGAACTATAAGCATTGAGCCAAATTTCATAAAAATCGGTTGAGTAGTTTCTGAGTTTACCTTTATTTAATATACATATATGTAGTATATATTAATTATGATTAATAGCCGGAAAGGTATAGCTACATTGACTCAGATGAATATTAGCTATGTGAGGAGATTAGCGGGCTGAGGAAAGGGAAGGAGGTTTGCTGGGTAAGTCACCTCATCCCACTAAAGGCTCTCATAATATTTGTCCTCGAAGGATTAATCCGACTTGACAGAGGGCGACATACAGCGGCTGAGGCCCGGGGCACAACTATCAACCCAACTGGAAGGAGCCGGAACCAATCTAAATGTTTGCCTCCTTCGGTTATTGGCTTGGCTCACTTAGTGAAGCTCCTCACCACCGCCAGGGTTCCTCTAAATAGTTCAATATCAAACTCCCTTCCAAGTAAATATTAACATCCAAATTATAACTTGGAATGGGGCCTAGCAATCTCTAGAGACATCCCACACACATTCCGCCATACTGAATTAAACTGATCCAACAACTTAGCGACAATGAGTTTCGAGTGTCTTAATTGAAGTTGACTTTTGATTTGAGTGTATATTTACCCAAAGAGAAGGAGTAGTGAGTGATCCTTTGCTTTACTTCAACTTCCAATTATAATCCTATAAATATTACGAAAAATAAAAGTTATACCTTGCTACGTTTCTGGACTCCCGCTTTTCTAAGGCGGGTGGGGGTTACCAGAAACGGCATATATCTAATTGATATTGTAATTAATGTACTTAATTCGCCTTAATGTTAATTGGATACTTTTCCAAAGGTGACGTGTTTACCAATTCCATATTATTCTAATAAACCTGTGGCATAGGGTAAATGATAATAAATAAACAAATCTAAATTGGACTATATCTTTAATTTTATTGACCAATAATGTAAATTATTTATACCCCCTTTAATATATCATATAAACATATTTTACTAGCACAAATTAGTTAATGGATGCTGACTGTCAATTTAACATTATTTTAATAAATACTAACCACACAATATTACAACTAGTTCTGTATATGTATTAACCTTATCTGGTGGGCACTCTCTGGTGTTGTCTCTGGCCTGTCTGCTGGATCAGTCTCTACCATCTCTGACGCTCTCTCAGACTCAGCACAGCATCCCATCTCGGTCTCTCTCGGAAATCTGGACTCTCCGCTCCTTCCTATCTGGTCCTCTGCCCTTCTCGTTCCACTCTCGCCCTCTTGGCACACTCCCCCGACCTCTGTCCACCTCCGAACTCACTCTCCACCCGAACTCCCCGAGCCTCCTTCTTCACCGTATAAGTCCTCTTTCCCCCACTCTCTTCAGACTTCTTCTGATTGGCTGGCTGGTTGGTTCCAGACTTCGTCTGATTGGCTGGCTGCCTAAAATTTCCCTTCCTTTCTATATTAAACGTGTTTCCCAGCGGCCTCTTTGCCGGGGCAAAACCAGGGTTTATGGCTACAAATTTCTCTAGCAATCTTCTTAGGTATTTCCCTAGGTGTTTGTCGGCAGCATTGTCGGTCCTAAGCTTTGCTTATTTTGAATCTCTAACAGAAGGTTTATGGCCCCAATAACTTACAAGGCGGTATTTCCAAGACCTAGCCGCCTTCAGGTAAAACTGACCACCGGGTTGACCATATACAGTACTTTACATATTTTGATATTAATTTATTAATTCAATTTACATTTCCTATCATGACAGCATCCACAATACATAGCAACCTATCGTCGGTTTAACTAACCAAACAACGTTACTTACTCGTACTTGTTATTCTATTCAAATAATTGAGTGGTGAGATATCAAATCCTCTTAATTTTTTATATGTTCATTAACTCTTTAACGCCTGTAGACTGATATATCAGTTCGAGCGCTGCATTACCTGTGGCCTAGACTGATATATCAGTTTCGCCCGCTTCAGCTTTAGAAGACTGAAACTGCGGATCTTATTTTAATCGATTTCTTAACTCTTTCCATTTTACTATTGCACTAGTATAAAACCCCCAGTAGTCAGCACCTTAAGAGATGTTTTTGTGGCTTCTTTTAATACATAAATTGAATTTTTCCTCTTTGCTTGAATGCAACATTTATAAATTGTAGGTAACAACTCGTAAAAAAAGATAGGATATAATTTATAATTGGGTGCTACACGAACATAGCTTTCATTTATTATTAATTAACTCTAAATATTTTAAAAAAATTTATTTCATGGGCGATGTTTTGCACGTTTTACATGCATATATTTACATATGTATTAATTTGTATATGTAAAAAATGAAAGTCATTTTTCTAGGTAATTAGAAATGTCATTTCTATGTAAACCTAAAAATCATTACTAATGATATAGAAGATGTTTAACTGATTTACACTTTCAAACTTTGTGTTTTCAGATACATTAAAGAACACAAACTTTAATTGTTTGAAATTTATTAACAATGCCTTTAAAAAATTATAGTTTAATAATTTTAAATTAGATCCACGGAGCATAAAATGGTATAGAAAAATTTCAATTCACGTTTATGAAACGTTTAAAATGTTCAAAAGTGACTTTTTAATTTATTATTACACATTAATTTTCTAAAGTCATTCATAATAAATTTCAAACAATTAATGGTTTCTTTTTTTCTTTAATGTACCTGAAATACAACTTATGAAAGTTTAAATTAGTTAAATATTTTATATATCACGAATAATGAATTTTAGATAACAAAATGAAGGTAAATAAAATAGTGGTCTAGCTATCGTAATTGAAATAATCAGTTTTACTTAATAAGAGAAAAATGACATATAAATCATTTGGCTCTATGCAAATTCCAAAAGTAATCCAAGTTAAGTCAAGCAATCCAAAAAAAAGGAGTATAGAGGGCGATACAGAAATCTGACTTGAGCGTCACTGAGATGTTAATGAAATAATTTGTCTTTTATCTTTCAGAAAAAAAAAAAAAAAAAAAAAAAAAAAAAAAAAAAAAAACGCGAGCAGTGGAGTGTTAAATCTGAATTTGAATCAAGTATACTCCATTCTTTTTGGCTAATTGTTGCTCAAAGTACTGTTTTGAATTTCAAAAAAACCTCACGCCATTTAGCTTTACCTTGCAAAATCTCAAGAGTGAACTGTATAACCTTAAAGAAAATTGGAGTAGCTTTCAATTATGAAAAAGGTTAAGGGGAGGCGTGGAGGAAGAGGAACGGCGCCTTTTTTGCCCTGTTTTAGTTTGATTCTTTGGATGGCGAAGGGGTGAGGGAGGGGGGGGGGCGACGACAAAGGTGGGAAGTGATTGTGTAAAACATTCGCTCCTGGCTAAATAGAAGAATATTGTGTCTGAGGAGTTGGTGAGAGGTTGGGGGGGGTGGATGGAAAGGGGGGGTATAGGGCGGGGGGAAGGGTTTCGCAGGGTTTCAAAGGAACTCTGACTCAATTATACGATGGGGTTTCCATGACGACCCACCTTTCTCAACCCAGCCAGTCAATTAGGAGGATTCGGAAACCTCTACCTTCAAACCGTAAACACGTACACACATACACACAAACCCGTACATAGAGACCAGGTGTGTAACTGTGTGTTAATTTAGCGCTTAATGCTACCTACTTGAAGGTCTCAAACAGAGCAGCGTACACCCCTCCCCCCCCCCCTTTGCTCAGACATGTTTTTAGACCGGCTCAAACTCAAACCGCATACACACGCTCCCCGCATCATATTCTTCGTCAAAGGAACATGGAACCACGACAAACGTTTGTCTTCTTTATGAAGCCCCAAGTATATCCTAATTAAACGCAAGAGGTAGTCAACTGGCATCCTTAATCACCTCCAGCCCTTTACTAACTTATTTCTATGGAGTCAAACACCGTATAATACTTGTAATTAGATATAATTATGTAGTAACGCCATCCTCAAAGATACTCGATATCACCATGAATTATAATCGAATCTTCCTGCTCCCTTTTTATACTAATTTAATAACACATGTATCATATTCAAAGGTAACCGCTAAAGATGACATGTATTCATAACGTTATCAATTAGCACGGAAACGCGTTAACTTTGTCTAAATAGTAACATTCGAATTCAAAATGCCTCAAATTCAGTCCCTTCTGACTGATAGTAGCACATTCTTTTTTTTTTTTTTAATTATTTTCAATTAAATAGGCTGAATGACATTGCCAGATAAAAATTTACTAGTTTTGTTCTATTAAAGTTTGAAAGTCAAATGGTCCTCAATGGATTTTTCTTTTAATTTTTATAAGACAAGGTCATTCAGCATATTTAATTGAAAATATTTTATGTTCACGGATACTGTTATCTTGATAAGTATCATAAAAATACTTGACTTAAATCTGTTTAGCTTCAAATAAATTAAAAACTATCACAATTATTATTAAATGTTATAAAGTGCGAATTGATTAATAGCAGGGGTCGAAATTATAAGTTAGCTTTTATTTTAAAAAAGTATATAAGTTAAACTTATATTTTTTTTCTTTCCCTATTTAAAGTTTTCATTGAACATTAACTTAATTATACATTAGGAAAACATTTATCCAAATAACTTTATCCGTAAAAGTTCATTTCAAAAAGTTATTCTGAAACTTATTCATAAAAAGATTTCAGTCAAAGAAAATAATTTATTTATAACCATGTCCCGTGAAAAGGACTATGTGTGTGTTAACAGACTAGCTCAAAAACAATAAACCATACGAACCTGAAATTGGGTATTTGGTATATGTGTATGCCCGTGATGAGACAGCAAAAATTTAGTCGAATTTGGCAAAGGAGGGGGTTCTTTATTTAATAACTTTTTACATATTTTTCCATTTTCTCAAAAACGGCTCTAACGATTTTGATAAAACTTAGTACTTAATCTTATGCCCGAAATATGGCTACAAAAATTTCATCAATATTGTCAACCGGTGGGGGACACTTTATTTCATAATTTTTTTTCCATTTTTAAGTTTTTTTTCGATTTTCTCAAAAATAGCTTTAACGATTATGATCAAATTCGTCATGTTTAATGAGTAATCAGTATTAGTAAACAAACTCTTTTTCTCTGATAAAAACTTTTATGTTCAAAACCCACGGCGAAAAAGTTATTGTTTAACTCATACTTTAATTTTAATTGCTCCATATGTTTAGGTCAACATTGAACTTTTTGGGGGAAAACAATTTATCAAAAAGTTATTGGAAAACTTTTATTGATAAAACTTTTTAGTAATAAGTTTTTCAAATACTTTTAAAATGAAACTTATTTTAAAAAGTTAATGATCCTTTCGACCCCTGATTAATAGAGTTAATAACCTAATTAATCGAGTAGATAAATAATTTAGAAGATGTTTATTTTTGTAACTTTGAATAAAGTTATCTCGCGGTCATATGTTTTTGAAAGTTGTAAAAAATTTAGAACCTTCGATGCTACGAGATTATAGGAAGTGAGTTATTTTCTTGTCACTTTATTAGTCTTTGAATTAATTTCTATTAGTCATTACTAATTTCTAACCCGATATTACTTCGGATGAGGAGCTCCAAGATGGCGGCCGGCGTGAGTAAACAAGGTATTCCGATCACGCCAACATGATATTCACGATTCAGTTCGGGTTAACCGAGAGTTCCCGAGCAGATGTAGTCCATATAACCAACTTAGATATACGTACTTGATTTATTAGATTGAAAAAAGGGAGTAAAAGGTTTAAAAAATTGTATCTATTAAAATCAATTTAACTATAATTATCGGCTAACTGTATTATAATCCACTAAATAGAATTAATTTAATTAAATAAGTTTCAACTAGCAATAATCGCACTTCAGTAAACCTTCATTGGTTACTACATTGCCTCTCCGCAATGTTAATGTAATTAAATGTTTATATTGTTAATGTTATACTGCCCTAACCCAATTAAATGTTATCCATATATTTCAATCATTTTTCGATCAATACTTCCAAGTTTCGGCGAGCTGTTGGAAATTCGTTATATAAATATGCCATTTGGATATAGGTACCGACTGTGTAGCTGCATCAGACCTAACCTAATAAAAGTAAGCAACGAATGAATTCCCTTCCAAAAATGTGGATAAAGCCGACATCGGGTCTCGGGAACTCTCGGTTAATCCGAACTGAATCATAATGTATGATCGGAGTACTGTTCTGATCGGACTACTACTGAATCATGTAGGGTGTGATCGGAATACCTTGTTGTTTACTCACGCCGGCCGTCATTTTGGAGCTCCTCATCCGAAGTAATACCTCTAACCATTTTAAGTTTAAACCTCGGGTATAAATTCGACTAGAACTACTCAATAATATTGACTGATGATTTGTTATATTGTTATTTATTTATTTATTTATTGATTTGTTAATTATCCTCTAATAATTTTTAACAATTTTACCATCTATCATTAAACATTTTGTTATATACAGGAATATGGACGGGTCCGCGAACAATTTAGTACTAATAGCATGAATTAATGATGACACAGCTAGATCATTTCTGACTAGGGGGGGACCGCATTATGGCCCAACCAATCAGCAGTTAGCTTGATGCCTCTGTAACTATATCATAAACCTATCACAATACAATGTCCACCCGACCCTTCTCATGCATCTGCGGAACAACTCATCGCGACTTGAGCCCATTCGAACAATAGTTCATGCTAAGAAAGATTCTGTGATGTTACTATGACCAATCGCATGATGATACAGTGGAGGACAAAAATTTAGCCTATCCAGGTATAATTATTGTTATGTTCCTGGTTTTAATTATAATAATAGTACTAAGTAAAGGTCCGTGGATCTTATTTAATTAATATTTGAACGTAGCAAAAAAAGACAGAATTGCGCAGTGGAAGCCAAAATGTCTTTTATTATCTTGTAATACTATACATATAATGAAATATAACTAATATTATAAATATAGGCCTGAAAAAGGAAGTGGGGTGGCCAGGAGCACAGGCAGTAAAATACGTCTGTCTACATCAAGATTCTAACTATTTCTAGAATTAGGGCCGATAACGAGGGCTTAAAGTATAAAGTTGGGCCCTATGTTATAATTTAATATCTATATATAACTCAATGATTCATCTGGGCCATCTAATCATTCAACATTATAATAATCAAATGTAATCATTCCTATAAATATATTACACATATATACATAATATTTATAGACCTCTTAAAATAATATAATATCAATTAATTATTTGTGGGTCACCACATTTTAATATAAATTAATGGGTATCAGACATCGCAAAGGCTCGGCAAATCCATTTTACCTCCCATCCGAAGGACGGCATAACCAAGGATTTTTACTCTCTTCAAAAATCTTAAGGCCGCCAGCCGTAATTTGAACCCAAGACCTCGGGCGTATTTTTGATACGCCCCTTGATTTTTAAAAATATAAAAGTGTTTTTCGACTGAAGAAATTTAATTGAAAGAAAAATCGACAACATGAGAAAATACGACATTCTTCCAGAAAGGTGGTTTGCCAAATGTTGTCCTTTCATAATGTGATCACACAGCTGTTAATTTCTAAAAATGTGTTATATTTTTGTTTAATATTAAGAGTAATGACTTGGCTGGGGATCGGACCCATGAAGATGACTTGCTTATATATAAGTACAAAAACGGCAAAATGTACTATAAAGCGAAATGTAATCTTATAAAATTTTTAAAATGAAACCATATATAGACAGGTATCAGACGTCATACCTCACCACAGCAAAGGAATAATAATTGAAAGCTAATTGAAAGGTTCAGTTGGCGTTGATAACCAGAGCAATTTAACGCCATTGAACTCAGAAAAAGGAGGATAAAAATAAGCCATGAGCAAAAAACTAACCCTATTTTTTTTTTTTTTTTTCTATGAACCGCATTATACAATTTATCTTTTTTCGACATTGCTGTGATATATAATTTAAAAAATAAATTATGTCTTTCGAAAAATAAAATATTTTTAGACTCGTTCATGATTATAAGGATGACAGGAAAAATTCCATGCACTCCCTCGACTTTAAAAAATTGTTAATTTAAGTGAAGTGGAGGGGAAATATAAGAGACGGAGGGCCTAAGTGGACGTGCAAAGGTTTTTACCTCACCCCCAAGTCCCTGTTAAAAAACTTGATCCTCATTTCAATCTAGTGACATTTTGTTTTATTCATGAGGGTTTCCACTCCTTGTATTGTCCCCACCGCTTAGTGCTCCAATTTTTTTTTCCTCTCTCATATTTTTTTTTTTTTTTTTTTTTTAATACCACCTCGCAAAAATGAATATTCAGCCGTCGAACAGCGCTCTTCAAAATCAACAATTGATGTCAGACATCACACCCCGCGGGATAATTAACAAATATGTTTCCACCACACATGAGAGAATAATTTTTCGAGTATCATGAATATATTCATTCCTCTCTTTGAACTTCCCTCTTCCTCAATGTGACATATTGTATAGATTCCATCTCGATGAAGCTTATATCATCAGAAAAAATATACATATCATATAAACCTCGATAAAAAAAAATCATATCTCAGATTTCTATGTAATTATCTACATTTGAACAATAACTAACACTGACGCAATCAAAGCAGGATGCCCGTTCGAATTTGAAATACCTAAAAAATATATGGAATTACTTGTTATGACTATAGTTTGTTAGGGCTATGTATTCGGTAGTTTATCTTTTCAACAGTAGTAAGTATATAATAACCAAGAGGATGCGGTAAAAAAGAAAATCATTGGGGAATAATAATTTGACAGTTTTGGACGCAAAATTTTATGGTTTGTGATGTATGGTTGAAGCACATGCTCAAACCTTCTTCATTGTTAGGGGTTATAGGGCTATACGACGACATAATTTTCTAGATCATACGTGGAGTGTTTGAGCCTTATCGGCACGCACGTTGTACACTTTGCTTTATAATATATATTGATTATTGATTGAAAGTATGCTTTCAATTTTTCCTTCTTTTTTTTACATTACATGAAAAACCATTATTTTCCTTTTTAAAAAAAATATTTAAAACTTTTTGATTAAACAGTTTTAAACAATGAGGTAGTTTTGATTAAATTAATTGAATTGATTAAGTAAAATTAAAATTGTGTAAAAATTGATTAAGTATGCGCTACCAAAATGAGATCATAAGGGGCATTTCAAACGAATAGCATAGTTAACTCCGAATTTAAACCCCATCTTCCTATGGAATCCGAAATTATAATAATGTATAATGATTGATTGTTGTCTGGTTTTTCTCACTTAGCCCCGATGCACAGTGGGACGAATCGCCAATCTAGGCGGAAATAGTTAACATCAACGAAATGAAAAAATCTTGTCGGTCTCTTGAAAACAATAGTCTAGCTAAGGCATTTACAAATTATTAATCACTTTAAGCAAGTATTAACAGAATAATGGGGGTTTGAATACGGTAGTTCCCTCATAATGCTTTACTTTCCAAATTATATTGTAAAATCAATAGAATTATAGAATGGATCGTGGTTTTTTGAAAAAAATTTATGCTAGGCAATAGAAGACGATTCAGAAATTAAGTTTATATAAGTTCTTGGTTCTTTAAATGTGGATATAATACAGAGTATCCTCCTTTCTTTTCAATAGTCGATAAGCTATATTTTTTTCTTATAAAAAAAGGGGTTACTAAAAATCTACACCGAGATATTTATACGGAATATAGTCCACACTATATAGAAATAAAGTATTCCTTATGAACTGCTAATACCTGCTAATTAAGGTGTGCGCTTTTTTTAAAGGTATAAATCTCTCATTGTTGAGAGCCTATATTTTTAATATTTTGAGGCAATACGGAGGTGCTAATGAAATTTATAGATATATAGTAAACCAGTTTCATTGGAATACACTACGGCAATCTCCGAAGCTAAGAGAAAACGAGATTCGATGACCATACGTACAACAATTAAAAGCAAATAGCAAGATTTTTTCCTTTCTAGGAATAAGAAAGAAATAAAGCATGAAAACAACAGTGTACCTTAGGTATCTACAAACCATTAATTCCTTAAAACAAATACCAACGGAATTACAAAAGAATAAACACGCCACACTCGTCACAATAAGTGAGATAATTTGAACATCTTATTGATGAAGCGGCAACATAGATCAGCGAATTTCATATTGTTTTGGAAAAAAAATTATAACACGGTATGGAAGACGATTCGGCTAGTAAGTTTATATTTATTTGGCTTCTTAAGTGTGATACACTTAAGGATACATAGTACCCTTCTTTATTTCCAGTAGTCAACTTAGTAAGCTACTTACTTTAAACTAATACTTATTAGTAAAAATGCGATAGCTAAAAATCTATAACGACTTAGATAAATAGACAGATATTTTCACAGAATACAATCAACATTATATAATGACAAATTTTTACATTACGCATTTCTTATTCCTGCTAATGTATGGTACGGTGTTTTTTTTTTTTTTTTTCAGGTGTTAACGAGTCATTATTAAGATCCGATATTTTTAATATGTGGGAACAGCACGGTCGTATAGATGAAATGTATATTTCAGGTTTTCTTTTTTTCTTTCCTATCTAATTACCTCTCGCATAGGTAAATATTAAAAAAGTCTTTATTTTGTGGTGTAGTGGTGGGGGATCGACATCAGTAAGGAATGATTGGGTACGATTACTCGACTCAAAACGAACAATAAATAGGTTCAGGGAACATACCAGGTCTAGAATGAATACCGTAAGATACCGGAAGATTATTCCGGTACGTCTGGAATCATCCTTTTCTTCAATATTTCCCGAATATCTGGGTTATTTCCAAGGACTAGGGAGCATCTGAAGGTACAAGTTTTAAGGGGTTCAATTTATTTTAGGATGGCAACGAGATTGGATGTAAGGCATTCTACCATGTCGTCAATTGATTCATAGGAATAGATGGGTCCTATACAACGGGATAGTAGATCAAGGGATAGATTTATTTCATCTGCTATCAGGTAATCTAGTTTTTTCCAAGATATATATTTTAGAAATAAAGTAGGATTCGAAAGATCATTGGAAATACGTATTAAGTCGTGGCTAAGTCGTCGCTCACAGATTTTATGAGTATGATACTAGTTGTTGACAAAAGTCCTCGAAAATATGATCGATATCAGTAAGGACAGATTGGGCATGATTACTCGACTCGAAACGAACAATAAATAGGTTCAGGGAACATACCAGATCTAAAATGAACTGTTTTTTGGGGAGAATTGGATAGAATATTTGTATTGAAGTCGCCGGATGTATGCATTCAGATGGATGGATTCAGATCCATCAGATTCAGATGATTCGGAATGAAAAACAATTTTTTTTACATTTCGATATTAGAATTTAATAAATAATTTTTTAAAAATGTATTTGACGTTATTTTACAGTTAATATATTTTTTTTTCTTTTTGAATAATTGAAAATTGAATAAAAAAATATAAATAGAATTACTCCATTATTTACAATTTATCTAAATAATTTTAAATTGGTTTCTAATTTTTTTTTTTTTTTTTTTTTTTTTTTTTTTTTTTATTTTATTTGTCCATTGCCAAAAACCACTATTTTGACTTTTATTTATTAATTCATGCTTAAATGCAATTTTCTACAAACATTGACATAAAATAAGTTGCTTCCAGAATTATTTCCCCCTAGATTGGCGATTCGTCCCACTGTGCGATGGGGACCTGTAATTCGGATGGAAACGTGGGCAAAAATAAAATACGTGATTCTTACATAAAGAATTAATAATTTAGGCGCAAAAGCACATTCCTGATTTTAAGGATCAGCAATTTATCCTCAGAAATTTAAATAAGTTCTTTGAACATTCTGGTTTTAGTGCTTCAGCATATCCCTTGATGTGGTGCGTATTTCTCGCTGCTTCCAGTCCTGGGCAGTCTTCTAATATCTGTTCCAAAGTTAAATTTAAATTGCATCTTGGGCATGTTGGTGGAGGTTTATCTTGGAAGAGATGCCCGTGGGTTAGCCTGGTGTGCCCGATTCTCAGGCGAGTTACTATAGTCTGCTCTCGCCGGCTTCCGTATATTTCTGGGAGAGGGCTATCTCTAAACAGCTTCTTCATCTTGTTAGTAGCCGGAACCGACGTCCAAAACTGGCCCCAGGCTTTGAAGATAGCTGTGTGGAAGTCGTAGAGAGCAATTTTAACGTTGGGAACTGGAAATAAGTTGCAGGCTTCCTTCGCAGCTGTGTCAGCCAGTTCATTTCCTTTTATTCCGACATGACTGGGGACCCAAAGAAATTTTGTAATTTTGTTTGTTCCTGAAATTTTATGTACTATAGACGTTATTATGGGGTTATCCTGGAACTGGAAATTTTTTATGGGTTTTAGAGCCGAATAAGAATCGCTGATAATTAGAAAATTGTTGCTGTTGAAGTCATTACTTGTAATTAAGACTAGGGATAGGTGTATAGCAAAGAGTTCGGATGAGAATACAGAAAATGTGGATGGAACCTTACAATGGTGGAAATAGTCTTACAATCGATGGAATCAAACGGACAAGAAATGAATGGAATATTATTGTTCAAAAAAAAATGTTTAAAAAACATTTATTTAAGTGAGCTTGGAAATAAGCCGGGATTTTTTTCTTCCACTCCACTTATATTCTTTTAGAGGTCGAAAAGGTTTTAAACCTGCAGGGGAAAAGAGAAAAAAAACAAAAAAAAAACAGAAGAACAAAAGCAAAGAGCACTATAAAATGGATGGGTAAAGCTGGTAAAGTATCATGGTCAGTTAAAATGCTATCGGAAAAGCTCCGGTATTATTCGGTATAAGTGGACGGGGGGAAGCAGAAGGCCACTCAAAAGATACGGACCAAAAAGGTCTGCCAAAGATGTTGAGTGTGTGTGTGTGTATGTGTGCGTGGGATGGTTCAGGTAGGTACTTCTCCATACCTCTCTAATCCTATCTACCAAGGATACTCCAGAACGTTCCTCTCGTTTTCCCTAAAAAGCCGTCATGCAGTCCGTCCATCTTGATTTAAAAAAAAAAAAAACTTTCACTGATATTAAAAACTTGAAGTAAGCCTTCTCGAATTTTATGTATATATAAAAAAAAAAATCTATCTTCACATTGTTCTGCGTTGCATTGAATAGTTAAACATCTTTAGGGAGTAAGATCCTTATAGTACACGAGCAACTTTTTTTTATCAACATAGAAAATAGTGGTCAGAAATATTACAAAAAAAAAATATGAAGTTATAGAATCCCTTAAAAACCACTGTCAAGGTATCAACATCAATAAATTATACAACAACTCCTACAATCCTCTTTATAGAAATAATGTTGATTTTAAAAAATATTAAAATTATCCTCAACACATGTTCACTATTCATAAAATATCTACGTACTGCAGATCAAATTATAATGAGAAACACAAATCAAATTATTGTTTTTCATGAAGGGGAAAAAATACAATTGAAACAAATATTAAATGTTTAATATGTAATTTAGGATAACTCCTATTTCCATTGCCCGACATACCAAGCCAATAGAAAAAAATACCTGATTATCAGGGGAGAATAGTATTACCATGCTGTTGACGATAGAAGACTACAAGACCCTGACTAATGTTACTATTACTACACAATAAACTGCCTCAAATTACGGCAATTTATAATAGATGAATAATTCATAATCCAGAGGATTATATATAACATTTAGATGTGTGATAAGTATATAGATCTATATAACATACAGATGTATTTTAATAATGAAGAGCAATTAGATTTATTTTTTATTTTCGTTCGGAATTCCTTTCGTTATTCTTTCGTCTCCGTCTATAAATATATACATTGTTGTTTACTTACGATAGTTAAGAAGAAGTTATGTTTCAGGTTCAATTAGATCTTTTTTTTCTTTTTTGTATGCTACAATCAATCCACTGTATTATGAAGAACCTATTTATTGTTTTCATTTATAGACTACGATAGTGAAACAAATTCTATTTGCATGTGGAAAAAACCCAAATGCAAATAAACTTTATTCTATTCTATTGACATAAGCGCTAGTAAAATCAACCATGCTCTCATAGAGACTGTTTGGTTTGAAATTTCATGTAGAATTGCTGTTATTATTTTGTCTAAACTTCTCGGGAACACCTTGTATATATAATACATATACTTAATGTCTATATATATAAGAGACTTTGTCCTGACTGACAGAATCAACGCAGAGCAAAAACTACTAATGATAGAGATTTGAAGTTCGGAATTCAGATTTTAAACGCGCTGTAGGTAACTAATAAGAAAGGAATTTCAGAAATGTAACCCCTAACGGGCTTAAATGGCGAAATTTTCGTTTAACTCTAACGGAAATCTATTCTTGAGATTTTAAACCATATGTTTTTTATTTGAATATCGATTTAACGTTACAAAGTATTAAAATAGACATCACATAAAATATGGCTACTGATTATTTAAATATTATTGGTAATAAAATTATGCACACTGTGATTCCCATTATTGCGGATGGTGCGTGTTTATTTCTATCTCTTCTCCATATATATAAGAGGCTTTGTCCTGACGGACAGAATCAACGCAGAGCAAAAACTACTAATGATAGAAACTTGAAGTTCGGAAGTAAGATTTTAAAAGCGATGTAGTTAACCACTAAGAAAGGAATTTCAAAAATGTAACCCCTAAGGGGTTTAAATGGCGAAATTGTCTTTTAACTCTAACGGACATCTATTTTCGAATTTCGAGAAAATATATCTAATTTGGACTCATTTTAAAGAATTTGAAACGACGAGTTTAACTCGAAAGACCCTATTGGGCGTCAAAAACCATGTTTTACAGCCGAAAAATAAAGCGTTCACGACGAGTAAGTCATTTTTTGTTTCGGCGGTTTCAGTGAACTCTCTTCATGCGCGTCACGCTCGCTTCTACCGAGCCGGCAGCTTCCCCCTCCAACATTCCACCTACAGGAAGCTCAGATTCTACTAAATCTCCTAAACATCAGTTAACATATTATATTAGATCAATACCAAGATAATGGTCACAGAATTGATTTTAAAGTCTCGCGGGCGAAGCCGCGACGGGGAATGCTAGTACAATATATATTAATCTTACTTGATCATATTAGCATAACTATTTCTGTGTAAAATGCTCATACAAAAATGAAGATAACAACAAAAAAATAAATACAAGCGCAATTCGACACCCCGCAACGTTGGGGTCCATGCTAGGACTATTGTTGAAATCATACGTGCCCCTTTCCATTCCAGACCCAAATATCCCGGAATTGTTGGAGTAAAATAGTTATAGCCAGTGATTGGGCGACATAGAGGGGTGGGGGGAGGTTACTATAAACAGTTGGCGGAAAGTACACTATTTGCTCTGCGGTCCAGAAAACAAGCTCCGCCCCAATTGGGAACCCACCGCAACATTTAAAGTTCCGAGCCCCGGTATTTGTGCTATTGATAAGGCTAAGTTGATTAAAAGTTGGCTGGAGTATGGAGCTCCATGAGGCACTCTACCGTAAGATAAATATTGGGAGGTAGTAAAGTGCTAGGGAGGTTATGGCGATGAAGTTTCCTAGTAGCCCTACAATTAAAATCGTATACCGTTTAACCCAACGGTAAAATTTTGTGTGCGGTAAAGATTAAGTTAACTGTAAGCAGAATCGTTTCTGACCATTTTATGGAAACTACTATTTCATGTCTGAGGTTGGCTTTTGAAACTATTTAATAAATATAGTTATTTATTATACAAGTGACGAAAGTAGATTATTTTACAACTCGAGTGAAACGTTTACCCACACGAGCGAAGCGAGTGTGGTAATTTCACGAGAGTTGTAAATTCTACTTTTTTCACGAGTGTAATATTAAATTTTTTCTGTAATCGTGTAATACATGATCAGATCTAACCAGAATATGAACAAAATTAGGATGTTGTGAAGATTATGGTATGTTGTTGGTAGGTTATAAGCATGGTTGTGAAAGGTTATAAGCATAGTTATAAAACAACTAGTATTAATTTATTTTAACATTTTATTTATTATATATATTTATAGTTACATTACATTCTGTTTATAATATATAATTATGTTTATAATATAATAATAATAATATTTAATCAAACAGTGTTTTTTGAAGTTTTTTAGTAATATCAAAGATGTCTGTTTAAATTAATATGATTGTGAAGTAGTGCAGTTATAAACAAGTGCAGGTTATAAACAAGGAAGGTAATTATTATTATATTTAAATTTTAAAATATATTGATTATTTCCACCAATAATTCATTCACATTTCAATTTATTTTGTTAAAATAAATTCTTACAATGTTAAGAAACATTTAAAAGCATTTAATTTCCAACTTCAAATTATTTTTTAATTTATACTTATTACTAATTAAGAAGGCAATTCACTTTCTTCACTTGTGAAGAAAGTAATCACTTTCTTCACTCTATTGCAAAACGTTTCACTTTCTTCACTCATTTCAGTTTAGTAATGTTACCATTATTCAACGATTACAGAAAAAAGTTATTTTTATATTTTTATTATAATTTATTTTTTATTTTATATTTGAATAGGCGATACATACTGCCCAAGGGAAAAACACGGATTTTCCTAGATCAAGCTAGAAAAAATAGATTTGGCAACTGGATGCTTCCCACCCCAAATATCGAAAAAAAAAATGTGTTACGTCAATAAATCAACTTAAACCGCCATCTGTTGGAAATTTATAGAACTTACAACTAATCACAATTATAACATAAAAATAAAAGAAATATTGAGGCCAATAATTAAGAAATAAACTATGCTACGTTTTAAGTTGGACAAAGCGACACGCAATGAACCAAATTTCGTGAAAATCGGTTGAGTAGTTTCTGAGTTTACCTCCGACAAACATCGGGTTACGAGCTTTTTTACATACCTTTTTACATAGCTTTTAACATACATACCTCATGGGTGCTTAGTGGCAGAGGCTATCACTTTATCCTTTGAAAACAATTTTTTTCGATAGTACTATCGACATTTGAAAAAACTATCGATAGTCTCGATAGGTTACAACAACCTATACATCACTACTAAAAGTATGCACTTCTTTTTAATATCAGTGCAATGAAGTGATAAGACTGGGAATGCAATGAGATAAAAAAAAATAGTCGTTTCTTCAATAGTTAAATCGAACTATATATCGATTTCATTGATATAAATGTATAATTATAAATTCTATAAGGCTCTAACAGAAAATAAATATGCAAATCCGTCCATTTCCCGTTATAACATTAAAAAGAGAAGAAAACAGATTTTCTTGAGAAACTTTGCTATGTAAGAGAGAAATGTAGGATAGACATAATAAAGGAAGGTGGGTTGAGTTAAAGAAGGACCCGGTGGGACGGGACCCGATCCAGTTACCCCGTTACCCAGCTGAGATTGGTAACAGACCCGACCGCGACTCGTATTACCCTGTCATCGGGAGTTATTATTGATTAGAGATTTTGATTAGTCCTGTGCTAAGGTAACGCCGCGTAATGAGGATTTACCAGGTCAAGCAGCATCGGCGCCCCCTCTCCTTCAAATTCCGAATTTAATTTCTGCAGCTCCACCCTCTACTTCTCTCTCTCTTTATCTCTCCCTCATCCAATTGTTCATGATGTAGAATGGCTTTTAGTGGATGAAATCGCCGAAGTGTCTCCCTCCGCCCCCAGAATCATAGGTGAAGTTGACTTACTAACTTTTTATTTTCCAACTTCAAGATTTTACACTTCCGTTGAAAATAACATTGAGTGAAAGTGGCTGAATCGTTCGGAGTGATGAGATAGCCGAATGAAAACGGTAGTCCGGACATATGTTTGGGAACAGGAAGATAGCCAGTTTAAAACCTGGAGCCAGGGGAGAATTTTACAATACTCGGCATTAATCCCCTAACCCGTTCCCCTGGCTAGGGAAACCCCGTAGAGCGTAAACGGCGAGGAAGGAGAGGTTTAAAAAAAAAAGTGGCTGGATTATTGCTCTCTGGTTGCATGGAGTTCGCCCACGTTTAGTTTCAGGCTATTTCAGCTTGATTTGTCGCATCTGGGTTTTTTTTTTTTCTTCAAGGCTTTTTTTTCATAGTGCTTATCGTGCTTTTTTCATAGTGCTTATAGTTTTTTTTTTTTTTTTTTTTTTGTCTGAATTAGCTGTGATATTTCTAGGAACATTTTAACCGAATGTAACCTATAAAACATTCTGTTTCTTTAAATTATATCATCCGCAAGTAACATCAACAAAAAGCATGGTATTCTTCTCCTTTATCTAAGTTAATTACAAAATTCGGTAATGAGGAAAACCCGATCGCTTTTTTTCGGAACCTGGATTTTCTGATGAATGGAGGGAATACGCTCGTTATGAAAGAGAAGAATATAATATACAGATATGATACTCACTATCAACTATTCTCCCAACTTATTTGACCTTGAAACAATTTTTTTTCATTGGCAACGGTTTTGGTTTGGCATTTTACCTCAGGAGAACTGGATTTATGAAATAATTGTTTTTATTCTTTAGTTTGTTTGTTTCTTTAACGTCCCATTATATTACTAAAGCTAATCGGAGGATGCTACAGCGTGAGTCCTAAATTTTCCTTATCCAGATATAATTAGAATAGGAATCTTTAACGAGTACCTTACATCAGGTAGGTTCGGGACTGTAGTAAGTGAGTAGGTGAAGTTAAACGAAGTCGAAAAACAAACAATACCCCAATTCTCTCTTTTTTATACGCAGCGAACTATAGTAACCCAACCACTTATCTCAAAATCACTGGACACAAACATTTTTATCTAATCATTCCGGGATATTCGGATATGGAATAGAATCTAATACTGCAATTATGATTTCAACTGAATATGGAATTCTGTGGTATGACATGATGAAAGCACAATGAGGGAAATAATTGAAAACCAGCGTTTACTTCAAAAATAAGGCTAGAGCCTGGCGGACGGTTAATCTCTTATTTATGTTTGGCTTCATATTTTAATGTGCACCTGCAAATAAAAACCTTTGATAATCAGCAAAGGTTTTGGGTTGTATGCTAACGAAGTTCGGATTCCTTTTGGACTATCTCCGAGCGCAAGCTTGGCTCCCTGGACAAAGTATGTTGGGACCCGTAGAGGAAAATGAAACTTGGGGAAAAGTCGTAATAAAGCCTTTTGGCTTTGTTAAAGGACTCTTCCATCGAAGGAATGAAGAAGATAGCCCCGGGGGCGGTCGGCCAAGAAGACTCTTTGTCCTCATAATCGGGCGATCGCGAGCCCCCTTGTTACCTGCCCCCCTTTCTACTGCCGCCCCCAACTCCCATCCCCCCCTGCCACCTCTCTAACAAGCTCCTCTAATTTATTTCTACCTCTCACATGCTGCCCCCCCCCTCATCCTACCTTTTTACCCCCCCCCCTTTATCTCAACCTTTGTATTATTAAAGCCTTCCTCTATTTTCCGCTTTAACAAGCCGGACAGGATTGGTTGTTAGAAGCCAACCTTCCACGAACGGATCACACACATGACGAAAAGAATCATTCCCGGAAGATGTGTAAGAAGTAGAAAATCAGCACAAGGAAAAATATGAAAACATGATTTATTTTCTTGCGGAATGATCTGTTATGATAAAATCAAAAATAATACGTCGACTTTATTCAACGTATATTATCAATGATAAAAAGAAATGTAAATGTCCCTGAACGGA
Organism: Aelia acuminata; assembly: GCA_911387785.2. Classification (NCBI taxonomy): domain Eukaryota; kingdom Metazoa; phylum Arthropoda; class Insecta; order Hemiptera; family Pentatomidae; genus Aelia; species Aelia acuminata. The sequence continues at coordinate 35,665,867 of OU426982.1, forward strand.
TTGAAGAATAGTCCATTTAAGCTTCTCGCGATGTCATTTATTTGAGGCCGTTGTCACTACTTGTGGATTAACTAAGGTTGTCAACAGTTTTTGTTTGTCTGTATGCCTTAATTCAATTTGCTGCAAAAGCATAGCCAGATGATTATCTAATAAGTCTGAACTTTTTTTACTGCAATGCAGTGAGTTTTCTTTTTTAAGTTTAAATTAGAGGATTTGAGATATTGATGGTTGACCCTTTAAATTACAAGCAAAGAATGGTCAGGATTGCGGTCAAATAAAGTGAATTAAAAAAACAAGATAAATTATTTATTTAAAACCAACGTTTCGAGCTACTTTGCAGGACGAAGTCAACGATGACGATCGTCACCATATTTCCATTGCAGAGAGATCTTCTTAAAAAAAAAAAAGCTGAAATAAGCCAGGGGAGAGATGTTGATGGTATACACCCTTTCTAAAAGTTTGGAACACTATTTATTGTCCTTTTAATTATAAGTTTTGACATAGTAAAGATTTGTCTTTTTAATATGTTTAAATGCGTATGTGATTGTAAAATATTATATAAAATAATATATTCATATATGAATGAGTATACATAAATAAAGAGATCTTTATAGATCATTGGGATCCATTAAACATACAACAACAGCGCCTTTCCCCTTTTAGAAAGGGCGAAATTACCCCTAGCAATTGAAATTGTCGCCGCAACGTAGAATTTTCATTTGGCAAAGGGCCGGAGGGCTATCATTGATGCGTTTGATGCCCCTCTGTCAGCCCTACAAAGGATGCTTATAATCAACATGACCATAGTTTATCGATGCTCGCTTCCGATCCAACTTCTAGGACATGATGAATTGTTTGAGTGACCGGACGAACATCTATTTATTAGACTCAACAGTGTTTAGTGATAATATAAAAGACTTAATTATAAATTATCATTAAAAAAAATTTTTTTTTATGTAAGATATCTTTTCCTTTATGCCTTATAACATGGGCATGACGAGCACCATATTATTGTGGGGGGGAGGGGGGCCGTCTTAATATTCTCTTAGCTAGGTAAAATTTCGAGAGGCTAAAAGTTAAAATAACAACGCCTTAAACAACTGTCGGGGAATTTAATCCCTCCTCCAGCGATTTAATTTAAAGGAATGTATAAAACATGCCAATTTAAGTCTCATTTAGAGTGTAGGTAGTTGCCCCCTTCCAAAAATATTGGGGGGGACGCGTCCCACCTGTCCACTCCGGCGGTGACGACCACGCTTTATAATACCCCATTCATTATTGAGCCATTATTCATAAATTAACCTTCTTAACCGGTGCCTGCCGAAAAAAAATTTACATTGCAAAGATATAAAATACAAAAAGAAGCTTTTGTGGATGAAAAAAACAATTAAAATATAATAAAAAATTAATAAGAACAAAGGTGTATCCAGGGGAGAGCTGTAGGAGCTGCTTCCCCTTATGAATTTTCATTCTGTAACTTGTTAAATATAATTTAACTTTTTTGTTATTTAAATATATAACTTAACTAAAAGCAAGGAAGCCGCGTGTAGAAAAAATTATATGCAGAAATTTTAAAATATAATTTGTGGGAAAGGAATATAAAGATAAAATAGATTGCATTACTCTAAGAATGTCAAAATCTTATGTTTAAATGATTAAAACGAACTGAAGCTCAGAGCATAGCCTTTAATTTTCTGATATCTTTTTCGAGAAATTCATTTTTCTTTTTAAAGTGAGTTTACATCTTCCATCAAAAGCTTCAATAGTTGAATGTAATATCTTATCGTAAATAACTATTGAGAGTATCCATATAATATTTATCTTATATTAACAACAGTTATCTTTACTTAAACCAGAGAGGAGAAAGAAAACATCAAGACCCCTTAATATGTACTTGAGCAGTATATAGTAAAATTACAGTAAAATCAGGAACTCAAGATAGCATTAGACATGGGATGCACAGAGAATGTTCATCAAGCAACTATTCAAGCTGCCTAGAAACAAACCCAATATTATGCAATATCTTGAAACCAAGAGAGATCTGTTGTTTTTTTTTCTAGCTTCGAAATGCATTTTAAGGATTCTAAAATATAAAAATCACCGCCTACCTAAAATACTAGCTTTGGAAGGCATAAAAACAAATAGCAATAGCTGGTTTAACGAATGAATAAAATTAGAATATATCTAGATTTTGAACTGGACAAGAATTTCAAATCGGTAGAAAGATAGGAAAGGCAAATGAATACCGTAATAAATGGAGCGAAAGGAAATTTTAGGAAGGGATTAGCGACATCTACGATGGGTGCAGAGTATCATCTAATGTATAAGAAACTTCATTCGAACGTTAGGTATGTAAACGATGATAACTCCATCGAACTAATTCAAACGGTGTCCAAGACTAGAGGAGAGCTTTTTAACTTATTTTTATTTTAACTTTTTAACTGCAAACCATGATTGAGAGATATACTTACACGTGCTCTATGTGCAATAGTAAGGAGGATGAAACAATATTTCATTTTCTTGGCAGATGTTCTACTTTAAACTCTTTAGGAAAAAGTACCCTAACGGAAAACGAGGTGATAGAAATTTCAAATGGAAAATGTTGGAAGGCGTTATTTTTGCATATAAAGGAGTCTTTGAATTATTGAAAATTTCTAATGAATAAATTTGATTATGATAATTGAAAGACGATTAGACAAATCGGGAGAAAAAGGTTATGGGATTATTGTCTTATAAAAACATTATGTTAATATTGAGTTTATTATAGTTTTGTTGTATTTCATAGTGTTAATTACATTATGATTATTGAAATTTTGGCTTATATGTTATATAAATGGTAATTTTATTTGTTGTTATCTGTTTATAATTTTATTAAAACCAAAGGTTTGGTATTTTAGTTATATAAACCAAAACAAGCAAATAAAAGAGGAAAAGAATATTGTAATTAGTATTATTGGCCATTGAACTGATTTCCTGGCAAACGGTATATTCATGCCAGAATTGAGTGTTTTCTACATAATGTAAAATCTTAAAAAAAGAAATTTCGTAAATAAAGCACATTTATCTATCTATCTATATATCTAAAGCATTAGACATTAGTGGGCAACTAGAAAAAAAAGTTATTTTTAATCAATTAAAGGACTATATTGACAGACACTATTTTATTCACTAAAAATTGAAACATTTCTTTAAGTGACCAAATGCTTCAGTTTTTTTAATTGATTTTTTTTTAAAGGTGATTATACCTTTACAAAATTGTACTTCTGTAATATAGCAATTAGTAGCTTGGTTTGATTTGAACAAGATCATGCTCTAAGGTCATATTTTTCAAATTAATCAATTATTTAAATAATATTACCCGCTTTAAAGAGAATCCGCCCTTATCATAGGTTCGAAACACGGCTGTTGTAATAGAATACATTACTCATCACATCAAGAATTGAACAAGGAAAACGGTGCATCAGACTGAAATATGATGAGCTTAGGCAAGCTTTGGGGTTAGCTTAACAAACAGACAATCCTTAGAAAAACTCGAATTTTTTTTTTGTAGCCTATGACTCCAGTCACCCATGTGCCGTATTATTTGTTTTTAGAAAAACAATATACAAAATTTAATTCTGTGTAATGATTGGGCAATCTTATAAAGGAATAATGATAACTAAATGTTATTTAAATAAGCATATTCACACATGTACCAATGTTATTATTAATATATCTACAATCAGTTCAATTCGTTAACTGACTCAACGCTCGAATTAATAAAGTTAAAGACACCATCGGATTAATTTCTTCTACATGCCTTTTCTACATATTAAGAGAAGTGTGAAGAAGCTTCTTCTTACGAGCAACTGGTGTGCGAACTGCTAATCAGCGTTGTTAGGCAGTAAAAAGATAATTGTTCCGCCTTTAGCCCCCCTCATAAGATTCGGCTAAATCGCAGCATTTCTTGAAAGGAGGGATGGGTAGATAAGATGAGGTTATTTTAAAATAAAATTTTGAGATCTGCTTCCTTCTAGATTATCCAACGATTTCTCAGAATTTACTTTCTTCCGAATCGAAATGATTTACGAAAATTCTGTCCTCTCTAACTGAGCTCACGAAACAATATACCTACCAGAGGACTTTTTAAAAAAATTTTTAGGGAACTGTTTCTACTTTGTATACAATGTCTCCGATATTTATACATTCAGAGATATTACATTACCAACTGACCTCATGCTAATTTGTCGCTTTTTTTTTTTTTTTTTTTTTTTTTTTTTTTTTTTTTTTTTTTTTTAATATACCGTTAGGAATGGAGTGCTGTGCAGATTCCAATAAGGTTGCATGCAGTGTGGTCTGGAAGCACTTCCTTCTCTGAAGAACTCGGCTATTTGAGATTGGGTTTCCTCTTCCATCCTTTGTAGTGGTAAGAGGGTCGTCGGGATCCCAAATGGGTTTTCAGATATTCCTATTGTTTTCCCCATAAATTATCAATGCTGACTGTACATACAGTTAAATTTCTCTTCAGTATTTTATGTTTTAAATAATACAGAATGTTAAGTTTAAATTTCCATTTGCAATAAAATTAAAAGTTTATTATATTTTATTTAATATTTTTCGTGTTATTAATATTTTATTCCAATTTTTGAAGATTATTTCGTTGCACTATCGAAATTTTGAATTCGATTATATTTGTATATTGGAATGTTTGTTTATTTATTTTAACGTCACTTTATGCTACTAAGGCTAATGGGACGATTTTACAGTGGGAGTCCTAAATTTCCCCTATCCAGTTACAATTAGGATATTGACCTTTAACCAGTACCTATCATCGTACAGTCTTGGAACCTCCATTTCAATTCCTATTCGAGGGACAGCGTAGCCAAGGATTTTTTACTCTTATCAAATTATCATATCGGTACAATAGGTTCACTACTTCTGAAATTAATTTGATAGAAAAGCGAAACAAATGATGGTATTGATGTTAAATGAAAACGCACAGATGATTAAGTACTACTAAAAAGGAAGAAGTGTATTGAATAATTGGAATACATTGAGTATATGAATATGAAAAATGTGGCTCTGGATTCGCTACTTATCTATCAAATATATAGAGCACTCTATAGTCATGTTTAGGTGGCATTTTCATCATAGACATTTAGCGCTATTTAATATACAGCAGACTGCAGCAACAGTTTATTTTTGTTAAAAATGTTGCTTGGAACTATTTTACCCCGACCCCTAAAATTTACAACAAATTCACGAAATTCAACTATTGTAAAAACAGCTCAGAGAAATAGTCTATATAAAAAAATATGTATTCGGCTATAGTGAAGTTCATGTTAAAACTTCACATTCTTTACAAAAACAAAAACCATCGTCTAACCTTGACACCGGGAGCGATGAGAGGGAGTGACTTGAAAAACATTCGATTTATTGGCATATCCGATGACAATACAGACATCCGTCTTCTACCATAAATAGAAATAGTTTATTTTTTAAGAGAAAAGATTGATCGGGATTTCAGGCCTACATTTAATATAACACTAGCATTCCCCGTCGCGGCTTCGCCCGCGAGCCTTTAAAATCAATTCTGTGATCATTATCTTGGTATTGATCTAATATAATATGTTAACTGATGTTAAGGAGATTTAGTAGATTCTGAGCTTCCGGTAGGTGGAATGTTGGAGGGGGAAGCTGCCGGCTCTGTAGAACAGAGGGAGACGAGCAATGGAGAGAGTTCACTAAAACCGGCGAAACAAAACATGACTTACTCGTCGTGAACACTTCATTTTTCTGTAAAACATGCTGTAAAACATGCTTTTCGACGGCCCATTAGGGCTTTCGAGTTAAACTCGTCGTATCAAATTCTTTAAAATGAGTCCAAATTAGATATATTTTCTCGAAAATAGATGTCCGTTAGAGTTAAACGACAATTTCGCCATTTAAACCCCTTAGGGATTACATTTTTGAAATTCCTTTCTCACTGGTTACCTAAAACCTCGCGTTTAAAATCTTACTTCCGAACTTCAAGTTTCTATCATTAGTAGTTTTTGCTCTGCGTTGATTCTGTCCCTCAGGACAAAGCCTCTTATATATATGGAGAAGAGATCGAAATAAACACGCACCACCCCCCATCATGGGAATCACAGTGTGCATAATTTGATTACCAATAATATTTAAATAATCAGTAGCCATATTTTATGTGAATGTCTATTTTAATACTATTGTAACGTTAAATCGATATTCAAATAGAAAACATATGGTTTAAAATCTCAAAAATAGATTTCCGTTAGAGTTAAAAGACAATTTCGCCATTTAAGCCCCTTAGGGGTTACATTTTTGAAATTCCTTTCTTAGTGTTTACCTACATCGCGTTTAAAATCTAAATTCCGAACTTCAAGTTTCTATCATTAGTAGTTTTTGCTCTGCGTTGATTCTGTCAGTCAGGACAAAGCCTCTTATATATATAGAGATTATATTTTTTAATATAGCATAAACAGTTACATTCATTGAGTAAATATGCATAAGTATTAACCAATCATGCATTGTATTTGGTCTCATAGACCGATGTTCCGCGGAGAAGGTTGAAGATAAGTTATTATAAGGTGGTTGGCATATCGTTGAAAAACAGAATGCTATTATTCACTCCGTCCTCGCACTCGGTGCTGGAAATTGGGTTTTCCTCTTAGTCTATTAATGGCAAGAATGAAAAGCAATAGGAGGTGATCCCTCGGACTGGGTGAGAGCAGACCAAGGGAATAATGGAAGTGGGAAATTATGTTTAAAACTTTGCTACCCCTAGGCCTGGGGTCGGGGGTGGGAAAGTGTGCCCCCTGCCCCCGGCTAAATGCTCGTAATTCTGTTTTACATGCACCACCCCCTCGTCACAACTCCATAACTCGATAGTCTCCAATGATGTCACGTCTCGTCGGCTATACCGGACGTTCTCATCCTCCGCTCATGTAAAAAAACATTTAAAAAAAAAATATATATATATATAGGAATAGCGAAATTGAAACTGGTATAAAAAGCTAAAAGAAAAAAAAAATGCAATGAAAATAATAATTTTATTTTGATATTACTGTTGCAAACTAACTGGTTATAAAAATTATTAAATTTAATATATTAAATTCCTATGATAAAATAATTGGTGAATAACAATCTTCCAGTACAATAGTTTATTAAAACGTTACATTGCATTTAATTATCTTTGTCACAACTATCAACCTGATCTTTGTTCTTTAATAACACTTATTTTTAGCAGCCATATTTTAAAAAAGGCCTAATCCCAACTTTTCGGACCTTACGTCAATCTTCAGGGCATTTTAAGGGTGCTTTAAGTTGTACTTATCCCTAACTGAATAAGAATGGATGATCATAACTGGCGGAACTATTAGTTCAAAAAAACGTGCGGTTATAAGATTCTTTAAAAAAGCCTACACTCTACTCATAAAGAACTGTGACGCAGTTATATCAAAACTTTATTTGTGCTTAGGAGACACTAATCTGTAAAAAAAAAAAAAAAAAAATTAATCTGAGTGAATGAACAATATCCCAGAAGGTTAAGAACAAACCACAGGTATAATAAAGAACAATTAGATACATTATATAGCTTCTTTTTTCTAATTGCTTAGTTATTTTCATTTTTGTAATTTAGGCGATATTCTTATTTCGGCCTAAGGCCTGAAATCGTAAGAGGAAGCTCCGTAAGCATTAATCTTCTTTTATAATGGCTACCTGACCCTCTACTACTACACTTCCATTAACATACTTTATTAAACCCATTCTTTTTTTTTTAACATATAATTTTCTTCTACAGAATTTTTTTCTTCTTTCAGATGCCTAATACTATGGTTAAATAGTGTATAAATTTCGATTATTGAACGAAATGCTCCTCCTTTCCCCCTAGAAATAAAATAATTGTACACTTAACTTGAACACCCAATTTCAGTTCTATACGAAATTCACTTTAAGGATAAGCTCTCCAAATTCACACATATAATTTCTTTTATATTTTATTTACAGATCAGTATCCTTTGTGCCCGGAAATCTCAGAAACTCCATAACAGCCGTTGAAAACTTGAATTCAAAAGTGTGTCCATTAATGCCGGAAACTCCAAAGTACAAATGATGAAGTAAAACATGGCATGCCAAGTTTTTATAAGCAAAAACGAACGGAAAATAAAATACTGAACAGAAGGTTTTCTAAAAATTTAAAACAATAAAAAGGCTGAACTCGGTTTTCTAGAAGTCTCCTAGAAGAAAAAAAAAACTTTCCATAATAGTGGAAGAATAGCTGGACGAAGTGTTATTATTACAGCAGAAAAGTTGGTTAAGATGTACCAAAATTTCGAGTTCCTATCAATTGTTTTTTTTATCTTAAACTTAAGTCGAGTTTTATATAGACAATGTCCAAAGTTCTCAAACTGACACCGTACATTACCTTGGTTGTATTCTCGACAGAAGGATGACATGGGGCGCGCATGTTAAGATAAAACGAAAACACCTTAACAAACGGCTCAGCCTACTTTACTCCCTTTTTTCTAAAACTTCAAAACTAGGACTGAGACAAAAATTAAATTCACATTTATACTTACTTAAACCAATATGGACTTACTCTTCACAGATATACGGTACAGCCAAAAAGACCCACTTTCTGAGAATTCAGATCTTTCAATCAAAAATATTAAAACTCATAGTAAAAACACCATAGTACGTGACCAACAATACCCTACATACTGACTTACAAATGCAAACAGTATACATAACAAATAAAGAAACTTTACAAACGTTTCCATACTCAATTACAAGGTCGTTTCAACCAACTGATTAGAGGCAATTCATTCATGGCAAAAGCTGATATGCCCATAAATATTAGATTAAAAAGGCGCTGGATGAGAGATCTCTTTCGTTAAAAATCCAAATTACCTGAAACAACCCAGGGAAGAAAGAGGTACTGCTGGCTGCCACCTCTTCCCCATTCCCTTATTAATTTAGCTCAGTGCACTGTTGCTGATGGTCGAAAGTTTGTTGACAGGCGCAAATTAAAATTATGAAGAAAAAAAAAAGGTGTGTTTATAGGACTTCAGTGTAAGTAATATTTTTATATCTACATTTCGCTTGTATTAATGCAAGTTGGTTTTTTCCGAGTTTCATCTAATACATTAGTTTATTTTAACAATTTACTTACATTGATGAAAAATGATATTTTAGGACTTATTTCCTGGAGTTTTTCACCTAATGTTTTATGTGTACTTCATAGTTTTTGTTCAGTTCGTATGGGGCATAGATTGATGTTAAACAACCAAAACTATCATCAGAAAAGAACAGAAATGATGTGAACTGTTAGTTATTTGAATATCAGGTACAGAAATCTAAAATCTACTACTGTTTATGTAAGGTAAAATAAAAAATACATAGGTATAGATTATGTTCATTAAGTTTATAAAGAATTTCTCTTGTTATAGGTAAGAAGATCTGTATGATACTGTGTATGACAAGAAAGAACCACCAAGCAGATGGCGCCCCGGTAAGTAGGGAATACCTCCGAGATTGTCGGAGCCTTTTTATGCCGAGCTTTTGACAGAGCAACCCTTTCATGACAAGTAATATGGGGATATTCCGCTAGGGATCGCGCCCCCCTCCCCCATGCTATCTCCCTCCCGATACCTTATCTCCAGTTAGCGTCCCTGAAAACAACATTTAATTTGGACAGAAACGGATCCTACTCAGTTCGACATACAGTTTTTTTTTTTTTTTTTTTTATATTCTTTTATTTATTCTCTTCCTTTTTGTCTCCCCTCCCCCGATATCGTTATTGAACAGTTCTTGCCCTCCGAACAGGTCGCTAGCGGGATTCAAAGGCCATTTGGATATGAAACCTTTGTAGATACAGACGCGTGACAGACACAAAGAAGGAATCGGATATTTTTCATTACTTTTTTTTTTTTTTTCTACCACCCTCTCTTATGCTTTGAGAAGTGAAAAATGACTGAAAAAGTCCCGGAGATGAGTTTGAGAAAAAAATTTGACCTGATTCGAATCTTCTTCGATGGAGTTCATTATTTTCAGACCGTTTTAAAATGAGTACAGGTCAGGTCATGTTTACATAAAAAGAATGTAATGACAGAAGTTATTAACAAACTCGCAAATATATAAAGATTTATTTTTATAAGATGAAAAATCATCTTATATATATTTTTCCTGTTGGCTTTTTGCCTTTTATTTAACGTCCTTTGAAGCTACTGAGGCTACTCGGACATTGCTATTTAGGGGGTACTAAATTTTGCCTATCCAGTTGTAATTAGGATAGGGATCATTGACGAGTACCTGACATCGCACAGGCACGTGACCTCTATTTTACTTCGAGAATCGTGATGATATTTGAGACTGATGTTCTTGAATGGAGTGAGCGATATAGGCTAATGCCGCACAGTGGTCAATAATTGCTCTTTGGCGGACATAAATCTGCCATTTCCACAATTTTACAGATAAATTGATAGGATCTTTTTTATTACTTTCTTAATAAAATTCAAAAACCAAGGAAACAATTCCAGTTAAGAATGCTTCGGTATAAGTGTCCTTTTTGCTTACCCAAAGCCAGGTTTCTTGTGTGTTAATAGATAGTTTTCGTTAGTATGCAAAAAAACATAGAAGATCTCAATATTTTTCAGAATTTTCTTTTTTATTTTTTTAGTCTAAGGGTGGGCTTTCATACCACCGAGTATCCAAAAGAAAATTCAAATTGCATAGGAGTTATGGGTATTTTAAAAACAACTAAAAATTCAACATTAAACTCGATTTTCTCCTTTTAGAAATAAGATATCAATATACCGATTTCACTGAAAGTTTACATTCAACGGCTAGTATATTACGTATGAGCAACATGAATTTGGTTTGCTTATTAGGGTAAAAAAGCAATTTATATACTACTTTTTTTCAATAAAAACCGTTTTTCTCGGTTTCAAAGGGGTGCTCTCCGGAGTTATTACTGGGGTAATTTTTAGTCTTACTTGTACTAAGACCACATAAAACGATCAGTTAAATTCACTTGCGCCTTTTTTAGAAAAATATGTTTTGTATATGTTTACAGAAAAATTGGCAATGTTTGGCCCTGTAATCTGCTCTAAATGGTACAGGTACATTTACAAGCTCCTTCTAATCTATAACATAAAACGACTACACCTATACATAAGGTTTTCACTTATAAATGTATACTGCGGTATAAAATTTTGAATAGCCTTATTGAAAACCTTGAGTACCTGCTATCGAATAAGTGGTTTCACAAGTAAACAGATTTTTTTCCCCCTTTTTCAGTTGATTAATTGAGATGAAAAAAATACTGAATAGCTGAAATCACATACATATTTGCTCTTCATTAAACTTAAAACGAATAAATATAGACTTTCTTTGTAAAAGAAAAACCAACTGATTTATTCTCAGTTAATTTGTCATATCAATTTACACTCGTAAAGGTAAGATTTTATGACTCTTCACACACACACTTATTATCTAGAAATAATAATTTTCTACCTATAGTTATTCAGGCATTTTTGTAGTGGAGGGTAAAGGAATTAGGAAAGAACAGTATGACTCTGCTCTTGTGTTGCTAATCGGCTTTGTCTGCCTTACTTAAGATAAAGTTATGTTTTCTTTAGACAATCTATAGCACTACAAGTCTAATTCAGTCCTTCTTGTTTTGATGCGAAAAAAATGGCAATGTCCACCCTAAAGTATAGTCCAACCATTTTAACGAGTGTAAATTGATTTGACGAATTAACTGAGAAATTTATACCGCAATATACATTTATAAGTGAAAACCTTATGTATAGGTGTAGTCGTTTTATGTTATAGATTAGAAGGAGCTTGTAAATGTACCTGTACCATTTAGAGCAGATTACAGGGCCAAACATTGCCAATTTTTCTGTAAACATATACAAAACATATTTTTCTAAAAAAGGCGCAAGTGAATTTAACTGATCTTTTTATGTAGTCGTAGTACAAGTAAGACTAAAAATTAACCCAATAATAACTCCGGTGAGCACCCTTTTGAAACCGAGAAAAACGGTTTTTATTGAAAAAAAAAGTAGTATATAAATTGCTTTTTTACCCTAATAAGCAAACCAAATTCATGTTGCTCATACGTAATATACTAGCCGTTGAATGTAAACTTTCAGTGAAATCGGTATATTGATATCTTAATTCTAAAAGGAGAAAATCGAGTTTAATGTTGAATTTTTAGTTGTTTTTAAAATACCCATAACTCCTATGCAATTTGAATTTTCTTTTGGATACTCGGTGGTATGAAAGCCCACCCTCAGACTAAAAAAATAAAAAAGAAAATTCTGAAAAATATTGAGATCTTCCATGTTTTTTTGCATACTAACGAAAACTATCTATTAACACACAAGAAACCTGGCTTTGGGTAAGCAAAAAGGAAACTTATACCGAAGCAATCTTAACGGGAATTGTTTCCTTGGTTTTTGAATTTTATTAAGAAAGTAATAAAAAAGATCCTATCAATTTATCTGTAAAATTGTGGAAATGGCAGATTTATGTCCGCCAAAAAGCAATTATTGACCACTGTGTGCCGGAAATACTTTTCCGTCTTCCCCGTTTTCTTCTCCGTCTCCATTCCAACAAGACTCTACCACTTCATCCTAATTTTTTCAGCAATGTGGAGATCTTTTCGATTTCTTTTACCTTTTAAAAGATTGTCGATACTTTTTTTAAGACGAAGTATACCACGACCGCTTCCAACAGTCCTTTTACAGGGCTGGAAGTCTTTTCGTTTCTGAATCTATAATGTCCATTGTTCAGCAATATGCAATTATAAAGTTCTTTTGTTATTTTTGTTATATATATATATATATATATATATATATATATATATATATATATATATATATATAGAGAGAGAGAGAGAGACGAGCTAAAATATATAAAAGAAAACATTATTATGCGGCCCGGTTGGAATAAAGCTGGAAATAAAGATTTGATAAGGTTTGAAGAAGTTTGGCAAATAGCGAATAGGAGTGTTGGTGGAGATAAGGACGTCAAAGCAGTTTTACGACTTCTCCATCTTCCCGAGACCCCTTCTCTCTACATCAGTATTTCTAAATGGAGATATTTAGACCCTCAGCCGGCTACTTTCTTTGAAATTATTCCAGCGTGTCTGAGTATGTTTTTATAGTTATCAATCGATATAGTGAAATTGATTCGGAGAGATTTTAGTCGTGTATATTCTGTCACATCTAGTGTAAAGCAAATTTAGCGGTTGTTACAACATTGGAACAATTGGCATATTACATTTAATGGTTATCAATATAAAGTTCTCTGCATTCTATTGTTTTAACCATTAGATGAATGATTTTTTTTTTTTTTTTGTTATATATAAGAGAAAAATTATTTGAAAATCCATTAGATTAGATGAGAAAATTTAGAAAATCTAAATGTGTATGAGAGGTACACCATGTATTTTAGGTACAATTTAGTCAAGGATCAAGTCAGCCTAGAAATGGTATACCACACAAGAAATATTTGGGGTCACCTGCGGTTTAGTGTTTAGCATGACAACCTACAATACTAAAGGTCGAGGGTTCGCATCTACCAATGACCCTAGGATTTTTAATGGGGAGTAAAAAGTTCTTGGCTATCCCGTCCCATTGATAGCATGTAAAATGGAAGTCCTGAGCCTGTACTATGTCAGGTACTCGTTACAGATCCCTATCCTAATTATGCAAGGATAGGCAAATTAATATTGCCTGACCACTGAATGCATTATTTTTAAATTAAAGTACCATGCTACAAATTAATCATTAAAAAGACATCAACACCGTTCACGCTAGCCATAAAATATATTCAAATACTTGATTATTCCTTTTTAGGACCATCATCCATATTAAATATTTCTCTATAAGACATTTAGGGGACGTTAATTACGCGGAATTTCAAACAGTTGATTAGAGTAAGGAATTAATTTGATGGACTGTCCGCACAGGGCTCAAGTGTGCCTGACGCACAACTTCTATATTGGTTTTGTATAATTGATGGCTTCTCCAGCAAAGCAGCCTGAGCCCTTTAAAATTTTTTAAATTTAGGAATAAATTAGATTTTTGAGCATATAATTTTTTATAGTATTACATTAATATCGTTATTTTTAAAAACAAATTTCCAGATAGCCTCAATTAGAAAGAGTGGAATGTTACTTGATATGAGTCATGTTCCAGGTCTACTTATACACGTATTATCTGTATTTAAGCATATTTTCTTTTTTCTGTATGTCTTACTTTCCGTTACATATATGAGAAAATATACACGGTTTTTTGTTAAATACGATCAAGTTTTATTTATTTTTTGATAACGAAGTTAAATATGGGTTTATCGTAGGTAAATCTTAAGATGTCGAATTAGCGATCGACTGATTCTCACTGACAATATAAAAAGTTGTTTATAAATTCTAAAATTATGTTCACTCAGTAAAAAATATTTTCTAATTTATCTTGTGAACGTGAAGGTTACGAGGTCGAATCCGGGCAAATCAGCATTAATCACACGCTCTCTCCCATGCATCGGGGAAAGATACCGTTTAACCGAAAATGCAAGGCAGCCAGGGAAAAAAAGTTCTGAAAAATTGCACAATCCACTTTTTGTTTATAGATGACTTTCTAACCAGGTGAAGAAACCGAATGATTCCCCAATAATTAATTTCCATAAATCTTTATTTTTTTGTCATAAAATGCTGCATCCATAAACTAAATTTCTAATCCCCATTAGGTAATAAGTTGACTAAGTATCTAATCCCAGATGATGTAAATGACAACTGATATATATTGCACTTTTCCCACGAGGAAAACACGCACTAATTATAATCCGTGGTACTACATGAAGCAAGAACGCATGATGGAACATTTCATATAGCTTAAACTTTGACCAATTATGGAGGCTAATCTTTCCTCTATTTATTGGATTTTCCCCTTAATTTGCTTTTGTTTCCATCACGTTCTTCCCTTGTCTGTTTTCACAAGAAACAATGCGACGTTCGCAGTTATTCCAGGAAAGGGAATAAGTATGCCATTCAGTACATGAAATTGACGAGGGTTAATAACCAACTTGTTTTATAAAACTACAGAGCACGTGATCAGGAGGGCCGAAGTGTTGGGATCCGCGGGTATATAAGCCCTCATTAAAATTTAATTTCTGCAATTAGCTATAGTGATGTAAAACTATATATAGTCTCTACTATCGATAGTTTCGATAATATAGGGGATAATATGGTACTATCGATTGTATCTGGTGGGAGCTAGAATAGTTGAATTTTGCAACTATTGTGTTGTATAAACTGTTTTGATTTTTGTCAATTTCAAACTTAGTCGTAACCTCAAGATATAAAAGAGTTGTCAATGGGTCAAGGAAACAGCATTTTAATGGAATAAGAGGTACCGACACTTTTCAGGAAACAATGCTCCCAGGATTCCCAGAGTTCGACGAAGATGATTTGTATGATACAAAATGTCAACATTCAGTATGCGATCCTTGAATGTGTCAAAGGAATTTGTTTTGAATGTGGCAGAATAAACAGCCTAAAAAGAGTTTTTCGGGACATCTGCCAGGACAAAGCATACCTTTAAACGTGCATGCTTCAAAAAGAATTTTCTCAGATATTTGAACGATCTACTGTCGAATACTAACAATAGTTCAGAAAACTATCGATAGTCTCGACAGTTTGATACTATCGATAGTTCTGCAACACTATTTATCTACTGAAGAAAACTATCCGCGGTTCCAACATTTATTTATAAGTGGAAATCAGCTGTGGAGTCAACTCATTTTAACCAAGGACTCCAGCTTGTGGAGATAGATGAAGATGAAGTAGTTTGAAGTTAAGTAAAACGAACAGAAAAATGGCGCCAGTGGCTCCATGCGTTTTAGCTAAGTTCAAAGACTGCCTGAACGCTTTTGGACGTTAGTATGAAAATAAATAAATAATAACCCGACTCATTGCCGTAAGGGCTTTTTAAAAGGGCGGGCATTCTCTCCCAGTTCAATATGGAATGAAATAATTTAAATTAATTTGATGAGTCGGATGCCAGTCTTAATATGGGACCTTTTTCCACAAAGGGCTAGGGCTAATTAAACATTAATGAAGGGAAAAAGAAGCAATGAAGTCTTTGTTTTCCGTCCCTTTGCCGGGGAAAGAAAAAAAAGCAAGATGAAACTCACCTTCAGATATAATGACAAAAATTCTTTATATTATAGCGACTGAAAATTAATGAAAATCCGTAGTAAATATTTTCCTTTACAAACTTTTGAAACGTATTTATTATTTATATCTCAATAATTAATTAGGAGTATAAGTAAGATATTTCCTGAAGTATTTAATCATAAATCAGTCACATTTAAGTTAATTGTGTTTTTTATAATTTTTAATATATATATGTTATTACAATTTTAAGTGAAAAAAAAACCGAACACTCTAAAAAATACATGTAGATAAAATACAATATGACCTTTTAAGCCAACTAGATAATATAATATTAAGAACTAAAAAAGTAAATATATTAATATATTTTTAATATATTTAACTACAACCATTTCATTGGTATGGATGTAGAATATTATTAATAAATGTTTTTTAAAGTATTAAGCCTTAAAGTGACGTTAAACAAATAAACAAAGATTAAGCCTTGAACTTATGCTTCAGCCCAGTAAATATGTGATTTCAAATAGCTTTTTTTTTTTTTTTTTTTTTTTTTTTATTTTTTTTTTTTTTTTTTTTTTTTTTTTTATGGCAAATCCATCAAAATAACACACGAGTCAATTTGCACGTCGCACAGTGTTTCGCTTAGTAGGAGGTAGGTGGACAAAAGTATTTTTCGTTATTTTTACATCTCTTTCGACCATTTAAGTTATTTAATTATAAAATTATTATATTTAATTATAAAATGATTATATTTAGTATAAAGTTGAATGTATTATACTTAATATTATGTATATTTCATAACTTACATATATTATATTAAATTATAAAAAAAATTTTCATTTATTGCGACCAATTAAGTGATTTCATTATAAAATAAAATATTTTTATTAATTAAAAATCGAATTTTAAACGATTACCAGGAGATTAAGAAGAAAAAATAAAAACAAAAGCCTATCTATACAAAATTCTGTACTCTTTATTTTTTTCTAATCCTCTTTACATGTATTTTCCTTTTTCCCTTCTTTTCTTTCTTTTTAGAGGGTCTTTTTTTTTTTTTTTTTTTTTTTACTTTGAATAAATATTTAATATTTTCAGTGGGGTGTAGCATGATGGGCATATATCTATTTTTTTATATGTGCTTATCTGTACAGGGATTTAGCCCCAGAATAACGTTATTTTTTGGAAGCTTACCTGTGCAAATATAAATTTCATGGAATATCATAGATTATGGTTGAAGATTCCGCCGAATGATAGAGCTGGTACTGCTAAGAAATCCAGTGAAAAAAAAGGAAAATCTGTTAGTAAAAGATTTTCTTAGACGGTATGGCAAGAAGACAGGACCTCCCTACATAGACCGCATCCTAGTCTGCTTGGACGAATGCGCTGTAGGCTTAGAGTCCATATAATAGGCTAATGCTTCATTTCCACTTAATTACTTAGCATTCCCCAAAGGAATAAGTGATGACTTACACAATCTTTCCGGGGATCATAGTGGCTCCTTGAAATGTGAATGTTGGCGTTGAGTCTAAAAACGCTGCTTTGATTTTTCCGCAGCAACCATTTATGAGAAATTTTGGAGGCATAGTTTGGCAACCTCATCCTCTGTCATCTGTATGGTTTTTAAAATTATGTTTGGACGAAAGAGACTTTAAGAGAAAAGGGATTTTTCTCCCATAGAGTGGTTCAACGATTATTAAAAAAATATCCGTTTTGGAAAGAAAGTACAAAAAAAAAAAAGAATGTTGTACTCGAGTGTGCAGGCTATAATATATATTATTGTTAAGTTGAAAGGTGCCCCTCTTATATACAAAAAAATCAGCCCGGGTACAAATGGGTACAAGTCATTAACATCATTTGGAAGTTTCAAAACGATGAAAAAATCCTGCAATCATCTCAAAAACATTTTTTTATTGTTGTTTGATTAACAGATAAATTTACTGAATTAGAGTAAATTAGCACTCACTAGTTCAAGTCATATTAATCCTTAACAATCAATCTATAAAAATTTAGGAACACTGTAATTTTTACTTTCACTTACCTATATATGAAATATATAGTAAGTGGAAGTATTGCGATCGTTAAAAATTTCGACTTCCGGTTTTCAACGGAAATACACGTTTTGGGGTCCCCTGAGTCCAATTAACCAAGTCCCGCGAAATGGTCTGTGTGTGTGTGTGTGTGTGTGTGTGTGTGTGTGTGTGTGTGTGTTTGTGTGTGTGTGTCTGTGTGTGTGTGAACAGACTAGTTCAAAAACTATAAACCGTGCGAACCTGAAATTGGGTATTTAGTGTATGTATATGCCCGCGATGTGACGGCAAAAATTTCATCAAAATTGCTCAAAGGGAGGGGGTACTTTATTTAATAACTTTTTATGTTTTTTTCGATTTTCTCAAAAACGGCTCTAACGATTTTGATTAAACTGGGTATTTAATCTATTTATATGCCCGAGATATGACTGTAAAAATTTCATCAAAATTGATTAACCGGAGGGGGGACTTTACTTTAAAAACTTCGTATCATTTTCACGTGTTTTTTTTATTTACTCAAAAACTGCTTTAACGAATTTGATCAAACTGGGTATTTGATGTATTTATATGCCCGAGATGTGACAGTAAAAATTTCATCAAAATTGATCAATTGGAGGGGGCACTTTACTGAATACATATTGTCTCATTTTCACGTGTTTTTTTATTTACTCAAAAACGGTTTTCACGATTTTGATCAAACTGAGTATTTGATGTATGAATATACCCGAGATATGGCTGTAAAAATTTCATCAACATAGATCAAATGGAGGGGGGTACTTTACTTAATAAATTTTGTATCATTTTCACATGTGTTTTCAATTACTCATAAAAGGAAAAAATAAGAAATGAATGTGGAAAGATTTGTGACTTTGTGAAGTGGCAATTAACAAAACACGTCAATTTCTAATCTAAATAATTTGGTAAGTGAAAGTTGTGTGTTGCGCGCACGCACCAGATTTTTATGATTGAAGTGATGCTTAAAAATCCTTAGCAATGCCGCACCTCGGATAGGTACTCGTTAAAGATCCCTATCCTAATTATACCTGGATAGGCAAAATTTAGGACTCCCACTGTAGCATCGTCCGATTAGACTTATTGGCATAAAGTGACGTTAAACAAACAAGAAAAAAAAATAGATCGCTAAATACATGATGGAGTATGTGAGAAAAACATATAGACAAGAAGAAATTATTTGTAAGAAACCCGTCTTGAGTCAGGAGAATAGCAAAGAAGTGGCTACACCAACTTACGTGAGAGCATCTAGTCTCCGCTGGTCAGAGCATGTTGCTAGAATGGACACGAATGAAATACCATCCAGGACTTTGTATGAGCGAATTATGTTTTATAATAATATAAAGATGTTTCTTCTTTACTGTCAGATACGTTTCTGAATAAATCTTTTGCCCTGAGCCACTATAACTATTAAATACAAATATTCCTTGGTTATAAATATGACCTACTGACTATAATTTCCCTATATCCTAGAAAGGGTATTAGATTAGACAGTGGGAGCGGTAAATCCTGGAAGAGATAAATATGTATCGAGAGTAGTGGGCCCGGCGCTAAGGGTTCACATCACGTACTAACCGACTTAGCTCGCGGCCCAGCTTTTAGGCCACGTGCGGAATAATCAGTGTGCCCTCCTCGCTCAGTCATCTTCTCACCTCCTTGTCTTCCTAGCCCTGTTGCTTCACTAGCACCTCTGTCAATCCAAAAGTAATTTTCCTGATTTTTTTTTATTAACAACATAAAATATACAGGGTGTCCCAGACGTAGTGTAAAAAAATGATGATGATTTATTTAAAATTATTTTATGCTTAATTGTATCTTTCACCTTAGTGAGGAAGAGTTCGGTTTGCATAAGGTTTTTCTTTAAATTCCAATTGGTTATCTTGTATTTAATTATACCAACGTTTCGGGCTTATGGCCATCTTCTGGGGTTTTCTATTGTTCATTTTTAAATTCCATAGCCATTTGTCTATACATAAAATCGCATATAACGAAAAAATATATGTCATTTCGTCATTGTATATGATCCACTTTTTATTAATAATTATTCACAAAATCCTGACACATTGAGACAATTAAATACAAAATAACCCATTGGTTTTATTTTATTTAAAGAAAAATTATTTATATTTTAAGTGTTATAAAACTTTAGGATTTTCTTCTATTTCAGCGTTTCTCCGTCCTCATCCATTCACATCAAAGGTAAAAAATAATATTTAATTAATTTTTTTAGAATTGTTTTTCCCAGCTTTGAGAACGCATTTCAAAGGAAACTCAGATATGGGTAAAATATTATTTGACCTAGAATCACCGAAAAACTTTGATGGAAATCGGTGTCAACCTGTAGCGCACTGTGTCAAGCTGCCAAGCTTGTTAGAGTTTGAGTAGAAAACTTACTAAGACTAAATGTAGGTTGTAGATTATTTATTTACTTAAAAAGGGTTTAGGGACATCCTATTTATTAGGAAAATAATTTGGATCTTAGTCTCTACTACTATTTATTTTATTTTCTATATTACATACGTTTCGACACCCATGGCCGTCATTGTCTTACAATAATTGCTGCATCATAATACACTACATATTGTAATCAGATTATTTGAATATACAATAGTTGAACTAAAATATCAGTAATCTGATTACAATATTGATTAACAAGCAGCAATAATTTTAAGACACTAAAGACGGTACGTAATTTAAAAAAAAAATAGTAGTAGAGAATAAGATCCAAATTATTTTCCTCATAATGTTGTAGATTATTTAAATTAATCATAATATTTAGAAAATTAAAATACTATATTTCCTTAACTTAATCATGTTAGAACGGCTTTAATTTTAATTTTTATCTTTTAATTTCAATAAAGGGGGTTACAAAAATCTTGAGAAACCCTGATATAGAGGCTGGGTGTGGACCAAGGAGGCTGCCCCGAGACCATGGAAAAGTATTCTTCCAACCCTTTAGCTAAGTAGTATTGAATAAGTATATACATGTAATATTTTAACAAATTGATTCTGAGCCCACTTCTTTCCTGACTTTTACTAAACCTATTCTTCATTTATAATTATTTTCATTTATAAATATTTAAGTTGGAGTTTGCATTTGTTAACATTATTTTAGATAAGAAAGCTTTTAGTTAGGATCCATCAATCAGTCCCCTTAAGCCGACTGCGAACAAAACGCTACATTTTTTATCGGACACCGGTATCGCCTAATTGAGAGACGAGTATACATTAACCAGTTATCTATCTACAAAAAGGGGAAGAAAAAGCTGATTGTGGCGTAGAGGGACCATAAATCATTGGGTAGGAGAAGATGGGGGGGGAGGGCTGTAATGGCTTCCGCCTGGATCTTGTTAACAATAGCCGGACTATAAAAGACTCGGCAACCATCTTCCCTTACTTATTGCCGTCGGTATTTGCCAAGAATAATGTCGGCCGCAACAGGTATCCTTGGGGTACACCTCTTCATATTTTCAAATATACTTTTCAAGCATCTGTATCTTTGTCAACGCCGTTAGGGGATGAGAAAGTGCTTTGGATGCGATTCGTAACACTTTTTTTTTAACTGTTTTCCATGTAATAGAATAAGTACCTTCATTGAAAGTAAGTCATCGTGAATAATATGATTACAGTCCTATTAAGAGAATAATTACAAGGTAAAATATTACCATTATAATAGTTATTTTCATCACTTATACCAAAAGTGATTGTTTTCGGTGCGCGGCCGAGTTTAACTTAATGTTTAATGGAAATTAGACCAAGCCCCGAAAACACACTTATGGTACGTGTTATGAACAATACTTTTCATCATACTGCTCATACTTGAGTGCATTAAAACACTTTTATATTTCATTAGTAACTTACAGTTACACTATTATACAAGAAATTAAATTGACACTTTTTTTTTTTTTTCAAAACATCTGTTTTTTTAACCTATTAATTGTTTCAAAAGTGCACTAGACTTTGGGAAATTATTTACATTTATATTTTCTTTAAGAGATAGCCAACTTTTGATCATCGAATATTTTGACCATAAAGGAGGTGGCTTTAAGATTTTTTTCGATTTCTGAGAAATAAACAAGCGTGACTTCATCACACACGACCTGAACATTTCTTCTTTATAACCAGTAACGAAATCTGTTGTATCGCTTTCAAATAAAGCGCGGGATTTATCTGGAAGTAGTTCGTTTTAACCTTCTTGGGCTTCTTCTAAAACATCTTCTGGTATATCCATGTTGTTTTGCACCTCAAACATACGATTAGAATATATAATTTATATATATATAATATATAATATAATATATTTTTAATTAATTAATATAAACAATTATATTAATAAATTAATATAATTTATATTCATTTATATATTCTAGTAATATTAGAATATATAATATAATTATATTAGCATGAAGCAAAGTTTAGCTACAAGTAACCTCCTTCAAACACATGTTTATTAATATATATTAGTAGCAGGTAAGGTTAGCGCACCAAAAAGATTTTTCAGGCCTAGCCCCGAAAAATACTATTTTACGGACTCAAACGGAGTATTGAAAACAGATATCTCCTGTCCCGATGTTTTTCGGAGGTAAAATCAGAAACTACTCAACCGAATTTGATGAAATTTGGCTGATTGTGTGTAGTTTTGTCCAACTTAAAAGATAGAATAGCTTTTATCTCGATTATTGGCCTTAAATTTATTTTTTTGCAAATTAAATCCTTATAATACTACAATTGAGTGTGTTTATTTGTAAGTCCTATAAATTTCTAACAGAAGGCGGTGTAAGTTGATTTATTGACACAACACTTCATTTTCTTTTGATATCTAGAGAGGGTAAGCATAAATCTATCTCTTCCGGTTTGGACTAGGAAAATCCGTGTTTTTCCCATGGCATATTATGTGTAGCCTTTTCACGTGTGGGGAAAACATAGAATCTATTTGTTTTAGCAAAAGGCAGGTTCACCAAAATCTTTGTGCACCTATTAGTATAACCTACTGATACGATATCTCATATCATCATGTGTTATATTCTGTGTTTAAGTAATATGTAACATAGCAAAGATTAACTTTTGCTAACTGTCAATTGTGATTGCACTAAACCCTCTTCCAATTATATTCTTTATTATTTCCTTTTCCATGTGTCATTCATTAACACAATATGGTCAAATATAAGATGTAAAAAATAAAAATTTTAAACCATCTAAATTCTTTAACAAACAATTTTAAATTTGGAATAAAGTTCTATTTTAAATCCCGTTGTTTTTTAGATTAGCTGAAACGTTTTTATCTTCATCTGTGAATTTTGATTTGATTATAGCTACTGAGCCATAGCAACGCCTGGCAGGGTCTGCTCGTAAGATATATATAATATATAGCCTATAAAATAACACTAATAATCATATATAAATAATAGGGTACATAAATAATAATAATATTTTAATATTACTAATATTAAATTATAAAATAATATTTTATTGCCTCCTCTTTCGACAAAAAACTTCCCTTATGCCTGAATGTAACAGTATACGCCATCTTACTTGCTCACAGTCACTTAATGGCGACAAGTGCAAATTAAAATTTGAATTTAAATAAAATCAAGATTATGGAAAAATATAACAAAAACACGTTAAATACAGTTGATAAAGATTTTTCGTATATACGTATTAAAAGAAAAATGTATTGTTCTGAACTTTCAAAAAAAAAAAATGTTAAGACCTTTTTATCAACGCATACCTAAATATACAATCGTAACAAATTTAGAAACTGAGTTTTTCTAGAGAAATACACGTTATTGAAGTATCCAGCGAGTGTAATATTTAAACAACCAAGCTCGAAAAAATCATTTCTAAAAAATAAGTTCCAAGGGGCATCGCAAAAGAAATCCAGCTACGCTCGAAGAAGTCCTTCTATGGGATTTGTGTGGTGAAATCGAAAAGAAACCAACCCCTTTAGCGATCATGCGTGTCAAACATGGTAGGCTCCACCTATGCATTCATGCAAGTAGATAATGAAATTGCTTCTGCCTCCCTCCCACGATGTGAAAGCACCCATTTCGGGCGAGTAGCAAGAGTTGGGTGAGGTTCTTTACCGAAAGAAAAGTGTTTGCAATTTCATAACTCAGCGCTTCTACACAGAACTTACAATTAATTACTTTAAATAAAATTAATATACTTGATAAAACGATGATGGTTTAGAATTATTAGTGTGATATCATCGATCAACGATCGATCAGTTTTAACTTAATGCTAAATCGGGTATTTTAACTTTTTCTAAAACATAAGTTTTGTTTTTTATATCTAAAGGTGCCTTTTAACTGTGTAAACCACCCCCTCGTATGGGTGATTCCCCGGACTTTGCCTTAACGGCGTACCAAGAACCGCTATTTAAACATTAACGTGAACTCGAGCGAACAATGATGTCTAACCGCAGCTATGCACCTCAATAGAATAAGTTTTATTACAAAGACGCTTGACTTGAAACCAGCGGCTGTTTTAAACTTTTGCTTCAACTTATTTTGGATAAAATCATGGTCAGAAAAATGCTAAAAGAAGGTCTAGAAGCTAATCTTAACGAACTCAAAAGCGACACCAGCGCTTTCCTGGAACAAACAGGCGAACAGATACAACGTGCCTGTTCGAGTTTGTGTCTTACTTATATCAGCCGAACTCTGTCCCGAACAGGCTTTTCGAGGGTGAGGTTAGTACAGTGTAAATTCACCTTAAAAAAGCCAGTTGTGTTCTGTCATGTACAAAATATATTCTTTTGCGTTCCGACCTGATTTTTTTGACTCGTTTTTAATTCATAAATAGATATGTTACAATTATTATTCTATTTTTAAAAGGATTTAAATTTAGAATAAACTGCTTAAATTTTAACAATGCCATTAACATTGTTGTATTTTTCGTTTCTGGATGGAATGAAGATTTTCAACGTTGAGGAAAATCATGTTTATCAAAACTCAAAAAAAATTTCGCAAAAAGAAAATTAGTACTATACTTTTGAAGTTTAAATATATTTTTTTAAGGCGTTTTTAAATCTGAAGCAAACATCTTATTATTAATGAATAAATCCTCATATCCAAGTTGATTTTGTTTACATTTCGTCAGAATTCCAATTTCGAAGATAAAACAAAAAAAAAAAAAAAAAAACTGTACTTTGATGTAGAGAAGCTTTGATTATGATTTGACGAATGGAATTTTTCCCTACAGAGAAATTTGGTGGATTTCTACGTAAGCTTTTAGAAAAGGATCCAATCAAGATCCCATCTGAAAATAAGTTCAGGATTCTAAAGAGCAGAATACTTTATTTACTGGAAGAAGAAAGGAATAAACTGCTTTAACCCGTCTGCGATTAAGCCATTATAGACTCCATCATGGATATCTATCTATGTCAGGAAAGCAAGCTTCAATATGCAAGGAATAACGCCTATCATGTATTAAATGAAGCTTTATTCATCAAAAACAAAGATAAGAACATAACAAGCCACATAAAATAATATTATATTTTGGGAAACAAACTTTCTACCAAATTAAAATTATTTTAATTCTTAAAAGTCAAAAACATCATTAATTCTATTTTTAATGAATTACTGACGGACCCTGCCACGACTTGTTGTTCGTGTTGTTAGAGCTCAATAGCTCTAATGGGTTAAATTAATTAATAATTTTATTACATTCAAAACAACATTTTAATACATTCACTGATAAAGGTAAAAAAGTTTCAGCTAATCTAAAAACCTATGAGATTGAGAATAGAACGTTAGGCCAAATCAAAAGTGTTTGGTAAAGAATTTAGGAGCGTTAAATTTTTTACATCTCATATTTGACTTTATTATGTATTCATTATCCATTAATTTAGCACCGGAAAAATTGGATTTAACTACAGGATGCTTACTCACTGTAAATATCGAAAGAAAATAAACTGTCGATAAATCAACTTACACCGGTAGTTGGCAGTTTATAGAACATCAAAAACATCACTCAATTGTAGTATAATTTCTCATTAATTTGCAATAAAAGAAATATTAAGATCAATAATCGAGATAAAAACTATCCTATCTTATAAGTTTTTACAAAAATACACACAATGAGCTATATTTTTCAAGATCGGTTGAGTTGTTTCGGATTTTATCCGATATTTTTATAAATACTTTGATATTTTTATAGACATAAATATACAATTATCTCTTAATTAAAAAACAAATAACTTTTCATATAATATTAACAGATTTTAATATAAGATTAGCAATATAAATATCCAACAAAAAACAAATTTCTTCCTAATTCAAACCATCACTAAATGATTAAGAATATCCTTTAAGAGTCGAACGATAATGACCTACATAGTCGACTTCCTTAAACATAGAAAAAAAAAAGGGTGCAATAGAATCATGACTGCTGTAGGTATTCAATCAGCGATTTGCTACGAAATCAATCAATTTATCGACTGATATTTATGCATTCCTTACTTGAAGCAAGAGTATTATCAAGGGGTATATCCTACCCGGAGACTCCTAGTCATCATCGATATTAAGGGCTGTTTAGATCTAATCTAGCAGCAGTTGGGAGGTGTTCGCCCTGGCTATGGCAGGGATGGGGGGGGGGGGGGCTGTCCAAACTTGCTCTCGCCAAATTTTATTGACAGGCGATAATGTTGGCGTCCAGGCACTTAATCAGCGTTCAAACAGCTCATCAGCTCCGAGGCGCTTCGCTGAACCACTCAGCTAGGCCATATTTCATAGAGCTATTTCTATCCTACTCAGAACAGGATAATTCAAGAATTATTTTATAGGTAACCAACAAAAATTCTAGTAAAACTGATCAAATATAATATTGGCATGATTGGTAGATAGCATTTAATTAAACCTAAGGTTTTGTATATGAAGTTGGTGAAATCGATTAATATTAAAGAGACCATGCCTTAACTGCTAAAAGTAAAAGCAGATTATAGGGCAACTTGCAGCAGAAAATCTATGAAAAAAGAAGTAATATTGTGCCACCTAAGAATCATTTACTCCAAATTTCCCCATGAAGGCCGCCTTCACGTGCTAAATGTGATGCACCGACAGTTTTGAATATATTAATGGGCTGCAAGTATTATGAAGCGATATAAGAAAATTAAACATGAGCACATCATTACGTCAAATACTGTAGGATTCGGAGGTAAGAGGAACTCATGAATTTTTTGCAACTCATCAGATTATTAAAAAATTAGTTAATAAAAAAAATTGGCAATGACCATTCGGGCAGAGGCAAATTCAAAATAATGATTACATAAATTTACATAATTGATTAGTAAGCTATCGAAATCCTCTATTTGCCTTTTTTAAATGTGTATTAAAAACAAGTATTACCATTACATTGTCAACAAACGTTTCGAAAATTGCTTCTATCTTCAGGATTTTTCGATTCAAATTTTATCTCTAATTTTTGTAACCCACCTTTCAACCCTATCTGTTTTATAAACAGTTTTTTTAGTGTCCATTACTAGACATAGCAGTTCATTTTTACTTGTTGAAAAAAACTTGTACTAACGACTGTTCTAGGGGAAAAACACATACTAAATTTTTTTTAATAAACATATGAAAAAGAAAAATATAGAGGATTTTGATATTTCACGAATGAATGATTTGAATAAAATATTAAAGATTCTCATATATTACATTTATTTCCATTTATATTACATATATTTTCACTTTTAATACACCAAATAAATAAGTTCATTGTCAAGGATACCACCATACCACAAGATTTTTAAAAATGAGATACTTGAATTTATTTTACTAATTTTTGGGTTATACGTGTATATATTTTTTTTCCTATGCGTGTATATATTTTTTTCTATTTTTATTTCAATGGATGGTTGTATATATTTTAGTTTATATTTGAGTTGTATATATTTTCTTTTCTTTTTTGGTTGTATATATTTTAGTTTCTATTTTTCGTTTTTAATTATTATTTTGTTTATATTTTGTGAATGTATCTTTTGAGCACTAATATTAAAGGCTTTTAAGTATGGCAGATTGTATTATTTCTTTATTAAAAAAAAAAAATTGTGTTTTCATTTACTTTCTTTATTTTTACCGTGCGCTTTCTCTTCTTTTTTTGGTAAAGTTATGGGGTCTTTCCATAGACGTAGTAAATATAAAAAAGAGATTAATTATATATGAAGATAAAGCAAGTTTATGAAAATACAAAAAATTAAATTTTACGGAAACTTATCTTTAAAATATATATATATCTATCATTTGCAATAATGCTAGTTGTGATTTTTCGATATTTAGGGGGTGTCGAATCCATACATCCACCTCTGAGACCTAAGAGAAAATGTAACTGTTTAGCTGTTTAGTTACCGGATTATTCCCCTTCTTTTCACTCCTAAAAACTTTAGAAAAACAAGATTAATACCAGGTCATTCAAAAAGTCCTGTCGTTTTTCGTTTGTTCGTAGTTTATTTTGATTCTAGAGTGTTTGCTAATTAATTCCGTTCAATACAACTTTTATCCATGGAAACACAAATGTTTATACTTTATGAATAGGAGGCTAAGGAGGATTAATTTAATGCAGTCACCATCCAACTGTCTAGTTAAAATGATTCCAGTTGAAACTCAAATTCGGTCGATTTTGCTCTATGAGTTTAAACTTGGCTCAAAAGCTGCCGAAACTGCTAGAAAAATATGCTCCGTGTTTGGGGAAGATGTGCTGTCTGAGCGGAAGGCACAATTTTGGTTTTCAAAATTTCGTGGGGGCGACGAGACACTAGAAGACGAGGCACGCTCGGGTCGACCAACTGTAGTTGATAAGGAGGACGTTCGAAGAGTAGTAGAGTTGGATCCGCGTCAAAGTTGTTCAGAGATAGCCTCTCAACTTAATATCTCAGCCACCACTGCCTGGAATTACCTTAAAGAACTGGGAAAAGTGAAAAAACTGGATAAATGGATTCCTCATAAGCTTTCAGATGCCAATATGCTTGTTCGCTTGACAACTGCATCTTCGTTAACTTCCCGCTTGAAAGTCGAACCCTTTTTGAATCGAATCATCACCTGTGATGAGAAATGTGTGTTGTACAACAACTTCAGACGATCATATCAGTGGTTGTTGGCAGATGAGAAACCTAAACAATTTCCAAAACCAGATCTCCATCCAAAGAAAGTTTTACTCATTGTTTTCTGGACAGCCAAAGGTATAGTGCATTTTGAGATTCTGAATCAAGGGCAAACCATCACTGCAGAAGTATACTGCAATATACTGGACCATTGCCAATCCAAGCTTAAGACTTTTGATCCCGGCTTAGTCAACAGAAGAAGACCTTTGCTTCTTCAAGACAACGCTCGACCACACACCGCCAAATTGACCAGGGAAAAATTGACAGAAATAGGCTGGGAAGTTTTGCCTCACCCACCATATTCCCCTGACCTGTCACCCACTGATTATCACCTATTCAGAGATCTCGACAACAATCTGAGACAGAAATGTTTTCAAGACCGTGACAACCTAATTCACGAACTGACCACTTATTTTTGCAGTAAAAATCAACAGTTTTTTAAGGAAGGAATTTGGGCTTTACCATCTCGTTGGGAGAAGGTTACCGACTGTAACGGTGGATATTTTGATGAATAAAGGTGATTATTTGAAAATATTTATTTATTTTTAATTTCCCCCAAAAAAACGACAGGACTTTTTGAATGACCTGGTACATTATAACAAGGCATGATCAGTTATAGTTTTATGACTAAATGGTATTGTTGCATTAACGATTTCCTCGTTTACTGATGGAATTAGCATAAGGTGATTTTCGCTAATCCGGAGCGGGAGCTAATTATTATGAGAATAAACCTGTTTCGAGGAAGGGGTGCCCACTGATATAATCCATCCACCATCCACCGGCCCACGGCGGATTACAACCGCTACAACAATCCTAATACCCTCAAAATACCTCATCCGACATAATTATTAAATTTAAACTTTCCTAATGTAACAATAAATAACATTGCTTTAGTAATGCATTGTATTCATGTAAAACATATTAAATTATATTATATTATAATAATAAATATTATAATAATAAAACATATTATAAGCATTGTAACAGAAGAGATTTATTTTATTTGTATTCATTAAGAAAAACAAAACTTATAACATTATTAAAATATGCAATACGCAAAATGTTTTGCAATAATCAAATCTTGAAGGCTGCTTCGACAGCGTTCCGTATAGGAGTAATGGTCAACTTAGCAGGTCTCTTTGCCATCGACTTAGAGATTTTAAAATATCAATGGCAACTAGAGTCCGGATTTTCATCTCAGAATAAAAAACAAAATAATATTCAAGTAATATAAAATATAATTCAACGAATCTCTAAAACTCAAATATACTATAGCAAAAAAAAAAAAAATCTAACGTTTCGTGTAACGCGAACGGTTCCACATTTCAAACCTTTCTGATTCTTCAAAGATATAAATTTCTATGATTTAGGGGCGATCCACTAATAATAGTCCTAATAATGACCAATGTCTTCAATTGCAAGGAAGTGCATCTTGGTTAGTTTACACGGAAACGGATTTTTTTTCTCATAACGATGCCCTTTGGTTCGCCAAGCTACGATCTGCCATTTGAAATGTTTTTTTTTTTTTGTCACCCCATCAATTGCTCCATTTGTTTCATGGTAAATAATATAAAAAATAACGAATGTATCAGATTCGTAACACAATTGCCAATTGATAAACTGTTTGCAGATCAGTAGTAGCAAACGAACGAACAAACAACGTTCGCTACATTCAACTGTGATAATGAGCATAAAACATAAATGAGAGTGTGTGTGTGCTGTGTGCTGTGTGTGTGTGTGTGTGTGTGTGTGTGTGTGTGTGTGTGTGTGTGTGTGTGTGTGTGTGTGTGTGTGTGTGTGTGTGTGTGTGTGTG
Source organism: Aelia acuminata (assembly GCA_911387785.2). NCBI lineage: Eukaryota > Metazoa > Arthropoda > Insecta > Hemiptera > Pentatomidae > Aelia > Aelia acuminata. The sequence goes on from OU426982.1 coordinate 35,697,001, forward strand.
AGAAAGAGAGCGAGAGAGAGAGAGAGAGAGAGAGAGAGAGAGAGAGAGAGAGGAGAGAGAGAGAGTTATTATTTGAAATTATTTTAATTTATTTAAACACTATTACAGACAGATATGTATTATGTAATATTAATGACAGTTTATGTATGATTTTGGATGTCATCTATCCAATCTACAATTTTAAATTACTTGATGAAATTAATTCAACAAAAAATGATTCATATATGATATCCTCTAGTTTCCAGAGTAACACAACATTAAATCATCTCCTCGTAAGCAAACCGTTTCATTCGGAAATTCGCGTATATGCTTCGACGAAACACTTGGGGATGTTGACACAATAAGTTAATGTAATGTCTTCGTGATTAGATGGCATATAAAGATAAATTCTGAATAGTAAAAAGGAAACGATTACTTTAGTCTTTCACTTTAAATGAAATTTTGTATTTAGTTAGAAAAATGTAAGGGGGTGTAGTCCTATCTCGATGTTTACAATTAAGTTTTTTTTTGTTAAAATTTTTTTTAACAAAATAAAAATAAAAAAATAATATTTGGACGTTAATATGCAAACTTACATTAGTTAGTCAGTAAAATTATATATTATAAGAAAATATAACAATAATATATGGGGCATAGTAGAATGTAGCTATTAAATAAAACACACATCGAGGTAACTAGCAGTTTTTCTTTTTCTCCTGTTTATGATATACAGAAGAATTTTGTTCAAATAAGAAACTTTATTTTCATTAAACCTGGTTGAAACAAACTAACAAATGATGTAAGCCTGGTTGCACATACTTCTGAGAACATTTCATAGAAATAAATGCAATCGAACTTTTTATTCATGTTTTGTGATAACACAAATAACATTGTAGTATCTAATCATACATTAGACACTGACCTATATAGAGACAAATTACTCTCACGGGCCTGCCATCTTTATTTCACTTGGGGGAAAAAAAAAATGAAGAACATATTGTTTTACTGATATTACTATATTAGTTCTATAATAAATCCACAAATCCTCCAGTACGAAAAAAACTGTAAGCTAAGATTTAGAACGAGTATGTTCGTTTTTATTTTATAGTCGATTGATTAAATTAAAGTAACTGATTGAAGTATTGAGAACTTGTGTAATGTTGCTATCTGTTGGCGAAACTCTAAACTAAATAGAGGGCACATTAAATAAAATAAATTCGTCTTATGAGATCATAAAATGTGAAAAACATTCGCCCCATTTTTAAATTAACATAAATTAAACTAATTAAATAATGTTATTTTCTAAAGAAAACTAAAAGGTAAATTTAAAAAAAATCTGGTGCGTGCGCGCAACACACAACTTTCACTTACCAACTTACTTAGATAATAAATTGACGTGTTTTGTTAATTGCCACTTCTCAAAGACACATTTTTCCACATTCATTTCTTATTTTTTCTTTTTGTTGGCTCTACAAAAAACACTAGTTTTTTTATTATTAAATAAAAGCTTGTGGTAATTCGGCAAGCATAATACTCCAAGTCGTCTGATTATATAATTCTCTATGTAGTTGTTGAAAACTTCATTTACCATGAAACAAATAATTTCCATTAAATGAACAGATTGGCTTTAATTATGAACAATGGTCTATCATTAAAGGCGTACTCTGCATGAGTGGGCTCAACGTGTTTTATGATTTGACTAATATTTTTCTTTTTTTCTCCTCTATATGTTTACTTGATTTTTATCATATCTCATATTTAGCCATTTCTTACTTTTAGGCGAAACAAGAGACAGATAATTTCTCCATATAAACAAATACAAAGGTACTTTATATGAAGAAAAAAAAAAGACACCTTCCTCATTTAAGCCCCCTCAGAACATTTTACTAATAATAAAGCTTACTTGATATTAAAGAACACCTAATTGTCATTAAACACGACGAATTTGATGAAAATCGTTAAAGCTGTTTTTGAGATAATCGAAAAAAAGGTAAAAAGTTGTAAAAGAGTTATGGAATAAAGTGCCCCCTTCGTTTGACTAATTTTGATGAAATGTTGAGCATCACATATTTGGCATATAAATACATCAAATACCCAGTTTGATCAAAATCGTTAAAGCCGTTGTTGAGTAAATAAAAAAAAACACGTGAAAATGATATAAAGTTTATTAAGTAAAGTCCCCCCTCCGGTTGATCAATTTTGATGAAATTTGTACTGTCATATCTCGGGCATATACATACATCAAATATCCAGTTTGATCAAATTCTTTAATGCCGTTTTTGAGTAAATAAAAAAAAACACGTGAAAATTATATAAAATTTTTAAGTAAAGTCCCCCCTCCGGTTGATCAATTTTGATGAAATTTTTACAGTCATATCTCGGGCATATACATACATCAAATACCAAGTTTGATCAAAATCGTTAAAGCCCTTTTTGAGTAAATAAAAAAAACACGTGAAAATGATACAAAATTTATTAAGTAAAGTCCCCCCTCCGGTTGATCAATTTTGATGAAATTTGTACTGTCATATCTCGGGCATATACCTACATCAAATATCCAGTTTGATCAAATTCTTTAATGCCGTTTTTTAGTAAATAAAAAAAAACACGTGAAAATTATATAAAATTTTTAAGTAAATGGCAGGCAATATATCGGATGCACTTGGTGATGATCAACGTAAAATCACATCAGTTATAGAATTCTTAAGGGAGACGGACCTGTTCAGAAAAATTTAAATCATTTTTTTCTTTCCCTTTAAATTTGTAAATGCTTGTTTGGTAAGATAGAAAAATATGATTAAAAATATAATAGTATACTATTTAATATTGAACTTTCTTTAATTTATACTATGTTATTATTTATGATAATGCTGTTTCAAATTATTGAAGGAAACTAACTGGAAATGGGGAAATTAATATTAAAATAAATAAGGTACATAAATAAGACGTGAGTCTTAGTAATACACAACAAGTAAATAAACAAAGGCATTGATGACTTTATTGTTTTATGCCTATAAACCCCAATAAACAAATAAACAATTTATTAAGTAAAGTCCCCCCTCCGGTTGATCAATTTTGATGAAATTTTTACAGTCATATCTCGGGCATATACATCCATCAAATACCAAGTTTGATCAAAATCGTTAAAGCCCTTTTTGAGTAAATAAAAAAAACACGTGAAAATGATACAAAATTTAATAAGTAAAGTCCCCCCTCCGGTTAATCAATTTTGATAAAAATTTTACAGTCATATCTAGTGCATATAAATAGATCAAATACTCAGTTTAATCAAAATCGTTAGAGCCGTTTTTGAGAAAATCGAAAAAAACGTAAAAAGTTATTAAATAAAGTACCCCATCCCTTTGAGCAATTTTGATAAAATTTTTGCTGTCACATCGCGGGCATACACCTACACTAAATACCCAATTTCAGGTTCCCACCGCTTATAGTTTTTGAGCTAGTCTGTTCACACACAGACACACAGACACACACACACACACACACACACACACACACACACACACACACACACACAGACCATTTCGCGGGACTTGGTCATTTCGACTCAGGGGGTCCCAAAACGTGTATTTCCGTTGAAAACCGGAAGTCGAAATTTTTCACGATCGCAATACTTCCACTTACTATATATTTCATATATAGGTAAGTGAAAGTAAAAAGTTAAGCAACTAATTTCTACATAATTACATCTCCAATATATACATTTTTTAAATAGTTTTATTAACATTTTAATTATTGTCAGATAGCTCGCATTCAGCTTGTTTATGAATGATAACGAAATACATACATCACCAGGGAGATAGTACCATGAGAGCTACCTAGCGTCTAAACTGAGAACTTGAAGGTTTGCAAATAATTCTAACAGAGCGCTCTGAACATTTAGTACTGCACACCACCGCTAGATGGTGGACGAAGCCTGCGAAACACCAATCCAATACACGTGGTCAGAAAAAATGCGGGAAAATTGAATTCACCGACTTTACCAATCGGATTGTTAAACAACATTAAAACATTTTTAGCTTTAGTATAACCTTTCATAAAATTAATCAACGATCACAAAGCATTTTTTCTGATTAACACATTCGTTTAATTGATGTATTATAGTGTAAACCATACAGTTATTGACACTCTGTACAGTTATTGACACCCCACATTTAACTTAAAGAAATAAGAATATAAGTCCTAATTTTATTTCAAGATATACATGAATCTAATGTTTGAAGGATCCTCTTAGTCATCTATGAAGTAAGACTTTAACAAACTAACCATAGAGAAGATTTAAAAATTAAATCCACAGAGTGTCAATAACTAGTTTTTGCACTTTTAACAATAAATATTGCCATACGATAAAACTATTGAACTTTTTACCCAAAAAAACCTCTTGAGTCTTTAAAGGATAGAGAAAGAGGAGCTATCGGAAGTTTCAATTTGATCCCTTCATCAAAAGTATTTTTTTTAATTTCACCACAGAAATGTAGTCTTGAGGGTGTCAATAACTGTGTGGTTTACCCTATTAAAAAAAAAAAAAAAAAAAAACACAGATATAAAATACATATTTGGCATTTATGTAGTAAAATTTTATAGTTACAAATATATTTTTTAACGGTGCACATATTGATCAAGTGGGATCAAAAAAATAAAAAGCAGGATTTATTTGTCGAATATTCTGCCAATTCCAAAATAATCGTTGGTTTAACATCCCTGGCTGGCACAGGCATACCATTACACTGTATGATCATAATTCAAGCTACATTTTTTCAAATTTTATGATCTCATAAGACGTATTTATTTTATTTAATGTGTCCTCTATTTAGTTTAGAGTTTCGCCAACAGATAGCAACACTATTCAAGTTCTCAATACTTCAATCAGTTATAAAAACGAACACATTAGTTCTAAGCCAAAGCTCATAGTTTTTTTCGTAATGTAAGATTTGTGGATTTATTATAGAAAAAATTTAGTCATACCAGTAAAAAAATATGTTCTTCATTTTTTTTTTCAAAGTGAAATAAAGATGGAAGGGCCAAGAGAGTAATTTGTCTCTGTATTGGTCAGTGTCTAATGTCTGATTAGATACTACAATGTTATTTGTGTTATGACAAAACATGAATAAAAAGTTCGATTGCATTTATTTCTATGAAGTGTTCTTTGAAGTATGCCCTATATATTATTGTTATATTTTCTTATCATATATAATTTAACTAACTAACTAATGTATGTTTGCATACTAAGCTAATTTTTTTAGCAAGGGCTTATCACATAAGCAAGGAAAAATATATACATAAACTCACAACATTAGTATTGTGTTCCATTTTCCTTAAACAGTCTCATAGTAAGTATTATTCTAATTTCGGATCGAAACGTAGTCTTTCTGAATAACAAAAATTTGACTCAAAATCCTAATTATACTCAAATTAGGTAAATTAAAAAAAATATAGAAGAGCTAAAGAACTAATTTTTGAACAATATTTTAATTTTTAATAACCATGTCTAATTAATTTTAATATGAAAATTTTAGGTTTTAATTGCAAACCGGGTTATCCGGCTTTCCCTGAATGGGCCATGTCTCGCTTCATACCTACATATGTAATTTAGGTTAATTGACTAAAACTGTATCTATGAAGTTTAGTTTTCTAATCCAGCATAAATAACAGCTTATCTGTTTTTCATTATTTTTTTAACAACATTTCTTGAATAAGTGCGAAATAAATATTTCAAAACAAAACAAATAAAAGTTTTGGTTTACTGATTTTTCCTTGATGAATTGGTTTTTATAAATAAGAAAAATTAAAAAGAAAAAACAGAAAATTTTAATTCTATGACAGAGTTATATAAAATCTAATTTATATATAATAAAACTCAATGGATATTTTATCATTTTCAATAACATACACCAGCATATTATGTTATGGATTTTCTTGAGAGTAAATTGTCAAAAAGTACTCAACGGCGAAGAAATGGAAACTTATGAAAGTAACGAATTTGAATTTTTTTTTCTAAAAAGACTGAAGTGCCATAAAAAAAATATATGTAATGTATCAATAACTTATTTACTGATCAATTCTTGTCGTTCTATAAGCCCAAGTGTAAACTTGTTAATTATTTAGATAGAAACAACTTACATCTTTAGAAAAAAAATAATAGAAATTAGACCGAATAATTATTCTTTATTAATGATGCTAAAGAAATGGGTAAGCAAGGCAGGATGTTTTTCTTAAAGGCCAGTAACAATCTAATTCGAACCACAAGAACCATTGAATATAGACCTCAGGAAATAACAAAGGAAATTCAATCACCAAAATCACATCTATACGGGACACTGGTGAAAGCAGCTGCTTTCCTTGGAGATAATACTCTTCTAAAAAAGCATTAATTTAAAACTTCTACTGGAAAATTATCGATTCTCAAAATTATTTTTATTCTTTTCGCTATTGAATTTATTAGAGATATTGTCACTAGATTAAAATATCAAAAAAAATGACATAATTTTTATGGTAGTTTTATATGTGAAATCGCTGTTAATTTTAATGAATGAAAATCGCGTCCAGAAACACAAATGAGAGTTGTAAAAATAATTAAAATATTATAAATTTTTCATTGAAAAATAAACTTTTACCATGATGAATTTACAAAGGCTCGTCAGGTAACAAATGTATTAATCTGGAAGGGGAAAAAAATCCTAATCCCTGGGTGTTCGCTTCTCGTTGTAGAGCTTACGTCGTTAGGGGGGGGGGATAAATTTAGCCACTAATTTTTTAACAGTCTGACAGAGCTCTAGTGTCAAATTCTCGAAAGTTCTCTCCCAGAACCTTTAGAACCTTTTTTTTTTTTTTTTTTAATTTAAATTAAAAATAATACAGATTAAGGACTTAGTGATAAAGATGTTTCTTATTTAGAGAAAATGGTTTGGGGGGAGTGTGGTAAAAAAAAGTTAAACTAAAGTGTAATTATTATATATTCAATTAGGCTAACTTTTTGACCCAAATTTTAGGCCATCATCAGGGCTCTTCTGCTGATGGTGTCAACCTCAAAAAAAAAAAAAAAAAAAAAAAAATTAAATATAAACCTTGAAATACTACAATGAACTCAAAGAAGAAAAATGAGAAATTGCACCTATAATTTAAAACTAAGTTCCGAGAATAAGACATATTAATCCACCAGTGGTCAAGGTAGGATGAGATGAGGTCTCATACCAAAACCTCCTTTAATCCGTTTTTAAATTAATTTTTTTTTTTCTCTCTAAATCTTCTATGATGTTGAGGATTAAAACTAATCTACCCATTTCAAACACTGCTCCAGATTCACATTAGGAAAATCAAAATGTATAAAGAAGACGAAATAAATGTAAAATACGAATATAGCAGACAGTGGTATATTGACTGAGCGAAGGAGCGCTGGCTGAACATGTGACAGACTCTTCATATTCTGACTTCTATCATTCTTTCTGACATATATATCTATATTCGGGACACTTCTCCATCCAGAAAAAAATTAAAAGTTGCTTTATTCATAATATTTTACGTTATAAAATTAAAAAAAAAAGGTAAATATTACAAACAATCGCATTTATTTTTTCAATCTTCGCTTTTCTAAAATCGCATCAAAATTGATTGAACCAATATGAAATGGTAAATTATATCAATTTACATAACCACTGAAGATTAAATAGAAATTTATTCATTTAATAATTTAAGACTCCCTCAGGACGATATTTTAATTTTACATTACATTAATTTTTTATAATCCTTAATATAAAGATTTAATAGATTTAATCAAGCAATGGCATGGTATTAGGTGCTCAAACCAATGTCTTGGATCAAACTTCTTCCATTCATTTTCTTATAATAATAATAATAATTTAGATACTAATTTAATTTATTTTTGTGGATAACCACCTTGTTTTAAATTATTTTAAATAACTTATTTTTTGAAGAGAAAAGACTGGGCTCCGCCGGGAGTCGAACCCAGGTCTGCTGACAGGCGCGGTATGCTAACCACTGCAAAACACAGCTCGCTTCCAAGCGGAGCCAATCCTTTCTCTTCACTGATACATCTCCCTCGATCTCGCAAGTTTAGCGAGTATTTGCGGGAGGTGGACAATTATTATCCAATTTTGGGCATCTCTTGACGATTGTCAATTTTTAAATTATTTTATATTAATTTAATCTATTTTTGTGGGTAACAACCTTTTTTTAAATTATTTTAAATAAGTCTTTTCTCTTCAAAAAATAAATTATTTAAAATAATTTAAAACAAGGTGGTTACCCACAAAAATAGATTAAATTAATATAAAATAATTTAAAAGTTGACGATCTTCAAGAGATGCCCAAAATTGGATAATAATTGTCTACCTCCCGTAAATACTCGCAAAACTTGCGAGGTCGAGGGAGAGGTATAAGTGAATAGGAAGGATTGGCTCCGCTTGAAAGCAAGCTGTGTGGTGCAGTGGTTAGCATATCACGCGGAAGACCCGGGTTCGACCAGGCGGAGCCCAGTCTTTTCTCTTCAAAAAATAAATTATTTAAAATAATAATTTAGAGGTGGGAAATACTCTACTGTTTTTCTTTACGATAGGTTGATAAATAGTCAGGATTTTCAGTTTGATTTTTTTATTTATTATCTTATTTTTAATTAAAAAAATATCAAACTGAAAATCCTGACTGTTTACGCGAAAGTAAGTCAAGCATTTACATAATTGTTCTAGTTTTTCCAACACAATAAAAAAGCTGTAATCATAGATTACTGTTACCCTTACTCAGGGCTATGATAGATCCATATTATATAGCCTTTTTAGTAACCGATTCTTAATCAACAAATAAATAAAGCTGAAACACACAAAAAAACACTTTTAAGCATTTCTCTATAGAGTAGGAACATTGTGTTATAAATGTTTTACGCTGTATAACATCACTTCTCTGAATATTTTCTGCTGCTTACTGAAAACCTTAATCTTAACAGGAAACTTTTTCTTTTTCTTTCTCTATACAATTATTTAATTGTGTAGGTCTAACTGTGGTACCAATTTAACAAACAGGCCTAAAAATATCAAAATAACTTTATAATATTATAATATTTCAGGACTTTATTTAGTAATCTAAATCGTATTTGCGTTTCTTATTTTTTAAAAAACTGCAAAAAAAATAAAAAATAAGTAAAAACAAAATAAAGAAACTTTGATCCTATAAGAGGAAATGGGTTGGGCAGGGGTTTTAGTGGTTAGGTGGGATTAGAGTGGAAGCTATCCCGGAATTTTATTTCCTCCAAAGCTATTTCCATTTCGCATACCCGGTGGACCAATATGTTTTTAATTTTTCTATTTTTATAGTGCTTTTTAACAATGCTTTTGTAAATTTTATGAAAACTTCGCAATTTGATAATTTCCTTCCTTGTACCATTTCCAAGTATGTAGTGAACTTATTGTTTTTCTTACCCAATTAAGCTATATTTCTTTATATTGCGCTTTGCTGCAGTGACAAGATATAATTATTTATATATAAATGTTCGGCCTATTCGAGAATCTGGGTCATTTTCTCCAATTAATATAAATTTAGGAACTAAAATTTTTACTATTGGCGAATTATTTCGATTTTTTTTTTTACAAATTACTGTCTCAGAGGAAAGCAATTTAATAATTTATTGTGCGTTGTCACTTCTACAAATGCTCTACATTAATTGGTAAGGGAGCACCATGTTAAGAAGAATTATTTTCAGTTTTAAAAGTACGCTAATGCGAGTACTTTGAGAAAATAGCAACACATAAAATAACATACATTTAGGGAGCCATTGCTCAGCTGTTTAGTCAAAATAGTCGCATTATTCTCTAATACGATATTTTAATATTCTAAATATTGAAAAGTTTCTGACATCGAATCATGTGAAAATTTTTAACAATCGATCATACGAAGGTAAATGAAGTAATTTATTTTTAGTTTTACCACTCTTGGACAGGCTCAAGAACTGCTTTTATGGTTTTAGATTAGTTGGATTTGGTATAATAACATTCATATAAAGCATAAAAATATTCATTATAATAATGCAAATTAGTTGGAAATTGGATCACGTAAAGGCTTAATCGATTTGATTAATTTTTACTTTAAACTGTCCGTCTGAAAAAGATTCAGAAATTAATCATTCAAGAAATATTGAACAGTATACAAGAAACATTGAGAGTACTTAAATTGCCATTGGACGAATCTATAATGGAAGGCTTTAAGAACATTAACTAGATGGAGAAAAACTATCCTTTTCTTTTTGGTTAATTATGTACCCAGATAAGGAATTGAAAGGCATTTTGATTCCCAACAAAGAGAACAAATAATCAGGGAAATCGAACCATTATTAACCAAGCTACAGCCTTTTGAATATTTACACATTCCCTATGATACATATGAGTTATAATGTGAAATAAAAAAAAACAAAAAACACATGATTGAAAACAGTTTAAGGGCCGTATTTATGAACGTTCCTGAGGAAGCAGTTGAGGTTACCTTAACTGCTTCCTATTTTAAGTTAACCTTTAAGCTTAAGTGTTCCTTTAGATAATTCTCATTTTATTTTAATTATGTACCCAGATAAGGAATTGAAAGGCATTTTGATTCCCAACAAAGAGAAAAAAGAATCAGGGAAATCGAACCATTATTAACCAAGCTACAGCCATTTGAATATTTACACATTCCCTATGATACATATGAGTTATAATTTGAAACAAAACTAAACAAAAAACACATGATTGAAAACAGTTTAAGGGCCGTATTTATGAACGTTCCTAAGGAAGCAGTTGAGGTTACCTTAACTGGTTCCTATTTTAAGTTAACCTTTAAGCTTAAGTGTTCCTTTAGATAATTCTCATTTTATGAACCTTCCTCAACAATTCCTTTCCTTAACTAAGTACGCATTTATTAAGGTGCAAATTTAAGGCCACCTTAACTAAATAACCAATCAGAGAAGATTGATAAGAGTACTCCGCCGCTTTGTGCAGCCTGCCTAACCTGACATCAGTGTTAACTTCACTCTTGTTTACTGTGTTGTTTAGAGTGTTTTAAGTAGTTAATGTGGCAATTACAGCTCTAGAACTGTAAGAACATGATAATTGGAATAAATAAAAGAACAAACTGATGTATACAATGTTTCATCTAACCGATTACGAAACAACTTAATGGATGCTTCAGGACCACAATCTAAATAAATGTATTTCACAATATGTATAAACGTGTTGTTACAAGCTGATCCTTTTTGTAACCTTGTTTTTATTTGAGTTTATATTATTTGCGTGGCATTGTAAATTTTCATTTAATAAAATTATTTGAACCCAAATAAGTATTACAGTATAAAACAAAGCATTGTTATTGTATCTGACCTTTTTAATTTATCAATTTATTTATTTTAATTTTTTTTTTCTTTTTTGTAGATATGTTTTTAAAGCGGATCGAAGTTCACTTGTTCAGCTAGTAAATTATAAAAGTTGAACCAAACTACGCATAGATCTGTTGCTAATCACAAACAGATTTTAGCGCTTTAACCCAAAGTTCTGCGTAAATCTTAAGGAGCCGGCTAAAAATTAAAATATTAATTAACGACTTGGATACCGTGAAACATCGATTGACATTGAGGCGTTTCTTTTATTGACTTACGTATAATTTCAGAAAAAATAGTTCAAAATAAATTAAAAATATATATCTAACATCAAAAATATTCGTGTTCCGAAGATTATAAAATGGATATGAAATTATTCTAAACCTCTGACGCATTTAGTTGAACTTCTGTAAACTTTAAATAATTTTCGGAGAATATAAGAAAAATAAAGTCATGTAAATAAATTTATTCTCATCCCTAAAATTTCATTTATTTTAAATAAAAACAAATATACATATATTATATGTTACGTAATAAATTGTTCCGAAGATTATAAAATGGATATAAAATTCTTCTACACCCCTGACGCATTTAGTTGAACTTCGGTAAACTTTAAATAATTTTCGAGGAATATAAGAAAAATAAAATCATGTAAATAAATCTAATCTCATCCCTAAAATTTCATTTATTTAAAACAAAAAACTATATATATATATATATAATATTTTAGGTAATATATTTTTAAGAATAAGGAGTCTGTGTAATAGGGGGGCGGCTTATAGCGGGGGAGGGGGCGCTTAGGAAGAGCAACAAGTACGACCTAGAAAAGCGCCTCAGAAAAAAAAAAAGGTTACTTCAAATTACTAACAGTATTAGTTTCTACTAGAGATCCTTAGTCTTCAGCAATTATTTTGAAATAAAGAACTTAAAACTTTATTTCACAACTTAATACTTAACCTCACAATAGCTTTTTAAAAGAATATTGATTGCGAACATTATTATCATATTAAATTATTATACCATTATTGGTTATATTATTGCCTTATTTAGGATACTTTTTTATTTAAAATTTTATAAATTAAAAATTGTTATTTAATACCCTCAGAAATATCAAGAAAGTATTTATTGATTATTTTTTTTTTCTTTTAAACTAGCCAGACAAATGTCTCTGGAATATGACCATGTTCTGTTATTCTTAGGGGACTACAATATGTCCCAGAATAGAAATTAATTTCTTTCTTTCTTTCTATTGATTTGATTTTATCATGAATTGACTGACTTTTCCTATAATTACGCCTTTTTAAATAAGCACTAGCCTACTCCTTGAATGTTTAATATGTTTTGTTGTAAATATCTCATTATGGAAAATAATATTTGCATGTTACGTTTTGAATTTGGATATCTCTAGATAATAAAATAATAATTTTAACTTTATATTTGAAATTAAACAATATACAATATATATATATATATTTCTGAAATAGATCGCTTTCCTAATGAATGATTGGACTAACTCAAAAAAGTGTTTTGTTAGAAGAGCCAATTTTTTTCAAATAAAAGAAAATTGTGAGATAATTCATGATTTTTATTTTAGTTAGATTTTTAGTTAGAACAGTCTTGCTTGGACGTGGTATATATTTTTAAAAATGTTCATTAAGATATAGAAGATGCCTTAAACCTTTACCAGTAAGTCAATTTATTTTGACAAAACAATAATTTATAAAGCAATAAAATTGCCAATGACGTAAATAAAATATATGAATACAAAAAAAAATCCTATTCATTTTTCTAATTAAGACAAAAAGCATCAAAGCATTTATGGAAACCCATCGCAAAGATTTTTTATTCTAATTGAAAAGAGAAATTTTCAGTCTTCGTATGATGTTGATATATAATTCAAAGCAGACATATTTTAGTTTTATCACCAACAAAATGTTTTAATCGTAAAGTAGTAAACTACCCCCCTCCCACAAAAATAAGAACTACCTAGGTATGTACGTCTTTATTATTTAATGTGTTGAAAAGATATATATTTCATTTTTGAAATGTACAATTCAAATTCTATAAGATTCTCTCTATTCACTTAAAATACAGTCGAACCTGGTTAAGTGGGACCTGCTAAAGTGGAATACCTCTATAGGTGGTACAAAACTTGTTGTCCCATCATTTTTCCCTTAAATGAACTATTTAACTGGAATGTTTTCACCTCTATAAGTGGAATCAATTTTTTTGGGAGTTACCTCTGCCTCTGTAAGTGGGACACTTACAGTAGTACAGTGGGACACTTTTTGTATTCACCTCTATAAGTGGAATCCACATTTCTAAGAAAACAAAGAATGGTTATCCTGTTCAGCCACAGGATTGGGAAAAGGTGATTGGAGATACCAATAAGAAGCTTCCAACATTAAAACAGTATGTCCACATGAATGATGAAATTATAACAGCAGGAGAGCTGAATGAAGAAGAGATCCTTGAAAAATCTAAAATGCCAGACGGAAATAAGAATTCAGAAGAGCCAGGGAGGCTACCAGTCGCGAAAAATGATGCACTAAATATTATTGAGAAGTTGCAGACTTTTTTTGAAATTTATAAAGGAGCTGGAGATTAATATTTGATAAATTATATGACATAGAAAAAACATTTTTAAGTGCCAAAGTACTGAAAAAAAATAAGAGATTACTTTCATTAAAACATTTGTACATTATCTTGTAATCTGCATTATTTTATTTTCACATTACAAAAAATACGATAACTGTATCAATATTTTATTTAATTATGGTTATCAAGTGTGTGCTATAATATTTTTTTATGAAAATTGCAAGTTGTTCAAAAACCTGTTTTAGAGGTACATGCCCCCTCAATAAGATACCTGCACCCTGGATAAGTAAAGTTTTGTTAAAGTGGAATACCTCTGTAAGCGGAGTTAAAATCCTGCCACCAAGAGATTACAGTTAACCAGGTTCGACTGTATCTTCAAATAACCTATAAAATGAATTCCTGGTGGTTGCGATAAAAAAGATTCATACAGAATGACTAGAAATCAAATCCGATCACGCCTTCATTTCGACGGGACGTGTCTTTTTCGTTGATGTACCAATTTCGCGATGTGACAGACTACATTACCTCGAGTTGACGTTTGACTGAAAGATTCGGGGAAAACCACAGATCAATACCAATGGCAAAATACAAACCTGGCGTTTGCGGAATAATTTTATCCTCTTTTGAAGTCGCTAAAAATACCAAATTTAGCATCAATTATAACCGAGAAACGGTTCAAAGTATTTTAAACAGTCTTATTTGTCGCAAATAAAAAGTAGCGTCTGAAAATCTGTAAATTAAATTTTAAAAATGTACAGTTGGACTACGATCATAAATAATGCATAATTTAATAACATGCATTCATTGTTTCTTTTATAGCTTAAAGTAAAAAGATAAAAAAAATTGGATTCAATAGAAATATTATACTAAACCGCTCACCTTGAAAAGTATGAAACCATGCTCACTTACCTAAAAAAAAAAAAAAAAAAAAAATATTAGTGAATATAATTAAAAAAGCACCCTATATCACTATAATAATAATAACTAAAATGATAATACAATTAATTATACAGTTTTATTCAATGATCTTTGTAAAAAAGTGGTCATTTTTTCTAGGTGCAGAAATGAATGAAAGAACTTCCTAAAAATCTTGTTAAAATACATTTCGTGATCAAAAGGTAAGATCAGTTACCTATTTCGTAATACCTAACCAAATGCAAATTTATAAACTTTGAGGCAAGGATATTTCTTTGATTGTCACATACTTAGATTTTGATTTTCATTTATAATGAGACACATAACAAGAAAAATCAGTACGTGAATATAAAAACATAATTTGAATACATCTTGTCAGTTGTTGACAGTATGATATTTAATTCCTAAGATTTGCAGGGAACCGGTTAATTAAATCTAAATAAATAAATATGCCTATTATATTTATTAATGACTATTGTTGTAGATTACTTTCAGGACAAACAATTTACAACATTGACAAGAAGTAGGAATTAAAGAAAATTGATAAAATTCATGACACAGTATGAAAGTACATATATACGATAATGACTCTCTTTAAGAGCGAAAAGCAAGATATTAAAGAGAAACATTACGGACGTATATAGCCGGCATAGGCGGTATGTTGCATGAATATCTGATTTAATATTATCCAAAAATGTGAATACATAATAGGGACGAAGCGACGAGACATCCAAATTAAAAAAGATCATTAAGTGTGTATTACGTTTTCATTGTAATTTGGAACATGATTTGTTTTTCATACAAACTCTTTGCAAAATTTGATTTTCAGTGGTTTATTTAACCAGAATGTTTGCTCGATCTCAATTTCCTGAGGCAAAGTCATCAATCCGAGAAAAAGCAAAACCAATAAAGAACACACAAAAAAAAAGACATTCACCCACTTTCTTCCCCTCCCCCCCCCCCACTTTTTTTAAATAATTGATGGGAAGGGTTGATGGGGGAGGAGCGAGACGGTTAAGGGTACAAAAAAGAAAAAAAAAAAACACAATTCCCTGAGAAAGTAATTAACAGTAGCTCTATAGAGAGCGTGGCCATACAGCGGCTAAGTTAATATTGAACTTTAATTACGAAGGGAATGAGATGTTAAATAAAGTTAGCCGCTGGGTTCGGATACTTGTTCAAACAGAAAAGGCTGAAGTGGGCTGACTATTGCTGAGGGGCCAAGGGTCCACAATTAGGGAACCGATTCATCCAACCTTCGCCCCTCACCCGATCTTACCAATCAGCTCATTGTTTTAGTAGCCCCCGTTCAAATTTATATCTACCCATCTGTCTCTCCGACCCCAATTCTTGGTCCCAATTGAATATCTTATTCAACAGATTTCAATGAAATGGCTAAGGTAATCGTACTCTTCAACTGAAAAAGAAAAAAGTAAAATATACACGTACTATTAAAACCTCTAATATCGACACTAAACAAGTAGCAATTGATTTACAAAGAACACATCCGTGATCAGTAACCTCTAAGAAATTCTTGTTTGGTATAGGTTTTTTTTGGGAGATAAGATGAACTATTTTAGAATTTTGAAAATTTTGGCTGGATTAGGATTACTGGCGGATGTAATGACATTATTTGTATCGTGCTCCTTTTTTACTTTCACTGAACTATACATTAAAAATGAGAAAGTATTGAAATTGTGAAATATTTTGACTTCTGGCTTTCAACAGAAATACACGTTTTGGAGTTCCCTGCGACCATATAACCACGTCACGCGTAAAGGTCTAGGTGAACAGACAAGCTCGAAAATGATTTGTCTAACGAAACTGAAATTAGTTATATTATATTGTTAGACTGCTTCATTTATTTAACGTTATAAAATTGATTGCATGCTGTTGGGAGACTAATTAGCATGTTACATGCAAACACCAACATATTAATAATTGAAGCGTGGAAATGCATAAGGGTATAAGTCCCTTAGGAAATTTTTACAGAAATGACGTGACTTATACCCTCCAGGGTGAACTACGTTCAGTGTTTACACCCATGCCACCTTTCATACGTTGAGTGAACTCTTTTTCAAGAACAAAACTTTACTTATAGCCAATTCTGAAGAATGGCGTTGGCACATATAACAATTTGGCAAAAAAAAAACTTTGCTTTTCTGTAGACAATGCCACACTAACCCGATTCTTTACTCTGCACTTTTTAATACCTTTCATCATCGCAGCCATAGTAATCATTCATCTTTTATTTCTCCACCAAACAGGAAGAAATAATCCCTTAGGATTAAAATTAAATTACGATAAGTCCCCCTTCCATCCTTACTTTTCAATTAAGGATTTGATAGGAATTATAATTACATTATTCCTATTTTCATTATTAATTCTACTTGAAAACTTTATTCCAGCAAATCCTTTAGTAACTCCAGTCCATAGACCCTTATGCATTTCCACGCTTCAATTGACCAATTCTTTATTGGAATGCCTAAGAATTTTATATTTACAAGAAAGAAAGGGTTGCTGATGAATATGGACACTTTTGTCCGAAACGTTGAAATTTAGATGTATATATTCTGAGACTGAAAAAAGATGTAATCAATTTAATTACCTGAAATGAGTTATTTGAGATAGGTAAATGCCCGTGATGTAAGGATGTCGATTTTCTTGGGGTAGGTCTGAAGAATCAGCCCATGATATTTCTAGGCCAACAGGACCACCTGAATCTTCTGGATCTTTATTACACAATAACGTAATAATCAGCTGAATGTATATATATTTTCATAATTCATATATAATTTCATAAGTCTTTACGCTGACATGTTAGTGGCGTAGGTCTGAAGAAATTGACCTAAGGATTTGTAGGCCAGTGTGAGGATTTGATTCTGCTGTTCATGATTAAATAATTACGTGAAAATCAGCCGAATGCTCATAAATTTTCATTAGGTCTTTAGGTTGACATGTTAGTTGCATAGGTCACGACATGCGGGCCAGACCGAGAACTTCCGAATATAAAAAGGTTGTAGCATTAGTAAAAATACAGCGGCTTACGAATTTTCAGCCAAATGTTAATAATTTTAGAAAAAGGGGCTTGGATTCGGAACTGCCAAATTTTAATTTTCATAGGTGATAAAAAATAAAAAAAAATAAAATGAAACTTTGGAATCGACAAACTTCTCTCGGATAATCGAGAGTTTATTGTATATATCAAACTCACGTCGCGTCCTATTAAGCTATACAGGACTTGAACAGTGTTATTCATGGTTTAGTGGTTAGCATGGCAACCTACTGTACTAGTACTAAGGTCGCGGGTTCGCGTCCGGAGGTGGCCGTAGCAGTTTTTATTGAGAGTAAAAAATCCTTGGCTATGCCGGACCTCGAATAGGACGTAAATTGGAGGTCCCGAGCCTGTACGATGTCAGGTACTCGTTCAAGATCCCTATCCTAAGAATACATGGATAGGCAAAATTTAGGATTCCCACTGTAGTCATCGTCCTATTAGCCTTAGTAGCAAAAAGGAACGTTAAACAAACAAACAGTTGTATTCAATCCTAGGTTTCGTTTATAATAATAATGATTGTTTCGCTTGCTCTAAAGGGATAAATAAGCCATTAAAGGGTCTTTTAAATTTGAGATCGAAGATAAATAATTTTCAAAAAGAAAAGCGCGTTTTTTGACAAAGAAAATCGGTAAAAAAAATTATCTTGGTACACTGTTAAATCCAAGAGAATGCGATTTTTTATCGATTGAGGAATCGTAAAGAAATTCATTTGTGGTTTCTCCTACTGTCTGTGCTGTCTGTGCCTAGAATCGTTTTGATTTCTGAATTATTTATAGTGTCTTTCTAAGCGAATCAAAAAATTATTCATGCACATAAAAGCGTTCCCTCTATTCTTACAGCCATCAAAACAAGCTCGTAACCTACATCACCCTGCGGTCGTAACGACTCCCGTTCTTTAAGAGGTATTTGTCAATTTTCCTCGGCTAGGAACCGTGGAGGGGGACTAATGTTCCGGAGAGTAACGTATGAGCGGGGAAACCAATCTTTTAGCCTGCCTCTTTAACCGCACCATTTCCCATCTACTCCAGCAAGCAACAACATACATCGCGTAGTCTCGCTATCCTCGTATACTTCGGCATGATACTTTGAAATAATGTACTATGCCCCTTTTTCTAGCAGTATCTACATACAAGAGGAATTAATAGGATTCAACACCCCTTAAAAAATAACAGGAATCGCTACGAACAATTGTAATCATACAATAAACAGGAATTGGTTGGGGATGCGGTCAAAATAATTAGCACAAATATGTGAAATTTACATATTTTATCGTAACCGACGTTTCGACCCAAATTTTAGGTCATCATCGGGGGGCTAAATGAGGAAAACCAGAAAATACCAACCAGAGAAATTATATAAACAAATATTAAATGTTTGTGAAACATTAAACAAAATTAAATATATTAGCTAAAAATAAACATACTTTTTTTCATATAGATTTTAAAAATTACAGTTATCAAAGTAAGACCATGATAAGAGTAATGAATGAAAATGAAATAAACCTCCAAATAGGTTATCTGAGGTAGTGTGAGGCAGAGTTGGGCAAATTGCAATCAGAATAATGATTCATGAAAATGAATAATTGGTAATCATAAAACAAATGAAAAATGAATATCCACTATTCATAATCAGTACGGAGTATTTTTAATTAATGATTATTGAGTGTTTATGGTATTCATTTGAAATGAATAATGAATAACTGGTATTTAGTTATTTATTATTCATTTCAAATGAATACCATAAACATTCAATAATCATTAAAAATACTCCGTACTGATTATGAATAACGAGTATTCATTTTTCATTTGTTTTATGATTAGCAATTATTCATATTCATTAATCATTATTCAGATTACAATTTGCCCAACTCTGGTGTGAGGTAATAATGAACTGCAGATGGATATATTATAATAAGGTTACTACGGTCTGTAACAATGAAGCCTAAGTTATAAGATAAAAATGTAGTATACAAAAGGTGTGAAAAAACTACTTTTCCTCGATATTTTTTTTTTTTACATCCTCTGTTTTATAAACTTTTTTTTTTATTATTATTATTTTCTTTTTTTTTTTTGGGTCCACCCCTTCCTCGTCGTTTAGGCTATACGGGGGTTCCGGGGCCAGTGGAGAGGGTGGGGGATTAATGCCGAGTATTATTAAATTTCTCCTGGCTCCGGGTATTGAACTTGCTATTTTCTGGTTCTCAAATCATCTGCCAGTTCTAACGCGTTTAGCCACTCAGCCATCCCGCCAACCTCTGTTTTATAAACATGTAAATATTGTAATCTCATGAAATGAATTTAAAAAAAAGTGAGGGTTAATTAGAAAATAAAACTATGGGATCGTAGATTCCCCCCCCCCTCCTAGTAAAACTAAGAAGTCAGATACCCTTTGATAATCATAGGGTTAATATATTTTTATTTCTGATTTTATAGAGTTTGCTAAGTTTTGATTTGATTTTGTATTTTTGATGTTGTGTGGTGGTTCAATTGAATGAATTTAATGCTATATATGAATATGCTATATATATCGCTGATAATTTTATATGTAAATCTTAGAATCCGTCAGTCATTGCCATATGAATATGAGGAAATAAAAGGATTAAAGAGAAAATAAAATAAAAAAAGAAAAAAAATATACTGTAACGTTAAACAAAAACATGGTTTAAAAGTCCCCTTTTGATGGATTTTTATTATTTTGTTGGAATTTTATTTTTTTATTTATTTTTTTTAACTTTTGGTATTTTCTTTTAAACGTTTTCGACTTTAGATGTTTCAACTTACTCCACAAGCATCACTTCTAATGTAACTCCAAAAAACATATATCCTGCTAATGAACTCTCCCTGAAGACCAGTAAAATTTTGCCAGAAACAATGGCATTAAAACTTCATCCTCTATCCTTGAAAGTTAAGAGAAGAACTTTTAATGCGTTCCTCTTTGCGACACATAAGGCATTAAGTAGGAGAATGTCATCCAGTTAGAAAAGTCGCTCAAATAACGGCTTCCAAGGGTTATAAAAAAAAACTTAAAATTAAATAAAGCCAGGAACTGTGCACTTAAACCTAAACGAAAGCAATATATACGTAGAAGCTATTTATATTTAGTTTTATTGCATATCACTCTCATAAAAAAAACAACTAAGAAATTGTTTTAATGATTTCGTTCTAATGTTTTAATAACTTTGGTTGGGATGAACATTTCGATTAAAAGAAACAATGTATCAGATAATAATATTGATTATAATTAAAATAATAATATATTGTTGGTTTGATGTGTTTTGTAATTTATATTGTATTGCTGAATAGATAATTGATAATAGCTGACTTTTTTTTTTTTTGGTTGAAGAAGAACAAATTTTTTTTTTCTAATTTTCATGAATCTACTTTTGATTTATAAAGCTCTGGTTAAAAATTGCCTAGATGTTGGTTGGAACAGTTTAATTAGATTTAAATGCATAAATAATTACTTATATATCAATGGCTATCGTTTTAGACGTTTGTCAGAGCTAACGATATATAAAGTTGACGAAAAATTTTATGAATCACAGAAAATAAATAAAATACTTGACGTATTCAGTATGACTTTATCTAAGCAAGATAATGACACACTTGAAAATAAAAATGTTCTTACTGCTAGTTATTTTTGGTGTTTTTACAACTTGAAATTCACGCTTATATTACATTCCAAGCATCGTATTCATGGAAATTTAAATAATTTAGAATCCAAAAAAAAAAAAAAATATTTTGCAGTGCATCGAAATTAGAATTTATATGTGGTAAAAAATGTGTTCAAAATACACATTATGTCTCAGAGTGCACCTCTTCGTATGCAAAAGTTCTGTCTTGTTTGCAGTTTTTAAAAAAAAAATTGCGTAGATGTTGCTCGGACTGAATTAAAAATTTGACGACCTTGCGAGAATATACTACCTGTTTAGAATAAATAAATAAATCTTAAAATAGCTGATTTTGAGGCTAAGGAAAATTGTAATTGCCTGTATGTAAAATAGATAGTACACATTCATTAACTGGGCACGCCGATTTTATTTAAATTAACGAAGCATAATTATTGAAACGTAAGAACTTTATTTCGAAGAAATAATTGTCTTGATTGAGGGGCATCAGGTCCCATAATTAGAGCCCTATAATTATCGGTAATCAGTGAACTTTAACAAATTTCTCGGCTTACTTTAAATGCCCACATCGCTCCTCTTGCCCCCTCTTGCCCCCTAGGACACAGAAAGAAATGAATTCAAAATTTTATATTTTGAACTCTATTTTAGGTGAAAGGCCTTTGAATACAAAGGAGAGTGATGCCTATTCATTGAAATTGTTAATTACACTCAAATACCGATTCCTTTGATGTTCGAGACGCAATTTTTTTCTTTCATTAGACATCAAAAGGAGAGGAGTCTTCCTATTCAATTACGAAGAAAACGAGACGAGAAGGGCGGAATGAGAATCCCAATCACGCGATGTCTTTAAAATTACTTGCATTAATTGACGATATATAATTTAATTTTTAAAGCGAATTAGAGAATTATCAATATTTGCATAATGGATGTTATCGTCGATAATTTAATTTTATATTTTATTATTTCAAAGTCTTTGTACGGAATTTTTAATGAGAATTTATTATTATTTTTAGTATTAATTTAATTATATTATATATGGAAACATAGTATTGGGTCATTCCATATCAAGTGGTCCAAAGTGGTTGCTCGATCATTTTAGAAAAAAATTATAATTTTACCACCAATTACGTATGGAATCAGTAGTTCAAATCAATTTTTTAAAAAAATTTAGGATCAACGGTCAAAAATGGCAGCCATTTTTGTTTCACATTTCAGGGCGATTTTTGAGTTCTTAAGCTCTCACATAAAACTCATTTTCTCAAGGCTGGTAAGTCATAGACTAATAATTCAAACACAATTGTTTTCCTTAAAGTCTGTTCTATATTTCGTATTCTCTTTATTATTTGAATATTTTGAAGCCCAATACTTGAAAAGTGCATTTAAAAAAACTGCTTTAAATTCTCAAAACACCGTTTTTGTGGGTAAGTTTTGGGTATAAGAGCAAGTACATCAATGCAGATTT
The DNA here is from genome assembly GCA_911387785.2 of Aelia acuminata. NCBI lineage: Eukaryota > Metazoa > Arthropoda > Insecta > Hemiptera > Pentatomidae > Aelia > Aelia acuminata. The sequence continues at coordinate 35,720,009 of OU426982.1, forward strand.
TTGGCATGATAATAAACCTAACTAAGTAGCTTTCAGTAAATGTACTCTTAACCCGTATATTCTTTGCCTAATTTTTTTATGAATTTTTAAACTTCACAATTTTTAATTTTTTGTAAACTTTAGGCTCTAATATCTCTGGTGGGCTAGTTGATAAAAATCTCATTTTTTTACACATTATGCCTACATGCAACATAAACCAACTGTATGAAATTTTTACATGTATACTTCAGTAGATTGGTAGCTACGAATTTTTGAAAATGGCCATTTTCGTGCTCATTTAACAATGCGTAAACTTGATCATACTTCATTATAATTTTACTATTTGTGAATTTTTCACTTTTAATAACCCTTAATAATTGTTTTTTTTTTTTAATATTCTCTATGTCCGAAGCAAAAAAAAAAAAAACTTTGGGTCTAATATTATTAAAATCTACTCTATTAAATTTTTATAATTTTTTTTTAATGGGAAAGAAATTAAAAATATTTGCCGTCGACATTGTTAAAATTAAAAAACAAAACAATTAATAAGGGTTATTAAAAGTGAAAAATTCACAAATAGTAAAATTATAATGAAGTATGATCAAGTTTACGCATTGTTAAATGAGCACGAAAATGGCCATTTTCAAAAATTCGTAGCAATGTACTGAAGTGTACATGTAAAAATTTCATACAGTTGGTTTATGTTGCATGTAAGCATAACATGTAAAGAAATGAGATTTTTATCAACTAGCCCACCAGAGATATTAGAGCCTAAAGTTAACAAAAAATTAAAAATTGTGAAGTTTAAAAATTCATAAAAAAATTAGGCAAAGAATATACGGGTTAAGAGTACTTTTACTGAAAGCTATTTAGTTAGGTTTATTGTCATGCTAAAAATCAGCTTTGATGTACATGCTCTTATACCCAAAACTTACCCACAAAACGGTGTTTTGAGAATTTAAAGCAGTTTTTTTTCAAGTATTGGGCTTCAAAATATTCAAATAATAAACAGAACACAAAATATAGAACATACTTTAGGGAAAACAATCTTGTTTGAATTATTAGTCTATCACTTACCAATCTTGAGAAAATGAGTTTTTCTTCATTGTTATATAAGCACAAAAATGACCATATTCAAAAATTCGTAGCTATCAAAGTACTCAAATATACGGGTTGAAATTTCTTACAGTACGTTTATGTTGCATGTAAGCATAACATATAAAAAAATGAGATTTTTATTAATTGGCCCACCAGAGATATTTGCGCCTAAAGTTAACAAAAAATTCAAAATTGGGAAGTTTAAAAATTCATAAACAAATAAGTTAACGAATATACGGGTTGAGAGTACTATTAATGAAAGCTACTTAGTTAGTTTTATTATCATGCCAAAAATCAGCTTTGTTGTACATGCCCTTATACCCAAAACATACCCTCACGGTGTTTTGAGGAATTAAAGTAGTTGTTTTCAATAGCACTTTTCAAATATTGGATTTCAAAATATTCAAATAATAAAGAGAACACGAAATATAGAACAGACTTTAAGGAAAACAATTGTGTTTGAATTATTAGTCTATGACTTACCAGTCTTGAGAAAATGAGTTTTCTGTGAGAGCTTAAAAACTCAAAAATCGCCCTGAAATGTGAAACAAAAAAGGCTGCCATTTTTTGACGGTTGATCCTAAAAATTTTTAAAAAATTGATTTGAACTACTGATTTCGTACGTAATTGGTGGTAAAATTATAATTTTTTTCTAAAATGATCGAGCAACCACTTTGGACCACTTGATATGGAATGACCCTATTGTGTAATTATTTGTAAAAATATTAACTGCTCTGTACATAAAAAGACAATTGTACCTATTTAGTATAGTTTGTATTTAGAAACCCTATGCAGTAAGGCAGCATGTTTGTTATTTTGTAGAGAATTTCTCTGTATCAGTGACTCAAAGAAGTGCTGTGAAAAAATATTATTATGTATATTTGAAAGATTAAATTTGTTTTATTATTCTAAAATTTTATTTTAAAATATTCTAGTGTAGTTATTCTAAAATTTTATGATTCTCAATATCATTGTAACATTTTTGTTACTTATAATTTAAGGCATTTTATATTCTATGAGCGGACCCTGTCAGGCGTTGCTCAGAAGCTATAATGCGTTGAATTAATTATATCCCATTCTTTTTTATAGTCAAATAAAAATTCACTGATAAAGATAAAAACCTTTCAGCTAATCTAAAAACTAACGGGATTTATAATTGAACTTTACGCCAAATTTAAAATTTTTTGGTAAAGAATTTAGATGGGTTAAAGTTTTTATTTTTCACATCCTTTATATGACCATAGTTAGTGTATAATCGGAACAGGGGTTAGTACAATCACAATTAACTGTTAGCAAAACTGTACCAAATTAATTTTGCCATAATACATATTAATTTTTTTAACAAAATGGGAGAATGACCCAAATAACATTGTTGATTGATATTGGTGGATTGGGACATATGATCCAGTTGGCTAAAGATAGCGGTTAGAGGAAAAGAAATGTGAAAGCTAGAGGAAAGAAGGAGGACAGCAATTTGCGGAGCTAGCTTCTTCCATCACTTACTACTTTTTATCTCAAGTAATCACTTAGTCTAGTAACTAGACTCCAGTCTACGTTAGTTCTTAATGTTATCTGTCATCAATACCGATACCTAGCCTGCAATAGCAACACTGTTAAAATATTTCCACATAATGATTCTAATTAAAATAAAATCTAAAATTATAGAGGTGATTTATCGTATTTACTGTGATTACATATTGTAACGTTCTAGACTTTTTCAAGGAAAAGTTGGAACAAACTGTTCTAGTACATGATCGTGACTGTTTTAGAATAATCTACGCTTGTCAGGAACCTTCGAGATTGTTCTAAGTCAGACTAATTATAAGAAGCAATAGACTAGAGAATTAATCTTGCTCTGAAGATCGAACATGCAGTTACGTTTGCGTTAAAGTGTCGTTATAAGTTGATAAATTTGCAACCTTCTGGTTTTTATGAGTTGATATTGTTTTTGTGGCATGGTAAATTATTATTTTCGTCTAATAAAAATTATTTTATAAACCCACGTTAGGTGTCGCAATATAACATAATTCCCTATGATCCTCTTGAAATCCTAAAGAACTGTCTAAATAGACATAGATGAGCAGTTATATTTAAGTATTCTATAACGCTGCTTAATATTCGAACTTTGATCAAAATGAAGAAAAACCTAACAACTTAAACAAATGGCCGATGACCATATCGAAATCTCTTCAAATCTCTAATATCAGCCCCTTAATTTCGGATTATGGCTTCTTGGTATGATAGTGAAATGTTCGAGTAGGTATAACTGATAAGTAGGCCCGGAACTAATTATTATAATAATAAATTGCTGGGTTGAAAATCGATTCTAAAGGAGAAGACTAATTTTTTTTTATTTTATTATTAAGTTAATTTCACAAGAACAATATTGAAAATAATACAAATCTACGCTTGTCTGGAACCTTCAAAATTGTTCCAATTCAGACTAAATGTAAGATAGACTAGAGACTTAGTTAGTTAATTCAATTTGGGGTTTGAATCAGAAAGCTGGCATATTTATTTATTATGGAGTGTTTAGATTGTAATTTTGATAATTCAATATGGCGAGGCAAGTTCGATTTTTTTTTTTTTTTTAGGAGTTTTGTATTCGCCTAACATTAATCAACTTTCAATATGCCTATGACTGTTCCGTTATAAATTTACTGAACGGATGATTTAACCCTTTGCAATCGGCACCGTTTTGGATGTTACCTACCTGCAATTCGACGCAAATTGTTCGCCAAAACGTACATCCTGAAAAAGTGATATTTTACAGTAAAATTTTAGAACCAAGTAAGGAATTGTAATAAAATTTAGGTTATATGTATTTGTGAAGCTTCAAGAACGTATAGTTACAAAAAAAAAATAATTTTTTTAAATTTTATATTTTTTTTTTATACTTTTACATTAATTTCAAAATAATTTTTTTTAAATTTTATACTTTTTTTTATAATTTTACCTACCTACCGGCAACTCGACGCAACTTATACGCGAAAACGTACAATTTTAGAACCAAGAAAGGAATTGTAATGAAATTTAGATTATATTTATTAGTGAAGCTTCAAGAACATATAGTTATAAAAGAAAAAAAAAAATAATTTTATACTTTTTTAATAATTTTATATTAATTCAAAATTATTTTTTTAAATTTCATATATTTTTATAATTTTATTATTATTATTATTATGTATAGAAGCATAAACAATCTAATTAGAGAAGTAAAACCAGTTAAAAGATTACGAAATGGGACCTTTTTAGTTGTAGTTTTCTCAGATATTCAATCAGAAAATCTCCTAAAATGTGAAAATCTACTGAATAACTTTCCGGTTAAAGTAGAAGCACATGCGAAACGAAATCAAAGGGATTATTTGTTGCCCCGAACTAAATTATTTTACAATGGAGGAAATAAAAGATGAATTAAAACCACAAAATATAGCCGATGTTAAGATTAACGTACTATAAAAATAATGAAAAACACCGCGAGCCACGACCGTCATTTATCACCAAAAGCGAAATATCCTACAAATGGTTTTTACAATTTGTTTATATGATAAAAACTGAAAATAATTTCCATTGTCTCCGTAGCGGTGCCCTCGAGTTTGAAGACAAATTTTAAATGGCTCTGCTCCGGAGACCTCGAGTGCAAAGGGATAAAACTAACTTTGATTGTTAATTTTTATTATTATTTTAGTTAAGGTGTTATTTTATCCTTTAGTGAACCTCACTGATATTACATTATTGCTCCGACGTTAATATATGCGAACATTATGGACTAGATTAAAAAAAAAGAGAGAAAGTGGTGCAATGGCATTCCAGGTAGAATTAGAATACAGGGAGAGAGAAAGAAAAAAAACAGGATAAAATACAAGAACCGATAATGCCAATAGAGTGACATTCTGCTCCAATTGGTCGAAGCCTCGGATGGGGAGGTTCTAGGGGGTGGGGGCTGAGGGGTTGGGGGGGTGGAAGGAATGTAATACCCTGGACGACCCTTAAATGTCAGAGCCTTAGAAACAATAAGGTGTTACACCCGCGGTTATACTCCCTCATCAAATGCCACTCAACTTCAACTCTTCCTTTTTATTTTGTTCCAGGATTCGGCAGGTTTCCGTCGACTTTGAAAGGAGGAGATTCGGGGGGAAATGCCGTGCTCAGCTAATTGGAGATCAAAATAGGAAAAAAATCTATCTTTTCCTATAAAATTAAATGATTACGTCATCGCGAATTAAAATTATCATACTTATAAGGCCTTTCTTTTGTCGATATGCCATAACTTCCTTAATACTTCATCAAATTTCATTTCAAGGCGTTTTCACTTCGATTGCGAGTTATAAGCGCAAAACCGCAGTTTTGGTAATTGAGTAGAGGTTTCTAAATGATATCAATCTTTTCAGGTTTTCAAGGAGAAAAGTTTCGGTCATTTAATGTTTTTCGATTAACCCCTTCGTTTGCGAGTTGTAAGCGAAAAACTGCAATCCTCAGCGAAAATGGTCGCATGGCTTTTTCAAGGTGTCCTTTTTTTCATTTTGTCGAGGCGAACATTTGATGTTACATACATTTTAGATACAAGCAAAAGCATGCTATTTTAGTAAATAGGATCAGCGTACTTGCTTTCCGCGAAACCAATATGAGTATTTACATAAGTATGTGGCGTTTTCCAGGGCGCGTTCTTTCATTGACATCTATGTCTGTGTAAAACAAATCCACCAACACTCACAGAAGACCACATCGTAACTTCAAAGATAGTGTAACATAACAACATAGTGTACGACAGAGTGCGAATGCTTCGCACGGGTAGCTCGTCATAAATTAATGAGCTTATAACATTTATGCTCTATAATTATCTGATTAAATAACTAATAATAAATAAATAATAAAAATTAAAAAAAAGAAAAAAAATTAAAATTTTATTATATTATGATCAATAAAGGAGATGATTCAAGTGACATATTAGATACAAAGTGAATAATGAATAAATCATAAATCAAAATATTTTAAACGCAGAAGCGTTAACTGAGGGGATATTTGAGTTCTTTACCCTCCCCTCCCCCGAATTTCCAAAAACATATAAGTGGAGTAAATAACCTCAAAAATTATTTATCTAATAATTTTTGACGTAATAAAATCAATGGAACGCTGTCGAAGCAGCCCACAAAATTTGCTTATTGCAAACTTATTTGCAAATTTTAAATTGCAATTATGTTATATTCATTTGTAGTTAATAAATAAATTTAACCTTTCTGTTTTAATAGTGTTTAAGTACTGGAAAAGTCTATATTCTGTTTTTTAATAAATAAGTTTGTTATCCTAACGCTACTTCTAATACTTTTTTTTTTCTACCGACTAATTTCTACCCCTTATCCTAGCCCCGACATATTTTTCCGAGATAGCAATCTCGGATGGCAATAAATATTGTAAAGTAAATAAATATATTTCAACAATTATTAGATGGGTTCAAATATCTTTGCCTTATATGTTGAAATTTAATCTTTTATTATTTTTAGATATTCAATTTATAAATTTTAAACGATTTGATTAGAATATAAAGCCGGGAATCGAACCCAGGTCCTCTGATGAAATTCCTCTGATAAATCCTATCTCATCAACGATTAAGGTAGAAACATCCGCATAATACGATCAGTTTTATTTCTCATACAACCAAAACTATTATATGGTTAGTACAAAATAATCAAATTACTAAAACATTTTGATTTTTATTAATTATAAGATTTAAAATTATTTCGATGTTTCGAAAAAATGTGGCATCAAATCAAAACTATAAACATTCAAAATTCAATCGCATGAGTTTTTGTTTAAATAAAGGAGTAACGTTTCATTCGATTTTATATAAATTAAAGTTGTAAAAGACTAAAAAAAATATGCCTCTGTCCCTTCACCCTATCACACATTTAGCATTTTAAAATTTAAAAACATCTAGGCAACCCGAAGTTAATAAAAGTCTGAAAAAACAACGAACGTTTTGCCCTGAAGCATTAAACTTGACAATTGGACTTCGAAAACATTCGTAAAGAACGAATTATTTATTTTATATAAAATTCTTTTATGTTTTTTAATTTACCTTTTCTCTCTCTCTCTCTCTCTCTCTCTCTCTCTCTCTCTCTCTCTCTCTCTCTCTCTCTCTCTCTCTCTCTCTCTCTCTCTGCCAAGAAGATAAAATAAATTTTATTTTAAGATTTATCTTATAAGCCATTTATGTCAGGTACATGTCAAATATATGTGGTTTAAAAAAAAAAAATCTTAAATCATAATTCAAATAATTGCTCGTTCAGTATTATACGCATTGATATGATCACGTTAAATTGTTTAGCATCCTGTAAGTACTTTCGTCATACTTAAACTGTAGAAAACAAATTCCATGTATAGCTGTAGAAAACAAGTTATTATAAAACGATTTTCTTAAAAAATATATAATGATTTTTACACTTTTAGTTTTATCTGTGGAAATCGTACATAACTTTATCTTTCTTCCCTTTTAGCTTATTGGCCTTTTTTATGTTGTCATATTTCTTTTAACGGCTGTTCGAATAGTGTCTATAACTCCTATAGTGTATATTTTTAGCTGGTTATAACTTACCTATACGTCCAAATAACTGACACTAATTTTTGGATTAGCCTTCTTTCCGAATTTCTCGCCTTATTTTTTATTTTTAATCGGTTTCCAATTTTATATCTTTTATTTATTCACTTTTTAATGTGGCATGGCTGGTGATTATCATCCTCCTATCCTACCAGTGTTTTTTTATTATTTGCTAAATTTTAATAATCATTTCGAAAACCCCACATATCTTACTTTGACACTCTAATATTGAAAAAAAAAATAATAAGAATGACTATAATTTGACCAATTATTATCTTTGGAGAACAGTAAATATAAAAGTTTTATTATTTTTAAGACTAAATGGATATTAAAGTCAGATCAGTTTCCTGTTTTGTTTGTTTGTGATAGGTAATTTGGTTTTTTCACGCACTCGCTTTCTGTGAAACCAATATGTGTATTAACCTAAGTCTGTTGCGTTTTCCAGGGTGCGCTCTTTCAGTGACGTCTATGTCTGTGTTAAACCAACCCTCAAACACTTATAGATGACCATATTATAACTTCAAACATAGTTTTCAAAGGGGTCCTGTAAAAAAAGTAAATCCCTTAAACTTATGTTTCAAAAAATAAATCATCTACAACTTAAATACATCTATTTATTACTTCAACCCTCACCTATGTATGCCCTTGACGAACTAAATATACGCTCTACACGCAGTGTGTACTTTAATAAAAAAAGGTTTAGGGCTGCGAATGCTTCTCACGGGCTTGCTATTAAAAACTTACTAGTTACTAATAAAAAAAGAAATTTAAACAATAGATTAGGACAAAGATAATGCTAAAGGAGAGTAAGAGACAAGGAGATGGGGTAAGAAGACAGACGAAGTGGTCATTGCCTATTGATTAGAGCGGCCCCAGTGGTCAGCCCCTCCTTACCATAATCCTCCGCTGAGCGTGGCCCGGTGCCAAGGCTTCAGCCTGTGCTACACCGCTCCACACAGACCGCTCCATCCCAACACTATATCATCCCCTTGCTGTCCTGCTTGTGTCCCTTGTATTGCATCCGCTAAACAGCTCGCCCCGACTGGCTATTTACCGTTCCAGCTGCTGATTAATGGCTCGCCCGACAGTCAACAGGAGTGGATCAACTAATGAATCCGGTGCTCAAAACACCACATTCAGAGCCGGTCAAAAACAAAAACAAACATTACGATTTATTTCTCTTCTATCTCAGGACTAAAACAGTTAACATACAATTTTGTTTATCGTTATCTTCGTGTTCTTACATCAAATTGTCTGCAAATTAGACTATCAGCTAATCTCATATCTATCAGATAAAAACATATTATTTTTTGGTCATTAGTAAAGATAGTGCCCTGTAGCACCTCTTTCGGGACTTGACCATTGCTTATTTCAGAAATCAGGGTATCTAATATAGGTTCTTTTTAGTATGCTTCTAATGGTCACGTCAGCTCTGGATATGCCATTTATCAGTAATTTATCATACTGTGTATTATCCTTAAATATCCTGTGTATTTTATCATGGAAATGAGAATTAATGGTTCATATGTTTATTCTTTTGTTGATTAATATGATTTGATATGTAGATTTTTTTTAGCGTACAAATGAGCTGCTGTAATAGGTCTCCTTTTTTTTATACCTAATTCGCACTTTAAGAGTTATGAGGTACATGGCGTAAACCAGACAGTTATTGACACCCAAAATTTTAACTTAAAGAAATAAATAAACAAGTCCTAATTTTATTTCAAGATATACATGAATCTAATGTTTGAATGGTCTTCTAAGTCATCTATGAAGCAAGTGTTTGGCAAACTAACCATAGAGAAGATTTCACAATTTAATCGACAGGGTGTCAATAGCTAGTTTTTGTACTTTTTTCAACAAATATTGCCATATGGTAAAACTATTAAACTTTTGGCTCAAAAAAACCTCTTGAGTCTTCATAACGATAGGTAAAGAGGGTCTATAGGAAGTTTCGATTTGATCCCTTCATAAAAAGCTATGTTTTATTTCACCACAGAAATGTAGTCTTAAGGGTGTAAATAACTATCCGGTTAACCCTAAATAATTACTTAGTTTTTATTTTTCCTATTTTTTAATTTTTATGATTTGGAAAAAAGACATGAGAGTATTTTCAGTCGCTATTAAGTCCTTACGTTTTGACACGTGGACTCGAAGTTAGCCTTCTGTCGAAAATGTTTCCCAAGCAAAGAGTCCGTCCGAGGAATTAGATATAAGTTAATCGATATAAAATAACAAATAGAAGTCAGATGCATTAAACGCAAAATCCAACTTTAATCTCAGTAGAATAGAAACTATTTTTCAAGATATTTTATGGAAACTTTCCATTGGTATAGTTATTTATTTTCTTATCTTGCTTGTACCCTCGACGATCAGTTGCGCCTTATGTATGGTAATATTTGCACCTTTTCATTTAATCAAACAGTTATCCAAATTATTGTCTTCTACCATGAAGGATATCCTCTAAAGTCTTGTATAACTGTAAGTTTTGGGCATTGCATTGCATTGCAAAATAATGTGATTTACTGTCATGGCATCAAGTACATGTTGGAGTTTCCTGTCTTAGTAGTAAGTATATAAATAAAAACGGACATGGCTATAGTTTATATTTTTAAATTGTCTTCTCAATAGGGTCGGGGTTTATGTAGACTGCAAAACTTGAACTTGAAGGAGTGGTATAAGAACTTATTGTCGCGTGATGTAGATATGAGGCTATAACATTATGGTACATATATATGCGTGTGTCTTGTTATAACGATGAATCCTATGAGGATATTACTTTGGTTTCATTCTTCAATGATATGATGATAATCATAATTCTGCCTTTCTGAAAAATTTTTGTACTGGTATCGCCGTTTGAGAAAAGACTGCAAAAATGCCAAACTTTTCGTTTTTGCTTTTTCAAAAGTAATGTAACAGTTCAATTTAATCTTTCATTTTTTCAAATGCTAAATTTTGATTTTATAAAGCAATTTAAACTTAGAAATTGCGCTCTTGAAAATTCGTTAAAATAGATTAATGTACTTTTATTCACAATTGTTACAGATATATTATATTAATAAAATTCATTAGAGAAATATTAATGTAAATTATAACTTGTTTTCTTCAACATTTCGGAGACATTTTTGTCTTAATCTATTTTAACAAGCCTTCTCCTCACCTCTGCCTATCTTGACTAGGCTGCGTAATTCTCAATTGCTGCGTACAGTGCTAGAGCATCGCATTTCGAATCTGTCAATCAGTATTCCCTCTTAAGTGGAGTAGAATTCATTTTTGTGTTGAGGATTCCCGACAGAATTGCTTCGAGCGGGATTTTCATCTTATCCTCATTTACTTCATAACATATAATGTAATAACCTTAGAACAAGTTAAATCTAGTTAAAGTTATCTAGTGATTAATCGTAATAACCAATTATAAACTCAAATATTTATTAATTCGCTATTAAAGAAAATTTTAATGTAATAATTTATTACTCAAATAACTAGCGGAGATAAAAGGAGAAAGACCAGAGGTTTTTGATGAATTATATGGGAGCAAGTTACCCTCATTATTCCACTCATTTCCTTGAACTTGATATACGACGCGGTCGGAACTTAATGAAGACCTCGGGACTGGATTAGAGCTAATGTGGCGGTGGTAGTACTCCTAATTATTATCCGACTTCATTATTTCTCCTGTCAATTATTCTGATCCAGATATCAGAGGGTCATTAGCGGTGCAAAAACCCGGGTCGTTAGGACGAACCTGGGTCCGGGGAGCACCTTAATGACCGCCCCTACAAAAACCCTTCCATCCCATCTCTCTCTCACTCTCTCGCTCTTTCCCTCTCTCTCTCTCCTAGCATTACATGTGCTAGCCCCGCATATATTTTTTTTGTTAACCAAGCAAAGCCGTACCGCGGGGTAGTTAGCCCACAGGCCGGGGACTCCATCCCAATGGGAATTTCCATCGCATTACTGTCTACATTTTTTTTTCTCTCTCTTTTTTTTTTTGTTCTTTTTTATGTTTCAAAAGCTTGTGAATTTTGATGATTCTAAAATCATCGAATCAAAATGGTTCAAGTAGGGTCAAGTATCATTCGGAAATTGAACATTGTTTTAAACAAAGCTGATTTTTTTTCCCTGCTTTATGCCTTCAATAGAAATGGCTAATAATACTTGTTCCTTACGGTTACGACAGCATTTTATCTAGTTAATCAGCTACTTGTTCGACTTTTCATATATGTTTTAAATACCTTTATTCTTTAAATTCCTTTATTCATAATATAACTATTAGATTTCATAAGTACCCAAGTCAAGTAAACAAATGCTTGTTTTTGTTACTACTCATTGTTACTATCTGTAAATAATATCATCTACTAGCAATGATACTTTATGTCTCGCGAATATATTTGTCTTCATTTCAGCTCTGATGAGGACCGACATGTATTGATCGAAACTTATTCTCTCTAAATAATATTTTTATTTACTGCTAATCCTGTTAATTTATCATCCTAAAATTATTTTTTATATTATAATTACGGCTGGGATTTTTTTCAGAGACAAAAAGGGGATTCAGGCTCTTATAGGTCAGTTTCATATTATTACCAACCCGTAATATCGATAGAGATGGTAATGGATAAAATGGATAAATTGTTAAATCTAGTTTTAGTTAAAGTATGTACCTTGTTGATTATTTTTAATTTTGAACTAGGTACATGCGAGGATATTATCCAGGCCGCACAAAAAACCACGTTTACTCATTTCGGTTATTTGTCTATTCATTATTAATGCCATAGACAAATGAAGATATTTCACTGAATATTTTTTTCAAGACTTTGTAACAAGGTAGAGATCCTTATCAGATATGATTGTAAGAGATTTTTAGTAGCAAAAAAGAAAACCTATATTTTCATGTAGATCCTAATTTCTCTTATTTCTGAATATTTTTTTTTCATTTTTCATTCGCTTTTTGCCTTATTAGAAAGCAAAAAAAAAATTGTTTCAATGTTTTAAAATATTTCAAAACCTCGATTTTTTTCCGTTTTTATGGATACCGAAATCGATCCTTACTTATGGTAAGCTACAAAAAGGGATCGGCAAATAGTAGTCATTTTTACATATTTATTTTTTTATATAGAACGACGAGCAGACCCACATTGCTGTGGCTGAGCAGCACTAATGCTTTGAATTGATTATATCCAATTCTTTTGAATGCAGTCAATTCAAAATTCACTGAAAAAGATAAAAACGTTTCAGCTAATCTGAAAACCAACAGGATTTAAAATAATATTTGAAGCCAATTTTAAAATTGTTTAATAAAGAATTTAGAAGGGTTGAAGTTTTTATTGTAAAATAGAAAAGGAACTAATAAAGAATATAATTGGAATTAGGCTTGATACAATCACAACATTCAGCGAAAATGGATCGTTCTTTTACTGAACAGGCGATAAGTAAGATAAGATATTTTTTTTAAATAAAAGAAACATTTAGGGTGTTTTCTTCTGAAAAGTATGTAGCACGATTTTCATGCAAATTTACCTATAACAATTTTGGTTCAAAAGAAAAAAAATTGATATTTTGTAATATGTTTTATTTTTCGTAAAGCTAGAATAAAAAATAAAAACCAATGATGTTAAAAATAATGAAATCAATATTGATCAATATTAAAAACTTGTAACACCGGATTAATACCAGATTAAAAAAACATTATGTCCCAAAAAAATCTTTTCTTTTTTTTTCAATTACTTTATTTAGATAATAAAGAATGTTTATCTGTTTGTGTTTGATTGGATCATTAAGATATGCAGTTTGGGCCCCATCTTCTAAATCCTTCAGCCAATCAGGGCTAATGCTCGCTAATAAATCGGGAGAGGGGAAGGGGGTGGGGGGGGGGGGAGCAAAAAAAGTTTGCTGTGCAGGAGAAACCGCGAGATGACTAGCATCAATTCAACCCCCTCCCCTCACCGCCCCCGACCCATCGAATCAAAATAAATCAAGATAAATTAAAATGTGGCTAGGCCCGATAGGGGGGATCGGGGAAAACACCCTAGAGATTATTCTATCCGGGCCGAATCAAACGAATATTATTCAATTCCCCCTCTGCAAGGGGATGGGGAAGAAATCGCTCAACCAGGATTGAGTAGGAATAATGAATATTAATGAAGGAGTTGAATAAACAGCCTGTACTTTTATTCGCTTTGGTACTACTGATAAAAAAGGAACCTTCAGAACCAAGTCTCGATGGAATAAAAAGTTTGTTTTTCAATGATTTATTTTCCATAGATCTTTTAACAAAATCTATCTATATTTGTAACTCAAATACAATAGCAAAGTTTTTCCCAAATTATTCCCATAACGAGGCTGTTCTCTAAAGGCGCAGCACCAAGAGTCCAATCCTCCCATTAATGACCATCCCATGTGCATTCAGTAAATTATTTTTAATTTTGAAATATGTATAAAAGTATTTTATTAATTAGTATTTTCAAACTAATCAAACCACATAAAATGTGCAGATTAGCTGCTTGTCGTGGCTGCTATAATCGATTCAAACAATGGTCATTATAACAGGGACACTGGTAGCTGTCAAGTCTATTTCAAATTTATTTAAAATTAGTGCAACAAAATGACATTAGCATTAAATTTTTCACTATTATTCGAAAAATTTAATTCAGGAATTTTAATTATTTATTACATCAAATAGCAAACATAAAAGTTATATATTTATCAATGCGTATGAATAATTCGAAATGAAGAAAAACAATCAGTTGCCCGGCGATTCATTATGGGGCGGCGCAGAAAAATTCCCTGTGCTACATACCTAATGTTATGTTCAAAACTAGAAATTAAAACATAATTGTATTTATTTTTACTTTTCGGATAGAAAAAATATATAAAATATTTTAATAATTTTTTTAATTCCGATAAAATTAAAGCCAACGACCCCTACGGGTAGAGGCTAAAATGTAAATAAAATAAATAAAAACTTCAAAATATTTTTTTTCAGTTTGATACGCAAAATCTTGCGGAATATGATATGATTTAAGAAAAAAAAAATTAACAGATCAAATTATGTTATACGCTACAATGAATAAATAACTTAGATTCAACAAGAAAGAAAAATAAAATAAGACAAAATTAAGTGAATTTAAGAGAAGTGGAAGAAAACAATAGGTTACATAATATAAATACAAAACATAAAGTTTAAAAAAAAAATGTAAATAATGATAATAACATTAGATATTAGTGTTAACAGTTTTTATTCAATTTTTCTGAGGCTCTTGGAAAACTGTTGAAAATGAAAAAGTAGATATTATTTAAGTGTTTTGTGTCATTCATTTCTATTAATTTATTAATTTTATCATCAATATTGTCTGTTTGAATACATCAAGTAAAAAAAAAAAAACTTTAAATAAATACAGACCACATTGTCCGATATTTTTAAATTTAAACTATTTTTTCAAAAGATATTTTTCTTTGTTATAAAGAAAAAGTTTGTAAAGTGACCGTGTTAAATTTTATTTTAAATTGTTGCATTTTGAGGAAAATGCACGAATTAAATTGTCAAGTTGAAGAGTCGAAATTTATTATAAATTAATGCAAGTGTGCTGCAGCCGTTATTACGGTTCAAGCACCGTAATAACCTAGCTACTGTTCGCTTTGCTTTAGTTTATAAAATCATTATTATCTTTAATGAAACAATGAAATCTTGATAAAAGCATATTTTTTAATAAAAATAAAAAAAACAAAAGTACCTAACATAATATGTCCGTTATATATCGGTAAAATGACTTTCTATATTTTTACAGACAGTATTTAAAATTTTTCATTTTTATTTGATAAAAAAATAAACAAAGTAAAACTATCATTAATGGAAATATTTCTGATATCAGAGAATCTATTATTAGAGAATAATATTGTTACGATACCTTTTAAATTAAAAAAAAAAAAATGATATAAAAATGTTGTTTCATTGTTTTTTTTTTAGATTACGTGTATAAGTTTGTTTTAAGTCGTAGACACTCATTTACTAAAACGATAGTCTCATTACAAAAGAACCGGAGGAGTTAAATGGAACGAAATAAATTCTCCCCTCCCCACTCCCAACCCCCTGAGGAACTGTTCCTTCGATTCTTCTTTCCCTGGAACAATCCGACATTTAAAGGGCCTACCTGGAGAACTGTAACTCTTCAAGGGAGTTAATACTTGGGGCCTGGAAACAAATGAGGCTGGAGTGTGCGCCCTACAACTCTCCAGTTTATTTTTGAGCTAAGGACTTCTTAGTAAGATATAGGCTGGATTTGTCTTTGTCTTCACTTTGTTCTATTTAACTAAAGGAAAATGATTACAAGAAACTTTTCTTGAATATATTTTCCTCTTGCATCGTGATCCTTCACCTCTCGATTGCAATGTAAGTAACTAATTCCTTCAAGGAATTTCCAAAATAATTTATTCAGTGCGCGAACTTCTTAAAAATGTCCATAAAATACCATTGCTAAAGTTCATAAAACAATTAATATTTGAATATTAATTGTTAGATTAGATTTCATTGTTAATCTATTCAACATTTCAGAACTGAACAGCTATTCAGAATCACTCATTCGACCTCGAAAATTGGTTCCACAGTCGAACCATATAAGCTTCTCTCTGACAAAGTCAACGTCTCCACCAAAAGTAATAACCTTTCAGTGCCTTCTAAAGACTACGGACGTTTCCTAGGGCTATACTTCAAACCGCACTGTCAAACATTCTTCGAAAAATTGTAAATGCTCCTTGGTATATTTCGGACACAGTGTACAAAGATATGGACATTCATGACAAACACACCGCATTTCACTGCTCAATTCACAACCACTCAAACCCACTTTTTTCTTCTCTTTCTTCCTCCTAGTTATCCGTCCAACGAAGATTGAAAAAGCAATAGCTGAAGGGATATCTTCTAACACAGCAAGCAAATCACTGATAATTGGAACTGGAAATGTAGTGATAGATTTGAGAAACAGTTAATTTTTTTAACCCAATATGTATAAATATACACATATATATCCTATCTACAACTATCTTTTTTTCTTTTTTTGATTGTAGAACATATACGCATACACTCATATTTACGAACTACCCACATAATAATCCATATTTGTAACGTTAAATCGTAAACCAAACCATATGTATTTTGTAGGAACGAACTAGCGGTTGGAGCGAAACGTCAGAGCACGTGTTTGGGACTAGATTGTTCGGGCTCAATCCACGCTGGCCTGGAAGGTTCAAGGGGGTTCCTTTTGCGATTATATATAAGGAGCGATTGACTGGACCAAGCAGTCTTAGCCTTTGTCTTGATTGTGAAGCTCAATGATTTCTATTACAAAGTGTCTAACGTGCTTTAATATTTGATTTGTTATAATTCTTGTGGCATTGACAATTGTTATATTTTTATTTAATAAATATTTTAAACCCACAGAAGTGTTACAATATACACATCCCCTCACATATACATACCACCCAAACAAACATCCATATTTTCATACACGGACGAGGCTCGGGACATATGATATACTTATACAATACATATACAAAAATATATGCACGAAAAAATAAAAAATAAATCGAAATTTATTATTGCAAAGACCAATTATGAGGAATTTGTGAATTTTCCTAATTAATCAGGCTATTGTCAAGTAAGCCTGGGCCAAATACACTAAAATAATTCCTTCAAGATTAATAGGGCAGGAGATAAGGTCATACGTCTTGAGGTTTCATTCCCCGATTCATCACTCCTCAATTTTAACATAGTTTAACGGACATTTCAACGATAGGGGGGAGTGCATCATGTTATCATAATATAGTGCATAATATTATATCATAGGAGTACTGTCTCGAAACGGTGTGCCAGCAGATGTGAAGGCGGCACTGGCGGACGAGGAAAATACTGTCATAAAGCTCTTGAGAAGTCTAATAGAACTAAAATTAATATAAAAATTTGACTTCCATACTCTGAAGATTTATTATCCTTTAAAAAAACTTAAATAATTTCCACACTGTAATATAGGTTTTGATGACCGTACTACGGTTTTACGCCTCTAAATAAAACCAACCAATCATATAATTAAGCCAAGCGCGTCAGAAAAATTGGTTGAAACGAATTATAGGGAGTTGTGAATAATAGTTCATATTTTTTAACTTTTTTGCATAATATGTCATTATTTGTTTTTTAAACATTTACCATTCATTATTTTGTGAAATACTATGTTTTGGGAAAAAACGCGACATATTAACAGAGATATTTAGCTTCATCAAAGGAGATGAATTGTTCGACGATGTATTACGAAGTAATGTATTCAGGCTTGATATCATTTCACAATGTTAAAAAATACATATAAATTTAAAATCCAATTTGCCACTTTATTATTAATAACTCCTGAGAGAAAATGGTTTCCATTTTTCAAAACCTCCCTGAAAGTAATAGAATAGCTAAGTGGGAGCCGAGATAGGACTTGGAAGAAGGGTATAAAAGGTGATAAAGTGCCTGAAATATGAGGAACCGCAAGTATTAAGTTTAGGTAAATTGTGGATGAAAACGGGCAGCTTGAGTTATGTAGTTAAGAATTAATGTAGGGGAGGGGAGGGCGTTGCTGTGGGGGGCGGGTCATTTTTCTCACTTGTTTCACATTTGGAGGCAGTTGCTGATTTAGGTGCTCCTGAGGAAATATCTTCTCATGGGGTGACATCTTACATCTCCCCTTTTACTCACGCATACCTCTGTCGTCTATGTAAAACATCAAGTTTTTAAAATACGTTGTACCTACAGCCGAAAAACTAATAATAATCAATTAGAAGAAAATGTGTAATGTGTCGTAATTGTGTATTCCTCTGTCCAGCAATAAATAAAAGAGCCTACTTGAAGGTATTCTTGATTCTTTGAACCATGTATTTGAGAATAAACCCTTAAAAGTTCTGCAATGTCACACATAACAAATCCACTTTATTTTTTTTATAGAAAAATTTATATTGTGTCCATTATTACACTTTTTAAATTTAGGTATGATACCTTTGTCTTGAAAAAAAATGTGTCATTTTCTTATTTATTACAAAACAAAATTAAATCGATAAAAATCATCGCTATATCCATTATACACACAGGCAATAACCTTCTTAATAGAGTTTTTAGGTGTCATAAGGATTAATTTTTTTTTAACTGATTAACTGTTTAAAGTGATCATGGCAGCCTTAATGTGAAAATGACCCCTTCTCTCGTTAGAAAACTAGGTTTTACCCGATCTTTTGCAAGGCAACCCCATTTATCATGTACATTTTCCTTGGACTACTAGGGGAATCACCATTTTAGGTAGTCGTTGAATCATCAAATCATCATGGAATGTCTTAAGATTGTAAATGTAGAATCGACCAAAAGTTATGTATACTTATACCGTCTCCGGACGTAAAATAAGACGCATCGAGCCTGTACGATGTCAGATAGTCGATCCTAATTATACCTGGATAGTAAAGATTTAGAAATCCCATTGAAGCAACGCCCAATTAGCCTTGGTGGCACTCAGTAGTACTTCTTTTTGAAATTCTCGTTTAATTCCAGCATACTCCCCTTACTCAAGAAAAAACCAAAAAAAAAACCAGATTTACTTAAGAATTGGCGTAATGAGAGGTAACACAAATTAAAGATACTAGCAAAAATGTATTCTTATAAAGTTATCTTACATTCAATAGTATATTATTATATTTACTTAAGACAAGGATTTTTTTTACAATGTAAGACAAGGATTTACTGACATATAGGGGAGTCTTAGTTAGTAGAGTCTCATTTATTGGCTATTTTTGGAATTATTCCAAACTCTTAATACGGATATCAATATTGATGGATAAAATCTTAAATATAGTCTTGTTTATTTAAGATTAGTTGATTATTTTTAATTTAAAACTTGAAAAGAATATTACCAAGGCTGCTCTAAAACATCGCCATATTGATTATTTGCTCTTTCAAAATAATACTACTGACAACTTCAGAAAATTAACTAAAAAATTATTATTTTCACTTTTTTAAAGACCTAGTTTCTAGATGAAATTCAACATACGATGTGAATAAAAGAGATTTTTACAACGTTAACAAAACAAATAAAAGCTTATAAATATATAAGCCGTATCTGCATGATATTTGTTGCTGATATAGTGTAAATAATCCTACTTGTTGAAAACCATCAAATGATAATTAAAAAACCGATTTTGATGAAACTAAATAATGTCGAGGTTCAATCAAAAATTGAATAACGGCCTAATGATTCAGTTACTTTCACTTCTGTATGAAACCTGAATTCAAAGCAGGTTGGGGAATCAATGCCGCGTAAAATTATTCCAGTGGCGATTCGGCACTTAAAAGTTCGAAACGAAATAATATTCATTCCTGAGAAGTGAACGAAATACGAAATCAGGAGATTGGAGAGAAATGAACCAATATACCGAGATATCATTCAATAAATTCAATTCATGAAACGTTTCGTCAATAAATTCATCTATCACGTTTTAATCTTTCAAATAATTTCATGGAGAAAACGTCTTAAAATGACAAATTTGTTATTCTGAACTCATTGAATTGATATTTAGCGCCCAGACTAACTATTTTATTCCTTTTGCATCCAATCGAATATCCTTAACGTAGTGGAAAGGTTTGAGGGTGCAGTCGGAAAAATAACAAATAAGTACCTAAATATGGATGTTACATTTTGTATTAACCTCTACTACTTTTCGATCCAAATTTCAAGATTTCATCAGGTCCAGATTAAAAACGAGATAGCGAACATATTTTTATTTTCTTATGTGCAACATTTCGGAACCTCTGTCCATCATCAAAAATAATAATAAAAATATTTTTGGATTCAATCACCAGAAACAAAAGGCCAATAAAATTAAGAATATTAAGAATCATCCTAAGAAAAATTATTAGAAAAAAGAAAATATAACAACCGGTTAGAGAAAGTATACAAAGAAGTGTTAAATATCTTCAAGAAAACTTATCAAAAGGAAATAAAAAAATAATATGTAAATTATAATGATGAGATTAGGTAATAATTTAGAAAAGGATCAAAAGCTAATAACGTAATAAAATGAATGATTAGTAATTTTTGTATCATTCTTATTCTTGGTAATTTATGTATAATTATTGGTATTTATTGGCTGTTATCTTGTTTTGTATGAAGTCCTTAAACTCGGAATCATTTCCACCATACCAAAATCATTAACGATTCCTTACTTTCTCATTAACATAAGTATCTATCAAGAATTTTAAGTTCTATATATCACTAATATTGCATAATTTAAGTGCTTGTTCTTTCATGATAAAATCCATACTCACTTAAATAATTTTTTTTTCATCCTTGCCTCTTCGGAAGCGTCTAAAAATGAGGTGGCTCCACGACTTTCTTATTTAGAAGAGTCATTAGTGTATTAAAATGTCAGTTCATACCATTATTGTGACTTAAAATGTGATGAACATTTTTTGTGTTATTAGAAAAAAAATTTTAGACACATTTTTTTGGTCGTTAATGGGCTTTAGAAGGCAAGAAAAAAAAAATAACATTAATCTACTTTATTTTATATCTATGGTTTAAAAAATGACATCGACTCCATCTTTTACAAAAATTTATTTTTGCGTCTTAATTCGGTTTAGTGAATGTAAGGCCGTTTCATACATTTGGTTTTAGGTCAAAAACTTCTTAAAAAATGATTAGACCATCAAGCAAACTACCCTGATAGATTCTATACTAGATAATAGATAGATAAATTCGAATTTAGTATTATCTAAAATATTGAACGACGTTGATTTAACGAAAAATAAGTTTTTCAACCTTAATTTTGAGGTTTTGTAATTTTAATCTGACGTCATCATTTGTTTGGAAAATTATATTAGGGTAGTTTGCTTGAAAATCTAATATTTTTCTTTTTTTTCTTATCATTCATCATTCATTTAAAGAGAAAAAAATTTAACAGCTGTATTTCACTTAAATTTACACTCAAATATAATTAATGTAAGAATCATATTGACATATTTTTTTTTAAATTAGAAAAATAAAATAAATTGGTAATTACAAGCCTTTTATACTGTGCGAACCTCACCCTCGAAACTTGCCGTACCGGCGTACCACGAACAGCTATTTACACTTAAAAGTGAACTAGAGCGAACAATGATGTCTGTCCAACCGTGTGCACCGTAATATAATATTTTTTATTACAAAGACGGCTGACTTGGACCTAGTGGCTGTTCCGGGTTTTGCTCTAACTTATTATAAGCAACGGCAGAAAAATGCTATAAGAAGGTCTAGAAGCTTATCTTAGCCAACTCAATAACGAAACTAGCTCTATCCCCCAACATACAGTCGAACTGATAATGTACCTGATCGAGTTCGTGACTTATTTAGATTGGCCGAACACTGTTCCGAACAGGCTGTTTTTTTTACACTGTTCGCACAGTGTAAAGGCACCTCTAGGGCCCATTGGCATGAACTGCGGGACTACTCGTGTCCTAACCTAATTAGTGCTCAGATTTACTAAAATAATCATAACTTAATTCAGTTAAGTTGATGCCGGATAAACGATTATAACTATGCCGAAAGAATGATGATAATGAGGTGTAGAATATAGAAACGGATTTCAAATAAAAGGCAGGGGGAAAGAAAAAATGGAAGTAGCTGAGCAAATCTGGTTGGTTTGCCCTCGAATGTTATAGGGTGAGCTAATATTGGAACTTTACTAGTGGCCCGTTTTAAACAACTGAATGTAAACATCTATGTCTATTCCCGTACACCAGCATGGCCAACAAGCATTCCTTATACTCAACATACACAACTTTTAAAATAAAAATGTAAAATGTACCTACAACCGAAACCTAACAATAATCGATTTGTAAAAAAAAAAATCTGGTGCGTGCGCGCAACACACAACTTTCACTTACCAACTTACTTAGATAAGAAATTGACGTGTTTTGTTAAATATCATTTCCCAAAGTCACACATTTTTCTACATTCATATCTTATTTTTATTAATCGTTAAAGCCGTTTTTGAGTAAATAAAAAACCCCGTGAAAATGATACAAAATGTATTAAGTAAAGTCCCCCCTTCGGTTGATCAATTTTGATGAAATGTTGGCTATCACATATTTGTCATATACATACATCAAATACCCAGTTTGGTCACAATCGTGAAAGCCGTTTTTGAGTAAATAAAAAAAGCACGTAAAAATGATACAAAATTTATTAAGTAAAGTGCCCCCTGCGGTTGATCAATTTTGATGAAATTTTTACAGTCATATCTCGGGCATATAAATAGATGAAATACTCAGTTTAATCAAAATCGTTAGAGCCGTTTTTGAGAAAATCGAAAAAAACCTAAAAAGTTATAAAGTAAAGTACCCCCTCCCTTTAAGTAATTTTGATGAAATTTATGCTGTCACATCGCGGGCATATACCTACACTAAATACCCAATTTCAGGATCGCAAGGTTTACAGTTTTTGAGCTAGTCTGTTCACACACACACACACACACACACACACACACACACACACACACACACACACACACACACACACACACACACACACACACACACACACACACACACACACACACACACACACAGACACACACACACACACACAGACCGTTTCGCGGGACTTGGTCATTTCGACTCAGGGGACCCCAAAACGTGCATTTCCGTTGAAAACCGGAAGTCGAATTTTTTCACGATCGCAATACTTCCACTTACTATATATTTCATATATAGGTAAGTGAAAGTAAAAAGACTGATATTGCTCAACCGATCTGACCTTATGATTCGTTTAGTTACTTGTCACATGTACACAGACATATTTAAGACCTACTGGGGGATGGCCTAATCTTCGCAAGGTCTCTTAAAAAACAACATAATTATTATTTGATTAATTATAATTTACATAATTATTATAATTATTTTTTAATCAAACAACTAAGCTATTTTCTTTAATTAAAAATTTTCAATAATTTATTTGATAGAAAGTAATGCTTTATACACCCTTATTATGTTTTCTAATTTTTTTTTATTATTATATCATCAGGAACTGATTGATTTATGTTAAAATTTTAGGTTAGGTTATTTACATATATCATTCAGTTCCTCTAATGTAACTTACTCTCTACAAGTTTCATTTGTAATGATTTTGTTTGATGAACGGAAAAACCGTTTTTGAGTTGAAGATGTTGGATCAACATCTTAATAAATATTTCTGCAGAAATGGTCATAATTTTCGTTCTCTGATGATCGATTTTGACTACATTCCTTAAACTATTTTTATTTTAAATATTTCATTCTTTGCGAAATTTTATGCCTTTCTATTTTGAAAATAAATCTTCTGTGTGATCCATAAGTGAATATAAGGAAAAAAACTAAAAAAAAAAAGACCAAACATTTCGCGATTATTCGGCCACAGAAACTTAAACTGAAAGAATTTTTTTTAGAATTGTTGCTGTAGAAATTGTTGTTTAAACTTGGTTTTCTATGCGAAGTGAATTTTTTAAAGCGAAGTGAAATCCAGGTTGATGTGTAGGGGTGGAAGCTAGTGTAGGCTTAGAGCACTTTAATTTAGCTCGAGAATGTCTGTAATCAAAAGGACACCAATAACTTAAGGAATAACCGAGAAAGACAAAAAGAAAATGAAAAAAATAAGTTTAACTGTATACGAGTGGCAAACTCAATGTGAGCCTTATTACTACACGGCGAGGAAGGGTTCAACAAATAAATTAGTTATTTTAAAAATTGTTAAACCCGACCTTTTTTCAGTTAAAAGTTTTTCTCGCTACTATAAAGATTGTAAAAACATATTTTCTAAAACTATCTGTTTAGGTAGTTGGGTACTAAGCAAATTTGATTTGCATGAACCATTGAAAAAATTTGGTTTATTTCTAGTTCAAAAGAAATTTCTTTTATGAAATAAGCTCTTGGCTAGAAGTAAGCGCTACGAATACCTTCACGTTTCCATCTGAATATTAACCCAGGAGTGAGCTAGGTTTATAAGTAAGTGATTCGTTTTACGCTACAATTTTTATATGTTATATTTTTTATTTGGATAAGCCATTTTCGATTAGAAGGCATCGGAACATGAGCGCAATTCACTTTTCCGGCAAGGTGGTGGAAATTGCTAATATTTGATAATCGATTCTGATGAAACTACTCAACAGCAATTTAAAGTTCTTTTATCCCAAAGAGAATACAATTAATCGTGTGATGGATCGTTTTTTAGTTACTAGCAAGAAACATTAAGGTTGAAAAGAAGTGATGAGGTTTTTAGGTCACAGAAACGTCTAAAGGAAAACTCGGTTTTCCCAAGCTGGTATAGATACATGATAAGAAAACAATTTTACACAACCAAAAAAGGAAGGTACAATAAAATAAGTGTTGAATTAGAAATCTTTGTGAGATCTCAAAACATTATCAACACTGTATCATTGTAATTCACACGAACACTGTGGCTTGATTTTTTAAGTGATGTTCCCTACTGTCATTTTCTTTTTCAGACTTTTTCAAGACTATGTACGACACTGTCATTCACATTAAGTACATATGCATTGTTTATATAAAATCACAACCTCTTCAAATATTCAAATAAGTAAGCGTTCTGATTAAATGGAATAACTGGTCGTAATGACGACTATATTCTTCCCAAGGACACGTTTACCTTTGCGAGGTGAACTTTCGTGTAAATTTTCCCTGGACTACGTGGGCAACCTAATCGATGAAGTCGTTGGATCCTCGAATTGTCAAAAAATACCTTATGATTCTAGATATAGAACCCATCAAAAGTTATGTATACTTCATTCCTCAAAGTAAATTTATCCTGGATTTTTCCATTAACTTATCTGGATGCAACGCAGTAAGACAAATTGCTAATGCTGGAGATGTTAGTACGCCATTTGGAGAGGGGCCCCTAATGATGCATTGAGAGTCCGTCCCATCCTTGCAACCCAGCGGCGGAATACTACTCAAGTGCCCCATTGAAATGAGGGGGGGCAGGTGAAAATGACACAGGGATTTTGGATTGGAGGACTGAAGGGGAGGGGGGCATTGGGATACTGATTACGGCTACAACAGTCCCAAAGACCTCCTTCCTTTTAATTATTTTTAATGGGGAGCGGAGCGGGACAGGCAAAGCACCCAATTTCAGCTCCCTCGCTTTAAATTACTGAGGGACACCTGAACCCGCCCTTTTCCCACTGGATTAATTTAAAAGCCTCATTTCCACTTCTTCCTCCTTTACTCCGAGATATTCCTCTTCATAACTATGGGTCTTTAGTATCTAGGTCTTTGGTCATACCATTCATTGGGGTGTAGAAGGTGTTAGAGTCTAAGCATCATGAAGAAAGTCCATCCAAAAAAAAATAATCTTTTTATGAAAAGTTGAAGAAATTTAATTTTATAATATATTATATAATTTCATTTGATATAAATTATTATTAACCAAAAAACTAAAACAAAGACTGAACAACATACACGTCAAGAATAACATAAACGTAGGTTTTACATATTTAATATTGCCGGCGTATTTAACACTGCCCAATTTTAGGCTTTCGTTGTAGCACTTTGACGGAACATGTCAAAGAGCCCTGATGAGGACCTAAAATCAGGGTCGAAAATTCAGTACCATTAAATATGTCAACTCCCCAACCATACCCATTCCATTTAGATCTACGGTCAACATTCTTCCGCCATCATGAACACTAACTTTTATAAAATCTAGGACTTTAGACTTAAAAATTGGGTAAAAATGTAAATAGATCTTGCAAACATATATAAAGATTGTTTTATCCTTGAAGTAGATTTTTTCTGGTAAATTCCAGTAAAAATGATTAAATCAAGTGATTAATATTAATAATTCATGAGAACAGGTCGAAAAAAAATAAAACCGTCCGATAAGTCTTAGTAGCATAAAAATACGTTAAACAAGAAAAAAAAATAACATTAACTCAACCAAAACGGTGGAATGACTCAGGAAAAGGATTTGAAAAAATAAATTAAAAAACGAAGACACAGAAGCAATGGTCAGTTACTCCTGTGGTGCCATCTGTTGGTCAGTGGCAGAAACCCTTAGTAAGACTTGCAGGATTAAGTGAGGAAAGTTCAGGACTTAATCCAGAAGAAGAAGTTCTAGGCCTAGCGAAGACCTGTCTAAATTTAGAAGTATTGTTCCTTCTATAATGAAGTGAGAAAAGGGACTACCGACCATCTGGGGGAGGGGGGGTAAGGACTGACCAGCAGCCACCACCAGCAGTTAAATCACAGGCCAGGACTTACATAAAGCACTTAAATCATCAGGTGCTCAATATAATAATTCAAGGACCACCTTATGGAAGTTAGTGTTTGACGAGGTGCTGGGGGTGCTCGAAGAAGGGCGGTTCCCTGCAACGGCTTACGTCGACGATTTGGCGGCAGTTGTGGCGTCTAACAGCAGAGCCGGAATAAAAGAAGAAGCAGAAAGATGCGCCAACCTGGTAAGCCAATGGTGTGGGACGAAGAAATTAAAGATGGCCGCGGCAAAGACTCAAGCCATCCTGCTAAAAGGGAAGACGGATAGAGCCCACCCTATACATATCAGTATAGAAGGCTCCAGAGTACGTCCAAGTGAAGTGGTCACTTACCTTGGCGTAAGGTTTGGTAGACGCTTTAATGTGACCCCTCATTTGGACTACCTGGGAAACAGGGTAGCCCAAACATTGAATGGCCTGAGCCGCTTGGGAGGCGCGTTATGGGGCCTCAGATACCCAGCAAACATGGCTATTTACAACGGAGTGATTCTGGGTGTTCTGAGGTATGCCTCCCCTGCGTGGTCCCAGAATCTCACATTAAGGCAGAAACGCAGGTTGGCGACATTTCAAAGAATGGCTCTGCTGCGGATTACGAAATCATATCGGACTGTGTCTCATGAGGCGGTGCAGGTCCTAGCAGGAGGGGTTCCTCTCGACCTCATCCTGCGGGAAGACAATTTAAATCGGAAGTTCAAAACTGAAGGCTCAGCTGGTCTTCCGGAAAACATCCGGGTAAGGGTAGAAGAGGACCCTAGGAAATGGAAGAAGATCATCCGGGAGAACACTACCACAGAGTGGAACCAGCGGTGGGTAGCAACCACGAAAGGTTCTACCTTGAAAAAATACTTCCCTACGGTGTGGGCACGTCTGGAAGCAAAGTGGGTCCTCCCGGACTATTGGATTTCTCAATTCCTTACCGGGCATGGGGCCTATCGTGCTAAACTCCATAGTTTTGGAAAGGATATCGATCCCCTGTGCCCAGCATGCGGAGTACCGGAGACGGCTGAGCATGTCGTCTTGAACTGCACCGCCTTTGAGGCACTGAGGTCTAAGCTACTCAGGGACACTGGGCTCTACGTCCTCACAGAGAACCAGTTCCCTGAGTTGATGAAAGAACGTAACTACCCGTACTACAAAGAGTTCGTCTACGGGTGGAAGGAAGCCGTCGGGCCAGCCGTGTTCAACCTCGTGAGAAGGGGACCACCACATGGAAGACCACCGGACAGCGAGCTACCTGGATAGAAGGTATTCCTAGACAAAACAGAAAATCCATCCAAGAGAAAGTAGAACAAAATAAATAAAGTTTTTTAGGCAAGATAAGAGCACTACTAGTGTTCTTATCTTGCCAACACCCGTGTTGCTGAAAGGCAAGGTAGGGAGGAAATAAATAAATAAAAAATATAATAATTCAAGGACCACCACCTTGTAAAACCATAGAAACCAAATTATCAATGACCCCACTGATCTGGTTGTAATAAGATTTGGCCTAAACCAAGATTAACATGTAAAACATAGTCCACACATTCATAATCAATATTCTTTTATTCACTGATCACCAGCCCTAAAATTAACTCTTGTGACCAGAGTTCTTTGTCTTACTTACCGTGGGTCACAAAGCATAAATAAAATATTAAAAAAAAAAAGAAGAGAGAAATGCTTTATTTTTTTAAAACAAAATATACGCTGTCCAAATTGATTGGGTTGCTATAAAAAACACAATTATCAATATAGATTTCATACATTAATTAAACCAAAATTACATTTTAGTTTGCATGCATATATACTTACAGTTTTATAATCTTACAATTTTTTTTCTTATTTATTTATTTTTTTTAATTTATTTACAGTTCATTTTATTAATTTTTTTTTTTTTTTTTTGTTATAGTTTATATCACTCTTGAGCAAATTTACCCTTTCGTTGCATTGTATCCTCCTTCTCTC
The DNA here is from genome assembly GCA_911387785.2 of Aelia acuminata. Classification (NCBI taxonomy): domain Eukaryota; kingdom Metazoa; phylum Arthropoda; class Insecta; order Hemiptera; family Pentatomidae; genus Aelia; species Aelia acuminata. The sequence continues at coordinate 35,748,933 of OU426982.1, forward strand.
TCACTTCCCTCCTTATCCTATTATGGCACTCATACAGATACTTTATCATAAAAAAAAAGCGAATAGATAAATAACTAGACGAATGTATAAATATTTAAATAAATAAGTAGATAGATATAAGTAGATACATAATTAATAAATAAAAAGATAAAACCTTGATAACCAAAACATCCACACACATTCAGTGGCCATATAAGTGATAGTGGATAGTTCCCAGTGAGTTTAAGATTATATTTTCAGCCAACATAAAACGCAAAAGTCTTTCCTAGTAATAAAGTAACAGAAATAGGTATGGAAAGGTTGGGCTATTGGCGAGTACTCATCGTCCATAACACCCCATATATATCATTCAGAACAGATACCACCATATACATACATCAGAAGCTTCTACCTCCCACGGCAAGGGGGAAAATACCTGAAATGAGTTAATGCTCCAGAATTGAATCGAGGTGTAGACAAGCCGTTGCGGGAATAGGCTTCCGCTGAAGCAATATTAAAGTTGGCCGGGGATGGGAGGGGGCCGTGGAAGACCCGGAGACAATAGACCTGTGTAATAGAAAATTACAGTTATGCAAATTGGAGAGGTGGCGAAGCAGGGCCCCTTTGTTCCAACGGCCCTGCGCAACTTCTAATGGAGCAGTTGTAGCCGTTATTCCCGCATTTCCATAAGTGTCCTCGTCTTCAACTTATCCAACTAAATGCCATCGGGGGCTGTTGGCTTAATCCAACAGCGGGCTCTCCCATTGTTGGTATTATTATTTTTATTTGGGCTTACTGTAATCTAAATTTTACTCAACAATGTCAGTAAAACTTCGAACTAGTTTACAGCGGATCAAACTCCTCTCGAATCCAATCCTTGCAATCCAAAATCAAGGAAAATCCTTAACGCTCCTTATTTTGTAAGAAATAAAATAATCCACAAAGACCTTATGTTGCCGATTTAGCCCGATCCAGAAACCAGTCTTTTCATAGCAAACTCCAGACCCATCAGAACCCACTTATCCACCCTCGCTTCCTCCTCTATTCCAGATAATCCTCGAAGGCGTCTGAAAAGAAGATGGAGTCGAGATCTTTTAAGTTAGATACTAGTTGAGTACTATCAGTGGATAGTTTCTCTACATGCGTATTCAAGACATTATTTTCTTTTATTTTAGCACATTTACATAATGTATTATATGTTAATACAGATGTAAATATCAATAAATATTTATTTAAAAAAAAGAAGGTTACAGCGGCTGATAAGCGCCTCCTGTTATATAGCGGCAGTTGAGGGCCAAAAAAAGTGTCTTATTTGAAGAAAGTTTTTGACCATATCGCCTGAATGTACTCATTTCATAGACAACAAATGTGAACGTCTGCCACCTCAGATCGGTTGCCATCAAATATTATAGGCAATAAAAATCGAAATTTTCGAACTTCAGTCGTAACTCGAAAACAATTTATCGCAGAGAATATTGTGTTCTCTTTCAAATAAAATGGCATAAAATTTCGCGTCGAACGAATCGGTTCCTCAAAGTTATAATCGGTTAAGTTTTTTCTCCAAAACCGATTATCAATTATCCACAATATTTGCAATTTTAGCGGAAAAATTAATTACGCTCATGTCCCAAAGCCTTCAATGCCAAGAGGGCTACTCCAAATAAAAAATGTTACGTATAATATTTGTAGAATATCAAATGCTGTGTATAACGAGCTACTTAATTTTAATATTAACCAACTACCTATAGAGACAAAGTATTTTAAACGTGAACATATTTAGCGCTTAGTAGCCTGAAATCCGTGAATTTTTTTTTTCAATTTCTCGCCTATAAATCGGCAAATAAAGATCGCATAGTATTGATTTCTCCTTTTTATAAAAAAGGCTCTACTATTGCAAATAGAATGATATATTTGAAGTTTTAAATAGGTTAAGTGGTTTAGCCGGGAACATCAAAAATCATTAATTTTACGATTTTGAGGGAAACCGTGTACCAACGCTAATATAATGATAAAACTAGTTTAAATGAAAAATGTTTCAGAGATAAAAGTTGCAGAGCCTCAAATTTAGCATGAAACAAGCTCCTTACAAACACCATTAGCTAAATCCTGCGTGGGAATCCAAATAAAAACGTGAAAATATTTGTAGTGCTTACTTCCTGGCAGGGCTTCGTTTTAAGGGGGTTCAAGATGTAAGTATTTACGGATTATTTCATTGTGTATTTTTTTTTAGTGAGATGGAGGGGATATCTGTACACGTTCTAGAAAGGAAGCAAAGTTGAATACTAATCGGAGTAGTTAAGATTTAACTTAGATTAATCTCTCATCCCATAGCCAAATATAAATACGCTTCTCTTCAAGTCCAGATACTTTTTTCTGGACGGGAATTAAACCAAACACAGTTAAAAAAGGAACGAACTAAATTTCGAGCATCGAGCTTAATCATACCCCGAAATCTACAGACAATCTATTAGATAAAAATTGTAAAGTCCAAGAACAGAGGGGGATGATTCTAAGTTCGATCAAGCTAACACACCTCTTAACCTCACTGACGACACTTACACTGGCTATCTTACCTCGAATAATACCTTATTAAACGGGAATGAAATCGGAAAGAAAAAAAAATATTAAATTTTTAAATCGGGTATATACTCTAATGGAGATTAAAATTGAAAATCCAAAGAGAGTCGGACTGGGTAGGTGCTGGACAACTTGATGAGTTGACGGTCCTTTGTAGTATAAGTGCAAATATGCTTAAATCTTTGCCCTCCCCCATATTTAATTTTTTATATTTACTTAAACCGACACCTTATTGGCACGGACTATCGTATTTCCTACATTTTTAGGCCATCTTGAACAAATTGCATGTCTTAAAAAAGAGAATGATGCTCCAACAAGCAATAATTATTGACCATTTATCATTATAAAGCCAAATTCTCATCGAGATACCAAAGAGAAGTTTCAAATATTGAAAAAAGAACCCTCAATAATTATTTACCATTTATCATTTTGTATATGACATTCTACTAAATGGCAAAATGCCCAATTACAGGTTCTAAAGTTGAAAAACACAATTATAAGCACCATAAAAGCAAAATAAAAATACAAAGTCATTAGCTCTGGTAGTAATCACAATGAATGTAATTTTGTTGTGTTTCAACAAAACGAATTACAACAAAACTTTTTTAACTTCGAAAAACCCTACACAATATACCAATAAAAAGTTTAAAATGTTGATAAAATAAATTTATGGTTCAGTTTTTAAAATGCTGATGCATCGAAAAAAATAGACAGATAAGCTTTTTGAAAGGACAGTAAGCTGACTAAGGGTTGCTGAGCTAGGAGCAATATGAAGATTAAAGGAATTAAGGGGAAGTTTAGCTGTGGGCGGGGGCGGTTGGAGGGGGGAAATCAAAGGGGCCCCTTAGAAGTAATTCCTTATTCATAAAGTATCTCCCCAACCACCCCCCCCATCCACAACCCCCCTTTTTTAATTGTATTTATTTATTCTCTGGCCCAACTTTTTTGTTGCTTCCGCCGCCCAAGTCTTTCTTTCGTCCTCCATCCCTTCATTAAGCCTTTACTTCATTAATGATAATTACAGAAGTCCGGTCCTACCCCCCCCCCCCCAATATTGGTTTCTTCAATCAGAAGTTAAATATTTAGACATTTTGAACATAGATTTATGTTATAGGACGGGTTATTAGCTATGCCCAATCCAATCGAATCGGTATAGGTATTTTATTGCACATAGCCTCAAAAATGGGTTTTTAAAAAAATCATGTCGAGCTCAAATGCCGCGAATGTGGTATCTTTTGATACAGAATTTTACAAAGATTTTAAAAATTGCATCCTCAGTTTCATTGAATTTTAACCTATTAATTTTTTTTTTTTTCTGTAATTTATCACATAGTTACATTTTTACGATATCCGTCCGATTTCAAGTTTTTCGAACATTTCTCGACTTTGCTTTACAATGTGTGCATGCCTACTAGCATAAATATATTTGTTGTTTGTTCTAAACAGCGAACAATATAAAGTCTTAGGGAACAGCAGTGGTTAGATGGGAATCTCTTCACTATTTGTATAGGACTGTTTACTTTATGTCAGCAAAACATTTCCCGGCAACTTTGAGAATATCAGGAGTAAGAGAATTTACTACTATTTAAACAAAACTTATCTTGAGCCGCTCGGGTGTGCTAATAATTTGTACACCAGCTAAAATTTTAATTATAACTGAGATGCTAAAAGAGAACGAACCGAAAAACAGAGAATTTTTTTTTAAAATAACTTTTTATAAATGCTGTCAGATACCTCATTTGCAAATCCAACGTATTTCAAAAATCTAAATTCAATCAACGAATTTCAATTTTATCGACGGATTTTAATATAAGTGATTGGTACGGATAATTCAGTACGGATAATTTTAAGTATGAAAAAATAAAACTTATAAAAAGAAATGAAAAGAAAAATGTGGATATAATTTAGTAAAATTAAATAGCTTTTATTGATTAAATCTAAGCTTTGAAAACGAAAAAATCATTCAGGTTTCTTTTTTTACTAAATTCCATCTTAAGAAATTTTTCGTATTCCGGAGGAAAACAACGACTTTTAGATTTTTATTTTATAAAATTAAAATTAACACTATGGGTTTAAATCACGATAAAAACTTTCAATTACTTATTTAGATCAATAAAAAAAAAAATCTTTTATTAGTCTGTCCCGATAAGTAACCAACAAAAAAAAAAAAAAAAAAAAAAATAAAAAGTTTTTATCATAGTATTCAATTGTATAGTGTTATATTTCATTCAATAAAGTTATTGAAATGGAGTTGTTTTTATATTTCATTCATGTATGGGCAAAAGGGCTTAAGTCATAATTTTTTTTTTTTTTTGTTTCATCTTCTTAAAATTCATAATTGACTATAATTTATTTGTTATTCATAATTTATTACAGTCTCTGTTGAAAGACTATAGTTTCATTAATTATTCTGGAATAAAGAAATACAATCAGAAAGAATTTATAATGGTTATCAATAGCTTGGTGAATCGTTGTTTAAGCTTCATATTCGATGACTTAACCCCTTTTGACCAAACACCAGAGATTTATAACCGCATATTTTTATATTGTAACAATAATCCTGATTCGAACAATAAGTAGTTATGTAAGAATTAAAAAGATGCCCAATAAATAACGAGATCACAAACATTACAAGATAATTTAACAGTTAAACAATGAGTAGAATGTAACATTACTGTTTCGCTAGTCTAGGCTAGACTGACTAATTTGTCCTATGAGAAAATTCCACACATATGACCATGCGGTAACATTTCTAATTGTTCCAGACGATTCTAGATATCCTAAAAGATTCCATAAATAAAGCATGTGTTTATAATATTTTCAATAATAATCGCTAAATTGAAGATTTAGCACTATACACGAATATTTTGTTCATAATTCAATGATAAATTTTAATACTATGAATAAAGGACGAATGGCATGGATGTTTCAATAAAAAAAATCCATTAAATGAACCTAAATGATACATAAATGTATTATCTGATACATAAAGTCAATAAGAATATAAAACGGGTAAGCAAGCTTACTATTCAGTTTTCCTGTTTTAATTACTGAAAAATAAGTGTTAAAAAGTTTACTAAATGGCTTTGGATAAAGCATCGTTTATCCATGACACTTTCCACATTCCTACGATGAAAGTGTGTTGTAGGTAATGTTTGAGTTTGCCAGGTTTCAGGCCCAAGCACTCCAACTTCAGGACAGATCGGCACAATGCGATAGGGAACTTTTTATTATAGTCGAGAAGTTTCAAGTTTAATGGCCTAAGAAATGCCCAACACTTGTTTGCCAAAACTGGAAAGGAGCATTCAACAAGTCAGCCGGATGAAAAACTCGATAATTGAATAACCTTTTTTTTTTCTCTTGCTGAGTGCTTTTACGGACGGTCCCATCCTGCCAGATTCGTGCTAAAGAAAAAAATGCCAAACCCAAATAGATTGGTCCCTTAGTTGGAAGTTTAACTTCTTAATCATAAAAAGCTTTGGATTCGATTCCATTCCAGTATTCTAATAGTCAGTATTTCCTTTTGAGATCCATGCATAATTAGTGTGCAATTAATTTTATATACACTATAATGCTGAAGATATGCAGTACATATCCATATTTTTGATAGTTTAACCTGAAACACAGAAACATATGATTTAAAGGAGTTCTATACTTTTTTTTGGAACAGTAACCAACTGTTCTAGTATATGTTTGTGACTGTCATGGTACATGTTCGTGACTGTTCGAGAACCTTCTTACTTATCGGTAACCATCTGGAATGTTCTAATTTAGCTAAATATAAGGAGCGATGGACCCCAGAGTTAGTCTTGCAATGAATATCAAATTTTGTGACCTTGTTAATTATTGGAGTATTATTGTTTTTCTGACATTACTAATTATGATTTTCGTTTAATAAAAATAATTTAAACCTACCTCAGTGTCATAATATTATTAAATCTATTCAGTTTGCTGGTGTAAAACTACAGATTCAAAAATCCATTATACAATCCTTCCATCCATTCAAGTCCATCGGATACAAAACAACGGGTGAAGTGGTTTTCGTGTGCGTTAAATGCGAAATTGGCGACCTTTTCTCTTGCTCTGATCTTGATTTAAACATACTTAAGACATTTTTCATCAAATGGCTAATGTTTTATCATTTTTTTATGTTTTAATGCTCGTATAAATAAACTTTTGCTTATGCAAAAGTACTATGCATGGTATTTCTCTATGATTGCTCTTCAGAATTTTTTTTGATGTTTTTTTTTTTTTTTATATAATACTTGAAATTACATCATTTTGCTTTGAGCAAAAAATCAGATATTTAACGTTGGAAAGCGTTCAATGCAATCTTCCATATACTTAAGTGATAGCAATAATGATCACAACGTCTCTTCTATCTTCTACTGTACAATTTAAGCTTTTTGGATTGTGGCAGTTAAATGTGTGACTTTCTCACAATTTAAACATCTCAGTTATGATATCACTCGTCCACGATTTTTTAGGAGGCCCCATTATAGTTTCTTTCCCTCCTTCCTTTGATATCAGGCTCGGGATCTTTATCCGGTTGTTAAAATGACTCGCACTATTTCCTAACGGTCTACAAGCGATCTTGCAGAGAGACAGCAAAATAAAATCATAAGATAATTTATGAAAAAAAAATGTCATTATTAGTTATTCTTGCATTGGACCAGCGGTATGGTTTTAATCAGAATATAATAACCTACTTTTCCTCAATTTGTTTAAACCCTGCTCCTCTATACATTCTCTAAACACCAGATCTCAAATATGTAACCTGTATATCCCTTTCTACGAACTGCGTCCTTTACAAAATCCTTTATCATCCGCGCCGCCACCTTCTGGAATTCCTTATCTGTCTCCAACCGTAAAACTTCATCCCTCAATTCCTTCAAAACCCAACTATTTCACCACCTCCTTAATCTTCAATCCTCTGTAAGTATGTAAAATTTTGAAACCAATATAGAATAATAATTTGATATATTACAGATTTAAAGCTCAAAAGCTGACAAATTTTTACTTTCACTTACCTATATATGAAATATATAGTAAGTGGAAGTATTGCGATCGTGAAAATTTTCGACTTCCGGTTTTCAACGGAAATACACGTTTTGGGGTCCCCTGAGTCGAAATGACCAAGTCCCGCGAAATGGTCTGTGTGTGTGTGTGTGTGTGTGTGTGTGTGTGTGTGTGTGTGTGTGTGTGTGTGTGTCTGTGTGTCTGTGTGTGAACAGACTAGCTCAAAAACTATAAACCGTGCGATCATGAAATTAGGTATTTAGTGTAGGTATATGCCCGCGATGTGACAGCATAAATTTCATCAAAATTACTTAAAGGGAGGGGGTACTTTACTTAATAACTTTTTAGGTTTTTTCGATTTTCTTAAAAACGGCTCTAACGATTTTGATTAAACTGAGTATTTTATGTACTTATGTGCCCGAGATATGACTATAAAAATTTCATCAAAATTGATTAACCGGAGGGGGGACTTTACTTCATAAATTTTGTAACATTTTCACGTGTTTTTTTTAATTTACTCTAAATCGGCTTTAACGATTTTGATCAAACTGGGTATTTGATGTATGTACATGCCCGAGATATGACTGTTAAAATTTCATCAAAATTGATTAACCGGAGGGGGGACTTTACTTAATAAATTTTGTATCATTTTCACGTGTTTTTTTTATTTACTCAAAAACGGTTTTAACGATTTTGATCAAACTTGGTATTTGATGTATTTATATACCCGAAATATGACTGTAAAAATTTCATCAAAATTGATTAACCGGAGGGGGGACTTTACTTAATAAATTTTGTATCATTTTCACGTTATTTTTTTATTTACTCAAAAACGAATTTAACGATTAACAAAAATAAGATATGGATGTAGAAAAATGTGTAACTTTGGGAAATTATGTTTAACAGAACACGTCAATTTCTTATCTAAGTAAGTTGGTAAGTGAAAGTTGTGTGTTGCGCGCACGCACCAGATTTTTTGTTCTTGTTATCCAAAGGTTTTTAATATTTTGGGTCAGTGTTTTCTCTTTTACTTTTGTCTTAATTCTTCTTTCTTGGTTTTCTTTTAAACTAACTGGACAAATGGCTCTGGATTTGGCCTTGTTCTGTTATTGTTAGGATTAGATGTCCCAGAATAAAAAATATTTCCTTTCTTTCTTTCTTTCTTACTTAGATGACATTTATCAGTTATAAAATATAAATGCCGTATATTTTCGACAGACGGGCCCGCGCTTTGTAGGGTAAACCGGACAGTTAAGACTACATTTCTGTGGTGAAATTAAAAAAAAAAAAAACCTTTTTATGAAGGGGTCAAATTGAAACTTCCTATAGCTCCACTTTATCTATCCTTATAAAGACCCAAGAGGATTTTTTGGGCCAAAAGTTCAATAGTTTTACCATATGGCAATGTTTATTGTAAAAAATGCAAAAACTAGTTATTGACAACCTCTGGATTTAATTGTGAAATCTCCCCTATGGTTAGTTTCCTACACACTTACTTCATAGATGACTTAGAGGACCCTTTAAAACATTAGATGCATGTATATCTTGAAGTAAAATTAGGACTTGTTTACTTATTTCTTTAAGTTAAAGTTTGGGGTATCAATAACTGTACTGAGTGTCAATAACTGTCTGGTTATTAAATATTCTAGGTTTTCTAGAATTTTTTCTTAGCCCTTATTTTCTTTTCTTTTTTTTTCTTTAGCCTTTATTTGTTAGGAGCGTCCCTCCTCTAGATCTGTCTTCAGAGTAGAAATAATTCACTCTGTGAGCTGGTGTAGGTGAAATCAGGAGGCGCCTGGAGGCATTACTGGACAATCGGAACAAATTGCAAGTGGGAAAACTCAAAAGGTGATCGGTACCGTAGGAAAGAAGTGACTGAGGGGGGACATGAAAGAGGAAATGGATTTAGCGCAATTGGAAGGGACGGCGGGGGGGGGTGGCCTAGGCCATTTCCGCCCAATTTGGTGGCCGGGGGGCCCAACTACTCTTCCACTTTATCCAAAATAACTCGGGCTACTTAGAGCGGCCGGCTTTGCATATCCAATATCCCCGCAAGCCATCATACTTATATTTACTTCCCCCACACCCTGCCCCCCCCCCGCTAAGCCCCCCAGCGGCCTATAATGAAATTGAATTTAGGCCCCCCCAACAACAGACTTTTAATCCGCAACTTTGTTATCCATCTATTTGGATCCTCATTAGTGGAAATAAACGATTAGAAAGTTCGACTCAATTTAGTCTGAATCCGTGTCAGTTGTATTATATGAAATATATTCAATACAAAAAGCTATTATCCTTATTATAACAGAATGTTTGAATTATTTTATTTATTTTTATAAATTATACATAAATTATTTATTTCTGAGTAGTATAAATTAAAAATAAAAATCCAATAAATATACCATCCATTAGGAACAGTTCTGCATTGAATGCTATTTAAGAAGAATTATCTTACCACGATTATAAATTATTAATAGTGAATCAGATTTATTTCGGCGTTCTTTGGCCATCGAAAATATGCTGAAATCTGAATAAAAAAATAAAACGGTTATCAAATTAAAATTTGTCATATTTCAAATTTATCGAAAATATATGATAAATCCAACAATCTTTAAATATGGTGTAGGTATTAAAAAAAAAAAAAAAAAAACATGAAATAGAAAAATTAAAATAATTAACCTCTGTTTTCTAGAGATGGGTTTACGCATGGTTAATTTTAATTTATTTTAGGCATATTTCTATACGAGTTTTGTCATTATTTCGGTTTTAATTAATGTATAAGGTTCTAAATTATTTAAAAATAGCTAATTTCAAAATGTAACATGACAATAAATATCAAAGGAACCATAAAGTTTTAAAATATGTTTTTGTGGACTTAATATAATATGCCCATATAAGAAATTAGAAAATTATATTTCTAACAATTTTCAATTTTTTTTTTGTAAGTCTTATATTAATTTAAGGAATGTTTAATAATTAAAAATAGAACTGCCTGTTTTATTTTTCACTGTTGACCCTCAGTGTCTCTGGGGTGCGTTTCCTATAAATAGGGTTCCCGAAAGGCAATGATATTTAAATTTACTAATCATATGCCTATTATTCATATGTACTAAAAATAGAATTTTTAAGAAACACCATGAAAAATTCACATTATTTTTAAGATAAGTTCGTACTTATCGTACGAATTTATAATTTCGTACGAATATATAATTTCGTAATTATCGTACTTATCCCACGAATTTTCTCTGTGGGAATTTTCTTATACCAATTAAATATGGTTTGTTCGTTTCGGTTTTCAGGAGTAAAAATCCCAGGTCATCGACGAAGAGAGGCTTAAAAAGTTATGCAAGCTAATAATAATTAAACATATAAGACAATAAACTAATTAGATAGTTTTAACATCCTCTATACGTAAAAGGGAAAATTTAATGTATACATGTTCACAGTCACATTGTTCGTTGTAGGAATCGATATGAAGCCATTGCACAAGGTGATAGCCTCGCTCTGACCAAGATAAAGCCGAAACTCCTGATCTTGACGAAGGATCTCCTTTTTCCCCTTATTCAATTCTGTCCCTAATCAACAGGGATCTACCACGCCACTTCTTTGTCCCGTTCAACTTATTTCATTTTTTTTTTCTTTTTGACTTTACCAAGGTCGATTTAAGGTTTATATTTGTACTGGTTTTTATTTATTGTTTTGAAAAAAAAAATCATTACTGCTTGGGTTTTTACTTTCACTTAGTAATATATGAAATATGTAGTAAGGGAAAGTGTTGCGATCGTGAAAAATGTCGGCTTCCGGTTTTCAACGGATATACACGTTTTGAGGTCCGGTGAGTAAAAATAACCAAGTCCCGGAGTCTGTGTGTGTGTGTGTGTGTGTGTGTGTGTGTGTGTGTGTGTGTGTGTGTGTGTGTGTGTGTGTGTGTGTGTGTGTGTGTGTAAACAGACTAGCTTTAAAACTATGTACAATACGAACCTGAAATTGGGTACTTGATGTATGTGTATGCGCGCTGTAACAGCAGAAGTTTCATCAAAATTGGCCAAATTTATTATGATACTTTTTGTTCATGGAGTATTATCCTTGCATTCTCGTATTTACACATATAAAATCTTTTATTTAAGAATAAAAAAAAAAGGTATAATTTAGAGAGTAAATACGTGATGCTAAAATTATTTCAATCAGTTTACGGTATTAAAATATTTTTGGACAAGATAATCTTTAATTAAGTATATTTTAGGTTACAAAGTAGATTTCTGAATACAATATAAAGTTGTTTTAAAGGAACTGTATTCGTTCTCGTTTTCCGAAAAGGCAATAGAGAAAAATATTTAAAAAGTTTTAATTTACTATGAGCCTTCTACCTATTCACCTTCAAGATATATTTAGTAGAAAACAAGCAGGCAGTGAAAAATAAAACTTGGTGGAAATTAGGATTTTTTCAGGCCCCTTAAAAAAAAAAGATATAAACGATAATGAATCGAAAAGTACTAAGAAATTTCAAGTCTTAGAATAAAAATTGTAATACGCTGTAGCTTATCGAGAGAAAATTAAGTAATAATTGTTTGAAGTTTCGTTTTCACATTTACCAAAAACACGTCGATTTTTAATCAAAGTAAATTGGTAAGTAAAAGTTTTGTGTAGCGCCTATCGTACCAGAGTTTTTATTATAATAATATATATATATATATATATGTTTATTTTTACTAAGCAGGGTCATAAAAGCTTTATTAATAATTCATTACATTTTTTTTAAATATCTGTACAGATTTTTATATAGTCATTCATTGTTTTAAAAAAAAATTCATTACTGCTAGTTTTTTTTTTTATTGTCTATTTGGTTATTTGTTCTAAGTAGGATAATAAAAGCTATATAAATGATCATCACATTTCATTTTCAGTTGAAATATTATTATGAGATTTTTGGTTGTATGTTCGGTTTTAATTAACTTATAAGGTTCTAAACCGGTTAATAAAAATTTTGAAGTGATATCAATAAAACAGATGATTACGCCGTTGCCTCACCTAACTGGAGGTGGTGCATAAAGCTCTCCTAAAAACTATTTCAGAGAATAATTATTTATTCATTTACTAGAGAGAATGGATCATTTATAGATTTTTTTATTGGGACAAGTTCAAAAGAAAATAACTTTGATGTATATATTTGCCAAAGATGAGATAGCCAACATTTCATCAAAATTGGTCAAACGAAGGGGGGACTTTAGTTAATACATTTTGTATAATTTTCACGTGTTTTTTTGTATTTACTCAAAAACGGCTTAACGATTTTGATCAAACTGAGTATTTGATGTATATATATATGCCAAAGATGTGATAGCCAACATTTTATTGGAGAAATAAAAATAAAAATATTCTATCAAGTCATACAACACGTTGAGCTCACGAATGCGTAGTGCGCCTTTTATGACAGACCATTGTTCATAATTAAAGCAGTTCTGTTCATTTAATGGAAATTATTTGTTTCATGGTAACTAAATTTAATTTTCATCAAGTACATAGATAATTATAAAATCAGACGACTTGGAGTATTATTCTTGCATTGCCGAAGTATCAAAAGTAAAAACTTTTATTTAATAATAAAAAAAAATTAATGTTTTTTATAGAAAATTGTGTAAATTGTGTTGTGGAAAAATGTGCAACTTTCAGAAGTGGCATTAAAAAAACGCATCAATTTCTATTCTAAGTAAGTTGGAAAGTGAAAGTTGTGTGTTGCGCGCACGCACTAGATTTTTTTTATTCGATATTGCCTATGTCAAGGTTTATATGTTTCTTCTAAAACGTATTTTCTATATATATTTTTTAGCGGGGTTTATCACGATTCGCTGAACTTAAGAGCTAATACGAGCAAATGGATACATTTTTACGTATCGGATGGGAAGTTATATTGAAAGGGCAATTAAGTATGGTAAATAAGATATCGACGAGGGAAGAGGTTAAAACGTTTTGTAGGGTCCATTTGGCTGAGAAGAGGGCGTAGATCCATCCGGATTAAATTCGCTAACTAAATCTTGGAGGACAGGACACATAGGAAGTGGCGGGTAGTTAGGGAACCTGGAGGCTCGCCAAACAGCCGCTATAAGAAACATCATCAAAATCTAATTCCAAGGGGCTCGCTCGGGGAATATATCCTTTGGCGAGAATTAGTAGGGGACTTGTTGATAAGGTTCCCTCTCAAGTCCTGCCAACTCTCCTACAGGATTTAGTGTGGATTAATCGCCTTCTAGTGTGCGCATCTACAAGAGCTACTTCAGAGCCGATCTGCGGCTGTTTATCGATATCGCGATGGTTCAGGGATCCCGTCCACAAAATTATATAAGATAAAACATATAAGCAGTGTCCAAGTTATTCAATAGGGGTCCACTTAATTTTTGTATTTAATTTATTGATATTTACAAATGCATTAACACATAATAAATCCAGTAAATAGAATAGAAAAATATTGCATTTATTTAAATAAACATTTTACAGGGATATGATGAAACTGAAATTTCTTAATATAATAAGAACTAAAATTATATATATAAGAAATATAGTATATTATATATATAAGAAAAATAGTAATATGAATAGGTAACAATAATAATAAAAAAAACTCATGTCATTAACATAATGATTCGTATTTTAACGTTAAATCGTTGAATAAAAACAAAAAAAACATATGATTTCAAATCCCAGACCGTTTGTTGGAACAGAATAAGCGGTTGGAAGGGACTTTTGGGTCCAGATCTTTCGAGCCTAGTCCACGAAGAGGTAGTCCACGTTGTTCTGGACATTCCAGACCTGACCTTTTACGATTATATATAAGGAGCGAGTGACTGAACGAGTTAGTCTTAGTCTGTTCTTGACTGTGAAGCTCAAATCATATGATTGTGTGTTATAGCGTTATCATTTTTGTAACCTGCTCAAATATTTAAGTTTTATTAATTCGTTGGAATTGATAACTGTATATATTTTTGAATAAATATGTCTTTAACCCACATAAGTGTTACAGTATATTATGTAATTGTACTAATTGCAATTTATATTGATTAAATAAATATTAAGTATATTGATTAACTACATTCACTGCTACTGAAGTAATAAATTTGTGAGTAAACAAAAGCATGCACAGATAATATATTAATTAAAAAATAAAAAGTAAAATTATTCATTTATAATGAGTGCTCTTACTTTTAATGCAGCAATTACATAATGAAATAAATTATTGACTTCTGTTGCACTTAGTAGGGATACGGGTCATTCTCACGTGAGAGGGCACTTTTGTGTCCCAGGCCGATTATAGCGATTTAGAGAAGCTTAGGACTCTAAGACATAAATTTTCTAAATCCAGGCGAGTTGTAAAGGTAGACGCCATACGACTGTGATGATGAAATTATTCTGAGAATGAGAATTAAAAATATAAAATGAAGCGACAAAAAAAGAAAGTAAAATTGGTTTGGGAAAAGACACCCCGTGAAATTCATTTGAAACGGAAGCGATTGAGAACGAATTCTAATGTATATTTGTGAAGAACAAAACATTTTAAAAGGGAGTCGATTTGATGATATAAAATCTCCTCGTTCAACCGCTGCACACAGGGGTATTTGGCCCTAAAAGTTGGCCAAAACCCATTTTTTGAAATTTGAAATTTCTGGTAAATAATGACTGGAAGTTCAAGTAGAGGACCTGTTGGATCATGTAAGATTATTTTTATCTCTTCCAGGCCCTTAATCCGGCGGCTATTCTAATTCAAATCTGACCTTATCCTTTAAACCGTCTGTGCTCATAAATATTGGTCTACAAAATATATTAATTTTCTTTGTTCTTACTGAAGTATCGGCATTATCAAATAATGGATAGTTCGAGACCAGGTTTGTACTTGTTATCCAGATAGTTATAATTTTTTTGTATTCAATACTAGTATCAATATTTTTTTGTTTTTTGGTAGGTATATTTTAGAGCTAAGAATTAAATTTGAAGGTTAAAAAGTTATACTTCTGGGCATTTCTGGGCAACGAAATATTTTCCATGATAATGTATAATTATCGTAGATTATGTTTCTTGAAAAATATTCTGCGAATAGCTGCGATTCGGAGACTTATAATTTTTTATTACTAAAATGGCAATTTCATTAAATAATAAAAAAAAATTCAATTTTGTTATAAGTTCATTTATTTTTATTTTAGGATCTTCAGAAAGGATAACTGTAACCTGAATAGAATTATTTGACATATTTTTAAAGTCAAAACATTAGCTTTTTAAAAAAAGAAGGAATTTTTGGTGTCTTTTCTCATTGGGGAATATTGTAATAACCTAGAGCATGTGAAAGAGCTAAAACAAAATTATCCATTTTGAGGCATGATTTCCAAGTGAGATAGAATGCTTCTTCAGGGAAAAGAAATGTTTTTGAAACAGAAACAAGAAATGGCTAAGTGGGACGATATCAATCAAAAGCTCAAGATCTGGTGGACGCTCAGAAAAATCATTTGTTACTTTAAAATTTACAACGGATACGGAGAAACTTTATCAATGGTTTGCTATGACACCATCTGTTCACAAAATTTAAGGGATGGTTTTGAAGTGATAAAAAGTCCTCTGCTTCATATTGGTCTTTTATCTGAGGAAGCAGCAGAAACCCGAAATAACCATTTCCGGATTTATAGAGAACATAAGATCAGAAAATTTTCCCGGAGAGAGTGCAATCTGGATGTAATTAATGGATTAATATTGACATCAGATCCAGTTATCACAGGTATGAGAAGTTCAAGAAAAAAGGTTTCAGGTTTTGCAAGGGAACTTTAGAAATGTTGTCTCCCCCAACCAACTTAACCGATAGTGGTGATTCCGAAAGTTCATTAAGTGACGAGGAAAGAGACTAATGAATAATTATATTTAATATGCATTTTTAAGAAAGGTTGGTGCGTTTCTTCCTGGGATATAAGTTGTGTTTCGAAGAGGTATTGAACAATTCTTAATGAATTAGGAAAACACATTTTTTTCTTTATCACCATAACTTTTTATATTCACCTATTTTACACTATTTTCATTTTTTTAAAATAATAGTAATAGATAAATGATAATAAATCTTTAATTAGTTACAAGCATATTTCATGGGTGCAATGCATAAAGATAAAATAATATGAACATAAATTGTAAACCCATGGATGCCTATTTCACAGTCGGTGGAGTTATGTAAAAATTTATTTTATGAAAATTTTCTCCTTAGAGTATTTTTTTAACTGCTAAAAAAACATTTTTAATGTCTATTACAAATATAGAAGCCATTTTGAGGACTTTTGAATTAATAAAATGGAAGGAAATAGTTTTGGCCAGCTTTTCGGGTCAAATACCCCTGTGTGCGCTGGTGAGAATATAAATACACCCACTCCTCAATGCATACGTGGAAGGAAACTGGTAAATAAAAAAAAAAAACGAAAATGTACAAAGATAATGCTATTTTGTGCAAAGAAAACATAACGCTTGAACGACATATGATAAGTACATATAATGATAACGATTGAACATATGATGATATTATATTAGGCATTCCTTAAACTAAATGTGTTCAAAGAGGACATCAATGCTATATTGCAAACACTGTTGCGATTCTTTTATCCCTTAGGCCATGTAATTCATACCATAATTTTTTTTAGTCATCTTTATATCACGTTTAACGTGAATTGGTGTTCTGCCACGTCGACTCCTTGCTTCTTATAGCCAAAGTAATAGTATAGCATCGAAAACAATGTTTACGAGTATTTGTAACCATAACATTTAAAATTAAAACGCCGTAAAAAGTGCCCTCTTTGGTGGGAATGACCCATATAAGCCTATCAGTACTATAGTAAATAGATGTTAAATATTTATTTATATATTGTCTCCTATATTAATCATATACTGGGCATTCTAATTCAATATGTTCCAGGGTTTCAAACATTTTTAAGTTACAGATTGTACAATTGGCTTGTATGTCGATAACATAAATTACGCCATTGATAAACTAAATCCACTGAATATAAAGAAAGAGAATATAAAATGACATGAAGAGACTTGTAGAGAAATTACCAATCGGTAACTCTCTTACAATAATTTTAAATTAGGAGTTATTGGGGTCATCTTATTTACGTATAATTATAAATGCAAAAGTTTCTGCAAAGCACTTAAATCATAAAGAGGTAAGGTAGAAAGAGAAAATTATATCAATTTGATGGAACTCAAGATACACAGTACATGCGAAATAAAAATAAATAAATAAATTAAAGTTTACACCATAAATTATTCTGTGAATTAACTGGACAGACTAGAACTAAGTAGAAGTCAGAAAAGGAAAGATTACAAAGGAAACAGTCGAGATGTTTGGGAACAAGTTTGTCTTAAGAAATATTTGTTATGTATTCTTCTTTATTTGGTTGGTTTCATTAAAAATAATTAGACCTTTTTTCGTATATATATGCTCAAATAGGCAAAGGAAATTATTTAATTTATTTTTTAAATACTCAAAGTAACTTTTATATACTTTAAGAATTACTTCTATAATATACATTCCCTCCTTCATAATTAATGAGAATTTCTTCTAGTAGCAAGATGAAGCCACATGAAAGTAGGCACATTTTACAGGGGTTGCTTTCAGTTTGTGCAGCCCTTTAGTCCCATTAAAGAATTATTAAAAAAAAAAATCTTATCAAAGAGGAAAAGAGAAATATTATAATTAGTCTTATGCTACAAGGTAGCATCTTCTTTAGATGATTATAATTTATACACGTAGGGAATGTAAAAACTACGACACGGAGATCTAATATAATATTCTTGCTTTGAACAGAACATCAAAGGCATGTAGTCATTAAAGTATGCTATAGAAATTCATTTTTATTTTTTTCCACCCATAAGTATCTTATTAAGTAGATTACTCGTTCAAAGACGTTTATTTATCATTAACTTGTTAAGTATTAATTCACAGCCTTATAATTGTCGAAATATGACACGGCGGAATTGTGTTTGAAATGATTTCAAGGATAGGGGAGAAAAAGACAAAATAATTCTTATAATTAGTGTAGTAAAAAAGTTATTATTAAAAGTTCTGATGTTTTATATCTAAAATCATAGACCTATGGCCAATAGAGGGCAATTAAAGTAACCAATACAATTTTTATTTTCAAAAATATTCTTTTTATTTCAGTATGTTAGAGAAACTGTCTTCAAATATGATCTTTCTTTTTTTTTATGATTATTTTTTTTTTTTTTACAGTTAATCATTCAACACTTTTCCTTTTTATTTATTATTAAAATATTCCCTCTCTTTATCATTCATTACGCTCACAAAAAACAAATATAAAAAGTATAAACTTCATCAAGTCGACTATTTAAATTATTGCTAGGGAAATTCATTTTATTGCAGGTTCGACCCCTACTTTCACCTATTGTATTATCTAACCTTGGTTTTGTATTTAACACCTATTCATCACTGAATACATACATTAAAGGGCTGACTATAAAATGCTATAAAATAAAAAAATGTATTGTATGAAAATTGTTAATAATTAAACGTAAGAAAATGTTGTGATTTAATATTATTATGAACAAAGTTTTATATAATACACTTATGTTCGTCATACAAATACAAGTGTTTCGTTATTTTCAGTCCTCCGATTCAAAACGACACAGTATAAGTATTAATTATTTTGATATTAAATTAAAATCCTACAGAAAAATTGTATTGAGAAAAACTATTCATACAAACATTAAATATATTTTACATCAACACAATTGAACTATCTCAATTGATCAACTTATCATATCATTTCTTAACGTTAGAAAAGTTTACAGAATCAGGATCTTTATAAAGTAATAAGCGAACACATCCTCCATACAAGAAAAAGTAGATTCCCGAAATCTTTAAAAAAACATGACTCGCCCTGGGGGAGGGAATTGGGGATACTCTAAGTGAATTCCAACAACTTCAGTGGGACGTGAAAACTCCGTTGCTAGAGGTAGCACCCTAACCAATTCAATGATGGATTTAGGGCTCCCTTCGATATTGGTTAAGTTATTATTGTACATTAGTTAAGTGCTATAGAAAATTTATCTCTTGATTTCAAAAACATTATAATTTTATTTTTTGAATTTATCGGGATAACTCTACTTGTTAATGCTAGGGTTAGTAGCAAGGGTGTTTCACCTGAGTTATCAAATAGAAAATCTGAAAAAAATTGTAGTTGTCAGAAAGATCAATGTAAAAGTGAATTGAAATTTTTCTGTAACATTTTATCCAGAAGAAATAGTTGAGAGAAAAAAAAAAGAAACTGGGATCATGGATATAATTTAAAATTATTAAACTTCCAACTAATTCTGATTTTAATTCTAACTCTTAGAACAAACTTAATAAGTGGTCGTCCAATACATTGATATTGACAAAATAAATACTACATTATTGTTTTAACTTCAGAATTTCATCTTATATTTTCCATGTGTAATATTAAAATTAACTTTATAGTAAAGGAAGATAATAACTTCTTATTATTTATACATATATTTTTTATATTATTTTTTAAGTGTGATAAGCATATTGAGTTGATAACTATAACGTGTAAACCTTTCAATTTTTTATTATATGTAGTATGTTGGTGTCGAGATCAAGGACGTAGCGAAGATTGCAGAATATATTGTTCTCGACCCCTTGGGAATCATTCACCACCACATCCATTCTTAGAATTTAAATTAAAATTGTTGAAGGGCCATGTATGCATATTTATTATTTATTTATTAATATATTCACCACTAAACAACTTTTATTTATAAATTGTTCTTTTTGTTGTTGTTGTTTTGTTTTTTTTGTCTTTTTAAATCTTTTTATACCATTTTACAATAAATAAAACTTTGAGCTGTTGTTGGATATTGTTATTATTATGCTGCTGTTGTTACTCCATATTATTAATATTTTACCTAGTTTTCAAATTTTTAATTATTACATACATTACTTAATTTTTACGGGACAGTTAAGCCTAGAGAGAGGAAATGTTATAAATGTAAAAAAAAAAAAAGAAGAAAAAAAGGAAAAAGAAAAAACAAAATTACGTTTCTTTGGAAATAAACAAATAATCTGTATATTATAAATGAATATGCTGTGGATTAGCAACCCAATATAATTGGGCAGCATCAGTATTTTCAATATAGTGTTTCTCTCTGCTATACAAAAAACAAAAAAAAACATAATTAGTATCATTTTATAAAAAGGATTGAATAACATGAATTTCTCATGAAATAAGGAATAGAAAAATTATTAATAAAAACTGAACGATCGACGGAAAAGAAAGATTGACCTACTTTGTTGCGTTAAATAAAATATAAACTCTAAAGAAGTAAATTTACAAGAGGATCCAATATTATTACTAATCTAAAATAATCAGTTTCCGACGAATTATTAGCTGTCAACATTTTGAGAGATTGAACCCAACACGTATTGAAATATGAAAGGGTCTTTGATGAATTTATTTATATTTATTTTAACGACAGGTGGTCAGCGATGCCTGTATGAATATACCTGCTGTTATAATATCAGCATCAAATATAGTATCAAAAAAATTTCCCCTACTTCGTGGCTATAAAAAAGAATTATTACTACATTTTTTAGATTGTATAGATTTTTTTAATATACCTACTTCCTCTTTTTCCTGATAACGCAATTTCATTTTATTTTCAAAAATATTGAAATATGACTTATACAAATATTTTGTAAAATATCATATATATATATATATATATATATATATATATATATATATATATATATATATATATATATATATATATATATATGAAGGTGGAGGGAAAGTTATCAAATAAAATTGCATGCATCTGTTGAAATCACTGGCGGAAGCGCTACAATTTAGACAGTATTTAACATTTGCATAACAATGTGATTGAAGATTCATTGTTAAAAAAAACTTAAGAAGAATTTAGCAATAACCTTATTATATTAGTAAATATCATGCAGGAAGGACATTCTTCAAATATATGTTGAAAAGATATAATAGATACACAGAATCCTCTTTTTGTATTGTGTTCGCTACTTATCATATTGTAACGTGAAACAAAACTAAAAACCAAACATATGATGTTTAATTGTAATAGACTTATTGGAACAAACTATTCTAGTACATGTTTGTCACTACGCTGGCCTAGAAACTTCCAGACAGTTCTTCAGACTAAATATAAGCAGCGATGGACTGGAGGATGGTTAGAGGAGGAACAAAGGTTTTTTTTTTTTTTTTTCGTGAATGTTATTTTTTCCTGAACAGTAAACATTGCTTAAGTCCTATGTGTTCTAGTGGATATTTACATTCTTAGCTTCCTTTTAATTTTAAATTTTGATGATTTGGAAAGGAGTATATTAATTTCAGTCGTATTAACATTAAATTATGTTGATTTACTATTAGTTATGTTGACATACTATTTCTGCTTGTGGCAGCAATTTAATCATTGCTTTTATAAGTGCATAGTCAGAAACCTATCCAATTCAAGAGTGAACTTTAGAAGAAAGTTTAGAACTGTTTAAAATAACAATTACAAAAAAAAAAAATATTTCTGAAAAGAGTTCTAGAATTGTTGTTGGAAAGGTTGGTACAAACTCTTATAGTGCCGGTTCATGACTGTTCGAGTACGTTCTAAGATTATCTGGAACATTCTAGAATGTTCTGATTCAGACTATATTTAAGGAGCGACGGACTGGAGATTTAATCTGTTCTGAAGCTGAAGTCATATGGTTATTTTTGTGTTACAAATTGATAATTTTTGTAAAATGTTTAATTATGTCGTTTAATAAAAATTGATCGACCCACATAAGTGTTACAACAAACACTAAATTACATCTTATTAACACCCTGTATTTGTACAGAATAAAATAAATACCCTAAACTGTCTGAAACACGAGGCCGAATCATTAAAAACTGGCAATTGATGAGGATGGTAACCCCCCCCCCCCTCCATCACGCCCCCCTTCATCTCCTGTTTGATCGATGGCGAACTGAAGTGAGTTGCATTTGATAGATTATTCCTAGATGGGGGCTAGAACACACACTCATTATGCCCCCCCAAAGATCGGATTCTTCTCGGGACCATCCCCATCCTCAGGGCAAACAGAGCATCCGCGATGTCCATCTAGCTAGGGGAAACATGAGACCTCGCCCATCCCTCGCTTCCCACATCGCCTCTCTTCCCGCTCGTCAATAGTCTAATCGCTCAATATTGTCGGCCTCAAAACAATATGAACAATATAGCTAGAGTTCCCGAAAAATAATATGTATTATAAAAATAGTGGAGATGACCATGCTATCTTTATGTTTGAGTTTATTTGTTACTTACGTATACAATGTTTATACTAATAAAAATGTTTTCCTAATATCTCTTAAAATAGAATAAAGTAAGGAAAGAAAAGGGGGTTACCTGTGATGCAGTGAATAGCATGACAACCTACAAAACCAAAAGTCTCGGTTTTATTGTCCGGTAGGTTGCTATAGGATTTGTTATTAGTTCCTATGGGATGATATCATGTAATTGTTAACGATCAATATCCTGATTAGATATACCTGGATAGTCAAAATTTAACTTCCTCTATATCATCTTCTGTTTAGCCTAATGAAATGACGTTAAATGAATGAATAAACAAGGAAAAGTATTTATGGTAGGTGAGTGTTTTCGCATAAGTACATAAATACTTTCGCAGAGTATACGAT
This sequence comes from Aelia acuminata, assembly GCA_911387785.2. Lineage (NCBI taxonomy): Eukaryota > Metazoa > Arthropoda > Insecta > Hemiptera > Pentatomidae > Aelia > Aelia acuminata. The sequence continues at coordinate 35,772,239 of OU426982.1, forward strand.
CTTCCTACTTGGATCCGTGTATTATTTAATTTGTAAAACCATTAATTTGTATCTTCTTTGTATCAATGATAATGAGGTATTGAAGGTATTTGAAACCTATCGACTACATTAAATATTAGAAATTTATCTAATAATTAGACCACTGACCAAGAAACAGTGCTTCCTTACACAAAACTGCACCCAAGCCTCTTCATGGGTTGCAATGTGTTGTGCCTTTAAAAGTAATAAATAAATATTGAAAAAAAAAAAGACTTAGTATATTGATCGATTAATCACAAAATAAAAATTAATACATTGTGCAGCTAATTTTTTTTTTTTTTTTTTTTTTTATTCTTAAGAAAAATCTTTATTGTTATTATTACATTCTGTCTCATACGAGACATTGGTAATAGTGCTAATTGAGCACATTCATACAATATTTACAAATATAAATATACAAAGAAATAAAAATAAAAGCTCAAGTAAAGAAAAAAAACAAAAAAAACAAAAAAAAAAAAAAAAACATCTTAATCACATTCATACACTATTTACAATCAGGCTGGAGAACCCGGAGGCAGGCTTTTCCCTCTACGGAGGAGGGAAAAGCAAGCCTCAAGAGGTTCCCGCGCTTCCCTCTCAGCCGCATCACTGGTGTTAAAGCCAGTGGAGGCTGAGCGAGGGCGCAAAAGCCACAAGCACACCTGACTTGAGCGAAGAATCTGGCCATTGCCAGAACTCCGGTATGTACATATTTACAAAAGGTCACGTGGCCACTGCCGCTTTAACCTTCGAGGAGGGTTGTAGGGATGAATGGAGCTAGAAAGGGACTGAACAGTAGGATTAGGATGATGGGTAAGGTTACTGTGAAATTTGGAGAATTTCTTCGGGATCAGTTCTTGAACGAACGGGATATCAAGGTCATGGTGTAGGGTTTTGTTGGATACATAGAAAGGAGCATTGACTATTGTTCGGAGGATTTTGGACTGGAAGGATTGGATGCGTTTGATGTTAGAGGGTTTAGCTGTTCCCCACAGTTCGATGCCGTAGGTCCAGATAGGTTTCAAAATGGTTTTGTAGATAAGTAGTTTGTTGTTGACTGAAAGTTCTGATTTCCTGTTCAGCAGTCTATAAAGTTGTCCAAATCGTCGATTAAGCTCTTGTCGTTTTAGTCTAGTATGTGGGTTCCACGTCAGTCTTCTGTCTAACATGAAGCCCAGATACCGTACCGTGTCTGAGAAGGGAAGTTGAACAGAGTTGAAATAAACTGGTGGGCAGCATCTGCGTCGAAGGGTGAACGTTATATGCTTGCACTTTGCTTCGTTTACTTTGATGCGCCAGTTTTTACACCAGTGTTCAATTAGGGAAAGGTGCCTTTGTAGGTTAGAGGATGCTGTTCCAGGGTCTGTGTTGGAGGATAGGATGGCCGTATCATCAGCGAATGTTGCCAGGAGGGTTTCAGGATCAGTAGGAATGTCAGATGTAAATAGGATGTAAAGGACGGGACCCAAGACACTGCCTTGTGGAACACCGGCCTCTACTGGATAACAATCGGAGAATTCTGTTCCACAGCGAACTCGGAAGGATCGGTTTGAGAGGTAGGATTGTAGGACTAAGTATAAGGACTGGGGTAAAATGGATTTAAGCTTGTAGAGCAATCCGGCGTGCCATACCCGGTCAAAAGCTTGCGCTATGTCCAGAAACGCGCCGGAGCAATATTGCTTGCTTTCTAGGGATGCAGAAATGTGGTCAACAACTCGGAGCCCTTGTTGGACAGTGGAATGCATTGAACGGAATCCGAATTGATGGGTGGGGATATTTTGGGATTCTATAATCGGAAGGATTCGTTTTAAAAGGATCTTTTCAAAGATTTTTGAAAGGATAGGAAGTAGGCTGATTGGTCTGTAGGATGTCATACTGTTGGAAGGTTTGCCCGGTTTTAGGAAAAGGATAATGGTGGAATGTTTCCACAGTATTGGGAAGTGGGTGGTTCTTAGGATGCAATTGTAAAGGTATGTGAGAAATAGGATAGCTTTGGGAGGAAGTTGTCTAAGAATTTGTGGAGTGAGGAGATCATATCCTGGAGATTTACGAGGAGTAAGTTTACGGAGAAGGTATTTGACCTCAGAGGGATTTACTGCCTGAGGTGGTAAAGCGAGTGGGATCGGAGAAGAAAGGAATTCTTGGACTAGTGTGGTGTTGGTAGGATGAGATTCCGGATGAGGGGTGAACGTAGAGGATAGGTGTTTGGCGAACTCTTCGGCTTTTTCCTCATCAGAAACTGCCCAGGAGCCATCATCCAGCCTGAGGGGATGGGAAATGGAATGGGTCTTAAGGATCTTTTTAGTAATATTCCATAGGGAATTATCTTGAGAGGAAAGGGATGTAAGGTAAGAGTTGAAAGAAAGGGATCTGAAAGAAGCCAATTCCTTCTTTACCTGTTTACAATAGTGATTGTAGGAGCGGCGGTCGGAAGGATGTCTGGACTGTTGCCATAATGATCGGGCACGGCGCTTGATTTGGATTAGGTCTAGGAGGTATTGCGGTAAACTATTAGTGTTAGGAGGTCGAGAGGAGTGATTTGGGGTGGAAGCAGTCCATACCGCTTGTTGAACTGTGGTGGTAAAGGAATGTACGGCATTATCAAGGTCTTCTTGGGTTTTTAAGGATACTCTGAGGTCAATTTTGTCGGAAAGGATTTGATGAAAGAGTTTCCAGTTGACAGGGCCTCTGATGAAAGAAGGGGGAGAAGGTTTGGGGATAGGGGTTAGAGATACTTGGAAAATTAAGGGACTATGATCGGATGAAAGTTCGTCAAGCCGTGTGATGGAACAATTGAGGGGACCCAAGCCGCTGTGGATGAAGAAATCCAGGATATCAGGGTTGCGGTTGGGATCTGTAGGCCAGTAGGTGGGAGAGTCGGGTGAAAGAAGCGTATATCGGTGGGAGTTGAGTGCAGACAGCAATGTTCGTCCACGAGAATTCGTGGTTCTGGAACCCCACTGTTGATGCTTGGCATTTAGGTCTGCACCCAGGATAAAGTGATGCCCCAAGGAATCAAAGAGGGAAGTGAACTGGGTATTGGATATGGATTTGTTAGGAGGGCAATATCCTGATGCTATTGTGACCGGAAAGGAAAACGTTTTGACAACTATTGCGGTGGATTGTAGGAAGTCATGGGTAGGCAAAGGAAGAAGGTGATGAGAAAGGGATTGATGAACAACAACGGCAGTACCGGCATGTGCCCTACCGTCAGGGTGGTCAGTACGGTATGTATGGTACTGCGGTATTTTGAAACTTTGTTTGGTGGTTAGTCGAGTTTCTGTAATGAGTGCTACATCAATTTTTTTGTCATGTAATAATGCAGTTAGTTCGTTAGTGTGATTTTTAACACCATTCGCATTCCAAAGGAGAATGGATAAGGATATTTTGGAAGACATTTAGGGATTTCTCAGAGGAGGAATGAGATGGGATACGAGATTCGTAAGGAGTGATATCAGTGGAGTGACAAGAGATTTGAAGTCGGATAGGAAGGATGCTAATAAGGAGGTAAGGTCTGTAGCATTAGATGGAGGAGGGACATGAGAAATTGGTTGTTGATGGGATTGTTGAGGATAGGGTGAACTTTGAGGAATAGTAGGTCCAGGTTGGGGTTGAGAAGTGCATTGTTGTTGTGGTTGCGGCAGGGCCTCACAATTATCGTTTCCACTTCCACCTCCTAGTAATTGTGCAAACGAAACAGACGAGTCCACTGTCTTTGAAGGTCCTCTTCTAGTTTTATTTTCTTCATCTTGACCCTGGGGTTTCTTATAATATCGAGATTTAAGTTTTTTGTAAATTTGACACCCTTTGTAGTTGGCCGGGTGATTTTCCATGCACAGGGCACATACCGCAGCGATTTCTTTAGGTTTATTGCACTCACCTGATTTGTGTTGGCCACCGCATTTTACGCAGCGTGGTAAGTGGTGACAATAAGTTTTTGTGTGGCCGTATGACTGACAATTGTGACACTGGATTAGTTCCCTTTTTGAGTAAGGTTTTTCTACTTTCACAGTAGTGTAATAGATCCTCTTGACATCATATATTTTTTCGATCCCAGGTGACTGCTCTAAGTCCACGAAGAATAATGGCAGTGCGGTTTTATTTCTTATTCCGGGCTCTTCTTTATTGTCTTTTAAAACATTTACTATTTGACGCACCTTAAAACCCTGCGCTGTCAATTCTTCTCTAATCACTTCAACTGGAGTTGAAGGGTGTAAATTTCTTATCACCACTCTTAGTGATCTTTCTTGACGTAGTTGGTAGGTATGGAAGTCTGCCTTAGTTTCTGATAGATACTTTACAATTTTTTTATATGTTTCCGGAGTGTCCGGTGTTATTTTTGTATCATTTGTTCTATTTATGCACGAGTAGTCGCCTGGACAAATTTTATTTAGATGGGTACATAAGAGGTGAAAATTTTTGATATTTTTGACAAAAATAGGAGGAGGTCGTGGTTCCCTGGGAATATGAGCTGTTTCCATTTCTTCGTTAGTATTTTGTAGCGGCTCGAAGCGGTTAGGGGTGAAGAAAGGAGATTCCTCTGTCATATTAGATGTACCAGGCTGAGGTTCAGATTGTGAAGGAATAGCAGGAGTTGCTGGAGGTGTATTTCGTTTATTACGACGAGCCTTTTGTTTTTGTGGTGAAGAGCGCGGCGTGGAACCAACAGATCTAGACCTTTTAGACGACATAACTTGATGAAAATATCGCATAGGTCATAAATGAAGAAGACAAGGTGAGAAGAAAAAAAAAATGAATAAACAAAAAAAATAAAAATAAAAAAAAAATAAAAATACGTCTGCGTGACCTTGACCTTGTCACGGTAAGCGATGACCAGCCCCCTCCGAGGTTGGTGCCGTACTGAGGACAGCTGACTGGGCTATTGAATATGGCGATATAGTGATAAGTCTATACTACACCAACTTCACTGTCTATCAATGTACACAGTAAATAATAATACTACTCACTGTGGTATTAGTCCATTGTTTACTACTGCTCTGTAGTTAACTGCTTAAAATATTTTTAAATGAAAAATAAACTAATTAACCACTGAAAACAATGAACTTCTGGGAGACGAGGTGAAATGTGAACATAAAAACCTAGCGCATGCGCAGAACTGTGCAGCTAATTAAAATAAAAAATAAAAAAGATAGCGATGAAACCAAGTTAAGAAAATAAATTTGGTTATAACCTTTACAATTCCTAATACATACACAAAGAAGGTTAATTAGGGGTTCGATATACTCTATCGAAATATTATCCTATAAAAATATTTTTTTTTTGGAAAATTTTCTGCCTTGTCTTCTACAATATTAATAAGTCACCCTAATCTTTTTTTAATATTATTATTTTTTTTTGGGAGGACAGGGTGTTATTTAAAAACAAACAAATGGGAAAATATTTAACGCTGAAGGGATGGAGAGGAACTAGATAAAGGATGAGAAGGCGAGAACTACAAGAGAAGACGGAGACCAATCGGCTAATGGGCTCCCTTTTGATCTCACCGCTCTGGCAGAACATTAATTAATTAGATAGCAGTCTTGCTCAATTAATCTGCAATATTTACACAAACCACTTCTGTCCTATACCTCCCCCCTCCACTACCTACCTAATGGATCTTACACGTGGTAACTGTCCAATATTAACACCCTTTTGAAGTCCAATCACTGATCCATACTAATAAATATATTTTTAAAATACATAAAAAAATATATTTTTAATGTATGAAATATCCTGTTATTTTTTTTTCAAACGTCCGATATTTTTAAGCCGGTTGGATAGCTCCGAAGTTTCAATTCCCATTAATGGCTTGATAGGGAAGTGATTGAAAAATATTTTCTATTACTGGTCGTTTTTCAGTCAGATGAAATTTCTTAGGAAAAACTCAGTGCCTATAAAGCAATATAAAAGACAGCACCTCTTAACATTTAATTCGTTGCTTTACACAATACAGCCGATTAATGCAGAGTTTTATGCTGGTGAATTTGCAGCGAGATCATCTTTTTCATTTTCATTGACTCTGTGGGATAGGACGCATATTAACATTACTTTATTTATTTTTAATTCCAGTTACCACCATGTCTTGGTTATGTCTGCAACAAGAGATTGTGTAGATAGCTACTAAGTCGCTCAGGAAGTCTGCTATAATCGCCTATTTGTTTATTACTCATTCCTTTATCTAATAAAATATTTTCATAATAGGCCGTAGACTCTTCAATAAAGATACAGCATGTTTCTGGTAAGTTATAAAGAAGTCGATTTCGGTTGAAACTATAAGCAAATCTTCTCAAAATTTATGTAACGACATTTAAAGCCTAGACTTTAACACTAAGCATTTTTATTTAAGCGGGTTTAGAAATTTACAAACTAAAATTCCGATTCGTCATTTCGTGAAATTCGCTCCATTCGATGAAATTCAATCATCAAAAGCTATCCTCCTCGAAGCAGAAAAATGGATCTATACTATCGTTAATAAATAAAATGACACAATTATATATAATATATATTATATTATATATAAATGTATAATGGCGTAACGATATGTAATAAATAAAAGTAAAGATGAGAGTAAGGATGATGTAGATGAGGATGACAAGAGAAGGGCTGTAGGCAGGAGGCTATTAGATGCTAAGATAAAGAAAGATAAAGGGCTGGAAGGGAGCAGACGGTTTGCCAAGGGCTGTCCCTTCTTGGCTTTCGTTTCCCTTCAACAATTTATTAGCAATGGCGACTCCTTCCATGCAAAATAGAAAGAGTTTCTGTAGCCAAAGACCTAATACAGTTCCTACAGCTTTTATAAGAATGCATGAGGCCATCTTGTCTATGTTTTACCTAATTCAGATATTGCATCCCCTTCCCCCCAATTACACGATTGAATTAGTTCAATGCTCGTTGAGCTAAATATTTATATATTATACAAAACATAATAGGTACTTGTATCATGTTTTTCAATTGCTCTCCGTAAATTTTGCTCCATGCTTTTGTATGTTCCTCCTGTTGGCCGAACCATATATCCTCTGTATGGACTCTTGTTTTTTTTTGTGTATTTTTTATGGACTCTACTTTGAGGAATCAATAAAGTTGCTTCTCACACAGTTTCCAGAATAAATTATTTGAAAGGGTGGAAAATGTCTAATGTTGCATATCCCCCTTGGTAATAATTAAATTATAAAGTTTATTTCATTATAAAAAAAATATATTTTCACCATACTACGATGTATACACCTGTTTTACACACCTAATTTGCGGTCCGAAAGCTACACTTCGCCGCCCTAGGGCCGAAAATGAATATTTCGCCCTAGGGCCGCAAAATCAGCTGTTTATTATTTTAATTCATTCATTTCATTATATACATTACATAAGTTTGTTTTGCTCGTATTATTGTTTAGTTATTTAGTAATTATGGCTAATAATATATCAGAATCTATAAATAGAAGTAATTAGTAAAGTGAATGAGTCATCGACTTCGACATCAAATATCGATTTTGGAACTATTGAATATGAAAATCAGTCTCTCTTTGCAATTGATGATTTATTTGAAGATTGTCAAGAGGATATTTTAATCAGAAACAATCCAACTACGAGTAAAAGTGTGAATGTGTCAAACAAAAAACAAGTATTAGAATCTTCAAAGGGTATTATGTTTTCAAACAACCAAAATTGTACTTTTAACATTTCTATAAATCAAAAATAAACGAACTAACTTTTTTTAGCATTTTGAAATATATCAGTTGTATTAAATGAAACACACATATGTTCATCTCTCTTTATTAACTTACATAATAACATAACGTAAAACAATCCATACATTAAACATTCATCATGTCCCCATAACCACAAGATAACCTTCTAACAAAGAGGTACACTTAACCAAAAGAAAATCTTGTTTTTGATTAATGTTATATCGTATTAATTTTTATTGTAGTATGGTGAAAAATAGCGTTCGTGCCTCGGGCCAAAGTGCTTTTGCAAGCCCTCGAACTTTTCATGACCTCGACTACGTCTCGGTCAAAAAATGTCTCGGGCCGGCAAACGCCCACTTTCGGCCCTTGGTACGAAATATACTATAAGTAAAGTTATAGAGGTAAGAGATAGTCAACTGTTATTCTTATAGGTTAAATGATAATTAGGATGATAATAGCCATGCAATTGAATACATATTGGAATGTTAATCATTTTTAATACATAACTTTACTTAGGTTAAATGATAATCAGGATTTTCAGTTTGAAAAAAAAAATTATTATTGAAAGCCAACGTTTCGATCCAACTTGTGGATCTTCATCAGGGCTTAAAGAAAATACATATATGAGTATCTACGCTAGAGGATGACAATAAATGATTACTTTACAGAACTGATAATAATATAAAAGATGGTAAGCATTATACATGAATATTTAAATAAGTGGCTGATTAGCGAGATAAAATAGAATCTGATATTTACCTTCTGAGTCCAGGTAGATACAAAGACTCAAGGTAAAATAAGTTAAGAGGTAGTGGTAGGGGGTAGTTTGCCGACTTCAAAGGTTTATGACGGGGAAACACAACGCTTATATATTCATGTTTAATGCTTACCATCTTTCATATTACTATCAGTTCTGTAAAGTAATCATTTATTGTCATCCTCTAGCGTAGATACTCATATATGTATTTTCTTTTAGCCCTGACGGAGATCCACAAGTTGGATCGAAACGTTGGCTTTCGAAAATAAAAAAAATTTCAAACTGAAAATCCTGATTATCATTTAACCTAAGTAAAGTTATGTATTAAAAATGATTAGCATTCCAATATGTATTCAATTGCATGGCTGATTTATAATGATGATGATGATGATGATGATTTATAAATAAATAGTATAAAATAAAATGGTAAAAAAATCCTCTCTCTTCTTATAAAATTGATTAAAAATTTAAAGAAGATTTAATGAAATTTTAGTTTACATACGAATAAGAAGTAGTGTGTTCCATGTTTTCCCCAATCCCATGATTTGGAAGTTTCTTTAAAAAAAAAATGCTCCCCCCCCTCCCCTCAATAATGCATGGTCTTGTAAAAATATACCCTTCTCAAAAAATTAATGATCCTGTATAAATTTTTTTTTATAAAATTTAATACACTCTCAAAAATTTTGATGGTTTCAGTCGACTCCTGACGGATATGATTTTTGTAAACGCTAATAAGGTCTTGCATGCTCTCAAAATATTTTGGAATAGTTTTAGTAGTAAAACATAATTATAGAGTATAAAAAAGTTCATAAGTACTGCTTATGGGATATACAGCTTTGAGTTAGTGATTAAGTGTTTGAAGTATTGTGTGGCTGTATAGATGAATGTTTGGATGTCAAGGTCCTTATGTAGTTACTCTTTAGTCACATAGTACGGTGCCTCTGATGTCTTCATCAATACTTTTGATGAAAAATTATTAGTTCAACAGGTTATCAAGAAGGGGACCAAATTAGTCTCAACAATACAGTTTTTTATTTATATGACGTTTCGGCTCTTTTGAGCCATCTTCAGTTCTAAAAACATTTAACAATACAATTAATAAATCAAAAATATTTGTGAATACAGTCATTTAGTCATCTGTATTTAATATATACAGACCAGCAAAACAGGAAGACAAATCATTTGAAGTCACACAGGGCAGATACAACTCTTAACCAATGTTCCCTAACCCCAAGACACCCAAAACACTCAGGGTGAGCAAAGTCCAATTCATTATAGTACACCCTCCAGCAAAGGCCTATTATTTAGAAAACCCAAAAATAATAGGCCTTTGCTCAAAAGGCTCAAAAGAGCTGAAACGTCTTATAAATAAAAAACTGTATTGTTGAGACTAATTTGGTCCCCTTCTTGATAATCTGTTGAACAATATAGTCTCAAGAACTTAATGTCTTATAAGTAAAAATTATTAGGTCCATCAGTGTCTAACTTTTTATATAATTCTGTTGGTTAAAGATAATTTAGAGCGTCTGTCAATCAATCTTGATAACAAGCCATTTCGTTTGTACAGTAGCTGTCTTAGAGACTTAAGATGTCTTAATATATGAGAATTTTTTTTTTCTTCTCTAGTTTTTAAATATTAGTGGCTTTAATATTATAAGTATAAAACAATATAAGTAAAAAGGAAAAGGGAAAAACTTTGTTATGGAGGTAATTCTTGACATAGGTGTAATAAGTTATGCCATGTTGGAAGAACAGAGTAGAAGACCACTTAGAGTTTAAACCAGACCGAAACGGCTCTTGAAGCCTTAATTAGCACACCCGAAACTTCAAAGCAATCTCTCATTTGCTTCACACCTTTCTTTCCTTCGGCTACCTACTAGCCTAGCCATCACAAGAATTTTATTTCAATTTTTTTTGGAACAGTAATTTATACTAGAGAATGAATCTTGTACATTTCTTTTTATTTTTGAATTTTGAAAAATCATTCGGGCACTATTGCGTAATACCCCCCCCCACACACCTTAACTTTGCAATAGTAAAATACTTGTTTTCAATTTTACAACCTATAGTTCCAGAGCCACTAATTTTCTTAATATTGCAATATTCTCAAGAGCGTCTCTATCGAATTTTATTGAAAATGCAATTCTCTATCTGAATGTTTATCAAATGGGCTTTAATGACGAATATTTTAATTTATTAAATTTGATTATTTAAAATAATTAACCTCCTCTTACTATTATTAGTCAGTAAGAAAATCAATGAATTTGAATATTAATGATAATTAATTTTTCTCAAAATTAATTATTATATCATTGACCTATTATCTCCATTAAATGCAACAGCTAATAGTAGCAATGATTGCTTTCAAAATAAACCTCCTACTGAAAACAATCAGTTTCCAATTAAAGTAACTAATAGTTTTACTAATAGGATGTAAATTCATTTCAAAACATGGGTGTGATCCACAACTATTTTAAAAATTTTGGAAATTTAAAGAACAACTGATCATATTCAAAAGCTCCTTAAAATGCAAATATGCAGATGAAGGGAAAGTTCAAAAATTCCATGAAACAACAAACGTATAACGAGGATATACGAGGAAAAACAAAATAAGATTTTTTTTCCCTACCTGCCTTGATTCGTACAAGTCAATCAGCGAATACGCATACAGCGAACAGAAAAAATAAAATAAGTGTTGGCATTTAAGGTATGATGTAAGTTCTTTCCTGCAGTATCTTAACTTTCTATTGAAACTAAATGAAAATCTATAAATTGAATTTTTAATTTGAAAAATCAAAAATATAACACCGCAGGAAAGCAAGTTTAGAGCCCTACGACCCATGGAAGATCTTTGGCTGTTCACTTTGAAGGTAAATATTGCTACTTGGTTAAGGGTTGGTAAAAGTGTGATTTGACTGATACCACACACAATCGCCAATCATTATCAAAAAGGGATCTCCTGACGTAATAGTTCCTCCACATAACTGTTGTAGCAAAATAATTAATTAATGGGATGTTATGTCATTATTGTAGCTCAACTTTTTTGAAATCGAAAGTCAAAAAGAATCTGAATTCATGCACCAAATTCATTGATACAAACGCCTCACAGATTTTAGGCTAAGAGAAAAAAATCGCATTTCTAAAAACTATTAATCATAAAAAGAAAAAGACGCATTTCTAAAAACTATTAAATCCAAATATTAGATAGATTGGTGAAAGTGATCATCCCAATATTATTTATTTAAAGATTACACAAAAAAAATTTATAAATACGGTAAAACGCCAACGTTTTGGATTATTTATCCATCTTCAGGGCAATCTTCTTTTTTAGTATATTTTCTTTTCCGAATACAAAATGTGTATATATATATAAGTCAGTCACCCAAATTAAATAAAATATTTGAACAAAGTGAATACTAACATAAATTAGTTCATACATATTTTGGTGGCTTGGTCACATCATATTTTCTGTGTTTCTTACATTTTTCTATTACAATGTATTAGGTCACATTTTTTTTATAAAAAGAATATTTTTCACTCTTTTTACACTAAAATTGCTGCCTGTCCTGTCCTATCTATCTGAAAAATATTATTTTTTATTCTTTTATTTATTATATATATACACATTTCGTATTAGAAAAAGAAAAAATATAACAAAAGAACATTGCCCTGAAGATGGATAAATAATCCGAAACTTTGGCGTTTTACCATATTTATACATTTTTTTTTGTATAATGTTTAAATAAATGATATGGGGAAGATTACTTTCACCAATCTATCTAATATATAATATTCAATATTTTCCTGTATAATAAATATTATACTTGTGATTATATATTAAATCCGAAATTTTATGGCTATTAACAGACGCTCCCCGGTAGAAATAAGACTCAAAATACAGTCTTACGAATACCTATCGACCAACATATACGTTTCTTTAAACTCATTTTCATTTAAAGCTAAACAAAAAGCCATAACAGACATTATGAGGGCTTCTGATAAGAAGCTGGATGAGAGACCTCCTTTTCTGAATAAATGGAATCATCCATCTATCGAATCACCATCTTTCCTCTCGCCTCACAATTCCTGATTGTGCCTATAAAAATATGAATAATAAACATTAATTTATGCTCAAAATAGAATCGTAGATGAAAGTTGTGTGTGATAAGGTACCAAATTTTCAGCTAAGAGTTCTGAATAAATTCAAAACTAGATCTGACCTTTAAAACGGTTGGCTATAATTTGCGGAATGAGATCCGACAAGAAGGGTGTCAGTTTTCTTTATGTGGCGACCCCATTGTCGGTTCTGAGTTAGTTTATAGGGGCGCAGTAGTCGAGCCCTGGAATATTCATGACTTGAACCGTTTTGCTAAGTTTTGAGTGGCGAGAGGGGGGGGGGGCGCTTTTGCCGCTTCTCTCCAGATACACAAGTGTTAATCACCAACTCTTCATTCTGATTCCTAAATTTGTGCTGTTTATTCAACTCGCTGCTCCTGCTTCTTGTTCTATTTTATATTTATTCTATTTGTTTATGTCTGTTTCAGCAGTTTCGAATAAAGCTTTATTCGTTTCAGAGAGTGTTACTCTTTTTAGTTTATTTTTTAATATTAGTTCCAGAGCTTAAAGACAGATCAATAATCAGTGAGAGTCTATTTTAAAAAAATTGAGGTAAAATAATTTTTAGATATTAAGTTATGCACTGTTCATCTGATTAGACACATTATATTTTTAGTCATGTCATAAAAAAAGCAAAAAAAAAAAAAAAAAAAACAGAATAAAATAAAATAAACGAGAAAATACATCTTTCTATTCCGCTGATGTGGCTAATAAGTCCAGATACCAATCCTTCAACAATAAACTCTCAACTTGTGAAATCCTTTTATTTTCCATCCTAGCTTCCGCCTTAATTTCAGACAACCCACCAAAGCATCTGAAAAGAAGATGGCCTCAGGACCTTCTAGTTTAGTATTATTATTAGAGAGCTACCAATGGGTGGTTTTTCTACAAGTTTACTCATGTCATTTTTTTTAATCTTTGTATTCACATTTACTAGATTTATTATTTTATAAACTTGTAAATATTAATAAATATTTTTAAAAAAATGAATATTTCGGTAAAAAATTCTGGAAACGATGATCTTCGAAGATAACACTAAGGTCAAATGGTTATAATGGTGAACTAAATTATATAATTCAATGATCCCGACCAAAAAAAAAAAAAAAAAAATAATACTTTTCTTATTACATATCTAAAATAACGTTTGAACGTTTCTTGGATTTTTTTTTTGCTATAATTAGCGATACTGTGCTATACTGCGCTATATTTAGAGAAATTCTTGTTTGCTGGGTGAAAACATGATGTAAACTTACCCACATTCGCAATTAAGGGGTCTTGTATAATGCATAACCAATGACTTACCTGAAAAAAAAAATACTACGTTAGTTAATGTTCAATCAATGAAAATTTCATAAATATATATAATTATGAATTTAAACATAAATAACATAAATATTCCGCCAACTCATAAAACACGTTGAGCTCACGCATGAGCAGTACTCTTTTAATGACAGGCCAATGCTTTATAATTAAAGATGTTCTGTTCATTTAATCAGGCGTGGGACAAACATAGAGAAAAATATATTAAAAAAAATTATGTTTTAAAATTTTTATCAGAACTATTAAAAAAAAAAAAGTAGGTACTAGTTTGAGAAATGATCGAGTTTAATTTATTTATTAAGTAAACATAATTCATGCTAATATTTACTGATAGTGGTGTGTTGAATAAATATGTACTAAGCAATATTATTGATTGTTTGATTTTAGATAAAAAAACCGAACTGACGATATTAATAAATTGATAAAAAATTGAATTATTAGTTAATTGTTTTATTACAGAGAATAGTAGTAATTTATGGTGAAGAGTGTACCTGATGTTAAAAAAAAAAATGTCCCTAGACGCCACGAAAAATTGCCATGATCTGCCAATAATAAAGAAATATGAAGGAGAATTTTTTTTCTTCACTAAATTCCAAAATAGGCACATTATGAATCCATATTATTACTCTTGCTTTGGTTTCAGATTGTTTAAATTTTTCAAAAGTATTAGGTACAGTATCGAGAGGAACAATTTTGGCAAATTATGTTGCTAATGTTGAAAAAGAAAATTTCAATGTGCAATGCTGCAGAGGCTCAGAATTGGGAAGTTAGAGGAAACTATAATGACAATTTTTAGCTGTTGAAGTACAAATTTTAATTTTTGTTTTTTCGAAAAGTTGGTACAAACATTGTTTCAATAGAGTATGTTTATTGAGAAATATTTCACTCATAATTATTGCCTCCGACAAGTTCTACATTTGTATGACAATTCGACCAGCAACACATTTAGCCCACCGACTCGGCATTGTATTCGCAACAATGGTATCGCCATTAACCCACTGGTCTTTCAATTGGCAAATTAATAAACTTCGTTGATATGAAAACATTGAAACGATTTAAAATGCTTACGCCCTTTAAATTCTTAATTCAAAGCCAATGACAACGAATGACGAAATTATAACGATAGGTCATTTCGAGCGTGGTACCCTTTTATTTGATTTATTTAAAAAAATTCAGGTCCCTGTTTCTCTGCCAAATTGTCGCTTTTTATTCTGTTTTTTAAAATTGAATACATCTTGGGCTTATTTTTAATCTATTTCTTTAGAACAAGGTATCTTTATAATCCAATCATGAAATCTCCTGAACCCTATTTAAATCCTAGATTCCTATATACCGTTTAGTTTTTCTAGATAATAAAAACTTCTTATTTAACAATTTCAATATTTTTAGTGTAAATCTAGGATTCCTTTTTGGTGATAGAAGCTCCTAATATTTTGAACATGATTAAGAGGCGTTATAAAGTTTTTAGAGTACCTTAGAAAATTAGACAACGTAGTTTTTATTATATTAATTTTCTGATAATCCGTTATACTTAAAGAAGATTGCAAACTGTACAAGAATAAGTAATCATCTCTCTAGAATTAACTTTTTGGAACAACAAGGTTTTCTCGTACTGAAATAAAATTGGGTTCTTAAGCGCTGTTTTTTATGAATCGAAGGTATTTAAATATGTAAATTAAAAATATTTCTTTAAACAATAAACATAAACATAGAGATTTTCTAGCGAAATAATTATTATGGCAATAGGCATAAGATATCTTATCCGTAGGTACTAATAATATAATGAAGAACTTAGGGTAGAGTTTATATAGGGATATCAGAAATTGACATCGAAGAGAAAAACATATCCTGCATTATGGGCTATCATAAAAATTTATTAACAGTATTTCCGTCTTCATCCCTAATGGAAAGGGGATTCAGTGCTGTTTCCAATTCTTACATTCTATATAGTCATTCATTCTACATAGTAACCTAGTCATGTTAATTACTTCTGCCCTCTTTCTGGTAAAGCTTCATTCTTTATGATTATCGTTCAAAGAAATATTTAGGTTGATGCAGAACAATTCATTCAAATATGATATTTAGAGCTTAAGACCAAATTTTATTTTAGTACTAGAAAAACTAGTTATTTCGAAGAGTTAATTCTAGAGCAGTGGTTGCATACCTTCAAATAAAAAGAATCATACCCCTTAAAGAAAAGAGTACCCACTTACCATTACTTTTAAATCAATAATTCAAGGACCTGAACTTGGCGCAATGGACTTAATTTCGTCACTGGGGTGTGCTTGTGCGGATGAAAGCGAAGCATATTCCGTGACTCGGAGTTAAGCCGGAGTGCTTGCTAAAAATACCCGTGGTGGATGAAGGCACTCGACTCACATATTGATTCCAAGCTCGACAGGAAATTAGGAGCTCCATCTAATCAGGAATCAAGTTTTGGTGCTGAGGCTATGTTTCCCTGTCAGCTATCTAAATTAACCGACACTATCGGAGCCCTTTCTAGTAAGGCATTCTTACACTACAGTATATAGCGCAATATACTAAACTATACTATAAATATGTATAGGGAGAGAGAGAAAGAATTAGAATCTATAGAATCATTTATGTATTTATGTAAAATGAATTTTCAATAATATTACTTTATGCAGATTTCCGTGGTGATGCAGTAGCGGATCCAGAAATTTTCTGAGGGGTGGCGGGCGCAAGTTTATATTTTTAAATTTTTATATATCACGAAGAACCTATTTTAAAATATTAGAACATAGTTATGATGTAAATTTCCATTAACTGTTGAAAAAAAATAATTTTTCATTTTAGGAGTTGATTAAAGATATCACTTTTATTCGGTAATAATAATAATTGATTGATATCCTCACCTCTCAGGGAGGGGGGGAGGCGCGCTGAAACCATGATACACGAAAACGAGAGTTTCCCCCATCCTAAGAAATTTATTACAAAGATGAAAAAGGAGGTGCAAAAAGGAGTAGATTCGATCTGAATTTTTTTTCAGGAAACAGTAATCTTCTCTTACGGTTCATTATTACTCTCTTAATAATCCCAGACACCATAACCTATTTTCAATCGATGAAAAATTTCAAAATCAAAACTGGAGACAAATTATTAACTCTTTGCCAGAAATATATCAAGAGGGACGAAGAGTATTTTTATATTAATAAATAAATGTTTTATGTCATTTAATTTATATTATAAAACCTGAAATAATTTATGGACAATGCAATAGGTCGGGGTTTATATTTAAATATAAATCAAATATTTTATTGACTAGTTATTTTTTTAATCAAGATTTAATGAGGGGAAAAAAATTATACATAAGTGATAGTGATAGTGGGCAGCCGTAACAGTTGGGATGTTTCATGAACGGATAGAAATTAGAGTCACGAGGGAATCTTGATTAATGCTATAATATCATATAAATAGCAATAATTAAAGAATATTAAGAACTAGCTGTATATCCCGGTTTCACCCGAGAATTTCAATTTTTAAATCTATAAAATCTATAAACTGAGACTTTTATCGACTCAAACGGTCGATTTTGTAAAAAACAATGTAAAGCGAGATCGAAACGATTTTTATAACAATAAAGAATATACCCAGACATCGGCTGAAGCAATTTTAATATAGACAGGTGTTCGCACCTGATCTGAAAGAACCAATGAGCGAAATTTGGACAATTTAGGTCAAACGGTATGGATTTCTATATAGAACAAACAGAATTTCACCTTTATATGCATAGATTATAGCTGTATATCCCGGTTTATCACGGGGAATTTCATTTTTCTAAAGAAACGGTCGATTTCGTAAAAAAAAACATTTTAAAGTGAGATCATTATGATTTTCATAACAATAAAGTTGTTTCCGTTGTATGATATCAGCTGAAGATCGGCTGAAGTTATACAATTTTAATATGAACAAGTGTTCGCACCGGGTCTGAAAGAAACGCTTAGCGAAATTTGGAGAATAAAGAATATCAGCTGAAGATCGGCTGAAGTTACGCAATTTTAATATGAACAGGTGTTCGCACCTGGTATCAAAAAACCACTGAGCGAAATTTGGAGAATTTAGGACAAACGGTATGGATTTCTATAAAGAACAAACAAACAGAATTTCAACTTTATTTATATAGATAGTTAATTCGGAATAGAAAAATAGTAAATTCATAATCCATAAATATAAATAACTTTATCGATTGCAGGACGAGGTTAGAACAAATTACACAGTACGACGAATTATTACAGGTGAGTTGCTTACCTAAAATATGTTTCTTTGTATTACTATATTATAAAATATGTAATTTATGTTGATTCTAGAATATACGTTAGGAATAACCATAGCATATACTATAAATATATTATGATTTATGTGAGATATATAAAATAGCTGCATAATATTTTTTTTTAAAACTGATGATAGCTAGCCGAAATAAATGCGTATTCGGAGAAACCTTGTGGGACGGACTTATTGATCACCATTAAACTTTTCTTCAATATTTAGATTAATATTGAGATATTTCTTGACTCCTTCAATATCGGTTATACGTTTAATGTTCTAAAGTAAACGAATTTAAAATTCTCAGATTTAGTGAGAGTTGTCATAAATACTATGAAGAATAAATATAATTTTTTTTTTAATTGATGTTCAATGTACAATTGAGTGTAATGATTTTACTTTTGGGAGGTATTTCATACCATCTGATACTATAAACTATTAAAACATATAAATTATTTTAAAACATGCCTTATTTAGCATAGAATTCTTTTTATCACTTAAACGCGGGAGAATGCAGAAAATAGGAGGCGGTAGATTTAGTTTTATTGTAGGAATGGAGAGAGCTTAGGGTTAAGGAAATTGAGAACAGCGCCCCCTGGAGCATGTTGTTTTTAATCACCTGCCTCAAGAGGGTCCTCAAAGCGTCCCCAAAACGACCGGCATTACTTCTCCCCTCTCCTCCCCCCCTCCCCACCACCACTACTACACCCCCTCCACCGCCCCACCCCTCCACCAGTGGTCCGCTGGGGCTTTTTTGAAAAACCTTTGTCTATAAATATCTAAAGAGCTTCGAAACTTACAGCGTCCTAACCGATTCATAGAATTAAACTTGTAGAATAGGCTAAGTATATGAAGAAGAATGCCCGTATTTCCCTTCATTTTATTTCCATAAAGAAGAAAATAAAATCATGTTATCATTGAAATGTTATTAACATTGTACTTTTGCACTCTATTTCTCAATAACTGAATTGTTTTAAAGTTTGTGAATATGGGAATAATTCTATTTAAGACAAAAAAAAAGTGGGGTTAAATAAAAGGATGACAAAAAAAACTTGACTAAAGTCTATTTAAGACTATATTTTCAAATAAATCATTTCAATATAATATAATTCAATATAATTTTTCATTCACATTTCAATTTTTAATGTAAGTTAATAAAAAATAATTAAATGTCATTATTGGAAAATACTTTTTGGGGATTATCATTAATTTAAATATCGCTAGTAAATTTATATCTGAACCAAAGTGTTTACTCGGTTCCACCACTAAATAATCATATAAAAATTATGCTTTTCTATAAAAAATAATATAGATAGTACTTTTATTCTTTTATACAAAACATTTAAAATATCATTTATTGGATATTTTATTATCATGGTTTGGTTTTACATTGCACTTGGAAATTCTTTCGTGAAATATTGTATCCTTGCCACCGGAACTGTAATTCATGTTCCTCGCCCATTGGCGGCTGAACATAATGATCTTCGCTCAATAGGACGGGAGTTATTCAATGATGTTATCAATAACTATACAATCCTACTTCTTTATACATAGTCGTGGAACGTTTTGTGATTGACTTTAGTATCCGATTCGTCAGTCTAGTGTGGTTGTTAAAAAGGAAAGTATTGCTAACATGAAAAATTTCAAACAGCTATCAAATGTTGATAATGTTAACAACGCATGTAAACTAAATAACATTTAAAACCACTATTGGGCTCATATCATTCATATTTGTATGCATAATAAATTAAAAACACCTTTATTTACGAATTAATTAACCTTTTTCGAAAATCTGGAAAATTAGTCCCTCACTATGTATATTTGTTACTAACGACGTGCCAACTTATATCATCTCTATTAATGTAGCATATTTTCCTACGAATCTAAAAAATATTTGATCTATTTGCAAAACCCCAAGTCTAATAACAGTTTGAGAGCGTCGACTTACAAAAGATACAGATGGCACATATTTAGATATATGGCACATTCTTGTAATATTTCACGGTATCTGAAACAAGCTGAAATGAGCTAGGAGTTTAGCTATGCTTATCAACTGATGCAAATAAAAAGTTGGGATATATTAAAAACATACAAGAGCCTGGAAAGCCCCATTGTGGAATGTAGAAGAGCAGAGGCAGTTATTACAAGACTTAGAATTGGTCACATGCCATGTGGAAGTATGGTTACCTTGTAATATACTTACAAAAAAAAGCAACTTCAAAACATTACATGTGCCACACACATCTGAAAATCCTCCCTTTTTTGGAAGATAGCTCAGTGCACGAATGTTATTTCCGGAATTTGGGAGTAGAGAGAAATATTCAAGCGATGCTGTGTGATAGCACATAAATGCTAAAACATTGATCGAATTCCTGAGGAATAATAGGCTGTTTCACAAAACATAAAAAAAAAAAAAAAAAAAAGTCAATCAATTTTATAAAAGGACCCTAAGAAGGAATAGTTTTTATAACGGTTCTACTATATTTTGTTAGGAATCAATACAAATCGAATGTCCAGGTAGACAGCTATAATGGGGACTAATTCTGTTTGAGATCCATAGACCAAAACAATGGTTAGATAGATTCATAGATTGGAAATAGAATAAAAAATGACATGAAAACAGTAAAAATGCTTGATTCCTTATTGAGGAACAGTGTTATCGTATTGAATACAAAAAGTATGATCTGCAATGAACCATTATCATCATAAGCATTGCTAAGGATAAAAATTCTGGCGACAGAAGTGGACTTTTGGAATAAGGCACCCAGAATATGCAGAATCGGAAGGAAAATGGAAGAAACAAAGGGGAGATGAGAATACATCGTCGAATGAACGGTAACCAAAAAAAAAAAACTGCAGAAAACCGAGTTTTAGAAATATTTGGCACATAGGCTGCATTTTATGAATATTAAAACAAGCCGAATTTTAAAGATTCGATCATTATTCCTTCATAGAGATCGAATTTCCTTTCTGAATATTTTTTTATGATTTCTATCTAGGTAATCTTCGAATGAAAACAGCCCTTAACCAAGGAACATGAATTTATATGATGAATTATGATTAAATGAATTTATAACAAAGTAAATTTAAGCTTTGTATACAGATGTATACTTAAAAATGTTGATAATTATTAATGATTTGTATATACGAAACAGGATCTATAATAGTAGTTGTAGAAAACATCTATGAAATCTTATAGTATATATTTTGATGGGAAAATAATAATAATACAGTCGACTCCGTTTTATTGGGGGGGGGATTTATTTACATAAAGGGAAAATTTGTTTTGTCTCAATTAGGCGGAGTACCCAATAAACCGGAAAACCAGGAATCCACGTGTAAATGCAAATAAAAGAATGCCTAATCCCTGGGCTACCACCGTACATGTATGATAATTGATGTCATATATTAGACAAATTTGGGGAGAAACCCATATAAGGTGCATTTAGGTGTACCTATTCTCGTCTACCATATTAATTTAATGATGGGGTCAAAATAATACATTTAATTGAACTTTTTAAATGTATTTTTATTAAATAGTTGTTTTAATATAAGAAATATACAAGATGAAACAAATGAAAATAACTAGTTGTGTACAATATAAATTATACTGATATACGAAATAAGAAATAAATCAGAACATGTTTTTACGTTTTATATATTTTAAACAGGTAAGAATCAAGTGTGCATTGTCACACTCATTGTAAACTACGACCATCATAATTAGCGCACTTATTTAGGACACCTAAGGACTTTCTTCATTTCCTTTTTGTGAAAAAAAAAAGCGACTAACCTTTATTATGCGGTTTCTTGCTTCTGGTTGAGAAACAGGCGTGGTCTTAGATACTCAGGTTATTCGATTGACACCGGGTCTCATAGGTTTTCACATTAAGTTCCAGAAAGTTTGGGCACAATAAAGCGGTGATATTTTACCTATATTTGATTCCGTTCTATTAAAAATGACTAAAAATTAAGAGGTGGTTCCAATTATCCGATGGTCCAATAAAACGGAGTCGGCTGTAGATGGTTTCATTTAAATAATAATTTAAAAAAGTTATTTAAATTAAAAACTAATAATTTCCAATTTCATGGGATCTTGTAAAAACTGATTTACAATAAGTGAATTACAGATTGGTCTCCTTTATCATCCGGGGAGCCTAAGGGAGAAAAATTTAAAATTGTAATTTTATTCTAATTTAAAGCCCGGGAAGGGGAGGTAGTGGGGCAGCGTTGAGGGAGAATTTTTCCACTTCGTTATCCTAAGAATGTAGATTTATATTTTCATGAGAAATTGGGTGGGGGCCAGAGAATCATAGGCACGATTTTTCACAGAGCAAGCAACTCTCTGTGACCGCATTAACGATGTACAAGGTATAATTCATAACTCCCGGAGTCAGTTATCTTTAAGGAGCCTGTTTTCTAAAAGGGTCTCTCTCTCTCACTCTCACTCTCTCTCTCTCTCTCTCTCTATCTCTCACTCCCTCTCTCTTGCCCTCTCTCTTTCTCTTAGTTGGCTGTTTTGTTTAGTCACCGTTAATTGTAAGAACGTTCTCTTCTCTTATCGTGGCTAATTATACCATTTTATTATATGAAGCTATTCGAATTATACAAGAAAAAGTTTTCAACATTAAACATATAAAGCCTGATGAAAAGCATAGAAAAATATCATTTTACGGGGAAAATGTACTGAAAAAACTTCAATACATAAAAAAGAATCTATAAGCTCCCCCAAGGTATCTACCATTATCAAATAAACAGTTATACATTGCTATTAAAAAAATTATTTAATTATTAAATAATTAAAAATTAAAAAAAAAATTTCTTTTTTTTATGTGAATTTGTATATAGTTATTGCGTCGTTGAGTCCTTACAGCTCTAACATTAATGCCCTTGATTATGGTAGAATGTATTAATTGATTCAATAAATAAAATAAAAATATAAAAAATTCATTCCTTTATGAGGAGGGGTGGTACCTAATCCAGATTATTTTTTGTATTAAATAAATAGTTAAAGGTTACTCATTTTTCTGTCGCAATGAAGTGGTCGCACGCGTTGCAGGAGTTGGTGGTTGTAGTAAATACGCCGATAGTGTTTCGCTGTGTACAATTCATTGCCTGTTTTAGTCTTCTGTCTAAGTGCTTTTGTTTTCCTAAAAATTTATTTATTTACCTCATTCCCTGAGATTTAGGTAACAGTAAAAATAACTGAAAGAATAGTAGAAATAGCGTGTGTTTAAATTTTATCACGTCCTCTTTATCTTTAAAGTAAATTAAAATGGCTCAGGCTTAAAAATGGCTATTCATGTAGAATAGAAATTAAATGACAATAATTATTCTTATAACTGTAGCTTAGAGAAATCACCCTACGTGATGACGTTAAGTTTGGTCTCCCTCAGTAGCTCAATACTTAAAAAAGCCGATCAAGAGTCAAACAGGACGTGCTCAGTACTTTATGGAATAAGTAACACTGTTTAACGGAACTGGTAATCTCTATGGCATATGTCCATAAGGGTTTTAGTATGTGTTCGTAGTAGTAGTAGTTTCAGCCTAATTTTGAGGTTTGTAAGTTAGGAAAAACACGTATTATTTGTTTCTTATGTTTGCATCATAGTAAAGAGTTCAATTTCTCTAATTAATGCCATTAGAAACCTCCACCCAAGACATGATTTTTCTAAGGAAATTAGAAAAAAATATAACAATTTATATTATGATTACCTTTAGAAAAGAATGCTTTAGAAAATTTTCAAGCTATTTGGGGTATAATAAGTTTTATTACTTATTTTTCTGTGCGCAATGGGACCTCCAACAATACGATCTACAAGGATTATAATTTTATTCGAAAAATGATTGGAATATTTCGATAAAAATGTCCAACATATCGAATTTATTTGAAAAACTTATAATTCAACCTTGTAATTCCATTTTATTCAATGACTTTAGCAATTCACAGCCATAACATTCTGTATATTGAAATAAATCTTATTTGCTGAATAGGATTTGAAAAACTTATGCTTCTGTCTATATTCCTGTCCTGCCAAATAGAAAGCAAACTTTTTTTTATATTGTAGGGATTTATAAGAAGAAAAAAATTGAACTTGTTGAAGAGAAGTTCTCTTTTTAGAGAACACTGTATTAAAACATCCAGACTCGAGGAGAAAACGATTATTGGAGATTAATACTTTTTAGAATGCATTAATAGATGTTTTTTAACTTAAGCGTATATCGGAGGCTAATGATTTACCTTCGGCATGAACTAATGATTACATACTTTTCACGTTTGCTTAGTTGCGTGTTCCCAGGTGTTTTTTTCATATCTCATTGCTTCGATAACATTTAATTTATGGTTAATGTAATCAAGAGAGTAAAATTTATTTCATCGCAAACGTTTTACGTATATTTTCAGTTGTTTTTTGGGTAAAAAGTTGTAAGGAGGAGAAGAAAGAAGGGCGTTCAATAAACAGAGGTGAAAGGGAAGCTGCGG
Organism: Aelia acuminata; assembly: GCA_911387785.2. NCBI lineage: Eukaryota > Metazoa > Arthropoda > Insecta > Hemiptera > Pentatomidae > Aelia > Aelia acuminata. The sequence goes on from OU426982.1 coordinate 35,796,900, forward strand.
GTCTCATCGCTGATGAAAAGGGCCAATATTGGGCTGGATATTTAGTTCTTTGGGGGGTCTGAAGGGGGGATAAATGAGGGGGGGGGGAGGAAGCTTTCCCTGAGCCTTTGTAGTAATGACCTCCTCTGCGATACCTTGAAGTTCACTAATCTGTTATCTTATTGTTATTATTTATGTTTTATTTATAAGGGGGTCACCTGTGGTGTAGTGGTTAGCATAGAAATTTAATATACTAAAGGTCGCAGGTTCGCGTCCCGAGGTGGCCCTAGGATTTTTTAATGGGAGTAAAATATCCAAGTCTATACCTTCCCTCGGAGGACGTAAAATGGAGGTCCCGAGGCTGTACGATGTCAGGTACTCGTTAAAGATCCCTATCCTAATTAAACCTGGATAGGCAAAATTTAGGACTCCCACTGTAGCATCGTCCGATTAGCCTTAGTGACATAAAGTGACGTTAAACAAACAAACAATAATTTCATCTTAAACAATATCATTAAGGATCTCTTAAGAATTGTTTTTTTTTTTCAATATTTCAGCTGCGGTATTATTATTGATAATGGGAACTAACGATAATCTGAAAAATTCATCAATTCAAAAATTAAAACAAACAAACAAACAAACATTTCATGTTTTATTTATTATTCATTTAACAGTGCCTGTAAAAATAAGCTTTAAATGCTTTACTATATTCCATTCGTCATATTTTTAATCTATAACTATTCGTGATAAATAAAATTATTCAGTCTGGTTTTAACTGCAAGACTTAATAGGTATATCTGGCTGAATATAAATATATCTGGCGCTGTATTCTACATGATTCTATATTTGAGGATTCAATGGTTCTTGGATTAGCTAATTTCAATAAGAAAGAATGGTGGTAATATCGAAACCACCATAAATCAGGCGTTAATTTGTTATTCGAATAAATAAGTAGTTAATGTAGGCTTTCATATTTTGCTTTTGCGTGCTATTTTTTTTCATATTTTTTTATTACGTTTTTTTCGAACGCTGTGAGTCTATTCCATAAATGGCTTCAAAATGATTTACCATATAAATCTAACAATACGACAATGTATGAAGAGCAAGTATGCAGAACGGGTTCCTACGTTTCACCTTACAAAAAATAATTTCAGAAATAAATCAAGATGTCTTCGCTACTGATGTCTTAACCCCCCCCCCCCTCCCTCTCCTGTTTGTTGTTCATAAAATAAAATTTTCCTAAAAAATAAAATCACTTATTCAATGAGAACTGAAATCTTAATAAAATGAATCGCTTGATTACTTCCAATTTTATTATTAATATATGGGTCGTTATAAGAATGTGGGATATTTTTTTTAACACAGCTTCTATGCCTAAACTATCTGTCATAGAAAGTTCAAAAGTTTTGTACCGAAAGAGATGAACCAATCTGGCCGGTATACGGACCCACCAATCTGAGGACAATAAGTTGATAATATTCACAATAAAAAATTGTTAACTATGGCAATTCTCACTCCCTATAATTGTCACATTGGCTATGTTTCCAACATCTCCAATTTTTATTTTCACTAACTGAATGGATTAATTATTGAAAAAATATTTAAAACCTAGTTAGGACAAGAAAATAAAATCTTTATTTTTGTCAGAGTTTTTTCTCACTACCCACAACCTAGAATTTTTTAACCACCCTTCCAAAACCAGGAAAAGAAGGTGTATTTCACTTTTTTAAAACTTTTTGAGGGAACACAGCTTCAACATAGCCAGACTAACTTAGTTTTGTTTTCGTCAGAAAAGACATGTTTCTTGAAGAAAATTGATTTTGTTGGAAGTTCGTAGACTATTTTTATAATTCCTCATTCCCTACAATACTTTAGTTGATCAAGTAAAGTCTTTAATCCATTAATGTTAATCAGTTCATGAGAACATAAATGTGGACAATGCGTGAAATATTTTTAAGATGAGAAAATCTGTGGCCTCTCCAATGCAAAGCACGAAAACATTCGAAACCTCACTCCTTACAACCCCACTCTTTACAACTGCATTCCCTACCAATAATCGAAAAAGAAAAAAAAAAACGAAGTTTTCTAGGTAGTGAGAACTGTTTGAGTTGAGAGTGTAGAACTCTACTTGTAAGGGATAGTATGTACAATGCTGAAGTTTTGAAGGGCAATGGTAGGCAGGTCCAAATCTTTTTGGTGACTATTCACCCTATTTTGTTTACTAAGCGAATCGTAGATTATTAAAAATTTGTGGAGTTTGAATGAAACATGGGACACAATTAAACAACGGTCGGTGCACTTACAGATTGGTGCGAAATTGAGAGCGGAACACCAAAAAAACTGTATTAATTTATTTCTTTTTGACTTTCTTCCAAGTCAAACTTTCCTCTTTCCTGAAGAATTTCGTGGCTATTAGGATAGCAGAAGAACGAAAAACCGACTGGAAGCCGAATAAAGGATTTTTGTTAATTATGGTGTTTTTTCAGCTGTTTCATTGTAGCCCAGGCATTTTTTTTTTTGTTCTTTTAATCGTTAAAACATGATCGTATTGGTTAAGAAAGAGAAAAAAGTTAAAGCTTCCTAAAAGTCAGTTCTCTATAATCAAGTAATTTACTTACAAATCTTCAACTCTTATATTGAAAGGAGTCTTAGGGGACATTGAGTGAAATAAACTTTAAATACATTATTATTATTATATCGAAAAAAAAAATCAAAGTACCTAGTAATATCTTAATAGAATTAATAGCATAATTATTACAAAATAGATAGCCCTCTAAGAACTCTTTAGACACTAGAGTTCCAAGAAACCATATTCTTGAGGTGAGGATAATAATTAAAAATATAAGAACAAGCTCCATTTAGTTTACTTTTGAGAGCCTACCCCTATGAAATGAACCATGTTTTAATGCAGATAATATTTAATTCGTAATTGGTTGTCAATAACACCTAAGGTTTTGTTGGGCTGTTTGAAAGGGGATGGAGAAAATTAAATATGGAAGAGTGAGGATATTTCACGGGTTGTGGGTTAAACGGAAATTAAATTTTTACGGCGGCGGTAGCGACGGAGGGCTCAAGTGGGACCTTAATGGAGAGAGGAGAGGAAAGACGTATAGAAAAGTAAGGGATAGGGCCTCCGAGAGCCCTTCACCAGTTAAGTACTCCTAAGTCCTCCGCTCATTGTTAAAAGTTACTTCCTACCTTACCCCCTCCCCTATCCCCTCCCCTGCTCCCTATCACCCCCCACCCCTCGCAGCCCCGTGTAATGATAAGCTAACCATGGGACTTCGGACTTTTATTAAACTTTTATGGCACTTGATTGGTAAAGCGGTAACTTTTAATTGGTTTTCTTTCCTTGGCCTTTTCCTAGGGCCCCCCTCTCTTGTGTTTGCTTTCTCACGAATAGACCCCCTCTCCCCCCCCCCCCATCGACGAGAAGAATACTTAAATAATTAGTTTCACTTGGGCCGGTAGTCTTCTTCGATTAAAAAGACAAGAATAAAACAAATAATTTTTTTTTTTTTTTTATAAAACTTCTTAAGTAACTGTAATTAAAAATTAAAATTAAAATCACCAAAGATAAAGCATGGGAGACAAAATGCTTAATAACAATTCAAGAACCACTAAAAATTAAAATTTGATATCGGCTGCTTTATCAATTGTTTCAATGTCTCACGAATCGTCGATATCACGGTCTATAAGTCTTCGACGGATAAGGCACACGTAAAATAACGGGAATTATTTTTTTTGAGTAAAGGTATTTGGTTCCGATTAAAAAATTCAAAACTAAAAATATATTTTCCTTCAAACTATAGTAATGATCACTTACCTATAGAAGCGTCCCTATAGATTAAAAATATACAAGTGGCCATATCTGTGATTTTATCGATTTGTTTTTTATTTTAATGATATACACATGGTTTGTTTTATCTGTATAAAGTCCAATTGTAATCGAATTATTGTTCAGTTGACTACAAAACATATTCTTTACATTACAATATAAATTCGTCATTTATAAATAAATACTTTACAATTACTACAAACAGTAGCCATTGGTTGATATAACCATCATTACAATAAAACTGATAACAGTTTCTTCTTTTCCCTGGTTTTGATATTCATTGCCTGCTTTATCCGATTATTCAAAATTTTCACGAATAATCACTAACCGTCATGCACAGGAATAGTAGAAAAATGAAGGAAATTCGAAGTAAATTTTTTTTTTATTTTATTTTGAAATCGCAATTTTTTGGTCTATGAATCTTTTTCTGGATCAGCGATATGGCTAAAATAAATATTTCGTAAAAATTTTTGGAATTAGCAGTTAGTTCTTCGAGACCTCTGAGTAGATACCCATGTGTAAATGCGAAGTGTCCTATTCGAATTCTACACTATACGATTTCTTCTCTTTTCGATTTCATATTGTATGTGACCCATTCGCAACACTCTGGTTTTACTTCTCCTAGCTTTGATGGCTTGCTCATCCAGTTTATTTCCCAACTTTTTTTCCTATTCGTTTTCAACTGTTGTAGCACATCCTCATATGTGATAAAGCTTATTTGAATTATATTTGTTTGATTTTTCCTTTTCTTGCCAAATTTGAAGCATGGTCTCGTTCACTGTTATCCCGGAGTGGAATCCAGACTATTGCTATGATTTTTTGCCTATTTCCAAGTTCCCATAACTTATTTATAATCTCTCTTATTAATGAGTTAGTTGAGGCTGGGTTGTTCTTATTGTTGAGGTTTTCTTCAAAATATGGATAAGACAAGATTCATATTTTACAGAATTTCTGAAAAAGAAACCAATCGTAGTAAAAATTAGTTGAACCACAAAAATTCTTGTGAACATTCGGTTTTAATTGGAAATCTCCACCCTCTATTATAATAACTTGATACTCTTATATAAATACAAATAAACGATTAACAAGGAACTTCTATGGATGGTCAAACGTAATCTTGGTCATACCACATCCTTGCACGAACGCGGAAAATTTATTTCATAAATGGATGTAACATAGTTGTGTATTTCATGGATGTAACATTATTTTATATGAATATAAATTAATTAAATTAATTTAAAAACAATAAAAGTAAAGCAATACAAAAAATAAAATAAATAAAAATATTTATTTTTTGTATGAAAAATATTTTGTAATGTGCCGTAAGTAGATCTATGATATTGCGACCTAAGGGCGGTTCTATTTAATAAAACTGTTTCCCTAGAAGCTGAGAGCCGAGAGACTTAATGGTTGGAGGGCAGCACCTGCTCCTCCCACTTACCTTGTCCTAATAATGTTAGGTCTTCTTATTTATTTCTCCATTACCATTTCGATATAGCACTTTCTTTCGCGAGCAGCTGTTCAATAAAGTTGTCTTATTACGGCGCGCTTGTTCGAGGAAGGTGAGGCGGAGGGAGACCTTGTTGTTTACAACTTATGGATACCAAGATATTTCTCCACTTAGCCCTTATTAACTTGGAGTACGAAGTGTCTTATTTAAAGGGGATCGTAAGGTTGAAGACATACCTAACAGTATTCTTCACACATGCTGTATTATTACAAATATACGTTTACGACAGAGGGTATATCCCATGTCGCGGGGAGATATATTTTTAACTTCTAATATGGTATTTTTTTACATGATTATCACTCTAAAGTACACTAATTTGTTTTATTATTATATTTTTTTTCGCATCTGATTTTATAATTCACTATTTAGTTGTTGAAAAATACATTTAGTTACCTTGGAAACAAATAATTTCCCTAAAATATGTATGTTTCAAAACACATTGACAATTCTTTCCCATGGGCATAACGTCTTTAATTACAAGCAATGGTCGGTCATTAAAGGCCTATAGCGTATGCGTGGGCTCAACGCATTTTATGAGTTGTCAGAATATTTTTCTTTTTTTTTCTTGTAGGTTTACTAGATTTTTTTAACATTTCATATTTAGCCATCATAATCATAATCATAACGAGAATCAGTTAATTTCTTTATTTAAACGAAAACAAAGGTGCATTTATTTATGGTCTTTGGTTGAATATTTTAATTTATAATTTTTTAATTATTTAATTTGAAAACAAAGGTACTTTGTTGGAAAACAAAAAAATCTCCTTCCCCATTTACGCTCTCTCAGAACATTTTTATGATGATAAAACTTACCTGTTACTAAAGAATACTTGATTTCCAATAAACATGACGAGTTTGATCAAAATCATTAGAGAAGCTTTTGAGAAAAAAAACAAAAAAAAAACGTAAAACTGAGACAAAATTTATTAAATAAAGTGCCCTTCCATTTTTCTAATTTTGATCAAATTTTTGTGGTCACATCGCGGGCATATACAAATACCCAATTTCAGGTTTGTATGGTTTATGGTTTTGGCGAAGTCTGTTCCGAAACACACATACCATTTCGCGGGTTATTTGGATTCGGGGGACACACCAAAACGTGTATTTCCGTTGAAAACCGAAAGTCGAAATATTTCACGATCGCAATACTTTCCCTTACTGTATATTTCATTTACATGTAATTGGAAGTTAATATTTAAATAAAAAGTCGTTATTATTCAGGAAATATATCGGAAAAGATAGCTAGATCCATCAATCTTTTACTGATAAGCTGTCCTTTGATCGCTTAATCCCTTTGATCGCTATTCCCCCACAAAGGAGGAAAGTATTAGGATTGGAGTCATCCAGGGAATATTTGAAATTTTAACTAGGCAATGTCTTTGAGATTCAATCAGAATCTCGATACTGATAGTAACAGTGATATTCCTGACACTCTTATGATGTTTTTAAGTTACTGCACAATGAACGTAGATCTATGAGGTGGGCATAGACACACCCCAACTACACCACTATCAGCGTACACAACGGGGCAGACAATATGGACCCGGGTGCTGTAGGCGAGACGAGACAGGCCTTGTTATCGCTAAGTGGGCTCGCCCTACAATAGGGCCACTTAACCCCTTCAGCTGCCCGTAAAACGCCAGTTCTAGCCCGACCCGCCCATTACTCCGCAACTTCTCTGTCCACTTGGGCCTCGGGTCCTTGTAATATAAATTAGATCTTCTCCATTCGGTTCAAAGCGATCCCGTCTGAATATACTTAATAGAGATCGGGTAAAGTCTTCTGTAACAGCTGATAAAGTGTAGTGGTGCAACCCATCTAAGCTGTATGTTAGGATGTCGACGTGTTCTAAATATTAAAAGAACTGCTATATTTGTTCTTGTTATAAGGGCGTTAAGTTTAATATTTTAAGAAATGATATTTAAAAATATTAATTAATTCTTAATACATCATCAATCGATTTATGATTTTTATTAGGTTATAATGCTCACTACTTTCAGTTAAAATCTAGTAGATTAGGAGGATGAGATACTAAGGAAAAAGAAGCGAAGTCCTCTAAACACTTGTAATGTACTTGGCCTAGAACCTTCGATGCTGGTCTTGTTTCGACTAAATATAAGGAGCGATTGACTGGAGAGTTAGTCTTTTTCTGAATTTCAAGGCATATGGTTATTTGTGTGTTACAGAGTGATAATTTTCGTAGCCTGTTTAATTATTTATGTTTCAATAATTTGTGTGGCTTTTGTGATTTTTCTTTGCATAAAGATAGTTAACCCTCATAAGTGATACAAGAAAACATAAATCATTTTAGTTTAGAATAGTTCTAGACTTGTTTTGTGTTTTGTTTCACGTTACAATATAGTGCGTAGATATACAAGTTATTATGTTATTAAGATTATTTACAATTTGAATTTTCATAACATAGTTACACAAGCCCCATTAGATCATTATATTGGTTAAAAGACTACACTAAAAGGAATTATTACGTTCCGCATCCTTTCACTCGTGTAAGAAAGGTTATAAATATGGGTACTATTCCAAAAGACTAACTGAAGAAACTGGCCTTCCTTCATTATATAAATCCGGTCTTCATCAGTAGCTTGTCCCTTACAGCTTCAAAAGCGGTCCAGATAATGACGACGGATTATGCGTTGTAGGTAATGACTAAGCGTTAAAACTAATAAATTGTTTTGCTTTTTAAAGAATTAATACATTCTGCCACAATCAAGGGCATTAATATTAGAGATGTATGGACTCATTCACACAATAACTATATAAAAATGTACATAAAAAAAAAATAATAATAATAAACAAAATGTAAAGGAAGATGGAAAGAAAAAAAAGAAAGAAAATAATCCCCAAAGTAAAATAAAATTACAGTCTCACATCCATAGCTATTCACAATATAACATTCAGCCTGGGAAACTGCGATTCCTGTTTTGCGCCCCCTTTAGGAAGATAATGCAAGACTCCGGGAGATCCCAGTGCTGTTATTACAATAAAACTAATAAATAGATTGATGAAAATATTGGATAGTAGAAAATTTGTTTTTTTTATACAATCCACTTTTCTAGCAGATGGAAGTGAATTCGCATTATCGAAACTATACAAACAGAAACAAATATCAGTATTCGATCGTTAAATATCGATTTTTTTTTTTTTTTTTAAACGAACTTAACGAGGAGAACACATTTGCTTGTTTACAAACCATTTTTTTTTTCCTCCCTCTTCATTTTTTTGCCGCTTAACTCCAGGGAAAGGAAAATTTGCATTAGTAAACATAGAGGAGAGGCCCTCGAAAGCTAGGGAGGGCCGACCTGTCAGCAAAATATTCAACCCCTCGCCCCTCGCCGCTCCGCCCTATGTAAATCCATCAAGTCTTGCTCTGGGAAATTTTGACTGGAGTGAATCCACAACCGATAATGGAACACCGGAGCAGGACCGCTTTCCAGTCATGTTCAAATATTTTTAAATCAACGAACGAAAAAATCAACTAAAACAATACATTAGGAACGGTGCATTGTAACATTTGTAATAACTATTTAATACAAAAAGAGTTTTTATGCTCACATCATAAGAATAAATTTCCTTGATAAACTTTTATAAAATACCATATAAGCTATCCGAAGATTACCTTAAATATTTACGATAGAGAATATAATAGAAATTGAAAAACATTTTATCATATATCATTCTATTGTTATTTACTTCTGAACTTCTGAATTTAGTTAATAGGGTGAAGATATAGAGGACAGAGTCCAGCAGCCTTTAGTCAAATAAAAAATGGACAAGTATGAGCCAACATATTTAAAATATAAAAATAGTTTTTAAGCATATGACAGTGATGTAATTGTTGTAATATTTATTTAAAGACATTCAATCATACGATTGAAAAATTATTTTATGTAAGTTGTATTTATTTTATCTATTAAAATAAATTAAAAATTAAAAATTACTGTCCAAAAGTAAAATATCATATTTCCTCTCTTGAAGGTATGTAAAAATAAAGATAAATTAAAAGCTTTTTTCATTCCCTAGAAAATAAATCGTGAACATTAGACCATTCCTAAGAAAAGTGTTTAGAATACCTACCTACAGAACTTTTCGGTTAGCAAATCTTTTTATTACATTATGTTTAATTTATGAATAAACAAATGCATATTAAAACATGAAATGAAGATAGTATACTATGAGTTTTTATATGGCAAAAAATATATTGTAACACATATGTGGGTTTAAATAATTTATATTCATCGAAAATAATAAATCACAACGTCTGACAAACAATAATATAAAAATTCAAGTGATTAAAAAGGTTAGAAAAATTATCAACTTGTAACACAACAATAACAATATGATTCGAGCTTCAGTGCAACGCTCTGTGTCTAACCTATTTAGTCTGAATTAGAACAGCTAGTCTGTTCTAGACAAGATTATTGTCGAGCAGTCACGAACAGGTGGTTACTAGAACAGTTTATAAGTCTAGAACTATTTTCAATAATATATTTTTTTTATATTAATCCGAGGAAGGATTTGGCACCGTTTGGAAGCGACTCCGTGGTGTAATGGATAAGCATACCGCGCATGACACGCGGAAGACCCGGGTTCGATTCCCGGCGTAGCCAAATCTTTTCTCTTCAAAAATAAATTAGTAAAAATATTTTTTGTTTGTTTATTACTTGTTACAATATTATTTTTAGATTGTTAATAAAATCTATTATTTTACACATAAATAAAACCTTAAAATGCATTCTTTTAAATGCAGTAGAAGGGAATATATTAATTTTAAAAAAGATGTAAATTAGCAAAGATAAAGCAAATGACATTTCATACACATATTTCGGTTTAACATACAAACGCGTACAAGCCTTTTAATGTCAAGCTTTAGTCCAGGGAGGATGTACATTTTTCTTTACAAAGGATAAGTTTTTCTTATATTTTATATAATCTGTCGAGCATGAAAAAAATAATTAAAATAAAATCCTTCGGGGAGGTTTCTGTGGCTTAAAACAACAATTTTTTTTTTTTTTTTTTTTTTTTATAGTTCCTAAAAAAATACATCCCACAGAAAAATGTAAATTCTTTAAAACAAAATTGGTGTTGAAATTATATATTCCAAGTTCAGAAGAGTGACAGATACGTAAATTCAAGAAACAAATACAAATATAAATATTCCTTTATTTTTTTTTTTTTTTTTTAGTATTAATATAAAAAGTTTTTCAAAATTTCTTAAAAGTGTAAAGTAAACACACTTACACGGTCATTTCAATCAACTGATTAGAGGCATGGCAACAGCTGATATGCCCATACCTAGGAGATTAAAAATGCGCTGGATGAGAGATCTCCTTCGTTAAAAATCCAGATTACCTGAAACAAGCCAGGGAAGAGGTACCGCTGGGTGCTATCCTTCCCCATGCCTAACATGCCCTTATTTAAATTAGCACAGCTAACATTTGCTGATTGTCGATGTTTATTGACAGGCGCAAATAAAAATTATGAAGCCAAAAATATAATTTTTCCGGTAAAAATTCATACAATCTTTACATACCTTACTATTTTTATCTATTATGATATTAAATGTTTCTTAAAGTGAAAATTATGCGAGTGCAGTACCCGACTGCTAAATGGGCTTGGGTCACAGATCAGAAGTAAGACTACCACACCTAGGATATATGATATTCAAGATAAGAAGAAGGAGATGGAGTAAAACAGAAGGAAAGGCTGCGAAAGAAGAGACTTGGATGTGGAAAGAGACAGGCAGTAAACATGCTTTAAAAGGGGAGCTGCATTTCCCGACCCGGTTTATCTCTCGGCTTTCCCGGGGGAGCAGGGGAGGGAAAACTAGGGAATACAAATGCAAGCCCCGCTTCAAAATCTTTTTATTTTCATAATGCATCGCGAAATATGTAAAGCTCTCGGGGAATATTTTCCCTTTGTTTTTCTTACAAATTATTTTCCATTTAGGTACGAGAATATTTTAGTAGAATTCCAAAACACAACCATATCTATTTACCGATCTTATTTTACTCTTTTGTTTTAACAATTTTCGTATGCATCGCTATTATAAAGGATTTCGAATTTGTGGTAAATCAAGATTTAGTAGAAACGTTAATTTGATTTTATTCCTAATTTTTTCTTTGCCTTATTACTTACAAAATTTTAAATTTACCAATCACTAATTGTAATCTGACTATTTTCAGGGCTACAGCTTTTTCCCTTACAGGTAGCCAAATGATAATTCATGATATTTTCTACTAAATTGTGATTTAAATTACTTATAATTGTAAGGTAAATAATACACGAATTTAGCACATTGAAACACTTTTATGTTACTTATAATTTTTAATATAAATATTTATATATTATTTTCCTCTTGTCCTTTCTTCTTCTTCGAATCTCTTCGGATGTTTTGTTTTTTATTACCTACGATGTGTTTTTTTATAAAATATTTTTAGAATGCTTTAACATTAAATAAAATATGTTCTTTAAAGATTAAATTTGAAATTAAAAAGTTTTTGTATGTTATTACTTTGTTTTTAAGTGTAATATAATTTTATATATTGTTCTTTAAACAGAATACAAAATGTTTTTAGATACTTGAAAATGGCCAGACAAAAGTCCGACTCGTTGTATGTTTAAAGAAAAATAAAAAGAACAATAGAATAGATATTTGACGCATAAATAACCTGAAATAATAAATAATCGCATAGTAATAAATATTTATTTTTATGGTTAGGTTTTCTTTACTGTTGATAACAAATGTTATAATAAACGGTTTATATAGTATAATGGTTTATATGGTTATAATAAATGTTATAATAAATAGTTTATTCAGGTACAGTCAATAATAAACAACTACATTATGTTGTTCGCATAATCAAGCCCTAAGATGAACAAACATGTTAGATTAAAATCACATGAGTTACATAGGTAAATTGACCTACCTGTTTGTTCATTAAAGGCCATAAAATCTCAAAATGTCGCTATTATAGAGTTGTTTATTAATGAATGGACCTCAAGAAACCTAGTATTATATTTATTTTCAAATAACTATTTATATTTTTATATCCGTAATGAAAATGTATTGTTTGATTTATTTAAGTTTTAACACATACAACCAATTTTATAGGAAATATATTACAAATTGAGGAATTGTTGAAGACGTTTTTGTCCCATAAAAAACTTATTAACGGATGAAGACACCTACATTGTGTCAGCACTGCAAATCAGTTTTTGACCATTAAACATATATTTGAGAAATGTCCTCTTTACATTATATGTATAAATAAAATAGGATTGATCCCCAATTTATCTAAAGCTCTATCCAACAACGAAACTTCTATGACGTTAGCATTTAAATTTTTGAAAGAACACAACTTTCTGAATACATTGTATTACTTTTTCTTGTGATATCAGCACATACACTTAGTTTTGTTTGATAATATTTTACATGTAATTTATTATTTTTGTATATTAAGGTGTTACTTTAATTTATATTTTTTATTTGCCATGAAGATACGTTAAAATAAATTTATAAGGCGTTTATGACTTTAAATGTTTCATGAATTAAAGCCAAAACAAATATACAAACAAACAAACAGATGAAGATGAAGATGAACCATTTGTAGTCTTTGAAAAAAAAAAAAAATAAAAAATAATGTTTTACGCATCTTGATAAAATAAATATATATATTAACAAAAATTAATTTAAAACGATGTCAGTACCTAGTTGTTTTTCATTACTATTACATATTTTTATGGTCTTCCAAAACTATACAAATATAAATGTTTTATGCGGTCTGATGCATATAATTTTTTTATTAACAATATGGATTAATCAGTTGATCTAAGACTTTTTAGAAGACAGAAAAGAAATGTTAAATGCAGAAATTTATACTAAAAATGTATCTTTAATATAAAAATGTATAGACATGATATGTTTAATATATATTTTCTCACTGTGCTATTATTGATGTTTGATAAATTCTTTAACATAGCAGAAGCAACTGTTACTTTGATTTTATTTAATACTAGCTGTGTATACCGGTTTCACCCGGAAAATATTATTTTTTAAATCTATAAAACCTATATTTTAATTAATCCAATCTTAAATTGTGGCTGACCACCAATTTTAAAATATTTTAAACTAATTTATTTTTTGAAGAGAAAAGATTTGGCTCCGCCGGGAGTCGAACCGGGTCCTTCCTCTTCGCTGATTTGCTCTGCCTTGAGCCGAGCTCTGTGGTGTAGCGTTTAGCATCCTCGCATGAAACGCAGGAGACCCGGGTTCGACTCCCGGCGGAGCCAAATCTTTTCTCTTCAAAAAATAAATTATTTAAATATAAAAACTATAAAGTGAGACTTTTATCGACTCAAACGGTCGATTTCGTAAAAAGCAGGGAGATCAAAACGATTTTTATAACAATAAAGAATACACCCAGAGATTGGCTAAAGTTATGCAATTTTAATATGAACAGGTGTTCGCACCTGGTATCAAAGAACCACTGAGCGAAATTTGGAGAATTTAGGACAAACGGTATGGAATTCTATAAAAAACAAATAAACAAACAGAATTTCATCTTTATTTATATAGTTTATCTATTTATTAAACATTTTTTCATTATTGTATTTTGATATAATTTTTCGTTTTGATGATTTTTAAAATTTATATACAATTTAATTAATTAGTAAATTAAAAAATAATTTTACATATATATTTTTAATTTTCGAACTCTTTACTTTTATTTATTTTTATATTTCGCATGCATACAAGTAATAAGTATAATTATTCTTCTTAACTTCAATATTGAGCCATTTATATATTTTTTCCTTTAATTATTGGTTATTCTTAAGGGACTTGACGTCCGAGAATAAAGTTTACTATTCTAAAAATACAAAATAATCTGTTCTTTCTAAATATGTAGAAAGTTCACGAGGCTAAAGTTACACATTATTTTCTGACAAAGAGTAGGGGGAAGCGGAGATTTCTGGAAGGGTTGCCGCCGGCGAGGAAGAAGTTGGTGAATAATTCCGGATATCAGATGCAAAGGAGTCTAATAGATGGTGGGTTCACATGAATTAGAGATGTGCCTAGGAGCACATGGGGGGTAGGAGGTGCAGGGAGTAAAGGAGTTGGGGACCCACTGTATAATAAGTAAGCTCACAACTCCGTCTTCAAGGCTCCTAATGAAGTAGGCAGGCTTCGCAGCACAAACACTTCCGTGGACGATTCTATCAAAGAGGTAGATATCTTAGCATCCAGAAGATATCATCTTAGAATCTTAGCAGCAGATCCAGAATATATTCGCTTAGGATATGGTATGTATGTCTATATACAGTTCTATAAAAATATTTTCATCATACTGCATCAAAAACATGTGTTTTCAATACTTGGTTTGAGTCCGTAAAGTAGTACTTTTCGGGCCTAGGCCTAAAAGATCTTTTTGGTGCGCTAACCTTACCTGCTACTAATATATTAATAAACATGTGTTTGAAGGAGGTTACTTGTAGCTATACTGTGTTTCATGGCAGAACTTGAAAATAATTCCTTTAATCAAAAGTTATCGGTATTCCAAAAGGCAATGCCAAACAATTGTTTTAATATAATGAATAATCAGAATTGTACTATAAATATTAATGTAAATATATACATAAGTACTTTTCTTATATTATAGGTTAACTAGCATTCCCCGTCGCGGCTTTGCCCGCGATCCTTTAAAATCAATTCTCTGATCATTATCTTGGTATTGATTTAATATAATATGTTATATATTGACAACATATGTTATATTAACAGCATAAATGGGATCGGAGCTTCCGGTAGGTGGGACGTTGGAGGGGGAAGCTGCCGGCTCGGTAAAAGAGAGGGAGACGCGCAATGGAGAGAGTTCACTAAAACCGCCGAAACGAAAAAATTGCTTACTCGTCGTGAACGCTTCATTTCATTCGGCTTTAAAACATGGTTTTCGACGCCCCATAGGGGCTTTCGAGTTAAACTCGTCGTATCAAGATCTTTAAAATAAGTCCAAATTAGATATTTTTTCTCGAAATGCCAAAATTGGTGTCCGTTAGAGTTAAACGACAATTTCGCCATTTAAACCCCTTAGGGGTTACATTTTTGGAATTCCTTTCTTAGTGGTTACCTACATCGCGTTTAAAATCTAAATTCCGAACTTCAAGTTTCTATCATTAGTAGTTTTTGCTCTGCGTTGATTCTGTCGGTCAGGACAAAGCCTCTTATATATATTGAGATAAACAGATGTTTTTTTTTTAGTCTGTGTCAATTTAATTTCTTATATTGTATAAGTAAGTTATTAATTAAATATAAATGCGTTTTAACGTACTCAAGTATATGCAGCATGATGAAAAGTTAAAAAGTCTTGTTAATAACACGCACCAAAAGTGTTTTCGGTGCTTGGTCTAATTTCCACGCTCGACTAGGCCTCGCGCGTTAAACTCGACCGCGCATCGAAAACAACCACTTTTGGTACTAGTGATGAAATTAACTATTTTCATAAGTGTTTAAAAATCTATAAATAAAATTATTAGGAAAATCTATTTTTTATAAATTACTAGATGTATACACCGGTTTCACCCGAAGATTTTCATTTTTTAAATCTATAAAGTGAGACTTTTATCGACTCAAACAGTCGATTTCGTAAAATCCAATGTAATGCGAGATCAAAACGATTTTTATAACAATAAAGAATATACCCAGAGAGAGAAGTTATGCAATTTTAATATGGACAGGTGTTCGAACCTGGTATGAATGAACCACTGAGCGAAATTTGGAGAATTTAGGACAAATGGTATGGATTTCTATAAAAAACAAATAAACATACAGAATTTCATCTTTCTTTATATAGATTAATCTTTTTTAATAGAAAACTGAAAATATTGAAATTAAATCCTTTCAGATGAGTTCAGTAAAAAAAAAAAAAAAAAGTGAATATTGAGAGTTTCATTCGATGTATTTTTAAATGTGAAGTAAATGAAATAATTATTTATGTATTACTATGTTTATGCAGGATCCTCTTTTTTTACTAAGATAACAGGTATATTTATTTATTTCACTAAAGTGGCTCATTAAAGAATACAATTATTTGGAAGCCTTATGTTCTGACACGCTCTCAGTAAGCATACCATGGGTCTCAGGGTTTTTTATCGAAATAGGACGCTGTATTTTAAACGAAGAATTTTCGGCGTTTTAATGATAAGTTCCTTTTATCAAGCCAGTTATGTTTTCTTAATTTAAGAACCAGATAAAGTTATAATTATAGAGTCACAATTCAGACTCACAGAATAAACCTGCCCAGTATTTTACTTGGCCACACGCACAACTAAATATAACCCGGTTAATTTATACCTCTGATAAAATCAATGGAGCACACACAAATAAAATGCCTGTTACTAATAACGTACGAAGTAACTCTGTTTATTTATTTTTTCAAAGGTTAGACCCAATAAAATCGACGATGAAGCTACGTTTGTTAGTTTAAGATCATTTCTTTAACAACGTTATTATTATTATATTTATGAAATCCCTTTTTTATTTTAATTAAAATAAAATAATAATAAATAATTTAGTTTCTATCATATTGGAAAATAGTTGATCGTAGTTGAAAATAAAATGTAAATGGTCGGGAATCAGTCATAAAAAATAACATATATTTGCAAAATTACAATCGTGTCCCACATCTCGAACCTTGCGAAAACAGCATAATTTTTTATCAAAAATGATTTCTTGCAATACTAAAAAAAATGTAAAAATAAATAAATACAACTTATACTATATTATATTTAGACATTTGATCAGTAATTACTTTAGCTATTAATGAATTACATTTTAGTATTCCGTGACATAAATTGAATTGTATAAAAGATGTCATATTGAACAATGTAATATGATTATTATACTTTTTTAGTATCATACGATTATTATATTAGTGTGTATGATTATTATATATTTAGTAAAATAAAAAAAATCGTTACATTAATCCGCAAAGCCAATAAAATGAATTGGATTAAGAAATTGTAAAGTATGATCTTTATTTTTAAATTTGATTGATTTACCTTTTTTAAATGTATATGGGCACATTGATAAATGATTATCATAACTCTATCAATTATTGAACTTAAAATCGATAAAAATTAATCTTAAATGTTTTTAATGTAATACTATTAGATTGTTCACTATATTCCTAAATGACACAAGCTATAGACATATCCCAAATCAAAGAAACATGTTTGATGAATTTTACATTTAAAAATAAAAGAGTAATTTTTAGTTTTATAGCATTTATTTTCAAAAGAACCGTATTTATAATTTATCGTATCTTATGAATTTTAAATTTACAAGAAGTTTTAGGATTTAAGTTTAATAAAAACAATAAACACTTTTATTTCGGTCTTCATTTTAATTTTTTAATTTTAATTTAATTTGACGGCAATTAAAAACAAATAAACTAACCCAATGTAAAGAACTAGCTAGACATATGCCGAAATAACAAGGGGCTGTAGAGTTTAGCAGAACGGCACCCCCTCCACTAGGTTACCAAGTGTCTTGCGTAAGTAAATGGATCTATTATAATACAAATAGCCTACAAATGTTTTAAATGAAATAATTTATTTAAGCAATTAATGAGTATAAAAACAGTATAGGGTGCGATATGAATGTGGCAATGCCAATTCGTGATGTGAAAATCCTTTTAGTCAGTGGCGGGGGAAAATCAAGCCAAACGATTATCAAAGCTAATGAAAATCCTAAGCTAATTAATGAAAACCTTGCAATTTTAATGAGAATTTTTTTCACTCATTTGTGGGGAGAGGGGGTGACGATGGGCGCTGTAAAAGCTCTCTTCCCATTCCTAACCACGACAATCCAGTAAATTAAAATTTCCTTTTAGATATTATCCCAGTATCGCGCTAAAGAGTCCCTTTGTGTGAAGAGCGATTAAATAAATAATAAGCAATTATCCTTTATAATTCAAAGGCTGTTGTATCATTAAAAAATGACAAAAGTAACTCAAAGAAAAAAAAATTACATAATTGGTTTAATGTTCGTGCTGTACTTACTTAATTTCATCGAAGGGAAATTATTATTATTTTTTTTTTCATGGTGAACTTAATTAAAATTATTCACATAGATTAATTACTTAATTGCTAATACTTGCGTTCTGATCACTTGGTCACTTATAACATATCATATAAGGGTTTTAATAATTTTTATTAACGAAAAAATTTTAACTCACAATAGCAACCAGAAAATAACAACTCAAATAATTAACAAGGTTACAAAAAGTATCAAATTCTTTCGATACAGTAACACAAAAATAACCATATGTTTCAAGCTTCAGGGAAAGAATAACTCTCCAGTCCATCGCTCCTTATATTTAGTCTGGCTTAGAACAATCTAGACGGTTCCTGACAAGCGTAGAAGGTTCTCGAACAGTCAAGAACATGTACTAGAATATTGGTAATTTGTCCAAAAAAAGTCTAAAACTCTTTTGGATCGTAATAAGTTTTGTGTTTCACGTTAAAATATTTTAATTTCCTTTATTTTTATACCATTTACTGACTATCCTTCAACTGGATTATTGTGACTTCAAGTGAACTTTGTATAGCTTATATTTGAGGATTTACCATTGCTGCATTGTGTTTGTTTTTGATAAAATTTATAATTTATCATAAACTAGGAAATTCCAAATATTTCTCATTAAGACAAATTTATTTAAAACTAGTCGACCCGATAGAGGTTGTTCTCTCCATATTACAAAACTTTGCTGAATTAAAGAAATTTCGTTCAAGGTATGACACCCAGAAAAACATAAATCTAAGAATTCATAATACATATAATATTTTCAAAGTGTGAAGAGGAGCAAATCCTTTAACACACAGTTCCTCAAACATTTAACTTCAAACCTTAGCATGGTTTTCTATCTATGCCCTTCTCTAATAAGCACAGATATACATTTTTTAAAATTTACATTACAATTAGTTTTAAGGATGATGAAATGTTATGTTAAATGTTAAAATAAGGGTAATTTATTTTTTGCAGAGATTATATATTCATTTTAAATTTGCGCTCCACAAAACTTTCTTCCAATTCCGTTAGGGTTTGATAGGGATTTTGAGAACCATGAATATGACTCATCGATTTTAGAGAATTTTTTATAAACTACATAAAAAAATGATAAAAGAAATAAAAATTAAAAAATAAAAGCTAATTGATTTGCTCGGACATAGCAATATTATTTCGTTTAGCAATAACGCTGTTTAATATTTAGCAATACAGTTATAAAGATAGAGGGAACTTGTGAAAAACAAAATAAAAGGCTCTAAATTGGCTATTAATAGTCAGATATTCATGATTTGTTTTTTGTAGGGAATCGCAAAATATTAAAATTTTACATTGAGATAATTGCCATACATTTGATAGTTTTAGAGTTATGCACGAATAACGAAATTTAAACAATATCCGGGCAAATTTTAAATACATTTTTTAAAATGTATTTAAAATTTTAAATGTTTCAGGGCAAATTTTAAATGTTTCGTTTCAGTATGTAACATACACAGACTATTAAAACATTTTTAAAGAAGAATCTGCCTAATCTGTCCAGCCGTTCTCAAGTGAAACGGTTACTGACGAACAGCATATGATTTGTATCATAAGCTGCCTTTACACTCTACGAACTTTACGTTCGAACACCAACCTAGAACAGCCTTCACGGTATGGCCGGTATGGTAAGGTTCGAGGGAGAACCTGTTCTAGAGTGAGGTTCGTATAGTGTAAAGGCACCTATATAGATTACAAAGACCATTATATTCAATGATTAAAAGGTTTAACATTATCTATAATGTCTTTTAGTAACCGAAATATTCACTTTTTAGCTAGCATTAGATGTAGGCAATATTAATAGATAAATAAAAAATAAAAAATAATATAATATAATAATTGATGAAGAGATAATAATAAAATAAAAAATAAACGAGATTGGACTCTTTCTTAGAACAACAGATGACCCAAGTAATTGAAGTCTTATGACGGCTTTGTGAAAAAAGAGAAGGCGCTTAGCGAATATTAAAACCTTAATTAAAGGGGGCGGGCGGCTAATTTGGAACGGGGGGGGCGTCAGTGGATGGGGCAGGGGGGGTTATGGGGGGGTGGCAACGGACTGGGGGGGGGACGAAGGCTGTGGCATACAAACCATCCCCTCTCCCTTATTACATTTTCTGAAATATCTTCTCCAATTCATCCAGTCCACTTTGAATATTCTCCTCCCATAATGTTTCCAATTCCTCCTTCCAGGCTACCTTCAACGGTATTAGGAGATTGCCGTCGGTTCGTTCCTCTACATTAGTCCGCAGTTTTAACCGATAGGCATCATAAATTCACGTTTCGGATCCCCCCGTTCCATTCCTGCAATGGAATTAAAAGGGGTCGTAAGATATTACCTCGCCGATTTACTATTCGTCCAGGCGAACTTAGTTAATAGTCGTGACTAATTGACGAAGCATAAATTTAAATTAATCAGATGTCTTTCGTTCAAAGCATTTTAGTCTTTGATTAATATTATAAGAATTGTGAATTAAATCTTATTGGACCTCCTGTAGCAACAATTTGGGTTCAAATAATTTTATTGGCGTAAAATCAATACACAAAAATGTCAAAAAATCAGAGCTCAAATTTGTAATAACTTTACAAAAGTAGCAGTGACAGAACAGTGATTCAAAAATTACTGCATGCATCGCTTTTCAAGTTAAGGCCAAGACACTAGTCTATCACTTGTTATATCTGGTCCGCTATTGACCCACCCTACATACATACATACATTGACATGATTGGAACCACTCCAGGCAATATTTTTTTTTTTTAATACAACTCTTTATTTATATTATGACATTCAATATTGCTGAATGAACACATTCACACTTTATTTAAAAATATATAAATAAATAAAATTATAAAAATAAAATAAAATAATCACCTGGAGTGAAGAGGTTGGATAACCAGGGGCAGGCAATTCTAAACTAGTACAATGTATTTTTATTTATTATAACTTTTTTTATTTGTACACCACCTGGGCCCCTAAACCTATTTTGTTCGGAATTTTAACAAATTACAACAACCCTGGCCTAAATGAATCTTCAAGAAGGAAATTAACGGATAATTTCTTTAGTAGGGAGAGTTTTAGCAAGGCTGGTATATTAAAAAGTAAACATATGATTTTATCTTCAGAGCAAGACTATCTCTCCGGTCCATTGCTAAGGAGACTAAATATCCCTATATTTAGTCTGAATTATAACATTCAGGAAGGTTCCCGAAGCGCGTAGAAGATTCTCGAACAATCAGGCTCATGTACCAGAACAGTTGGTAACAAAATGTCAAGAACTCATTTAAATAAATGTTTAGTTATTACACTATCATAAAAGTTTACAACTTAAAAAGAATTAATAGCAAATCATATCTTGAATATTCGCTTTAATTTGCCTACGGTTCTAGTTTGAATAGTTGTATAGATGTACTTAACAGATAATTAGATTTAAGAACACAAAATAGAAAAGTATTTATTACAAATTAAAATACTCGGCTACAAAAAAAAAAGTTGCTCTACTGCATGCCAGGAAAAAAGCTTTTACATTTTTCAGGAAAAGTAAATTTAAGGTCTTTTCCAGAAGCGAACAGGTGGGGACACCCATTATGGCCCATAACTGTTCGCAATTTATCACAATTTCCTCCTTTTTAAGGCTATTAATATAATATTCATTCTTATCTTTACTTTATAAATCTTAACTTCTAGATTATTTAGTAACACCATCGTGTTACATTGTCACAAGATTTGTTTATTAATTCGTTATTAAAAAAGTAAAAATAACTTACTCTTGATTTCCCTTAATGACTTCTAAGCAATTTTCGTTAATGTTGGAGATTTAAAAAGATAAAAAAATTAATAAAATTTACCTGCTTAAATAATATCACTTTTTTTTATTTTTTATTATTGACCTATTATTAATTGTGAACCAATATTTCGGACAGTCAGGATTACAGTTAGTTAGGAATATCAGTTTTGACTGTGTATACTTTGCATGATTTTATAACGTTCTACTGTGTTTGTCTTGAAAAAAAAAATAGCATTTTTCCCATAAGGGAGGATTCAACCATATTTTAATTCAACGTATTCCCAATTTATTTAAGTAGTTTCTATATTTCAACTGGAAGTACAGAAAGCATATCAATAAATATATTCTTAGAATACATTGGTATTCTTCATTGCTTAGTTTTATAGTAAAGTTAAATAATTCAGATAGGTATTAAAGTTATATGATAAAAAACTGATACTTCCCAGGTAAGAAATTATATGACTTTAGGAAAAAGTTTATTCGAAAATGTCTTTCAAGTACACTATCTAGTGAGCAGTAGAGCTAGGAGTTGTTTTAAAGCAATTTAGCAATTTCGAAAATTTTAATTTAGCAATAAATATTTTTCAATATTTTATGTTTTATTAAATACTAGCTGTATATCCCGGTTTTAACCGGAGAATTTCATTTTATAGTCGATTTCGTAAAAAACCAATTTAAAGTGAGATCATAACGATTTTTATAACAATAAAAAATATACACAGAGATTGGCTGAAGTTATGGAATTTTAATATGGACAGGTGTTCGCACATGGTATGAAAGAACCACTGCGCGAAATTTGGAGAATTTAGGACAAACGGTATGGATTGCTATAAAGAACAAACAAACAAACAGAATTTTA
The DNA here is from genome assembly GCA_911387785.2 of Aelia acuminata. Taxonomy (NCBI): domain Eukaryota; kingdom Metazoa; phylum Arthropoda; class Insecta; order Hemiptera; family Pentatomidae; genus Aelia; species Aelia acuminata. Next base: position 35,819,985 of record OU426982.1, read on the forward strand.
TCTTTATTTATATAGATTAAACTTTTTGAATAAAAAACTGAAAATATCGAAATTAAATCTTTCAGATGAGTTCAGTAAAAAAAAAAAAAAGTGAATATTAAGTGTGCTTCATTCGATGTATTTTTAAATGTGAAATAAATGAAATAGAAAGATTACTGGTATATTTATTTACTTCACGAAAGTAGCTCATTGAAGAATACAATTATTTGCAAGCCTTATGTTCTGACACCTAAATAATATACTTTCCTGCCAAGCTCTCATATACCGGTTTCACCTGGAGAATTTCATTTTACGGCCGATTTCGTAAAAACCTATGTAAAGCGAGATCATAGTGATTTTTATAAAAATAAAGAATATGCCCAAACATTGGCTGTAGTTATGCAATTTTAAAATGGACAGGTGTTCGCTCCTGGTATGAAAGAACCACTTAGCGAAATTTGGAGAATTTAGGACAAATGGTTGGATTTTATATTGAACAAACAAACAAACAATAGTTCAACTTTATAGATTATTATTTAAATTTCATATTTTATTATTATTAGGAAAATATTCACCTTATAGATTCATGCATCTTTAATTGTTTTAGGAGCGACAAAGAATTAATTCCATTCCTAAGAATTAATTCCAAGAATTAATTAATTAAGGACCAAGAATTAATTCCAACGAACATAACGAATTCGGTTATGTTGTAATTGTAAGTAAAACCATTATGACTTCAAAATGTCAAAATGGTTTTACTTACATGAAATATATATATTTTAATCTATATTAACCACAATTTTAAAACGAAAAGCAATATGTTTTATTTCTTATGACAAATCTTTTTTCTTACCACAATATATCAAAATGGCAAAGCATAGACCATAGAAAAAGAAATTTATTAAGCAGGGGGCCCACACGCAATCCTCGATTACCACCCAACTTTATACATAAAGCTGTTTTATCTTTATGACTTTTTTAACGTTGAGAAAAAAAGACTAATAGTTTGACACTAGTTTCGATGAGACCTGATGTACCCAAAATAGTGGGCTTGGTGCCGAACCTAAAAACTAAAAACAATCATAAACCGACGGAGTAAAATTTTTAATCATTTTTAAATAATTTTATCTTTAATAGAAAAGATTGACGGTATTCGAACCTCAGTCTGTATATCTATATTTTCACTATGATAGCACTAAATCTCTTGTTCCCCAGCTGATTGTGATAATTATGTTTTTTTGTAATTATTATTTCACTATTGTTGATTAAATTTTTTTATTTTGTTTAACGTCCATATAGTGGGTGCCTAAATTTTTCGTATCCGTTTTATAATTGACTGTAAATTTATTGTTTTTTGTATACGTATGGCCAGTATCCAGTAATTTTTTATATATTTTGTATTACTTTCTATGTCCAATATATTGGGTTTTTTAAAATTAAATTTATGTTGTAATTTAATCCTAGTGCTGATGTGTTGATGTTTTTTAATATTTTATTTTGAAAAAACAATATATTGGACATAGAAAGTAATACAAAAAATAGAAAATTATTGGAGGCTATACATATAACAAAATACAATAAATTTACAGTCAATTATAAAACAGATACGAAAAACTTAGGAAGCCATTATATGGACATATTAAATAAATTAAAAAGATTTTAATCAACAAAAGTGAAACAATAATTACAAAAAACCATATTTATCACAATCAGCTAGGGAACAAGAGATTTAGTGCTATCATAGTGAAAATATAGATATAGAGACTGAGGTTCGAATACCGTCAATCTTTTCTATTAAAGATAAAATTATTTAAAAATGATTAAAAATTTTACTCCGTCGGTTTATGATTGTTTTTAGTTTTTAGGTCCGGCACCTAATGCCTACCAACCTAAGGCCTAAACCCAAGGTTCGGCAATCAATCATACGATTTAGAAATTATTTATGTAAGTTTATTTAATTTATTTTATCTAAATTATTAAACTACTGATGAGATCATTAAATGTTAATGGATATAAATTAATGTACAGGTTTCGAGAATGGGGACACAGCCCCGAAACTTTAACAATGTTACGATGTAGAAAATAAATATTTGTTGTGCAAAAAAGGAAGATATATTGCTAATTTTTCATCATTTGCAACATAAAAATCTTCCTACCAAATTTAGAAGAAAATAAAAATTAAAGAAGGAAATTGATGGATAATTTCTTTAGTAGGGAGAGTTTAAGTAAGGTTGGTATATTAAAAAGTAAACATATTTAACTTAACATCATTGATGGATTCCTTTTTTAACTTTTGAAAAACAGAGACATATGGATTCATACGAACATGGGATTTGATGATAATAGCATGTATTTTGTGTATGGCATCTGCAACCTTTAAGAATATAGGAAATTGGGCTGGACGTACCGACCCGTGGGCAGCAAAGCAATATATGGCTGTATCACGTATCCATTTTATGCTCCCCTGCCTAGCTTAGCGGCGGACTTCTCCAATCCACATTCCGAGCACGAAGCGACAATAAGGCCTCCCCAACTGTATTCAGCCATATTTCGGATAATTTATTATTTGTTCTATTTTTTCGAAACAAGGTGCTTTTCGACCCTATCCTACTTTATCGTGATATAAAAATTTATGGCGTGACTGGAAGCTATGATACTTCTGCCAACACCTTTTTTACTAGCCGGTACAATAGACGAATGCAGCCTTTTCCAGTTGTATCACATCTCTATGATCCTGTGAATTCGAAGGATCGTTTTCGAATAGAACAACATTAACGTATACTTTATACTTTTTTCCACCTTCTTCTTATTTTTAACAATATACACAGCCATATATAGCATCCTAAACTAGATATTGTATAATTTGAAAAAAAAAAAAATTAAATCAGCACAAATTAACAAACGGACAGACTTTCCTACGCTCGGAAAGTTTGTTTATGCTATTTATAAAAAAAAAACTGATGCTAAACACTGCTTCTAGATGCTACCCTACGCTAGGTAGAAATAAGTAGTTTTAGAGAAAGAAAAGTTATAAACAATCATATAAATACTACACCTCTAAGTGAAATATTTGAAAAAAATCTAATTTCGATGCGGAAGGAAAACGATAGTAAAAAGCTACTCTTTTGATTGGTAAGAAAATCGAAGTGAATTTAATCACGGTGATAAGTATAATTAAATATGCCATACTAAATAAAAAGGTAAGTCAAATCGGATATAAAACATTAAAATCGGATAAACAGGTAAAAAAATTAATATTACTCCCCGACAGACCCCGGTGTTTAATACTTATTGTGATATCCTGATATGCTGCAAATCAAATACCAAAAAATCAGTCCAACAATCTTGATTTTTATAAACTGCATAACAATTTGACTTAGTTTTTACAATGGATTATAGAATTTCTAACACTGTGTACACCAGCTTTTTAACAACGTATCAGAACTTGTCATTCTCCCTTTTTTTGGAAGCACAATGAATTTTTGATTACAAACTAATAAATACAAAGCTTACGTGTCTATAGTCTTATCATGTACCCGGAGAGTACTTCTAGATATGGCCATAGTTTTTTGAAAATTCTCAAGTTTATATTTTCTAATATTTCAAATATTGAAGGCCCCTAACTCTACTCCAAGATAATTAATATTTTTAACGAATTCTATTTCTATATCGGTGATATACATTTACAAAGATAAAGAATGTCCGCTTTGAAAAACAAATGAGGACATGATATTTCAATGCGAAATTCTACAAGGAATTTCAGGAAAAAATATCTAACCAAATCATCGCAGAAAATGTTTGAAAACTTAGAGAACTCCCTTACAATAGCAGATGAAATTAAATAAGAAAAATCAAAAGATTATACCAATTTACGATACCCGGCTTAAGGATGAGGAAAATTCTCTTAGACTAATGGACCCTTAGTCTAATATAAATAAATAAATAAAAAAAAATATCTTTTGTGACATTTATAAAATGAACAAAAATATTATTTGTATAATCTTCATTACTATTGGTATAATGATATTATCTTTATTAAACCATATATTAGTCTGTAATTATTATTATTATTATTATCACTATTATTATTACTACATAGTTCATTTTACATTAATTATAAATAATTACTTAGTAAATATGTAAATATTAATATTGACCAACTTCAAGCAAAAAGAATTCTTAGAAACAGAAAAGATATTCGTTTATTCATTTCTGTATCGTAGATGTACATTTACGTGCGATATAATCTAATAAAGTATTCCTTTTTTTTCTCTTTTTTTTTTTTTTTAGAAATATGGCTGATATCTGAGAAGTGAATTACTTTCGAGAGATCAGAGTTATTCTGAGTCTTATATTTCGGAAAGGTTGATAAAGGCGGAAGATAAGCAGTAGGAAGAGACCCAGCTGGGAATAGCTTGAGCAGCGGCTTGGTGATTGATACGAGTTCATTAGGCTGGAGGGAACATAGCGGCTGCTCACCCTCAGCCCTCACCGCAAATAGCCCACCATCTAGGGCCTACAGAACTACCAAACTATCCCGTGGAGGGAGCTGTCTTATAACAAGATCTACACTCAACATTAGGAAGTCTAAAGAACTCTCTTCATTCTACAAAAAAAAAAAAAAAATAAATAAATAAGGCGTTCCAGACTATTAACTTTCTTCACATATTTTATTTGCATAATTGGCTATTTGGTGTATGTATAGGGCCGCGATGCGACAGCAAAAAATTGGTCAAACGGAGGGGGTACTTTGTTTAATGAATTTTGTCTAATTTTTACGTTTTTTCTACGTTTCTACGGCTCTAACGATTTTGATTAAAGTCGGTATTTGGTGTATGTATATGCCCGGGATGTAACAGTCAAAATTTTATCAAAATTAATCAATTGGAGTGGGGACTTTTCTTAGTAAATATTGTCCCATTTTCACGTGTTTTTTTTTTTTTTTTTATTTACCCAAAACCGGCTTTAACGATTTTGATCAATCTGGCTATATGATGTATGTGTATGCCCGGGATGGAACGGCCGAAATTTCATCAAAATCTCGGCAAACGGAGGTGGCACATTATTTAGTATATGTTTTCTGATTTTTAAGTGTTTTATTTTTCTCAAAAACGGCTCTAACGATTTTGGGGTCCCCTGAGTCGAAATAACCTCTTCCCGATAGAGTCCTCGATATTTGATATATGTATATGCCCGCGAAGTGACGGAAAAAAATTCATGAAAGTTGGTCAAACGGAGAGGGCACTTTATTTAATAATTTTTGTCTCATTTTCAAGTGGTCTTATTTTTTTATTAACTCCAAAACGGCTGTAACGGCTTTGATCAAACTGGGTATTTGATGTATGTTTATGCCCGCAATGTGACAGCCAAAATTTTAATAACCGTATTATGAAGAATAAATTTGTTATTTATTAATAAAAACATTTATTTTACTTTTGAGAGTAAATACGTGATGCTTAAATTTTTAAAGCATCGAAGGTGTGCAAAAATATGGTATAAGATACCATGGTATAAGGTGGTCTATAATTAATTATATTTTAGTCTAGAAACTTTTGTCCCATAATAAATTTCTAAAAGCAATATAAAGCGATTTTAGAGGAACAGTAATCGTTCTCGGTTTTTTATAAAGGCATAAGATGCAAACTTTGTAACGAGACGTAAACGTACCTATCGATTCACCTTCGCGATATATTTACAAAAAACAACTCGCAGTAAAAGACAAGCAAGCAGTAAAAAAATTCGACTGTTGATGAAATTAGGTCCTTTAAAAAAATAAATAAGCAATAATGAATCGAAAAGTACTGAGAACTTCCAAAGTTTCCTATAAGATATACAAACATAAGCATAAAAATGTGTGATATGCGTTTACAAATTATCGAAATTTCTAATCTAAGTTCGTAAGTGAAAGTTGTGTGTCGCGCGATCGCACAAGATTTGTATCTGTATTATTGCGAATTGAAACAAATACAGGTGATTACTACTGTTACATTTAGAAAAATGTGTAAATGCCGTTTACAAATTATCGAAACACGTCGATTTCTAATCTAAGTAAGTTCGTAAGTGAAAGTTGTGTGTTGCGCGCATCCCACCAGATCCCCTCCTCTATTTACAGAAAAAGAGACGTTATAGCTCCTATCGTCCCAAATGAAAAATTCTACTATTCTAACCCCTCCCTCCCGGTCATCACCTCAGATTATCGATAGTATCGATAGTTTTATATCCGAACTATTCAAACTATGAATGGCGGAAACTATGGACAGTTTTACATCACTAATAAGTAGTATATAGAACATAATTTTAGGCTACAAATCAGATATTTTTTAAATAAAATAACTGATAAAATAATATGCAAATTGGTGTACAAAAAAAATGCTAATCTACGTAAGGTAGATACTAGGAGCATAAAAAATATAAGAGCATAGAAAATTACGTGCCTGGAATATTAAAAGGCATAAAAAAATTTACTGTTAGAGCCAAGAGAAATTAAGCACTTACGGCAAGTAATCTTTGAATAAGCTACCATTGAGCTGAAGAAGGAGCTTCATTACAGATAAAAAGGTAATTGGGACAAAAGGAAAGTTTCCACCGCCCCCACTCCATTTCGCCCCCCCCCCCAGTCATAAAAAAGTTCAACTCCCCCGTAACAAGTAATTAATGAAGATAAGAAGTAATTTATAAAAAGAAAACTCGGACAAAGTGGAGTAAAAATGGGGCTCACAAGGAGGGGGTGGTGGTGATGAAGTTAAAGGATGTGAGCTGGGGAGTAATGGCTATGAATATGTAAGTCCAAAGTCCTTAGCAAGTTCTTCCTAAGTCCTCGCTCTGTCTTCTTCCTACGTACCATCATCATAACCTTAAATCATCTTCTTCTTCGGGTTCATCATCATAACTACCGCTGGTCATCAAATCTATGCACTATGTAATGAATAGGTATTGATTTACATATAACAATAATAATATTACTTATTTGCATAGTTTTACGAATGCATTTTGGCATATATTGTAAATGTGATCTTCATTTGTTAAGTTCCCCTATTGGATTGACTTAAATACTTGATTGGAGAAACCTCCCGGTGAAGGCAATCCTAGCATGACAGTTCTACAGTAATTGGTCCCTGCTCCAGAGGCGTTTCAGTCTCCTTGTTGGGTTCTGTGGCTGTGTTTGTGTCAGTAATGTTTGAACCAGGGGGTTGTGATGTCCATCAAGTGAGTTATGGAAAGTTCTGTAGTGCTTCTTAATTATATCAGTGACGAATGGTATCTGTAGGTCTTTATGCAATGATTTGTTGGTAATGTAGAAGGAGCATTGAGTTATATATCGGAAAAATTTAGACTGGAAGATTTGGATGGTCTGTAGATGTGATTTTTTGCATGAGCCCCATACTTGAGTGGCGTACGTCCATATTGGTCTCAATAGCATATTATAGAGTATAATTTTGTTAGTAACTGATACATAGTTTGTTTTTATGGTGCAGCATTCGTCTTAATAGCGAGAGTCTGTGATTTAATCTTTTCTTTAATGTTTTGACATGGCATTTCCAGGTCAGTCGTCTGTCCATTGTTAGTCCCAAGTATTTTGTTTCTGTATTGTATTGTTGTTTATTAAAATGTTATTTTAATATCAAATAAAAACGTAGTCAAAAAGATGTTGAAATCTATTTTTATATTCCTCAACCATTTTTATTTATTTGTCACCCTACACTGTGCCTATCAGCCAATAAGGGTGTTGTGTTACATCTAGTACAACGAAAAATGTAGACCCAAAAATAAGTGTTTTTAAGAGACATTTTTTGAAAAACTGAGGCAGTGAAAAAGCTACTCTTTCGAGTAGTAAAGACATCGATTTGAATTTAGTGACTGCTAAGTGATTTAGCTATACAGCTAAATGAATAGATTAAATTTTAAAAAAAATATTTTATATTAGTTTAATCATTTTGGTGAGTAACCACCTTATTTTTAATTTTATATTATTTTAAATATTTTATTTTTTGAAGAGAAAAGATCGGGCTCAGCCGGGTACACTAACCACCGAACTCGGCTCCAAGCGGACCGCGTACCGCTCCAGTGGTTAAGGTGCCTTTACACCTTACAAACTTTACCTTCGAACACCACCCTCGAACAACCTTCGTGAAGCCTTCACGTCGACTGTTCGGGTGTTCTAGGTACTTCATCTGTTCGCCTGGGTTCGGGGGTAGCGCTAGTGTCCCTTTGGATTTGGCTTTTCTTAAGTGACAGGAGTTGTTTGTGATACTAGTGTAATTTGTGAAACGTTGTAAATCGTCTCCTATTTTATTGATAATGGAGATTTTTTCTTTATCATAAGCTAGCTTTTGGGTGCGTCAGCCATATTGGTTCGCTTAACCTCACGTGAAGTATAAATGGCTGTTCTCTTCACATCGGTACGGCAAGGTTCGAAGGAGAACTTGTTCGAAGGTTAGGTTCGTAAGGTGTAAAGGCACCTTTAGTGTACCGCGGAGTGTCACGCGGGAGACCCTAGTTCGATTCCAGGCTGAGCCCAATCTTTTCTCTTCAAAAAATAAAATATTTAAAAAAAAACTTAGTTAACAACCGGTTTTAGAAGTTCTTCGAAATCGGGGAAACATCATTTTAAAAGTAAAAACTTAATAATTACACCCCTTCCACCTCTTTATACCAATGTTTCTAATTATGCTATTCGGGGCGGACACAAATCCTAGATATGTAACTACTTGTGGATTGAAATACTTTTTTTTAACAAAAATAAGATTTTACAATCCCGCACAAACTATGAAACCACAATCTGAGTTTCAGAACAAGGCTAACTCTACAGTCAGTTACTCCTTATATTTAGTCTGAACCTGAACATTCTGGAACGTTCCATACTAAATATTAAGGTTCACAGTCACGAACATGTACTAGAACAATTTGTTTCAACAACAAGTCTAGAAAAGTTTTAAAGTCTTATTTTTTTCACGTTACATCAAAAATTTAAAAACTGGTACAGACGTACTTCATTCATAAATGGTGTAAATAACCCGAATTTTGTCTTATACATCAACACTATATGTAAAATGCCTAAAAATAAAAATACTGTAACAGTTAGAACTGGTCTTAAAAGTCAAACGCCTGACTGAGATTTTAGAATAAAAAATAAAATCGATCCTTCAAATCCACATAAAAATATGTTTACAAATTTTAACTTGGACTTTTTTTATTACTCTTTCCTCGATATTACTGTATTGTTAATTTAGTAAATATCATATGCAAAAATTAATTCCACAAACGACATTTTTCTTGAAATTTTTTTTTTGGGAGGGGGTGTGCATGATACCCCTTTAGGATCGTTTAAGTAAACTCTATCGCCAAATAAACTACATTTCAAATCCACCGTTTTTTGATCTTCTGGTACTCCCTTCCTCGACATTCTGGGTATACGGGGTTTCCCGAGCCTGGGGAGTGGGTGAGGGATTGATGTCGAGTATCCCCTAAAGTCCTCTGGCTCCGGGTTTTCAACTTGCTATCTTCGGGTTTCCAATCATACGTCGCCACAGGCAACGCGAATTTTGTAAAGTGTTTGCCCACTCGGCCAACCCGCCACCTCAACTTGGATATACTCAAAATTGAAAAGATGTCAGTTAGTTCCCTTGTCTTCCAGGGACACATATCAGCAACTACGATGTTTGTTCCACAGAAGAACCCCATTTATAATAACTCACCACCTCATGAATGAATGAATCATAGACAGCGATGGGTATACGCAGATCGATACAGATTACTCCAGATCTTCTAATAGAAAATGTCAAGTGCAGAGTAAGGCCTGTAAGTGACAGCTAAACAGTAATATGCACATTAGTAGCCCCCTCCGGTGATCCCTTTGTATACAATATTACAACAACAATAAGGAAACAACCACTGTTTCCTGGCGTTCAACGTTTGTTCAACGTTGGAAGTCATCGTTCGATGGAAATCAACATAGTCATATAAAAATGTCACATGAAAATATATTTCTACTCTGTTTGGCATTTATTTGAACACTTTAAACTCAAGTTGAAATATCTCCAAGAGAGAATAACTCCACAACATATGTTTCGATTATTTATTTTCCGGTAGTATAACGAGAAATATCTTAAAAACAATGTATTTTTATTTTATTTTTTTACTTTAATTATAGATTCGTTCCTGTCAGCAAGGTGCTGACAATCAGCGAATGAGGTAGTGGCAGTATGAAACAATGACATGTCAGGCATGAGGAGGGAAAGCACCCCGCAGCACCCTACCCTCTTCCTGGCTTGATTAAATTACCTTGGCTGTCTAAGAGATCCGATCTCTCATCCAGCGCCTTTTTAGTCTTCTTGTATCCGTGCTAATGTCAGCCATATTCCCGATTGAACTGTTAGGATGTCCGTTCAATTTAATAAAAAATCGTTTTTAAAGAGTAGTTATGTGGTGGTCGACTGTTGGTAGATGGAGGTCTATATGTAAAATTTTGTTAGTCACGTACCAGGGTTCCTTTGTAATAAGTCGTTACAATTTTGATTGAAACGTTTGAAGTTTTTGTAAGTGAGTCTTTTTAGGTGTATGTCCACAATGGGCTTCAGTAAATATGTGTATTTAGTTTCTGTTTCAGTTTTAGTCTTGAAGATTTAGAAAATAGTGGATAGAGAATTTTGAGTCTTTTGGTAAGCGTTCTTTTTTCCATTTTGATCTGCGGCCCCATGTCATCCTCCTGGCGAAAGTAAGTCCCAGATAGTGTACTGTGTCCGTCTGAGGAATTTGGTTATTGTCACTATAAACGGATGAACAGTTACGTTTTCTAAGTGTAAATGTGATGTGTATTAAATGTAAAATAATATAAAAAAATAAACAGAACCTTTGCATAGTTTTTGATAGTAAAGAAGGCTTTATAGCCTAAACTATTAAATTACCCTAATATATTATAATTTCTTATTTCACTCCACTTGTTCCGTGAATTCAGCTAATATCAAATTGATAGTAGAAATATTTTAAGATTGGAGATTTTGATATTGGCTTGAATATTGGCATCGATTTTATTTTATATTTTTTTTTTCAAAAACATGTCAATTTAAATAGAAGTAGGAGGAAAGTTGTGGATTTATGAATGATTGGTCTTGAATAAAGTTCAAATAATGCCATCCACTGGTATCGGTTACTCATACCATTTATTCATTTATAGTTATACCTTTAATACTTTAATGGATTAAGTTGGATCATAAATGTAAAAATAGTTTGTCATTTTTTTTTCAAATCCCATTCATTTTTTTTTAATTTTAATCATATTTTAATTCGCGTATGTCTGACTGGACGAATTTGGTCGGTAACTGATTATCTGTGTTATTGATGCTTTGTAGAATGGAATGAGCGAAAACCGAATTGATGATAGATATTAACTTTTAGATAATAAAAATGTCAACAAGTTCTGTACATCAATTTTTCAAATATTTTTGGGCATATAGAAAGGAAGCTAATTGGACTGTAGGATGATAGATTGTATATGTCTTCATTTGGTTTGTGGATCGTTTTAACGATTGAGTATTTCCATTTTAACAGGAATTTCGATGTTCAATTGAAAAATAAATCAAATAAAGGTACTTTTATATTTGATAGAAATAATATCTATGTTTATTGTAAGAAGGCATCCGGCTTTTATTTTTTATTTATTTTTCTATTAGACTTTATTATAATTGAGTACATGGGAAAAAAGGCAGATTGATAATTTATAAATTCCATTGACCTCCATGAGTACTTACTTAGACCTGACCCGTACTCCCTAATGCTTGCGGCTTATTAGGAATTGAACCGGACTTAGGCAAAGGGAATGAGCCTGAGCTCGGGGGAAAGTCCTTTGGGAAGCTCCCATCTCATAGACACTATTCACAAGGGATAATTAAATTACTCCCAACACGACCGCCAAGCGCGGTTCATCCGGGATAGAGGGAATACACAATAAAGCTTCAACTTAGGACTAAGTTAGTTGAGATATGCAACTTAAAAGGGTCTTAGGACAAGTTACTATAAGCTGTTATAACATATGAATAATTGAACCACAAAAATGGAAATAATAATGAAAGAAGGGAGAAGCCCAAAAAGATTTAATTTGTGGAGAAGCCCAAAAAGTATTAAGTTGTGGAGCAATTAATGGTAAAACTGCTGTTACATATGTCACTGTTGGAAATAGCTTGAGACCCATTCTCGAAGGAGGACCTCATTTCAGGAAATCAAACCCACGCACCACAAAATAAGTTAAAATAACATTCTCTAATAAAAAAAATTCTGATAAATTATATATGATTTACCATATACATAGGTATAATAATTAAGTTTGTTATTTGCTATGTATTAAATGCTAATTTATACTACTGGGTCTTAACGTACGATCCTACAGTGGCAGTCCTAAATTTTGCCTTTCCCTGTATAATAAGGATTGGGATCTTTAACGAGTAACTTTTTACGTCTCATCCAAAGGACGGCTTAGCCAACGATAAAAAATCCTAAGCCCATCTGGCGAGATGAAAACCCGCGAACTTTGGTATTGTGAGCAGTTATGCTAACCTTCGCACCATAGGTGACCTCATTTTTATTATGTTGATCCACATTATCTATCTACTATCTGTCCCGCTGATCAAAAGAAAAAGTCATAATGCATTCCTGTTGGTGTTTTTCTCATTATTTTTTCAACTTTACACTGTACGGTGATATTGGCTTTTGTAGATATACTTTCACACAAAATGCAGTGGAGGTCACATGTGGTGCAGTGGTTAGCATAGAAACTTACAATACTAAAGGTCGCGGGTTAGCGTCCGAGGTGGCCCTAGGATTTTTTATAGGGAGTAAAAAATCGTTGTCTATGCCGTCCCTCGGATAAGACGTAAAATGGAGGTCCCGAACCTGTACGATGTCAGATACTCGCTAAAGATCCCTATCCTAATTATACCTGGATATGCAAAATTTAGGACTCCTGCTGTAACGTCGTCCGATAAGCCTTACTGGCATAAAGTGACGTTAAAAAAACAAACAAAATGCAGTTTTAGTGTGTCTTAAATGATATAATTTTATTTTCCAGTTTTCTTTAATACTAATTCTTAAAAGTGCGACACATGTAAATTTCTGGTCAAAAGTTTATAAATTTAATATTCATGCTTTAAACTCGTTACCTATTGAGGTTCAATCCTGTGGGAATATTCAGAGATGTTCAACATTCATAACTCTTTTTTAAATGTAAGTTGTTCGGAGACTAGCATGAGAATACTACAGTACAACCAACGTAAAGAATTTAACTTATCATCAGCTCTTACAAAATCAAGGTAGATTAATCCATTGAAGTTTTTAGTTTCTTATCATTTTGAAATTCATGAGCCATGAGGAGTCATCACATTCTTCTAATAGTTGATATTTTGATTTGAAAACCTATAAAATAATGATATGCTATAAATATAATAATTATTTTAATATATAATATAATTTATTAAACGCTTTATTGTGGCTTAGCATAATATTATACTTTAGGAAAATATCTAGAAGAATTCCGATAATCTAAATATCTAAAAGAAAGCGAACATAAGATTTATCGAGAAAAAAAATTCTGTCAACATAACAGCCTACTTTAAGCAGGATGAAAAAATCTGAACTTTTTTAAATTTTATATATGAAGATAGTTAAGCTCTTCTACGAGAAGAGAAGATATCATATTTAGAATTCAGTGTCACATTATAGTTATTTCTAGACCACGCTAAACAGTTTGTAAAATAAATATGAGATTCCATACGTTATCGAAAATGAGCTTTCGGCGATATCTGATATGTGATAGCTATCACATGAAATGAACAACACGCCAAACGATACTCGGAAAAAGATAAAATTTTAGCAATAAGGTTCAAATTTTAAAAGTAGTTGCTGAATAGGAAAGGATTAAGAAATCTCAACTGATTTTTTTTTTTTAAATGAAGATTTTTACACTCTTATTCTAAAATGACACATGTAAAGATGTCAATCCAATTTATCACTAATTAAAACTAGCTCCTAAATTTTTATTTATAAAGATTTAAAAAAATTAAAATTGAGTCTCTGGTGGTTTGATGGTTAGAGTAACAACCTACCGAACCCTAGGTTGGTTCTAGAAGTTTTTAAACTGAGTATGTTGTATTTTTGAGGGGATGTAGATTTCCCGAGCCTGTGTGATATAAGGTACTCTTCAAATCTCTCTATTCTACTTATGCTTACATAGGCGAAAATTAGGACTCCGACTTAGCCATAGCACTATAAAGCATTGGCGTCACCAGCACCAAATTATTGAGAGGGACGAATCAACATTCTCATTGATACGTGAAAATGTTAGAGGCCAAAATTTGAAATAACGCCTAAAAACAACTGTTAGGGCATTTAATTCCTGCCCAAACGATTCATTTTAAAGATATTTATAAAACTTTTCAATTTATGTCACAGTTAGAATGTAAATAGATGTCTCCATCCAAAATATAGGGGGGACGCGTCCCCCCTTTTCCCCCGGCGGTGACGCCCATGCTATAAAGCGCCGTTCAATAAACAAAAACAAAAAATTAGTGATTTGAAAAATCTTAATAATGTTAGGAAACAAAAAAAATTTGTAAAGGATGACAGTAGGTGAATCAAGCCATATCAACAACAACTCTACATCCCATTTAGCAAGCAAGGCCCTTGAAAATTAGCAATTCTCCGAAATAGGACATTCGGCAAATTTGAAATGCAAAAGGCATTATTGATCGTCAAAGTTGAGGAGAGTTGTGGTCCCAAATTATAATTGGGCTAGCCTACAGCCCATAGAGGATAACACAACTGGAGCAGGCTTTAAGGGCTGTTTGAATCATTGACGCGCCGTCACTGCCAGCCGCCAGCCGAATTAAAATAGAATGCGTCAACTTTACAAATTGATTGAGTTACACGGTTGTTGACTTTTCGTTCAACAGGCGGTGTGTTGTCCAGTTACCTCCCCCGAAGCTTGTTTTAGGCCACATTAAAGCTATTTGTAATCATATGCTTCTCTCATAACACCTTCAGTGAAATCACATCTGTTTCGTTCAAAACAGATACAAACTATAATAAAAGTGTTAATAAGAAATAAACAGAAAAAAATTTCAAAATAATTTAAAAAATAGAATCAGGTCACATTACAGTTATTTCTACAACATGCTAAACTGCCTTTAAGTTAATTAAAACTTAGAGATGTGTAATAGTGAATTGATTTTCTTTACGATAGGATAATTAATATACAGGATTTTCAGTTAAATTTTTTTTATTTCGAAAAGCCAACGTTTCGATCCATACATGGAGATCTTCATCAGGGCTAGAAATAAGACAAATATATGAGCAACATGTAGAGTATCTTTGCTAGAAGATGTTAATTAAATGTTTTTCATGTAATTATTATTTATAGACAGTAAAAATAAGAAGTAACTAATTATGGAAAAAAAAAGTCCAACTGATGATATGATTACATGATATGGATACTTAACAAATCTGATAATTATATAAAATACAGTAAAATTATACATGAATACTTGGATTAGTAGCCGGTTAGCATGATAAAATAAAATCTGATATTTAGCATGGTGAGCCCAGAGAAATACAGATACTGATGGTAAAATAAAAACCACATGAGAGGGGGTAGTTGGTAGGAGGTGGAGAGGGGGTTAGTTTGCCGACTTGCCGACCCAACGCTTTTGAAGTTAAAGGCTACAAGACGACTAAGTTAAAATAAAAACAAAAAGGAATTGTAAAAACTAACAATATAGATGGTACAATTGTTTATTTCCGGAACGTTGGCTTTTCAAAATATTAAATGTTTAACTGAAAATCCGTAAAATAAAAAAAAACAGTAGAATCGAAAACAATATGAGATTCCATAGCTTGTCGAAAATGAGCTTTCGGCTATATTTGATAGCTATGACCATGGGCGTACCCAGTGGGGCGCAACTGCCCCCCCCCCCCCTGGAAGGCTGGAAGCAATAATTTTTTAGGCTTTTAAGACTGGAAGCAATAATGGAATACATTTTTCCAAGCAAATAATTGTAATAACTTAGTTGATAAAGCACTGCTATAATTATACATAATTTTGGTTTCATTCACCTTTTCCGTGGTAAGGTGTTACAACCTGAACGACCATAGCTTGCCCCCCCCCTAGTTTTTAGCTTGCCCCCCGCTAGTTTTGATCCTGGGTATGACATGATGTAACAACACACCAAACGCCACCCAAAAAAAGGTTTTCATTAAAAATTAAATTTTAACAATAAGGTACAAAGCGGGAAAACTATGACTGGCTTTTCCGAGGAAAAATTCATCAGTGCTATCCATTAGTAGTGTACAATTACTTGTCAAGGTTGTTAACCTGAGAGTTTAATGTATAGATATCAGAGATAAAGATACCCAAGAGATTTTAAACTCACAGGTCAACACAATATGTTCATAAAAGATATAAACATACATGCATAAAAACATTTGTGCTAGGCTTAATAGATCTAATCGGCCTCTAATCAGTTCTTTAAACAAATAATTCAGCACTTGAAAATCAATTTGAAAAGATACTTCAAAGAAGTAGTTCTACATGAAACCTCAGAAGATAATTATCCGTTAATATTGCTGTCGCACTTTGCTTCAAGCTTATCTTTAGGTGTTGCCCCCTTACTTGCAACCTCCCCCCCTTCAACCCCCCCCCCCCCAGCCCCCGGGGGTCTAAGTGGAGCAATAAAAGCCGGCGTTCTCTGTGACAAGATAACGCGGCCCCGGGCTAACTTCTTGATGGCTCCCAATAAAACTAGCTCCTCAACTCCCACCCCGATAATCTACATAGCCTCCCTTCCCCGTATTGCCCTACTAACCCCTCGTCCCTTCGCCCAATGTCCTCGCTTAAGTGCCGGCAGTATTGTCAATGCGGCACCCAGAGCTTATATGGCTAACCAGATTATCTTACCATTGTCATACAGAAGTTGAATATCAGTCATAATTACATTCGGAACTGAGATATGCTTGTTCATTTAGTTTATAACTGATATAGACCAAGCCTGAAATATGGAATCATCTTTTATTTAAGTATTTATTTATAATCATATTTGTTATTTGAAAAGAAACTTGTCAATCCATATTTAATTTCTTTTGCCATAGCATATCCACGCCTATTGATACATTTTCCAGGTGAAATATAACCTTTTTTCAAGACAATTATAGCCTTTTTCTTCCCAAACACAGTATATGTTATGTTCCTTATCGGCCACAGAGGTGGTAAACCCATGTCGACAGCCTCAGATTAGACAAACTTAGAAAATGCTTACTTAACCCAACTGAAAACAAAACTGGTGAGTCCCATCACCATAGACAGATTAGTGATTGATACCTAACACATCAAACTGACACAAAACACTCTTCAAATGCACCCTGTGCAGCAAAAGAGTTTTTCTATAGGAATACAGAAGTTTCTCATGTCCCTGCTATTCTCCGCAGACAAAGAAGGGGCTAAGAAGAAAAAAAAAATTAACTTGATTCCATTTTATTTTGTTTTCGTGAAGAGGCATTAGATATTTTTTTGACAGGGACCTCCATTTTTTTTTATAATGTGTTACTTTTTATTAACATTATTTGTTAACGTTTGGGTATAGCAATGTTCGTCTCCATCTTCAGAACAAACAACATTCAGTTGTTATGTGAAAAAACATTACCCCATAATATTTAAAAAGAAAAATTATCCCATAATATGAATATAGCAAATGGTAAAAGTAAGAAAATAGAATCCTTACCAAGGAAAAAAAAATTATAATTTTGTAAGCTTCCAAATTAACTAAAATAATTTTGGAATACTCTTATAATTCTGAATTTAATATACTCTTATAATTCTGAATTTAATACAGACTTGTTAAGAGTTTTTAATTGGAGTATAAAAGTCTTTATAATAACAAAAAAATGACTAAATATAGGATATTAAAGAATTTGATAGTAAAGTATGTAAATGAGAAACAAATTAAAATTCTTTCCAAAGTCACTTACGCCTTTTTTAAAAAAAATTATGTCCACTTCTGGTTTAAATACAGGTAATGGTTAGTAATTTTGAGTGATAAAAATACTTGAATTAGATTTTTATTATTAGGGATCATTGTCGAGAAATTACAGAATTTATTTTCATTTTTTATTGGGGGGGGGGGGGGGAACAAAAAAGAGGAATTATGAATTCTTATGATCAATAGGCGTTAAATAAAAGAATGGCGGTTCTGAATAATGAGGATTACCATAGAAGGGAGATGATGCGAGAAGGAAAATGCGAGATATCCGTCTTGTCGGGCTTGTGGATTGGAATGGTATGCATGGGCCGGGGTGATAGACAGCTAAGGGCAGGATGGGATATACAGCGCCCATCCTCATCCGCATTTGTCTTAGGGCACCTTCCATGATGGATGGGGCGCCCTTCCTATCCCGGCCCAGTCTACCCAAAGGTCATTTCCTATACATTTTTATCTTTAACCCATGGGGAGCGAAACTCTGCGATACATTGTTCAGACTGGAAATGATGTATTTGATGTAATGATGATTTCTTTTTTCTGTTTAAATTAAATTTTATTATTTTTATTTGTGTAGTAATAAATAAAAATTGAATTGGAGTGCTTCAATGATTCATGTGATTCAATGATAGTTTTAATACCAAGTTACCTGACAACTGATGATTAAAATTCCGAAGATAGCAAGTTCAAAACCAGGAGCCAAGGAATATTTAATAATACTCGGCATTAATCCCCTACTCTCTTCCCTGGCCTGTGAAACCCCGTATAGCCCAGACGGCGAGAAAGGACATTAATAAGCGTGTGGATTACAGATAATGTAAGGAATAAATGTCTAAATTCTATCAAAATGACAAGAATTGTTTTCTTATCGCCAGTTAAGCATCTCTCTAAGAAAATATGTTTAATCTTACATAATATTCTCGATAACCATCACTGAACATCGCCTATGATAAAGCTATTGTTAAAAATTATAAACTTTCCTCCGTCATCCAATTCTCACACTATTTCTCAAAGGGTTCCTAAACGGGGGGAGTGGGGCGCGAGAAAAAGTGAGTGGGGTGCGAGACTATTTGAAAATAAAAAATTTCAATTAGCTAAAATTTCAGTACAAAATTTACGTTTTAAGTAGTTCATTTTTTTTTTAATTTAACCATAATTTTAAGAAAGTTATTTTTTTTTTTAAGCCTGTACAGTTAACATCGTATGGGGTACGGAAAACTTTTATTTCATCAGTGAACAAAAAAGTATTGGAACCCCTAAATCTAGGGCATCGTCTAGAAAAAATGATTAATCTAGCAAATTTAAAAAAACAAACCTAAACACATTTCCTCTCCACTTTTATTGACGTCTCTTGGTCACTGCCAAGATAGTCATCTGGTTTGGATTCGTGATTGATTAAAGTTTGTCTTATTTTGTTATTCCTTCATTGATGGAATGGCTTTCCTAGGTATGTATTCGAATGAAATGTCCGAGACTGTAGGAATATCCTAGCTATTTTACTTTTGGAAAGGAATTCAAGTTTTTTAATGTATTCCATACCGCTAATTTCAACAACCTCATTTCGCGAAAAACGCGATTTTTTAGAATAGAGCATTTAACTTTGAAAGAATAATAGAAAGCATTCAGAACAGATAGAAAGCCTTTAATTTATATTTTTACAACGGAGAAGATTGTTTTAGATAATAACTGCCTTATTTATCTGTTTGAAGATTAATAAAATATAATTTTTTTAAATGTTGGCCACTTCATGTTGATTAGATTAATTAAAAAAATTGACGAACATACAAGAAAAGATTTAAGCGCATTTACTAAAAGTCATAACTAAACATATTGGAGTTTTGAAATATTATTTTTCTGACTGAAGTGAGTGATAGTTTGACAAAGGAAAAGAATTATTTTATTCTTTATTTTCTTTCTCTTGTAATATTTAACCCTTTAAAATGCTTATTATATTATTATATACTGACTGTTGCTCATTGCTCTCACCTAGTCTCCAATGGTTTTAATTACATTGATGTGGCTGGGTGAGAAGCACTGGGATCTCCAAGAGTCTTGCTTTGCCTTCCAAAAGTTGGCGGAACCTAAGCACGAATCGGAGTTTCACAGGCTGAATGTATACATTGTAAATAGGTATGAATTTGAGGCTATAATTTCATTTCCTTTTTGTAATTGTTATTTTATTAATTAAAAAAAAATTGTCTCCTTCTTCGAGGTTTACAGTTTAGTTATTATTATTATTTTTTTTCTGTACATTTTTATATAGTTATTGTGTGAATGAGTCCTTACAGCTCTGATATTAATGCCCTCGATTGTGGCATAATGTATTAATTCTTTCAATAAACATAAAAAAAAATTTATGTTAATGAGTCACATAGTAAGGATGTTTTGTAGTTTTTAACCGTATCACATACGTACAGAGGCAAGTAGATATTACAGTTCAATTAAATTTAAATTTTAAAAATATGGTTGGAAGCTAAGAAAGTTTAATGGATTAGACCATATTTTCATCTGATACATACAAATCTATAAACTTTTTTTTTTTTTTTTTTTTTCTCCGTTGGAAGGTTTGGGAAGCGGGCACAAAAGGAAATGTTTGAGCTGAATGGGGATTGGGAGAGGTAGGGGATGATGTATTCGAAAATCGATAAGATAATCCTGGAGCTTGGGTTAAAGAGATCGGCCTTTGGGAATTGAATCATAAAACTCATTATAGTTTGGAGAGGCCGTCCTAACATGCCCCCCCCCCCCTTCGAACCAGTTTGGATAATCAGTATTCCCTCCGCAGGAGCGCCACCTGTCCCGCGGTATTAACTTTACCCACCATCAACTTCCACCCCTCCTCTCTCTCCTAGCAAACTTATTCTACGAGTTAATACATTTGCATACTTCAAGCCCTTCTCATTTTCTTACAGCAGGCGAGACGGCAAGGTACAGCATACGTTATAAATTTTGTAAAACAATATCAAATGCTGCTAGTTTAACTCAACCTATGCGAACATTACTATGTTCTGCGGACCTATTTAGATAACAAGGAAATGAACGCAAATAAACAAGTTTTAATCAAACTTATACATACTGGGCGTCGCTTCTTTGATTTGAAGATATATTGAATTACACTAAGTAGGTACGTGGGCGATTCTAAAATTTTGGTGGTATTTGGCTCTTAATTGTTTTGAAATTTGAAAGTCACGTTTTCTTATGTTTCTGGTTGCAGATGGCATGGTCACTTGCTCCTTACCAATGATGTAAAGTGTGAACTTACTTATATTCATAGTTTTCGAGATAATGTTTTTGAAAGAAAGTAATGTTCTAGGAAGTGACAAAATGTAACACATGACATTATTATATTAATCTGAATCTTTCAAAAAAGAATTTTCTAAATTTTATAGTATCATTTCGTCTAAATCCAGTCTCGTTCTTATTTAGGTATAATGAGTTCGATCCCTACCATCAAATAGTTGAAGAACTAACAGT
The DNA here is from genome assembly GCA_911387785.2 of Aelia acuminata. Taxonomy (NCBI): domain Eukaryota; kingdom Metazoa; phylum Arthropoda; class Insecta; order Hemiptera; family Pentatomidae; genus Aelia; species Aelia acuminata. Next base: position 35,841,452 of record OU426982.1, read on the forward strand.
GAACGATTGAAACCTAAAAGATACTCCAAAATAGGAACCATAAAAACAACTCTTTTACATGGGTTGATGAAGCGATTCTACAGTTCTTATAAACTGTACTAATATTCAGGCAATTCAAATTAAGGTGAAAAGGAACTGAAATTCCAAAATCTATAAAATTTATTTAAATATATAAATAAATAATGTAAATGAAGAATGGTGAAATAATTCTTCCAAATTTCTTTTATTAAATTTTTTTTAAAACATATACATTAATTTGCCAACGTTTCGGACTATTCGTCCCTCTTCAGGGCAAATTTCTTCTGCCAAGAACTAGTATTCCTTACACCAATTACAAAATGTGTCTATTCAAATAATCAATCATTTTAAGTAACATAATATATTTGATCAATTCAACAATACATTTATTGAATAGTACATCACAATTTTTGGTGGCTAGGTCCATCTATTTCTATATTACAGTTATATTCCATTACCTAAGTAAATTGGTCATTTTATACTATTTAGATCTTCCAGCACATATAGTATATTTAATAATTATTACATAGTATAAATAAATAGTTGTATAAAATATTTTAGGGTCTCTTTTGATTATTTTCCGCCTCCTAAAACTAAGTTTCTGAACTCGCAATGATTAGTAATCAACATACAAAGTTACAAATTTAATCACAAATCTCTATCTGATCAACGTTGTCACTCTCTAGGAAAAAAGGAAATCAGTATCAGGCTAGGGAGTTGTCAGGTCAGATACTCGTTAAAGATCCCTATCCTAATTATACCTGGATAGGAAAAATTTAGGAAAAAAAAGCATCGTCCGATTAGCCTTAGTAGCATAAAACTGGACATTAAACAAACAAACCAACAAACTAAAAATTTTCTTTAATTCATATCACAAAATTAAAATTAAAACTTTTGGCTTGGCGCCTGGCGGATTCCGAACCTCCTTCTTAAAAGGCTTTGGGCCCTGAAATTTATTTTTAGTAAACGGGCTAATGTTTATAAATTATAAAAATTTATGTTTAACGTTTTGAAATAAACTCAATGGCAGTTGAATTTAGTAAATAAATGGTTTGTAAAAAGGGGCTATCAAAGTGGATGGGCCCGCTTAGAGTCCCCTTTCACTCCTTGATAAGAAAAGTTTTGTTTGTTTATAGTTTCCCAGTCCAGGGAACTTCCAATACAAAGAACTTCTCCCTACCATTGGGACCAGTGGATGTACATCTCTCTTCCTTCTCTGTCGAACAGTCCATTTATTGTCTGGATTTAAACTGTGAAAGTTACACTGTACCCTGAATTTAAGGTGCTATATAAAACTAAGAAAAACGAAAGAAACAGATTAACAGAAAAACTTTAAAATATGACTATAGAGGCTCTATATAGTCATATTTAAGTGGCATTTCCATCACAGACATTCTTACGTAACATACAGCAGACTGCAGCCACAGTTTATTTTTATTAAAAATGTTGCTTGGCACTATTTTGCCCCCAGCCCTTCAATGAATACCAAGAAAATAGATCGTGTACCAGACCTGTGTGTTAGAAAAAAAAATTAAAAAATAACGACAGAGTAACGTTACCTACCTTACCAACCCTATTTCAGAATACATGCCAAATAATCGTTAAAATACTGTAAAGTGAAACACAAAACATATGATCGAAAAGAGTGCTAGACTTGTTGGGACACTTACAACAAATAGTTCTAGAACATGTTCGTGACTATTCGAGAATAATCAACGCTTTAATTCAAACCATAAATAAGGAGCGATGGAACGGTGAGTTAGTCTTCCTTTGAAGCTCGGATCATAAGAAAAATTGATGAGTCAAATTCGTGGTTCTCAAAATCCCTATCAAACCCTAACGGAATTGGAAGAAAGTTTTGTGGAGCGCAAGTTTAAAATAAATATATAATCTCTGCAAAAACTAAATTACCCTTATTTTAACATTTAACATAAGATTACATCATCCTTAAAAGTAATTGTATTGTAAATTTTAAAAAATGTATATCTGTGCTTATTAGAGAAGGGCATAGATAGAAAACCATGCTAAGGTTTGAAGTTATATGTTTGAGGAACTATGTGTTAAAGGATTTGCTCCTCTTCACACTTTAAAAATATTTTATGTATTATGAATTCTTAGATTTACGTTTTTCTGGGTCTCATACCTTGAACTGAATTTCTTTAAGGGTCTGGCCCCACATGTCCGCACCGGATCCGCACCGTAGCAATAATACAGGTTATGTTCAGAATATTTTTAATTTAACTTACATATTACCTTTAGTTATGCCTAAAGTGGCCTGTGTCTGACATGTGTGGCTTGAACTTTAGGCATAACTAAAGGTAATATGTAAGTTAAATTAAAAATATTCTGAACACAACCTGTATTATTACTACGGTGCGGATCCGGTGCGGACATGTGTGGCCAGACCTTAATTCAGCAAAGTTTTGTAATATGGAGAGAACAACCTCTATCGGGTCGACTAGTTTTAAATAAATTTGTCTTAATGAGAAATATTTGGAATTTCCTAGTTTATGATAAATTATAAATTTTATCAAAAACAAACACAATGCAGCAATGGTAAATCCTCAAATATAAGCTATACAAATTTCACTTGAAGTCACAATAATCCAGTTGAAGGATAGTCAGTAAATGGTATAAAAATAAAGGAAATTAAAATATTTTAACGTGAAACACAAAACGTATTACGATTCAAAAGAGTTTTAGACTTTTTTTGGACAAATTACCAATGTACTAGAACACATGTTCTTGACTGTTCGAGAACCTTCTACGCTGGCCAGGAACCGTCTAGATTGTTCTAAGCCAGACTAAATATAAGGAGTGATGGACTGGAGAGTTAGTCTTGCTCTGAAGCTCGAAACATTTGGTTATTTTTGTGTTAACGTGTCAATACAAGTTGATACTTTTTGTAACCTTGTGATTTATTTAAGTTTTTATTGTTTTCCAGACATTGTGAATTATTATTTTCGTTTAATAAAAATTATTTAAACCCACATAAGTGCTAAAATACTAAGCATTTTCTTTAGGTGAGGCGATTAGAAGCGAAAAGGCTGCCTTGTTTACAAAATATTTTCAAGCAGCAGAAATCGTTTTTGATTTAGGTGACCTCTGGTCTCCCTTCAAATCGAATAAATCTTTCACCTTTTACTAGCAAACAAACAATCATTTTTATTTCTTCGATATATCTGTTTTCAAACTGGTTCTGCTATTAGATATGCCAAACAAGGTTGGCCTTGATTAATACAAGAACAAGAAAATTTTTAAATTCATGTTCAAACATTTAATATGCGAGGATACCTATTGGAAGCAGTAGGCAACATATTATTATAATATCCCATTGTAAATTATTGCCAAATTATAATGATAATGATTATAATAATGATTATTATTATTATTAAAATTATTAATATGAGTTTAATATACTAAAAATGTACTTTAGCGTAAAAATATTACGAAAAATAAACCCACACACATGCAGCATCTGTTTTTAAGAGACCATGGTTAATAAAATTACTTGTATTGTGAAAAGGTACATGTAAGGAAAACCGCGGATTTGTTTGGATGAAAGGTCAAATGTCCATATGCCATGCTCGAAAGGTAAAATGTGATATTTTCAATATAAGTCACGAAAATTTCCGTCCTTATTTACCTTTGCAAAAAGTAAAAAAAAAAAAAAAAAAAAAAAGGTATCGAATATTTAGTAAATCATAGTGTGTTTATTTTTTATTAAAAATTTCATTTTGTGTTTTTTTAAAATATTTTATCGTCCACAGTTAATGGGAAAATGGTCTCCTTAGAAGATAAGTATAGATTTCCAAAGTTCAACGGTTTTCATTCACATAAAACATTACATATAAATTTAATAAATGTGTACAAAAAATGGGTTTTGTGTACCCATCTAAAACTTAGCAAATTTTATGGTGACTAAAATTAAGAACATTCATTTTTACATAAACATAACAATAAGTCTTAAAAGTTCGGATTTACTATACATTATTAACTTACAATGCCATAAAAACAATATAAACTCAAATAATCAAGATCGTTATAATCAAAAGTATCAACTTTTGACGACACTTCTTACACAAACGTAACCATTTGATCGATCTTCAGAACAAGACTAACTCTTCAGTCCACCGCTCCTTATATTTAGTCTGAAATAGAACTGTCCTGAATGTTCTCGGCAAGCGTAGAGGGTACTCGAACATAAGAGTAGTCACAAACGTGTACTAGGACAGTTTGTTCCAACTGTTATAACAAGTCTAGAACTATTTTAAATTCTATGTTTTGTGTTTTGTTTCGCGTTACAGTAGGTTTTGCTGAGCCATAAATATTTAAGGTGGCTCTCCAGAAGGATTTCAGTCCTTGTTTCCTTTTATTTATGTCAAATACTAAGTTTTGATTTTTTGCGAAAAAGTAATTGCATAAGTTTTATTTGCCAGTTAAAGATTTTTTTTATTTTTTATTTTGAATGCATAAAAATGATACCTGTTCCCAGATACATTAAATGGGGTGAACCATACAGTTATTGATACTCAGTGCAGTTATTGGCAACCCAACTTTAACTTAAATAAATAAATAAACAAGTCCTCATTTTATTTCAAGATATACATGGATCTAATGTTTGAAGGGTCCTCTAAGTCATCTATGAAGTAAGACTTTAACAAACTAACCATAGGGAAGATTTCACAATTAAATCCACAGGGTGTCAATAACTAGTTTTCGCACTTTCAACAATAAATATTGCCATATGGTAAAACTATTGAACTTTTGACCCAAAAAACCTCTTGAGTCTTTATAAGGATAGATAAAGAGGAGCTATAGGAAGTTTCAATTAGATCCCTTCATTAAAAGTACTTTTTTTAATTTCACCACTGAAATTTAGTCAGAAGGGTATCAATAACAGTATGGTTTACACTATTTTGACTTTTCCTTGCAATCAGACCTTTACAGGAATTTTATAGTTCATTCTGCGACCTTTTCTTTGCTATAAAAAGTAATAAAGCAGGAATCGAACAAGCGGTTTGAATAACAGGAATTAAGACAGGCTTTGTGAAAAAGCTCTCGGGCGAGAGATTAATTCCGGCCATCCATCTTCTTCTCTCGCCTCCCCCCATCCGTCCTGCTCTCCCCCCCTCCCTACCGACGGGTTAATATAGTCAAATAGTTCCACCGTTATAAATTACCATATCAGTTACTTATCTGGCAGGCCTTTGCAAGGCAATCAACTACCGTCGCCCATTCATCCCGTTTTTATTGTTCCAACTTACCTTTATCAAACTCGACAATTACCTGGAGAGAAAGACAAGCGGCAGGGCACTACTAACGACCTTCCTTCAATTAATTTAGGGTCATATATCTTAATTACATGTAAATTTACGATTTAAATTTAATTAAACTATAAATTTACTACTAGTGTTCGTAAATACCATAAAATGAGGTGACATTGTGACTAATGGGGTGACTTTGTGACAAGCCTATTTTTCTACAGTTTTTGAATTTCCCTCCTTAAAAAGAATCAGGCTAGGCAATTCAGTGTACTTGTCAGTTGGTCAGTAATGTGCTGCAACCCACTGGCCACATATAACTTCTTTCATTCCATTTACCATGGTACTTTATTTCATGTATGTTTGATTGTTTTCATTTAGCTGAAACTTTGAAATAAAGCACCATGGTAAATGGAATGAAAGAAGTTATATGTGGCCAGTAGGTTGCAACACATTACTGACCAACTGACAAGTACACTGAATTGCCTAACCTGATTCTTTTTAAGAAGGGAAATTCAAAAACTGTAGAAAAACAGGCTAGTCATAAAGTCACCCCATTAGTCACAATGTCACCTCATTTTACGGTAATTATAGTAATATATATTGTATAGTAAGTCCTGTCCAAAGTACACTGGCACTATAGTTATATTTATTAACTATTTCCGCACAGAGGGCATCCTCAGGATAGTTGCATATTTATTTATAAAATTTCCCAGGGATTTTTCGGCAATACGGAATCAAACTCTCCCTCTGCCAGAAAAAGATTTTAAGACTATTTCGAAAATAGATGCCGTTATCCATATCAGAACTATAGAATCCACCCTCAAACATATCATCACCAAAGTAATCCTAAATCTCTCATACAACTCCCTCTGATAATAAATCTCGACTCCTTGAAAACAAGATATATTCTTTCTCAAAGCCTTTTTTTTTGTCAGTACGCCATAACTTCCTTAATACTTCATCAAATTTTATGAATAAAGCATCATTTTAAAGCTTTCCTTAACCGATGCACCGTAAAAATATACAAATCACTCATTTCACTTACGATAGCAAGTTAAAAGCACCGTGGTTTTGATAATACTGGTTTGGTAGTAGGTTTTTAAGTGGTGTCAATATTTTCAGGCTTTCAAGGAGAAATTTTTAGGTCATGTACATTTTTTCTATTAAACCCTTGGTTTGCGATTTGTAAGCGAAAAACTGCAATTCTCAGAGAAAATTACAATAATTGCGAGACGAACATTTTTGGTTATATACACTTTTTCGGTTGTCACTGTCTTCTGCGAGTTACAAGCTAAAACATGCTATTAAAAGTACGGTGTGTACTTTAATTAAGTTGGATTTAAGTATTTTAGAGTGCGAATGCTTCGCACGGATCAGCTAGTTATTATTTAATTTACAACGATGGATCTAAATATAAAACTTGAACGGCTTCATCGCTTATGACCCGTCATTCGACCAATAAATTTAAAGTACACAAATTACCCTTGTGTAAATAAACCAGCATATAAATTAAACGAGGATCTGAACCTACAGTTCTTGGACTTAGATAATTTTTCAGTTGTTTGTCGCATGCATCAATGTAAAAGAAAACACGAAATATAAGATTTTTCAGACTTACAATCTTTGAGATATATACTTTTGAAGTAGTATATAATCTATTTTAGCTAGAAAGCTGAAACTGTTTTCATATTTTTCAGTCTTATGTGCGTTTTCTTTTACGTTATACCACATGATTTTATCATAAAAATATAATATCATTAAAAATAAAAATTACACTGCTCTTTCTTTAGATTGACAACATTAACGAGTTATAGAATTATAATATTTTTTAAAATAATTTAAAACCTATTTTTAATTTTGAAAAGTACCCTTCTTTATTTAAACGAGAGAGTGAGAAAATAAAGACATGCAGTGATAGATTCACTTTGAAATCGTTAATAAGACAAGTAATTATCGTCAATATGACGCTGATTGTGGAAAATTAAAATTAATGTCAGAAAGCATAACTGCGATAAAGAAGGCAGTTGGGAGGGACGAACGATCCGCCGATATTTCGATCAATCGCCGAGATGGCCGATGGGAGAAAACTCGGAAACTTTAACTGCTTTTATTTCCTCAGGCGCTAGCGGCAATCTCCGAAACCCGCTTTTCAATTTCCCTTTCATTTTCACTTCGGTTTCAATGTAAAACCTCCCCAGCAGAGGAAAAAACAAAGAATTATGAGTATTGCGGTAGAATTGAAGCTCAAGTTCGAATATATTCAAAATCGTTAAAAATATGTTGAAATACAGATACAAGTACTATAGTAGGTATTTATATTAGATAGATATACTGTTTTTACTTAGTTTTTTTCTCATAACTCGTTAGTATGAAGTAATAAGTAAATAAAAACGTCACGTTTATTCGTCGTAAAAACAACCGTCAGTCCGGAACTGGCCATATATACGTTTGTATACATAACTAATACATATTCCATTATGAACAATTAAGTAAAATAAACATATACAAACAATAAGCACAATATAACTTAGTGTACTACCTGACACATCTTATTTATTAATAATAATATTTGTTAAAACTCTTTTCTTAAATCCATTCAATAATTTAAACTACTCATATACACAAATAACAACTAATTAAATTCTTGAATGAACTTATTATATCTATAATGTCATGCTATTTTACAATATTTCTATGGATCCAACCAATCTTTACCAATAAGGTAGTTTAAAACCTCTTCGCTATTTAAATAATTCCTACCAAAACAGCATCTTTTTATTTAAACTAAAATAAGAGACATGAAGCTAGAAAATGTAAAGTGTTTACATTATTTTGATTAATCTCATCTTAAATTGTGGCTAACCACCAATTTTAAATTATCTATATTTGAGGCGAGCTCTGTGGTGTAGCGGTTAGCATCCTCGCATGTAACGCAGGAGACCCGGGTTCGACTCCCGGCGGAGCCAAATCTTTTCTCTTCAAAAAATAAATTATTTTAAAGTGTTTACAGTTTCTTTTTTTATTACTTAATGACATATTACATTCAGTACTATTTGAATAAAATATTTTATAATTTAAATATACTAAATCACATCTAACTTACTATAAATATCTATTTAACAGATATTTATCTATTTAACAGCACCGAAATTAATTTTAGTATCAATTGATAAACATTTTATCAAATTTCGAAGCCTCTTGTATAAATTATAATTTATAAATTCCTGTTGATAGGAGTAAAAACTCTTTGTCTATGCCGTCCCTCGGATAGGGCGTAAAATGGGGTCCCGAGCCTGGACGATGTCAGGTACTGGTTAAATAAAGATCCCCATCCTAATTAAACCTGGATAGGAAAATTTGAACTCCCACTGTAGCATCGTCCAATCAGCCTTAGTGGTATAAAGTGACGTTAAACAAACAGACAATAATTCATTTTTGAAACACATTGTTCTTAACCCTTTTTCTGTTTCTTATATATTGTAAAATGACCCAAGATGTCTTGCGGTAGATGATAACTAAAGAAACTAATTTAGAAATGAAGATTTAGTAAATGTTAAAATAAATTAAAAGAACGTTCTGTAAATGTTTTAGATTTATCCATATAAATATAATCCATAATCCAAATACCATAATCCGGCCGGTATTTGAATCTTTTTGATTTGAACCCTTTTTGGAATACTTTTATGGAAGACGAAAAGACTTTTCTTATAAAAAATATTTAAAAATTAAAATGAGACTTTTTATGTCATCAGGACAAGAAAAAAAAAAGGATTAAAAAATATTTATATAAAGAATATTTCGTAAAATAACTCCATTATAAAACTTGCTGAATCCTCCCATTTCCTTTTTGCATAGGCTTCCACCTGGCAAAGAATTGTGCCTACACCCGCGAAGACGGAGATGAGAAGGGGCTGAGGTAGGTAGGATGCGGGTATATTCTGGATGGAGCAGGAACTACAAGGAGCCGAGGAGTGTTGTCCCGTACACAAAGCTCCCAGATCAAAGGGCTCCTGCAGGGCCCAGATTGTATTCCCTTCGCGGAAGTGTTTGTCAACCTTCCTTACTCCCCCGCTGCTTTTATCAGCTGTCCTCCAGGAAACCTCTGCGTCAGCAATATTCCTTACATCCTAATAAGACCTTGACACCGCTTAGTTCTGGCTATATTACAACCTTATAGCTAATTATTAAGCAGCCTTTTTATTGTTCCATTTATATTTTTTTCTTTATCATCGCCTCTACTCTAAAGGGTCATTGGCGGTATATTCAATTATATTTTGTTGTATTATGTGATTTCTTTTAAGTATTCGAACAAAGTATCTATATTTTCCTCGTCGTCTTTTAACAATTCGCTTAGTGTTTTTTCTATTTTCAGTTTTTTCGGACATCTTTTTATTTTTCACATTTTATTAGAAGGTGTTTCACCGTTTGGGGTACACTATCACATTCTTGGCATGTGTGTGCTTCAAGTCCCCGGAGAAGATATTCCTGTGTGAATTGGCAATCCCCAATTCTGATATGACATAATATAACTTCTTCTCTTCTCGAGATTCTCGAGCTTGTGGTCCTCTTTTTTGCATTCTAGTTTTATTTCAGATAAATTGGACTGTTCGTTCCTTCCTCAACTCCCAAATTTTGTTTTGGTTTTTCTTCAATTGGTGTAGCCAGTCCTCTTTTGTGACTTCTTTTAGTGTTGTCTCATTCTCATTCTCATTCTCTGATTCTTCCAGTCTAGCTATATTTGCTGCTTGATCGGCTGCCTCGTTCCCCTTTATTCCTTTGTGGGATGGTACCCAAATGAATATTAGTTTTATATTTATATATATTTATATTAATATAAAATTTAATTCGTAACATCGATATGTCATTTTTATGATATTTTTTTTATTGGCAATAACAAAATAGAAAACGTATTTGATTAAAATTAATCAACAAATTAATCCTGTGTAAAAATTAATTCAACACTAAATTTGGAAATTAAAAAAACTACCTTGCTTATGCAATTACGTTTACGTTTGTTATGCTAATCACCCACTGTGGGTAGATGCATTGGTTCAATAAATAAAAAAATATAAAATAGTTTCTAAGAAAGGGATATAAAATACGCAGAACTATTACTTTCACTTACCTATATATGAAATATAAAGAAAGGTAAATATATATAATTGCGATCGAGAAAAATTTCAACTTCCGGTTTTCAACGGAAATACACGGTTTAGGGTCCCCTTAGTCCGAATAACCAAGTCCCGCATAAACTGTACCAATCTGAAATTGGGTATTAGGTGCATTTATATGCCCCCAATGTGACGGTAAACATTTCATCAAAATTGGTCAAATGTAGGGGGAACTTTATTTAATAAAGTTTGTCTCATTTTTTATCTATCCTAATAAAATGTTATTGTGCTATTAAAGTGAAGCAATTAATTTGTTTTTATTACTAACTTTAATTAATTCTCCCTATATCTTCCTAGCTCTTATTAGTTCAGTTAATGTTAATAGTTCTTATATAAATTATTTTAATTTGGAAGTCAGATGTGGGGCTATTATAAGTTTGAGGAAATTGGAAGGGGTGTTCAAATTCTTTATTAAAAAAAATATTTTTACTACCCAAAAATACACCAAACTATCAAATTTACTTAGAGACACAATTAGACACCATTTTATCACTAATATTATAATGCATTTTAAATATATATTAAAAATATTTTTTTTTGCCGGACTCTAGATTCCCTAAAATAATAGCAAAAGAAATAGTAAAAAGTAAATGTTCATGGTTTGCTGAGTGGATATCACTGGCTGATCGCCTAGGTACTGTTTTATTTCAGTTGAGAGGTGGCCCAAACAAACTAATAATATCATCGGTCTCTTTCAAGAGCAGCGTAAAAGTGATTGTTTAGCCGCAGCCCAACAATCTGAATATCATATCACTGGTGTTTTGTCAAAAGGGGTTAAGTCATCGAATTTGAAGCTTAAACAACGATTTATCAAGCTATTGAAAATCATTATAAATTATTTCTGATTGTCTTTCTTTATTCCAGAATAATAAATGAAACTATATTCTTTTAACAGAGACTGTAATAAATTATGAATAATTATAAATAATAACATAATTAAAAGTCAATTATGAATTTTAAGAAGACGAGAGAAAAAACATTTTTTATGACTTAAGCCGTTTTACCCAAACACAAATGATATACTCTATAAAGATTCATTAATCACTACAATATCATACGTAAATGACGTTAACAGTTTAGATTTAATAAAAATAATATTAAAAGTAAAAGGAGAACTGTCAGACCTAAACTACAAGCCATGGGCAGAGGGAATAAGTTATTATTGTACCATTTGTATAAAATAGAAATGAAAGACTTGGTGCATTTTATTGGAGTATGCCCAATTTTTAATTATATCGGGGTGAAATATTTTGGAAAAATATTTATCAATAAAGAAGAGTTATAAGTATTGTTCAAAAAAAAAAAAAAAAAAAAAAAAACTAAATGACATTCATTTTTATGTTAAAGAAGCATTAAAATATAGAAGATTATTGTTATTTGAATTCTCTTAAGATTGTAAATATTTTCTTTATTTTCTATTATTGTACTATTATTTTAGGACTCCTGGCAGACAGCGTAAGCCATGTCAAAATTTGTCCTTAGATATGTATATAGCTTTGTAAATTCTTATTGTTTCTTAAATAAATGACTTTTCTATTCTATTCTATTCTGTTCTTAATTCTATTCTTTATTTTTAAATAAGAATAATAAAAAACATTTAGATTTTGAAAAAGTACATGTTTTCCCTAAATCAAAGATACCTGAAGTTGAGATACTTGCAGTTCTGACTTTAACATTTATTTCTAGATGAATCAGAGATTGGTAAATATGAGAAGTATTATTTCTTATAAAAATAAGAAAAACAAATCAAAAAGTTCACAACTCAAGCTAAACGAACTCAAAATAAATGCTCTAGAAAAGGAAAAGTAAGGGACAAAAAAAGACTAAAGTCTGTTGCATATTCGAGTCGCATTTATAAGTTTGTTTGTTTGTTTTAACGCTACTTTATGCCACTAAGGCTAATCGGACGATGCTTCAGTGGGAGTCCTAAATTTTGCCTATTCATATATAATTAGGATAGGGATCTTTAACGAGTACCTGACATCGTACAGGCTCAGGACCTCATTTTACGTCCTATCCGAGGGATGGCATAGAGCATTTATAAGTTTGCCATTGTTTAAAATGGTTTAATTGGAGACCCGACTTTACTTATTTTTCTTTAATATTTACATCTCCATTACATCTTGGTATTTTCAAATAAAAAAAAAGAATACAATTTAGCTAGTGCTGACGTACAACCCTGTTAAAATAATTAAAGCAAAGCAATTAAACTGGGGCAAGACACCCTGATAAAGAAACTCGAGACCATAAACTGAGAAATTATAGGAAAGGATAAACTAGCTTATTGCCGAAGAAGAAGTCCACAATTAAGGCCTCCTATTTAACTGGGGCAAAAAAAAAACCCGCCTTCCCCCATCCCCTCAACGAGATATTATAAATAAATTATTCTTTCTTTACTGCCCTAGTCAGAAAATTTAACAAGAACTGAAATTTAATACGTACTAGGGAAATTTGCAAAGGTCCGATAATTTCAGTTTGTTAACGTTCATCTTTTCTTCTAGAGACTTTAAATGAATCCGACAAAAAATTAATTTATCTGAAAAAATAGATCACCTAAATACCGTATTGTAGTAGTAATCTACTCGAAAGATATTTTGTCACTCGATTCTTCTTTAGAAAGAATCGAATGCCGGATATTGGAATACGTCCCACGATTGTCGATTATGAAGATAGTTGGTAAAATTTCCTTCTGATTAAGTCCTATGGACAAACTGACAAAGAATGGGCGCTTTATCATCCACTCAAATTTTGAGTCCCATTACTTACTTAGTAATCGGAGCAGAAGGTAAAAAAAATAATGGTAATACTGTGCGATTGCATTCCGTGGAGTTTCAATAATAGTACCACTGCTTGAGGGATATTTCAGGTAAAACTACATCCTATTTATAGGATTAAGTTATGTAATCCACGGAATTTGAATCTTATCTCTTTATATATCTTCCGACAACAATTCCCTTCTTTTTAATTATAAAAAATAATCCCAAGTTTTTTGGTTTAATTAACGTCACTTTATGCCACTAAGGCTAATCGGACGAAGCATTAATTTTCCCCACTTCAAAAACGTGGGGCAGTACTATATTTTGCCATCAACCCCGGTAAATCGGATAAGGTATAGTAAATGAGCGATTCTTGGTTACGAAAATGTTCCGATGATGAAGTTACAAAATTGCAAACTAAAAGGCTTCGCTATAAATAGCTCCAATAAATAGCTTCTACAGCGTCTTACTAGTTTTCAGTGATATTTTCAAGTTTTCATCCTGGCTTAAAGATGGTAACGTAAATGATGGATTCGAATAACTAATTAGGTTAATTTACTGTAATTATTAATGAGCATTCACAACGAAGCATTATTTGAAAATTATTTAATTTAATTTGTTTGTTTAATTAAAGTCACTTCATGCCACTAATGCTATTCGAACGTTGGGGATTCCCATATCATGGGGATTCCCATGATAAGATAATGGGGATTCCCATTATCCCAGGAAAATTTGGGAATCCCAAATTTTGTCTATCCAGGAATAATTAGGATAGGGATCTTTGATGAGTAACTGACATCTATTTTACATCCTATCCAAGGGACGGCATAGCCAATGATTTTTTACTCCCTCTAAAAAATCCTAGGGCCACTGCAGGAAGCGAATCCTTTATATTGTAGACTGCTATGCTAGTCACTACACCATAAGCGACTCCCAAAATCCTAAGTAATTTGTCAACTGAAATCTACTAACATTAAAATGTTTTTTTGTGATTTTCAAACCAGACTACTAGAATTTCACATATTTTTTAATTCGAACAAAAAGCAATTGAATAATTCCATGTAATTTACAAATAAATTTAGTTAGCATATCATATCAATCATTGATTCGGAATATGCTTCGTGTAAAAATACTATAAACAGCTTCTTGAAAAAAAAAATTTCTGGAAAAACTGCTTCTTGGATTGTTCGAAAGAATAGGAACGAGATGATGTGACCGAGATCAAGTTCTGCTTCCAGGATTATCGACTTAAATAATTATTTGATTAAGGGTAAATACATTCAAGATATTGGGGGGCCGTACGACAGGGTATATATACTAAATATGTACGTATAAACATATATATATATATATATATATATATATATATGAATGAACAAGAAAGTTACAATCTTAATAAAGACAATACAATACACTACTTTACAAAAACACACGAGGAAGAAACCCATTCCAATTAACGTGAGGTTTTGGGAGATTGTTTTAATACATTTAGTTGAATCAACAGGAAATCGCATGAAAAACTTTAATGACCCGACAACAGTTAACAGATTACATTTAATTTAATCCCCTCGTAGTCGTTATGACGTGCAAATAATCGGTTAGGGAGCCATGTTAATTGAAACGCTTCGAATTTACCGAATTATCAGCTTCACGATAGGAGTTAAATATGAATTATATTAGTAAGCCGAATATCGTGCGGGTTATCGGGAGATCTGAATTAGATATTGGGCTATTATATTCGGGTTTAATAGAGTGGCAATACTATTTCAAGGATAATAGTTATGAGAGTGATGCGATCATATCTAAATAATGTCCGTATGTTTTATTTAAACACAATCATTTATATACAGGTATATAATGGATGGTTTTAAAAAATAATATTATCTGAAGAAAAATGAAGGGGTTCAAACTTGGGTTTAACGCACATTCGTTTAACGCACAACTAAACTACCTGGCACGTATCTTCAATGATCTCAAGACATGTTTAATGACCACTAAATATAATATAAAAAGTTAAAATTTAATTTTTGTCTGCAAGCTGAACAAGTTGAAATGGCCACTGCCTCAAGTTTTCCATAATTTTCTTTATCATTATTATAATAACTTGCGATCTGATGACAGGCAGAACTAGAAAATTTGATGGAATGGTGGATATGATAAGAAAGGAAACAGATCTTGCATTTCGCTATTGGATCTGGAAGACATCCATCTTGTAGGTTTATTGTGCTTCTATTTTTATGCTCTGACATTATAAAAATAAAATAGGGAAATATATTGGGCATACAGTGTAACAACAATAAGTTAAATGATTTAGTAAATGTAAAAGTTAGGTTAAATAAGTGATTTTCGGCTAAAGTGGGGACGTTAAGCGATGGACATTATGAAGACGTCTCCACTTTAGCCGAAAATCACTTATTTAACCTTTAGCCGACAGGAAGTTTAATGAAAATAAAAACGGTAATAAATATGGATAGAAAAGTTAAAACGAACGGAAACACACATGAATAGAATGGCCAACCGATTGAAATAATAAAGGTAGCAATCAAGAACTAAGTGATTGAGTTGTACCATTTTGACATTTGTACTAAAATGAGAGATAAAGCACTCAAAATATATATTTAACTCTCAAATTCAAACAGAAAGACTTTTCACTTTAGAACTCCTTGTTAAACTAACAGCGAAACCAAAGGGAACAAATGTACCATACACAATACATACACTTATATACATACACTTATATACACTTATATATACACTTATATACATACACTACATACACTTATATACACTATATATATGTATAGTGGATGGTTTTTAAAAAATAATATTATCTGAAGGGGTTCGAACTTGGGTCTACGGATATTCGTTAGCCAAATAAACTACCAGGCACGTATCCCGTCAGGTCAACATGCTGTCTTCAATGATCTCAAGACATGTAAAATGACAACTAAATTTAATATAAAAAGTTAAAATTTAATTGCAAAAAAAATAGGAATAACCCATGGTCAAAAATATTCTAAATCATAAAAGGGAAAGACTATGAAAAAGGTTATAAAACCAGATGATAGGTTGTATTGTACCTATAACCGAACCGGCAAAGCATTGATGTGATAAAAAGGCGGTCCGGGGGTGTAGGGTTAACGGCGGTAAGGCAGGATATAAGTTAAAGATTGATGATAAGTCCCTCCCAGGAGGAGAAGAAGCGAAAGAAAAAAGGGACAAGGAGGGCCCAGCGTGCCAAGATCTTGCCCTTTATACCGCTGTCAGGTGTATTGTGTCTGCCCTTGTCAATACACTCCCTACGCCGCTAACAATGGCTGCCAGTAGTCTGCTTGGCCTCTGAGCCTATAACTTAGCCAGGACCGCAGGTAAACTTGCACCAATTTGTGACCTTTTGTCGAGGTCTTGTGTTCTCAGGGCTTCCTGACTTAGAAATATCCTTCCCTGCCAAAGAGGGTGTTATATCAGAACAGTTTGACACAACTTTATTGACCTCAAATTTGCTTTAGCTTGCTTGAATAACCTAGGATATTTTCAAACGATTGATTGATATAAAAAAATACACCAATCGCACATGGTTTTTGATCTAGTCCTCCAGCAATGTAGTTGGTAACTATTTGTACTTAAGATAGGATGAAAAATTATCAGCCCACTTCTACACATTAAGAAGATCCAAACAGATCTTCTTTAGGGCTGAAATGAAGAAAAATAAATGAGCAATATGAAAAATATCATTGCTAGAAGATGAGATTAATTACAGATAGTAACAATAAGGAGTAACAAAATCCAGCTGATGGTTGGTTTACATGACATGGACACTTATGAAATCTAAAATTATATAAAATATAGTAAGAATAAATATGAAAATTTTAATAAATAGCTGGCTAAAATGATCAAATACAATCTGATATTTACCTTTTTGAGTCCAGAGTAATACAGAGACTGTGTTACTAACACTGATATCAATCTCTGTATTACTCTGGAGTCAACAAGGTAAATATCAGATTATATTATATGATGTTAACCGGCTACTTTTTCTAATTTTCATGTATATATTCGAAGATAGTGACAACAATTTATCATTGGAAAATTGTTTCATATTAATTTGCATATTATAATTAAGTCGTGGAATGTTGACAAAAATAATGATTAATGAAGTGTTGAATCCAGTATAAGTTTAGAGAAAGAATATTTTTACTATTTAAGAATTTACAAAATAAATGAAGATTTTATACATGATTCGGATTATGCATCCGTACAGTCAAAAAGTTAATTAAAATAACATTATTATGGTTTAATAATAATAAATATATAACGATTACTCGTATGAGAACAGTAGGAAAAATTAAAAAAAAAAAACAAACCTATAAAGGAGAGTATAAGTTATGTATTAAACGTACCTAGTGGGGTTATTTATTATTTTGAAGTTGGTGTATACGAGAATATCATCCAGGCCGCCCAAAAACAATGCTGTTATAGACAATTCGATTATTCGCAGTTTAAAAATTAATGCCAGAGATAAATTGAGGATATTCACTAAAAAAAACAACACTTTATTTGGAACTAGATAGCTAGATGGAATTACTCATAATATAGTATAAATATGGCTTTTTACAAACAAAACAAAAAATGCTCAGATTGTTATTTTCATTAATTTTTTATCGACCGATTAAAAACAAAAAATTGTTTCAATTTTTCAAATATTACAAAACATCGATTTTTTTCTTCCGATAGATATGAAACATTTTCTGAAATACTGACTCAACAATCGTCAATCTCAGTCATCGGTGTTTTAGCCATCGACAACCATACCTCCATGACGGAAAAAGGCAAGTATATAACTTCAAAATCGTGCTTCGTATTCCAATCTTTAAAATAGATTACAAAAGGGGATAAAAATTGGCAATGATTTTAAATAATTTGATTTGAATTGAGGTTGAATGAATAGTTGAATAAAATTCCCGCATATTCCGCCCATAATAAAAATTTTCCGTATAAATCTAGCCGAAGAAAGTTCCAATATAATTCCCAAATTTCCCGCACTTTAGAAACCCTTACAACTAACCTGAATATACAGAAGATATATTTATACGGTTGTAGGAACACACACACACACACACACACACACACACACACACACACACACACACACACACACACACACATATATTTATATATATATATATATATATATATATATAGCGACTAGAACGGACAGGAGTAGATAAATATGGCGGTGCCGGAGCTAGGAGGGCAGCTGGGCCGAAATGTTAATAGGCGTGCCTGGCGTTGACAGGGCCCACTCGCCGGCCCCTAATTGTCCCCGCTCGAGTAGCCCCGCTTTTTAATGACTGTCATGGACACATCACTATTCGGTAGGGACCTCACTACATCCAACCTCCTCATTCAATCCTTCACAAGAGGGCGGTCGTCATTACGAAATGGGGACAGCGGGAAGCAACAACTGTCGAAAAAGTTGTTTAAACGTTTGACACCTGCTATACGACTACACAGCCCTACACTAAAAAATTTTTTGTTTGTGCCTAGAATCTAATAGCTGATTTTAACTATGTTTGGGACGCTGATTCCAATAATGCAATCAGATTTTTTTCTATCAGCTCTACTTTTATAGCTTCAGCATACCTTAACAGTAGTTTAATGTAAATTTGAATACCTATGATATAGATAACACAATCCGAAATAGATGTGTAAATGAATTATTTTAGTACGCTTTTCTCCTTATTTTAGAATATTTAACTATTAGCTAGCTGTATATAATTCTGTGTAAGAATTAAAAAATAATAACATCTAATAATAAGTTGAAACATCGCGTTTTAGTAAGATTTTACCAATTGGCAAATCATTTTAATTACTTTTTGTTATGTTCTACTTTTGAAATGCTCAGCTGGATCATGGGATACCCACATGATGGCAGATTACTGCTGGAACCTATAACAAGACTGTTTGAAGAAATATTCAAGAAATTCACGCATAAGAAGCTTCCGAAGTGTGAAATAGAGTCCCTATAAAATGTAATTCGTTTAGTTAAAAAGTTATTATGTAAATAATGTATGTGTTTATGTGGTTTCAATTGATTTAAGTAAATAATTTTAATATCTTTGTTTTTTCCTCCTACTATTAACCTGCATATATATTCGAGTAATTATGTTTAAAGAGGTAAGTCACGCCATTTATATATCTCAACAACTAGAGCTGATAGAGGAAAACTAATGGCAAATTTGGATTCAGCGCATCAATTCTACAGAATCAGCTATAAAACTGGACACCAAGACCACTGTAGACCTGTGTTATCGTCGTCAAACCGAAAAACATTTATCTTTACAAAAACAATTATTATTTCTATACAAAAAGCACTACATCAAGCACTCACAACATCATTAATTCCTCAAATTGAAATGGATTGTATTTGAATATTTAATTATAATTTACAACGTCACTGTGTACTAATACAAATTTTAAATTAGGTCCTTTATTACTCTTGAAATGTCAACAAAAAAAAAAGTGCGCCCCCTCATAAAATTTCTAGATTAATGGGTGTATCATAAAGTAAAATGGATGTACACTCTGATGAATAAAATGGATGTTAGAGACTAAGGTAATGAGTGCCTATTTAATATGAAGAGCCATTATAATTATTTTATAAAACAATGAGTAATTCACATGCAGCACTGTAGCGGAATGGCTGAAACGTCTGCTGATGTGAAATAAATATTTTTTTTAGACTGAATGCTGCCATTCTTTAATGTACACATAAATTACAACTAAGTCTCAAGAACGGGTTTAGTAGTATAATTTATAAGTGCTTCATTTTTTGTTCATAAAGTTTCCTAAATATGTTTAAATGGCTACTTATATTTATATGACTAAGGAATCATCCTTTTTTTTCTTTTTTTTTTTTTTTTGCAATTACAAGTAGATTCGATTTTTATTTTACCTTCATCGACAACTTAATTTTTAAGCTAGGGTCTGGAAACACTAGGAAAAACCATATTTTGCATTTGAATATTGTTTAAAAAAGAGACTAACTTAAAATTAGTTTTCTTTAAAATTTCTGTTTCGGTAGACGTATCTTTTATTTAATTAGAAATGTTAATAAGATGAAATAAAATATATATATATATATATATATATATATATATATATATATATATATATATATATATATATATATATGTATTTTTAATCAGACGGGAACGGTTTTTATTCGAAAAATTTTTTTATAAAACAAAAATTTCGTTTTTTAGTCATTTTTTTTATAAACTAAGAATCTGAGGAGGCTTCCACGTCAGCTTATGAGAAAAAGCTTTTTCGAGCATAATTAAGCTTTTAGTGTTAATTTATTTATTTATTTATTTTTTTTTTTTTTTTGGGAGTAGGACTGAAAAAATAATTTACCATAGGCCTATACTAAAATACTTTTATTCGTCTAATAAACTTTATGTACTTGTATATGTTAAAAATTTATATTCTGACATTTAATTCATTATTATAATACTTGTAGCATTTTTCCTAATTTTGATTTACCATATCTATATTTACACCAGTCGACAAGAACAGTGACACAAGTCGAAATTTTAGTTTTTTCATACCCTTGATTATTTGAAATATTGTAAATTTCAAGTGAGAAAATTGTCATATTTATATGAGTGAAACTTTCCACAGCCTGTTCAATTCAGCTTAATATCTGCAAAAGTACATTTATGAATAAATATTTTTACTATTAATGTAAATCTTTCTTTTTTTAAATTTCAATGTTGACCATTTCTACTTGTGTCATTATTCTTGACGAAAAGTGATATGTAGTTTAAAAAAAAAAAAAACTTATATAAAAACTTTATTAATTGCAAATGATATTGTATTAATTGCGAAAAGTACCTTCGAACTAAAACAAATGATAAAGCAATTAGAGAAATATACTGAACTCTGGAATCTGACTGTAAATCTATCAAAATCTAAAATCATTGTTTTTAGAGAAAAGGGCGGTAGATTGCGAAGATCAGAAAGATGGCGATTTAAAAATCACAATATTGAGGTAGTGAACAACTACACCTACTTGGGAACTGTGCTAACCCCCTCTTTTCGATTTACTTTAAATAATAACGAAAGGTGCAAAAAAGCGAAACAAGCAATCAACAGTATTTGGAGCATGATTTTCAAAAACTCTATGATCCCTGTATCCTCCAAGCTAAGGGTTTTTAACTCGACAGTAAAGGTGTCGCTCTGTTACGGAAGTGAGGTATGGGGTTATTTAAATTTTGAAGAAATTGAAAGAGTTTGGAAATTCTTTATCAAAAAGGTGTTTTCACTTCCGAAAAATACACCAAATTATCAAATTTATTTAGAAACTCAGTTAGACCCAATCTTTATCTGATCTACCCTATTCAGTTTACCGGAGTACAGATAGCCCAAAATTATTGCCAAACAAATAGTTATTAGTAAATGTTCGTGGTTTGCCGAATGGATAGCTATGGCTGCTAGTCTCAAGACTGAATTGGATGAGTGTTTCATATCAATAGACAGATGGCATCGCCAAACTGAAGTATAAATCATTAGTTCCCAGTAAAGTTAGCTATATAAATGATTTCAATAGTTAGGACTTTATAAATACAATATTTAGAGTAAGAGGAGAATTTTTAGACTTAAATTATAAACCATGGTCAAAAGATATTAGTTACATTTGCACTATCTATAACAAAAGTGAAATAGAAGATATATTTCATTTTATCGGAATGTGCCCAATTTTCAATGAGATTAGAATAAAATATTTTGGTCATGTATTAATAAATAAAGAAGAATTAGTAACGATGCTAAAAGAAAATAAATTAAAGGAAATTTATTTATATGTTAAAGAAGCATTAAGATATAGACGGCCATTGTTATCAGAATTTGAATAAATAAAATAAATATTATTTCTTTTTACCTTTTATGTAGATATTATAAATGTATATTTCCTTGTACGAAGTTATAGTGAGTTTTCTTTATTTTCATTTTAATAATATAAATTTTATTTTTTCATTTGAAAATTAACGTGATTTTATTATTACTTTTAAAATGCACCTAAAAAGTGGCTAACTCCTGACAGACGGCTAAAGCCATGTCAGCATTTGTCCTGTGTAACTTATTTTGAAATTTGTTAGCATAAGTAGATTATTATATACTTCATAAATATCAAATTTGTAAACACCTATACTATTTTGTAAATAAAGGATTTTTCTATTCTATTCTAACAAAAAAAAAAAAAAAAATCATGATATTTTTAGGATTGAATTCAACAAGTTTTTCGATTTTTGACTTCGACTTTGTTGATGGGTAAAGCCGTCGAGGAATTAAATTCTCTGGAAGAACGCGGTTTTAAGATAAGGTACAAAGATTGTTTGGTTAATTATTTGTTATTGAACCATTATTATTTTATTTGAATGACTGCTAATTTCGATACTCACGCACAAGGGTAGAAACTTTGATAAAAAATAAAAACAAAAATAAAAATAAGGAATTACATCTATTAAGAGATTAAGCTGGAACATGCACGAAAGAAAATTGCCGAACGTGAACGGCTGATAATGGTAGTAGTATTAGTTTTTTAATTTTTATAACCGGCTAGATTTTTATTTTACCAAGGGAGTGTATATATCAGTTCCATTTTGGAATTCAGGTATCATTGATTCAGTTCAAAGTTCTTTCTTCGTTTGCCAAGCCACTTTCAATTCAGTCCGCAGTACTCAATGATTGACAGTATCGCACCTTTTGAAACAGACAGCGATACACTTCACAATCTGAGCTTTTGATAGCATCTTGCTGAATCTATCACCGGTTTCAATTTTCGACCAACAGTTTCCGATCCGACTAACTTAATTTTACTTTAGTTATTATTCTGATATATTAAAGTCTTATTTTAATTCAGTGTGAGGTCATTTTATATAAAATATTCATTAATGAAATTTAAATATACAAAAATTAAAAATGAATCGAGATGTAAGATATCTCAATCTTGATATATTTCAAGGCCAATATCCCGGGAGTCTCTCCTTTTGTAAATCTAAGATTTAAGACCTAAAGACTTTAAGTTTAATGAAAGAAAAAGAAAACCTTATTTATTATATTTTTTTTAATTAAATCTTTGTTAATCTAATAAATTTTGCTATCTTCACTACTTAATTTATTCCGTTAAAAAAAGGGAAAAAATTGAAAAAACATACTAACAAAATACAAAATATACAGAAGTAAGAACTATTAAACGATATGCTTAACTAGATCAAAAACATTGTCTCCATATTTAATATCTGATACACACCCAATCCTCTATAAACACAATTTAAAGATCTTCTTACTGTTATATTAGATAATTCATTTGGAATTTTTTCATTAATAAATCGGATAAAGAGTAAACAATCAAATAATGTTTTAATACATACCACTCCACACACTTGAAAGTACTACATAAGCATCGCACTTACCTGAAAAATAATGAAAAGGAACTCATTAAAATAATATAAACCATCATATTTATCAAGCATATAATTAATTTAATTATGCTATAAATAATAGTAATAATGACATAATGTTAATAATA
Source organism: Aelia acuminata (assembly GCA_911387785.2). NCBI lineage: Eukaryota > Metazoa > Arthropoda > Insecta > Hemiptera > Pentatomidae > Aelia > Aelia acuminata. The sequence goes on from OU426982.1 coordinate 35,865,255, forward strand.
GTATACTAGACTTGAGGAGAATTGGCTAATGCAAGGGAAGTCATCGTTTCTTAGTTCTTTGATCCAAAATTAAAATATAATAAAAGATATTGTAACATGAAAAAAAACAACATATAATTGCAAAGAGTTATAGACGGTTTGTTGAAACAGTTGGAACAAACTATAGTACATGTTCGTGATTGTTCGATAATAAACTACGTTTGTCTGGGACTTTCTAGACTGTTTTAATTCAGACTAAATAAAAGGAGCGATGAACTGGAGAGTTAGTCTTGCTCTGAAACTCGAATCATATGTTTTTTTTGTGTTACTGTTTCGTTCCAAGTTGATGTTTTTTGTAATCTCTAGATTATTTAATTGTATTCTTTGTCTGATATTATGAGTTACCATATATTGGAATACTATAGCTATACCTATACTGTATATTTATATTTTATTATAAAAACAAAAAAATGCAACCAATCATAATATTGTAACACTTCTGTGGGTCAAAGAATATTTATTAACTAAAATATAACAATTATCAGTGCCACAAATACAACTCAAATATTCAAGCAGGTTACAAATATGATAACGTTATATCACACTAATCATATGACTTGAGTTTCACAGACTCAGACTTACAAGGGGAGGCTACGGACGTGGGGTCACCGATTACAATGAAACTTTTTTTCGAGTTTCTATATCCAAAAATATTAGATACGTGTCCGAGGGTTCTTGCCAATGGGCCTTCTGAACCGAGAAAAAAAATTTCTTAGGTACAAAAATAGCCAAAAATTGCATCGACAAAGTTGCCGCTGCTCAAAGCTCCTTCAACCAATTTCAATGAAATTTTCAGGCATGTTAGAGTATTGAAAAATATTAGACACATGTATAGGGGATTGGCGAAATTAGCCTCTGGAAGCCCAGAATAAATCATTCAATATGGTGGTATATTCGAGCTCTGGGTAACGTTAAAAATCAATTCCATTACTTTGTAAATTGAATAAATTACGTTTTTCAGCTTTTTACGTCAAAAACTAAATATTATTAAATATTTTTCATGAAAAAGTAATTTTTGCTTATACTGAAGAAAAATTTTCAACCAAAAAAAAATTACTATTTGAAATATGTTCCAGTTTTTATGTAAAAAGCACAATTTCATAGTTACTTAAAAAAATATTTAAGATAATTTTGCGAAAAATTGAATTCGAAAGTTTGAATTTTGAATCTGAAAGTATTTCCATTGTTGTTTTCCCTTGCCCAAAGAATTAAGGAATTATTTTATGATTGAAAACGTTTGTTAAAAATTGGCATTCGTCTCGTACGTATCTACTGCGAAAAGTTTGTTCTTAAACATATTAATTGGATTATCTAGCTTTTGATTTATTTGGCATCACTTGGGCATCTTTTTTGGATTTTGATTAATCGACATTTCTCTGTCACTAATTAAATCTTCTTTTTTTTTCATTGTTAAAAAAAATGAACGGTCAAAATTTGGACGGCTGTTTTAGTCGTCTTTGTTATGATAAGAACATCGTGAAACAAGGTCTTAAATATTTTTGGGGAATCAAAAATAAATTTTTGGTGACAAGTCTTCAATCCAAGCAAGGAAATTTTGTTATGAAAAATATTTCCTGTTAAATATTTATAATATTTAAATATAAATTTAGAAGATAAAAAAAAAAGAAAAATAGAGAGAAAAAAAAATTCGTCTCAAAATAATTTGTTTTTAAATATAAATATTTAGTTTTTGAAGTAAGAAGCTGAAAAAAAGTAGTTTATTCAATTTACAAAGTAATGGAATTGATTTTCAACGTTACCGAGAGCGCGAATATAACACAAAATTGAATGATTTTTTCTGGGCTTCCAGAGGCTAATTTCGCCAATCCCCTATACGCGTGTCTAATATTTTTCAATACTCTGACATGCCTGAAAATTTCATTGAAATTGGTTGAAGGAGCTTTGAGCAGCGGCAACTTTGTTGATGCAATTTTTGGCTATTTTCGTACCTTAGAATTTTTTTTTCTCGGCTCAGAAGACCCATTGGCAAGAACCCTCGGACACGTATCTAATATTTTTGGATATAGAAACTCGAAAAAAAGTTTCATTGTAATCGGTGAACCCACGTCCGTAGCCTCCCCTTGTTAGACTAACTGCCCCAGTCAATCGCTCCGTATATATAAAGCACAAAACGAACATTCTGGATGGTTCCACGTCTTCGTGAAAGGTAGTAGAACGATGTAGATGGACCTCGAACATTCTGAATCCAAAAAGTTTGCTCCAACCGCTTAGTTTGTACCAACATATGTTTTTTTTTTTTTGTTTTTTTTAACGATTTAACGATACAATATATTCACCACCTAGAATCACCTCAGTTCTTACGAATGTCGCATAGACGCCTTAAATTCTAGGGTCCACAAATAAAGTTATTTTTTTTTTTATCAGTCTGTTGATAAAAAGGCAATAATTTAGAAATAAATTAAAATAAGCTTTATACAAAGAAAACGATTGTAAAGAAAATTAAAAAAAAAAAAAAAAAAAAAAAAAAAAAAAGCGAAAAAAGCCACTAAGCGAAAATTCCCAGGAGTATTAAGAGTGTTATTGTTGGTTAGAAGTGCCTTTCTTCTAGTTTAGCATATTAATATAATTTTCCGTATGTTCTGTACGTTAAAGTCAATAAACCCTATCCAACTGGATATATAGATAGATGCTACTGGAATACATGGATAGATAAATACTGTATCATCTCCCAATTATTCATTATATCATAAAGTGGCGTTAAATCAATGAATATATTGTGACGTAAAACAAACGATTTAAAAGAGTTCTAGACTATTGTTGGAACAGTTGGAACAAACTGGTCATACTACGTGTTGTTGACTATTCAAGTGCCTTCGCGCTTACCTAAAACCCTGACAGTTCTTTTTCGGGCTTAATATAACAGCGATGGACTGAAGAATTAGTCTAGCTCCGAAGATCGATCATTTGGTTACGTTTGTGTTAAAAGAGTGGAAGTTGATACTTTTTTTTAACCTTCTTGATTACCTATTTGAGTTTTTGCGGCATTGTAAATTCTAATTTTCTTTGAATAACATTGTTTTATCCCATATAAGTGTTAAAATACTTGAAACTATTTTTTGTTTATCATCTTTTCTTTTAATTTCTACTGGGAAAAACTTGAAGGAATTCATAAGAGAATGTCAAGGGGTACATGAAACGTTAATTAAATGCTGAGAAAGAAAGGCTAAGACTAGCATGAAATTAATACGGCCCTTGACACGAGGCCATTAGGGAGGGACAGGATAGGCCGAGGATAAATGTAATAAAAGTTGTAAAGTTGACCGAAAAAGGGCCCGGCAAGCAGATGGAAGGGTCTAATTAAAACATGCAACATTGCAGGGGCGGGGGTGGCGGGAGGGGGGCACATATCTCAGCCAGCCTCTTTTAATTAAGCCTTGATTTAGGCAAAAAGGTTTCGCCAATTACAGGGCCTTGTTCCCTTCCCAGCCGAACCCTTCTTTTCGAAACCACTGCTGGGCTAAGGGATTTCGTTGCCACGCCTCCACCCAACAGTCCATACTACGGCTCCTACTTAAATCGAATGAGGCGCCAAGGATAAAATACTTTACAGCATCAGTTAATACTAAAAAAATAATACTTATACTGCTCAGAAGTGGTATAACTTGTTAACTTTACAGAAGAACTTGGAGTGGAAAGTGCAAATCTAATACACAACCTGTTCCTATTAAGTGAGTACAATCTTGATGTAATAATTTATTATAGGGTGGGAGCAAAACTTCTTAGGTTTCTTAAGTTTGAGCGTAACAAGTAAATGCTGTTTATATCACTTAACTGCACGCAAGCCTCGTCTCATTCATGGATTTCAACTGTATAGTTTTTCAATACACAAAACTTTAGCACTCACTGCATCTTTTGTTCAGTACTATACTAAAACTTTTGTCTATACAGGATTTTTCCGAGGTACAAAAGGTCCGATATCAAATAACAGCTGATTTTAAGGAGAACAAAAAAAAAATCATTTTATTTGCAATTCATTTTCTTTGTTTTTCATTTTTTGTGTTTGGTCATCAAAAGAAACATTAAAATTGTTATGATATTCATTTGTAAAACTTTTTTTGTGTTAGAGTTTAAATTTTCCTTATAGGCTGGTATCACTCAGGATTAATGACCAAGCGAATCCTGAAAATCGAATCTTTTTTACTTTTTACAGGTGACATGCTTCGTCTTTTAGGACCCTGGGATACTAGTTATGATAATCCAATAAAATCGAAAAAACCGAAAATTTGTGACACCTTTTGCAGTATCAACGACGATATAGTAAATTATTTTATCACCACTGTGATTACATACCCATCACTTCTGTAAGAATTTTGTTCAGAGTATGGACAATAATTACCGAAAGTAGTTGACCACGAAATTCCTTCAAAACTTTAACTATAGCAGGATACAAATATTCTGTTTAATTCAGGATCATAATAATAAGAAATCGTAAAGGAAATATTTAAACAAACAGCTTGAAAAAATAACGAAATCTTTATCTTCAAAGCGGGCTTTATCTCTTCAACAATTGTCAATAGACAAATATATGTTTTGAAGAAACCTTATAAGACTCAGTTGACATTGTTCGATCGATTCAGAGATGGTGATAACAGTGTGCATTACTAACTTGTAATATTCAACTTATAATATAAAACATCAGAAAAAGAGGAATACGAAGAAGGAATTAATAAAACTAAGGATAAACCGTCCGGTCTGTTGATGACTATCAGTAAGTATTTGTAATAGTACTTATTCTATAAGTTTTTTAGTAAAATGAAGGACTGCTTTTTGTCAATAAAGCTTATATTTCGAACTGCTTAACGAATAATTATGCTTTTCTTTATCTTTTAATTTAGTAGGAAGATCATATCAAAAATGAACTATTAGCAAGATTTCTTCCTTTTATTTTTTTTTATTTTCATACAACTTTACATCGTTGAGGTTTCGGGGTTAAGTCCCCATTCTCAAAACATTTATTTCTCAATTATATGATTGACTATCATGTTATTAAATAATATTGTAACGTTAAATCGTCAAATGAAAACATATAGTTTAAAATCCCAAACCTTTTGTTGGAACCAACTAGACGGTCGGAACAAACCGTCAGAGCTCGTGTTTGGTCTAGATTTGTAGAGCCCAGTCCACGCAGACGTGGGACCTTCCACGAGCGTCTGGAACCTTCTACGACGGTCACAGTACAACTATATATAAGGGGCGAGCGACTGAACCACTTAGTCTAAGTTTGAGTCTTTGTCTTGAATGTGAAGCTCAAGAGCCATATGATTTGTGTTACGAAGTGATTATTTTTGTAACCTGCTCGAATATTTATGTTGTTATAATTTGGGTAGCATTAATAATTGAGAGAAAGAAAGAAAGAAAGTATTTTTATTCTGGGACATCTTGTCCCCTAAGAATAACAATATATGTACAGATACAGAGTTCTTTGTCTGGCTAGTTTAGAACAAGGTTGGTATAGAAACTAAAGAACTAAAATAAAATAAAAGCAATCCTCTTAAATAAAACAAACAGCAAAAAATATATGAGAATATAACTTGACTGGTTTCCAACCATTTGAACGTAAAACAATAAAGAAAAACAGAGGAAATCCTCAAGATTTCGCCAGGGGACCTTTCGGGGAATGACTTTAGGTGCTGGAATGTTATAGAAGATTTTGATGAGATCATGGCTTGATAGAAAAGGTACTGGATGCTGTGAAGAAGACAGTAAGTTGTGAGAGGAGTCTATTATAAAAAGGTCTAACCAGGTGCTGGTAAACTGGGTATGGTGGGTTGGTTGGTAGGGTACTATGAAGAGGTCGAGTGAATGGATGAGTTCTATAAGGTACGATCTGTTAGGAGAATCAGTGAGCATGTTTGAATGAGAATAATTGTATATCTTTGTTGAATAAATCTTTGTTAACCCACAGAAGTGTTATAATATATTAAAATTAGAACTGTGTCACAAATTTAGTGCTGTTACAATAATGCTGTTCAATAAGCAAATAAATATAAATTTCCTAACAAATGTTTTAAGCCCTAATAGGTATTTAGGCAACGTATATGTAATTGTTTACGAACACACCGAACGGCATGAATCATAAACTCCGTGAAGTAAATCACTGGAATGTACAAAAGAGGCTCACCTTAGAGCCACAAATCGGGGCTGAAGAATGTGCCCGGGCGATAAATGGCTTAGCCGTAAAATGGTCGAACAATTGAAGCCGTTGGAGCAAAGCGGCCGATCCATCAAGATTAGTCTACTGGAGGAGGCTGGAGGGAGGTGGCTGGAGGCTGGCTGGAGGCTGGCTGGAAGCTGGCCTATGAAATAGTTGTGTATGTCACCCTCCTCCCCGTCTTCTGTATATATATTAGCTCTTTGTCTCCTGGCTCCCGGGGCTCAAACCCTTATCATGAGTTATAGGACTAATTCTCGGCGGGGTGCCGCGGTCTACGAGATAGCCCCCCCCCCCCACACCTCCAGATATTCTATAGCTCTTGAAATATGAGCCAGTCTTCTATTGTACCACCTCTTCCAGGAATTTAACACGTCCGACCTGGAATTTGGGTTTTACGTCTTCGTATGAACTTCTAGGACTAGCCTAAAATTATTTTTTTTTTGTTCTTCTTGCAATAAAAAAAATATATAAATTTTATTTAAATATCTAAAGTACAATATGCAAATCTGATGACGCTGACGAGAAAGGTACAATAGAATAATTATTAATGGAAACAAAAAGAAGATATTGTAACTTTAAACAGAAAAGAGATGATTCAGATTTGTTGGAACAAACTTTTATAACACATGTTGGCTACTAAGATATTCGAGTACGCTGATTGTTCTCCTTACGATTATATACAAGGAGCGTTGGACTGGAGACTTAGCCTTGTTCTGAAGCTCAAGTCATATAGTTATTTCTGTTTTACAAAGTGACAATTTTTGTAACCTGTTTAAATATTTGTGTTCTCATAATTTGTGTAGCATTGAAAATTGTTATTTTTCTTAATTAATTAAATGTTACAATATTATGATTATGCATGATACAAATTCATGAAATAGTACTAACATCTATTAAAAAGCCAAAAATCACTTCTGCGGCCAACAGACAATATACAAATGTCGACTTCATTATTCGCTATTCGTAAACCTATAAAGTTACATTAACACTTATAAACAGCCTGTGTTTTGTTCGTTTGCTGCCGTATTCGAGTGCTGAAGTATTCGTGTGATTAAAGCTCTAAAGTAAGTGTGAATATATCTTGATATTGCGACCATGGAGTTTAATATATAATACTTATGGGCGATAATAATGATAATACATTTTTTTTTTTTCACTGCATACTTTTATTTGCACCTGTCGCAAATAATAAGCGACAATCAGCAAATGTGATGAAAATTGCTGTATGTTGGCATTTTAAGGCATGAGGAAAGATAGAGCCCAGCAGCACATCATCCCGGTCTTGTTTTAGGAGAGGAGGTCTCTCATCCAACTCCTTTTTAGTCGCTTCATTAAAGACATATCAGTTGTGGCCATGCCAATAATACGAGATAATAATACTCAAACCCCCCTATTCCCCTGATTTAAGTCATTGTGACTTTTTCCTCTTCCCGAAATTGAAACATGTCCTGAAAGGACGTCATTTTGGAACTCTGGAGAACATTCAAAAGACTGTGACCGACCAGTTAAAAGCCATACCAATTGAAGACTTCCAGCGCTGCTACCAAGAGTGGGAACGACGACTCCGCCGATGTATAGCTGCCCAAGGGAACTACTTTGAAGGGGATAACATTGTTGTTTGAAAATAATAAAAACTTTGGTTAGTATGTAATCAGTCTCATTACTTTTCTCACACACCTCGTAAGTCTATTTTTATGTCCGTGCAATTTGATATGGAAGCTAGAATAGAGAGTCCTTATTTGTTCGTCAATAGTTGGTAGTTGTAAGCCTGTATGTAGTGTTTTGTTACTAACATACAAAGGTGCGTCCGTTACTAGTCGAAAATTTTGGTTTGGAAGGTTTGTAGTTTTTGTAAGTGTGTCTTTTTTGCTTATCCATAAATTTGTGAGGCGTATGTCCAAATGGGTTTCAGTAAGTATGTGTGTGTATTGAGCTTCTGTCTGATTTTCAATTTTGATGATTTGGAAAATAGTGAGTACAGTATTTTAAGTCGTTTGTTTAAAGTCTGTCTTTTCATCTTGACATGAGGGCCCCAAGTCATCCTTCTGTCAAATATCAGTCCAAGGTACCGTACGTTGTCTGTTTGAGTAATTTGGTGGTCGCCGATATAAACTGGAGGGCATGAGTGTGAATGTTATGTGTTGTGATTTGTCATGGTTTAATTTCGTTTTCCAAAGTGAGAAATACTTTTTTTAAATGTATTAGGTGGTTTTGTAAGTTTAATGAAGCCAGTCTAGGGTCATGGTGTCTTGTTAAAATTGTTGTATCGTCTGCGTACGTTGCAGTTAATGTTTCGGGGTGTGTAGGAAGGTTATGTATATATATAATGTATAGTAAGGGAGCGAGTATTGACCCCTGCGGAACTCTGGCTAAGATTGGTCGGACTGAAGAAATCTCTGAGCCTTGCCGGATAGAGAAAAATCGGTCGGAGAGGTAAGATTAGAGTATGAGATAGTATGTGTTGGGTAGTACGTTTTTGAGTTTGAAGAGAAGCCCCTGGTGCCAGACTTTATCAAATGCTTGGGCGACATCCAGAAATACACCAGATGCGTATGAATAATACTTTAAAATGAAAATCTTGAATATTAATCATCATGTTAAGAAAAAACAGTTGACAATTACACACCTCTAATATAAATTTAGATACCTTGAAGGTAAACAAATATTCGAGAGGAGAGTGAGTTCATGTGAAAATGAAACCAAGTACTCTTAAGCAAAAGACCGGAAATACTGCTCTCATTTTTTAAATAAAAGGGCGGAGGGTTGAATAGTGGAATTTTTAATTTTAAAAAAAATAAAATTTCTCAGATAGTTGATGTAAAAGGTCGAAAATATTTTTTTACAAAAACTTTGATTTTGTTTCTATGCCATTAACCGCTTAATTTTCAAGTCAGGGGACTAGCAGGCAATCAGTTGTTTTGTTTGCATATTATTCCATAAGGTTGGAAGGCATGTATGGGCAAACTATTCAATATTTTAGTCCTATATTTTTTGTGTGAAGTTAATATTTATTTTATAAAGTAGACAAGCATTCTTTTGTTAGAAACATACGCTGTTACATTTTTGATTTCATGTAGCACATGGGTGCTTAGAGGCAGAGGCTATCACTTATTCCTTTAAAAGCAAAGGTTTCGATGATACTATCGATAGTAAAAAAAACTATCGATAGTTTCGAAAGTTTAAAACCATCGATAGTATCGATAGTACTATCGATAGTTTTACATCACTAGTATGGTAGGTAAGTTTTAGACGTAGGTTTGCGTCTTTCTTTGCGAGCCTTTCCATGTCCATGGACTTTTTAAAAATACTTCCCAGATATTGCTTACATTCTGACTGGCAGTATTCAAAGGTATATAGCATTGGGTAATCTCCGGAAGGCGACAGTGAAAGGAGCTATCCCTAATGGATTTATCCTTAGCCTAAAGGAGGAAGGAGGGAGGAGCGAGCCGATAAAAACAAAAGGCCTTCACTCCCCGGGAGGCCTGAATAAAACATAAAATCTTGGCATGAGCCATTTGTCCCGGCCCTTACCTCTCCCTATGCATTTATTCACCAGGCGTGTATTCGACACTCCGCCCCTCCCTTTCTTACCTATATTTTACTCCACCTGTCCTGACCACTATTTATTTATAAATAAATGCTTCACCGTCTTTATATGGCATAGGATGGTCAGTGGAATAACCCCCCCCCCCTCCCCAGCGAATCAACGGATAATATGGCGGTATTTCGAACAACAAAAGAATTTTGAAAAAAAAAATATTTAAAGAGAAAAGATTGCCAATGGCCGGGAATCTTACATAGGCCCTCTGTATCTCTGTCGAGGCGCTCTTGCTTAAAAACAATATAAAAAAAATTATAATTATTCAAGAATATTATTTAAAAATTATAAAATTATCATTTAAAAATAGATTATTTAAAAATTATACATTAATTCTTTAAAAATTATAAAGTGCGTATAAGCACGTTTGTAAAGTGTCTTTGTATAAATATTATAACTATTATTGTAATTATAATAATAATCTTTGTCATTATTTGCGGTAAATTTAATCGAATGATAAGAGACATGGTAACAACTGATATAAAAACAAATAGGAGATTAACATGGATCTGGATGAGAGATTTCCTTAAAAATCTAGATTAACTGAAACAAGCCGCGGAAGAAACTTAGGGCTGTATTTATGATCGATCCTAAGGAACGAATTACTAAAGGCTTCCTTAAAATGCACACCTTTAGCTAACCTTAACACAATTTTCATTTTATAAACGTCCCTTTACGTTTTCCTATCTTAAGGACGCCTTAGATTCTAAGGTGTTCCTATAAATTTGATCTGTTTTCCTTCCTTAGTGCTAAGGTAGGTGATTTCTACCTATCTTTAGCTACCTTTAGCTTCTCCTTAACTATTTAATTATAGAAATAAAAACAGAAAACAAATATCAGGACTTAAATACTTATTAAAAAGAACCGTATATTAAGAACAAAACGACTTTTTTGGAATTTTTACTTTATTTATATGAGGTATAAACAACAAAGGCGGTGAAATATTATTGCACTTTTTCAGGGAAATATAAATTTTAATCTTGGTGAAATATTTTTCTTTTTTTCTCCTTTATATATTTATCAAATGTTTTCATATGTAGCCATTCTTATTACTAGGCACAATGAGAGACAGATAATTTCTTCATATAAACAAAATCAAAACAAAAGATTTATTATTTTCAAGTAATAAGTACTTATTGAGTTTATTGATAGTATTACTTAAGTGTACAACTTTAATCACAAACATTTTGATGCAGATACTTTTGAATCTTTTCCATTTCAACACTTCTAACATTAATTATGTTTCAGTAGCCAGAATTAGAGCTGTAATTGTAAATATTTGATTAGTTGGTGATATGAACATCTGAAAGAATATTAAGTGAATTCATTTTTTTCTTCTCCAAGTTGTACTTTAATGAGCAATATAATCTTAATTATTGATAGTAAAGATAGTTTCACTAAATTACTCATTGACAAAACAAAATCTTGATAACATATATAGACTGAATCCAATTTGAAAAAATTAAATGTAATTTTAATAGTACCAATTTAACAATTTTAAAGTTTATTTATTTATCTGTGCCTATTTTACATAAAAGGCTTTCATGGAATTCGTTGAAATTAGATAAGTTTGGTATAACAAGTTCTTGGAAGAGTGGTAAGAGAAATGTATAAAGAACAGAAATAAATTGATAGACAACTTTTATTTATTAATATATAAAAATGAAAAATAAATAACTAAAAATAAAATAAGAATCATAATACACACTAATAAGCCAATTCTTTATAAAATGTCAAAACACATGTACGTCCACTAAGATTTACAATAATTAATATGCTAATACAAAAGTAATAACATTCTAAAGGAAACAATCAGTTTTTAATAATTCATATAAGAATATGAAGTTGTTGAAAATAAATTTCACCTTACTTATTAAGGAAACTGAAGCTTTTTTAAAACACATCTTTTTTAAAATAAGTTGGTTACTAATTTACACATATCTAACATTTACAAATCCTTCTCACGAAGAAGGTTGGAACCAAACCATCTAAGAATATTTTGAAGAATATTAAGAAATATATAATAAATATACAATAGTATATCACAAACATTTCAATTAGAAGAATATTGCAGTCTCTCATCCCTCAAGCTAACCTCAAGAGAAATAAAGTTTGAGACTAATACTACTTAACATTGTTGTTGTGTTCTTATAGTTCTAGAGCTGTAATTGCCACATTAACTACTTAAAACACTCGAAACAACACAGTAAACAAGAGTGAAGTAAACACTGATGTCAGTTGAGGGAGGTTACACTTAGCGGCAGAGTACTCTTATCAATCTTCTCTGATTGGTTGTTTAGTTAAGCAAATCTTAAATTTGCACCTTAATAAATGCATACTTAGTTAAGGAAAGGAAGTATTAAGGAAGTTTCATAAAATGAGAATTATCTAAAGGAACACTTAAGCTTAAAGATTAGCTTAACATAGGAACCAGTTGAGGTTACCTTAACTGCTTCCTTAGGAACGTTCATAAATACGGCCCTTAGTATTGCTGGGTGCCATCCTTCCCCATGCCTACATGCCATTATTTAATTAGCATAGCGCAATTGCTGAGTGCCGAAGTTTTTCGACAAGTGCCAATTAAGATAGGAACACTAAATTTCAAAATATAACCTAAAAGAATTTGCAATAGTGGGAAACATGGGGCTGGAATCATGTGACAATGATCTGTCATGCAAATTAATTTAAAAAAAAAAAAATAATCAAAGATTTTTGTTGTATCTCTAATCATCGGGGAAGGGAGACTGAAAATTGAATATGTATGAAATCAAAGAGAGTTGAGAATTATCCTCTCTACCATGTCAAACTATCAAAACTTTTAATAAAACTAACTTTTTAACTGAAAAGATGCCCTAGCGTCAAAAAGTAAGGTTTAGAATTCCTATCTGTCGAAATTGGGTCTGGATGGAGGTCGGTGGATAGAGGGTATGCAGGGAGAGAGTTGTGGTGTGAACACCGATCCTTCGGGTACGTTAAGCCTTCAACATTATGAGTAATCATATCAGTCGTTACGGCATGAGAGATTAGATTGTAGATTTTTTTAGATTGTACATCATTATTTAGATTATTCATTGACGAGATGCATACATTATTTTGCTTCTACCTTTATCAATGTCATTATTTTGTAATCGAACAGATTTGAGAATGATCGTCCCTACCATATAAAACTTTCAAATGTTAATGTATGCATCTGAAATTTTTAGTGGATCATAAAAAAAAAAATCTACAATGATGAATCCATAAATTAACCTATTAACAATGGGCAAGTGTTTATATATTTTTTATATGTGTTTAATCTTCTTTCAGACGTTAGTAACGTATGTACATCAGTATCATGTCGCACCCTATGCATCAGGAGAGTATCGACATACCTTTCCTCGGTTTATACATTAATAAATTAACGAATCTGAAAAAATTCAGTTCTTAAGTTATTAGGCGTATGAAAGGCTTTTTATGTTATTTAAAACCTATCAAATGTTCATGAGTTAATTTTAATTCCTTCCTAGTTGAACAAAATTTCATTTTCAAATAAGTATATACATCTTATAATTGCAGTGATGGTAATTTTCCAAACCCCGACATTATGTTACTATTACCAATGGATTCCTTTCCATTCGAAAATTCACATAAAAATATATCTAAACATTATAAAGCCAGTCTTTGAATTTCACTAATGGTAAGAAACTATTTTTCGGCTCTCCTGAAAGATTGGATTAGTTTCGTGGTTTACCGTAAACCTAACGAGAAGTCATTGCAGTATATGGACTGCTCAAAGTAAAGATAAAATTCTATTCAGCATAAGAAAAAAGAAAAAAACTTTATTGAGTTTACACCACCAAAAATTTCATGCAAGGAAAATTTCCGTAAATACTACCAGCTTATGCGACAGTTTGAATTTTTAATAAAATGTTAAATGGATTGATAAATGTATTAATAAGAAAACGTAATTGCATAATGAATCATATTATATTAGAAGAAAATAATTTTCCTTATCTATATATTCTTCTTCTTTCTTGGCGCTACATCTCTTGTAGAGTCAAGGCCTCCTGTAACATGGTCCGCCAGCGCTCTCTGTCGGTAGCCGCCGCTCTCCAATCGCGGATCCCCATGATGGATCTGGCATCCGCTGTCACTCCATCCATCCATCGGAGCCTAGGTCTTCCAACTCTTCTGGTCCCATGAATCGTCTCCTCCAGGACCTTTCTAGGAATCTGATCCTGGGACATTCTCATTACGTGGCCTGCCCATCGAAGCCGTCCCACTTTTATAATCCTTACAACTTCTGGGCTCTTGTATAGTCCGGTTAGCTCAGCATTCGTTCTTATCCTCCAGACTCCATCAGCACAAACTGGGCCAAAGATTTTCCTCAGTATTTTCCTCTCAAACCTTAAGAGGAGAGCTTCCTGCGAGCTAGGTAAAGTCCAGCATTCGGAGGCATAGGTGAGAACTGGTCTTACCAAGGTCTTCTACAGTTGCACCTTTGTTTTCCGTGAAATAGCCCACTTCTTAAAATGCTTTTGTAATCCGAATATTACTTATCTATATATAATTTTACGAAATAAAATATTTCCTAATAATAAAGACGCATCACTTGCGGTTCAATAAAAATAGTCCCAAGTTAAGAACAAAATATTTGAAAGAAATAATTTCCATAAAAATTTTTTTACACTTAAATCAATTGGCTTAATTTTCTAGAATATTTTTATTTTATTTAATTGTTCATTATTTAGACAACAAAATATTACATATATTTGAAGAAATAAATTGTTTTAAATGGTGTCTGGTCAATTATATAATTTGGGAGCCTGGAGTTGGGTATATATGTTGGGTATAACTTATCGGGCCTTATAATAAATGGTGCCCATTGTTTCTGGCATTTGTCATTTCCCCTCCCCCAACCTCTAGCCTTTCTTCTCCCTCTTAGGATATATGGATCTCATCCTCAGAAATTATTTAACGCCCATTGTTGATATATATATTTATTTTTTTTAAATGTTAATGGTATTATTAATTACAGATGGTAATATTAAGAATTTTTTATTTTTTTTTTTTAGTGAAACATTGTATATAAATATTCGAGACATTTTATTAGTTTTCCTGAATGATTCTAACTTTTACAAACAATTCTTTAAATTTATTCTAATAAAATAAAAATAGATCATTAAGCGAGGTTCGTTACATTCATCGCTGCTGGGTAAGGTGTTTTAATAATATTTTATAAATCTATTGCTAAGTTTTTGCCGATGACATAAATTTGATTTGTCGATGACATTTTGGTGGTTTTTTCTCAAATCGAAGACATAATAACAGCAACACATGAACTGCAAGTTCACCTAGATATTTTAGAAGAATATTTCGAAAAATGGAAAATAAATTTAAATGTACAAAAATGCAACGCCAAGATTTTCACTCTGCGACGCCCTAAAGATCCCCCGTCATTAATCCTCAGTGGCAACTCGCTGCAGTGGAACGCTTCCAGCGAAACAGTAAAATATCTTGGAGTTCATCTTGATCGTCGATTAACATGGAATCCATAGTTAACAGGAAATGTAGCCTTTAAACTGAAATAACCATCCTGATTTCCAATCCAATCCTTCGACCACTTTTAATGTATGGATGTGAAGTATGGGGTGCTGCATCCTGCATAAGACGGAAAAAATTAAAACGTTTCAAAATAAAGTTCTACGAATAGAATTAGATGCCCCCTGGTTCGTCAGGAACAGTCAACTTCATCACTAGCTTAAACTAGAAACGATAGACCAATTCATCAAAAAACGTATTTTTAAATACCACTCTCAGTTGGAGCTCCCGTTTTCCAGTATTTTATTTAGTTTTCATATAATATGCTAATGTAATGCTAGTAAAACTAATTGTTTTTTTCTGGGATATTTATAGATTTAATTAATCAAAAAATCAACAAGTTCTGGTCTTCTACCTAAAATTGAAACGCGAAAATTGCCCATTATACTTATATGTGAACATAATGAAAAATAAGAAATTCCAAGCTTTTTTTTTTGGGAGTTTGAGATGTGGAAAAAAATCTTTGATGATATGCACGTTGCCTTAACAAGAACTTACGTGTTTTATTATTTCGGGGAGACACATTTATGTGTTAAAGGTAAGCACGATGACAAAAAATGTTCAGTTAATAGCAATTCTACATAAAATTACCAAACAATAAAAATAATCTTGTTTTAATTAAAAATATGTTTGTTTTTTTATAAAAAGAAACGGAGAAAAACAGTTGTTAATATTCAAAAGAGCACAGAATGCTTATAAAGACTCATTATTTAGTTCGTCGAAAAGATTTTATTGAGTTTCTATCTATTTTGGGGATTTTGAGCTTTTATTAGCGAAAAAAAATCCTAGGTATGATTTTTAAAGGATCGATAATTGTTATTTTTTTTAAATAATATTTCTGTTTTATTTATCTTTTTATCCCTAAAATAATTTTGACCCAATGTATGTTCCGAAAAGTGAATTTAAGGTAATGCAATGTCGATGAAGCGGTAGCTAATAATGTTTCGACAGGGCTGGCTGGCTAGCACAAACTGGTGATTTGGTTTCAACTAAGTTCTGTCCGCTAATAGTTTGTCAAGGAGGACCCAACCTAGATAGCCAAGGTATGCCAACAGTTCACTTGAAATGAAAAGGGGGTTTAATATTCTCTCCTGAACCAGTAAATTTATATATTCAGAGGAAACCTACTTTTTTTACATGTTTCATTTTAAAGAAGTAATATTATATTGAACATAAATAACCGGAAGGAACAGGTGATGGTATTAAAATAGGTAGACACACTCTGAAAGCAGTGGAAACGTTTAAATATAAGGGCTCGTTGTTCAATGGAAATAATGATGTGACAGAGAAAATTGAAACATGTTTTACTCAACATATGTTCATGATCACGCTGCATGAGGTGGTAATTAGAACCGTATTCACATATGTGACCTTGGTAATATCCAAGCCTTCAGAGAGGAAGTTCCTTGCATGGAAGAGAAGGGTTCTGAAAAGAATATGCAGAAGAAGCTTAACCAGCCATGTGCCAAACCACACATGGCCTCAATAACACTGTTCTTCATCGAAACCCTCCCTTTAACAAAAATTTTGTTTTATTATGAACCCGAAGTCAGAAAATCTATATCAGGCAACAATTTTTGTTAATTGTGTGTTTTAGGTCGAAAAATGTGGTGTTACCATTGAAAACTAACAAAAATTTAGAAAGTAAAAAAAAATATTTAAATTTGAGAATTTTATATTGTGTTCAAAAATGAAAAAAATTGGGAGAGCATTATTATTAGGAACAAAAGAGCAACAAATTACAGTGACATTGTCGAAGAATTGCTTTCATCATAAAAGGCCATCCATGGGTTGCAGCTTGACATTAAAATTTATTTTTTTATATTATTGGAATACAGTTTTGGATGGACACAAAGAAAGGTTTCGTCAAGAGAGGCCAATATGGAAAAAAGCACAGGACGAACGGGAGACACGTGATACGGGAGTGTACAACAGGAAAAAAATATTCACATTAACTATGTTAAGTAATAAATATTATTATTTTATATATTAATGTTTTTCAACAAAAAAAAGTGTTAAATAAATACAAGAAAAAAGTGATGTTTCAGTTTTACTTTTTTTCAAAAACAACCAATCTCTAGAAAATGGTAGAATTTTTTTCAATGTTCATTAGAATTCAGCACATATATCAATATAAAAGTCTCAAAAAATGTTCATGGGAATGAAAAAAAAATAAAAAATATGCTGTTTCAAGTTTTTCAAAACAATGTCAAACCTTTCAAAAATGATGCTACTTATATAGATTTTTTTTTAATTCTGATACGAATTCAGCGCATATGATAATATAAAAGTCAGGAAAAATGTCTCAAGGGGGTGAAAAAGTAATTTAAATTTAATATAAAATACATGATTCAGGTTTTTAAAAAACAATGCCTAATTTCTCAAAAATGATTCTACATAGATTTTTTTGGAATTCTGATTCGAATTCAGCACATGTGAAAATAATTTTTTTCAGAACGGTATAATAAGGCCAGGGAAAAAATGCTTTATTTTTAAAATTGGTATATATTTTTTTTATATTGAATAATCTGTATAGCTGTGTTTCTTACCAGCCTCATGAGGCGTATGAATAATGCAAGATACATCGCATCAACTCGAATATCCTGAAAAGGGATTATACCGGCTGCTATACTAAGGTTGAAGTGAAAGTAATCAGGAGAGTGGCCTAGGAGTGTAGTAGTGCCAGTGTTATGTCCTCGTATGAAAGGCTCAACGAGCCGCGGTAGGCACCTTCTTTCTGTTTGTTCTTCTTTGCTCCGACAACTGCTTCTCTGATGTCCATAGCTCTCAATTCAATAATCTCTTTTAGAGTAAACATATTATTTCAAATAAAGATTCATGTCATTTTGAGTGTAATGTAAACAAGTTATTTTTAAAAAACAAGTATTATATCTCTAACCATTCGATTGGAATGAAATAAAGGCTTTAGGTTAGCAGCCAACACGAAAGTTGATAAAGGGTGTATATAGGTACCTATTCCAAGTTATCCGATCCCGCCGTCCATCTTATATCACCGAACTTCTTCAGTCCAAACCCTTATATATACATATGTACATTTCTGCGATACCCCCTCTGGGTCTTCAGATCTCTATATACAAGGTGTGACCAAACGTCAGCTTTCGATAAATCATTCATTATCCGGTCCTCATCCGTATAGAATTCTATTTCCTCTTTCATCCGTAATTCCAATACCCTCTCCACCTTTAAATCCCGCATATTCGTAAATAATGGAAGAGTCAAGGGATGAATGTGATATCCGGCTTATTTTAGATCTTTTTAAATTAAATAAGCTCTATGTTAGTTTTAGAGAGAACTCCATTTACTTTTAAATTGTCCGGAGGCAAGAAAAGAAAAAAAAATTAAAATTAAATTTTACAAAACATAATAACAGTTATTTGACATTTCATGCTACTGATGCTAATCGGAAGATGCTACAGTGAGAGTCCTATATTTTCCCTATCTAGAGAGAGAAACACTTTATTGAAATATAAAGTACACACCAGTTTTGTCATTGCTGTACACACAATTCTGTCATTTACCAGTACACACCATACTTAGTTATATTTTACAGATTATTTGTTAATTTTTAAATACTAATACAATTAATATACCCAAGCATATACAAATAAGCTTATATTTTTTTTCTTCCTTTTTTTTACATTTATGGCATTTATTACATTTACATTTAGTTTCTCTCTAGAGGCTTAACTGGCCATTAAATACTAATTAATATAGATATGTAATAATACAAATAAATAACTAGGTAAAATATTAATAACATGATATAACAACATGACATAACAATGACAATAGTAGCCTTTACACATACGTTCTTTCCCACACGACTGAGTCGCGAAGGATTGCGCGCGCGCAATCACGTCGCGTAATCTTGTGGGAAAGATTTAGATGCTAAAAGAGTGTTCACGCGCTTTCCCACACGAAAGCGCGTCTACATGATTGTTTAGAGAGGAAAAACATATGCAATCCCCGGACAATCCCGTGAAGGATTGAGCGCGCGCAAAACTCTCGCGTAATCGTGCGGGAAAGCGTGTGATATAAAAAAGTGATAAACACGCTTTCCTCAAGGCACTGGATGGCGAGAGGGAAAGAACATATGTTTTAGACGAATTATGCTCGTAATCCCCGGAGCGTGGAGCGTTTGGTTAGACCAACAGTTTTGTTGGCGTGTCGAGTTTATGGACTCTTCTATAGCGCTATAAAAATGTCTCTTTATAAATATCGATACCATGAAACTATCAGGCTTGTAATGCCTTCTTATCTTCTTTATATTTTCGGTTCCTCATGCTATTTCCAGCGTCGACGAGCCTTTACCATTTTCAGCCAGCCCTCCAACCCTTGCTAATTACTTCATTTCGATAAGGGTTTTCTCTGCTCCTCCTTGGAGGGAATTCGGGGACGCCCTCATGGTCTCCTTCCAACTGTCCATCTTCTCATACCTTTACGAGTTATAATGACATCTACATCGATATATATATATTTTTTAATCCAAACAGCGTCCCTCCTACCAGAACTATTACTAGCGGTCACTAAGTAATTACAGCATTTCCAAGTCAGATTTAACCTTTTCCATGTTATTTTGAATCCTTTTCCAACTCTAACTCAACCACTTCTTCATTTTTGTCGGGTCTACCCTCTTACCTAAGAATATTATATCAGGACGAGGTATCCATTAACATTAATATGTATTTTAAGGCTCGAGTGAGGGGGGGGCCCTATAATATTTAAAATGGCAACATTTACGAATTTCTTTTATACGGGGGTCCAGTACTATGTTATCAGGAAATACTTTTTTAAGAAAATTTTAATTTTGTATATTAGTAATGGGGGAAGGGGGGTGGAGGTGCTATAAAAAGTTAGAATTTCGGATTTATTTATTGTTTTTAAACACGGGGGTCGAATATTATGTCATCTGTGCTGTTGTTTTTGAAAAGAATATTCATTTTGTATTTTTGCGGCGGTGGGGGGGGGGGGGGGGGGTACGCACCAACAATACAGTTACAATTTCCGATTTCTTTCACACGGGGGTCCAATTACATATTATCGTGGACGTTATTTTTGGAACTATATATTCATTTTGTATTTTACTGCCACTTGCTGCACACCACCAAATTATGAGAATTTCGGATTTCTTTCACACGGGGGTCGAATTTTATGTCCTCGGGGCTGTTGTTTTTGAAGAAAATATTCATTTTGTATTTTAGTAGCGGAGGGGGGGGGGGCATTAGAAAATAGTTAGATGTTCCGATTTCTTTCATACGGAAAACCAATATTAAGTTATCAGGTACGGTGTTTTTGAAAAGAATATTCATTTTCTATTTTAGCGGCGCGGGGGGGGGGGAGGGGGACGCACCAACAATATAGTTAGAATTTCCGATTTCTTTCCCACGGGGGTCCAATTATGTATTATCGGGGACGTTATTTTTGGAAACAAATATTCATTTTGTATTTTACTGGCTTTGCACACCACAAAATAATTAGAATTTCGGATTTCTTTCACACGGGGGTCGAATTTTATGTCCTCGAGGCCGTTGCTTTTGAAGAAAATATTCATTTTGTATTTTAGTAGCGGAGGGGAGGGGGCGCATTAGAAAATAGGTAGATGTTCCGTATTTCTTTCACACGGGGGTCCATTTATATATTATTGGGGCCGTGATTTTTAAAAAAAATATTCATTATGTTATCCGATTTCTTTCGAACTTGGATCCAATATTGTGCTATAAGGGACAGTGTTTTGGAAAAACATAATTATTTTTTATTACATTGGGGGGGGGGCTCACAACGAAACAGATTTTATGAGTTCTTTCATTCGAAATTCCTATATTATGTTTTGTCTCCGAAAATTGTTTTCATTTTGTAATTAATAGGCTTGGGGAACAATTTAATGTTTAAACCAAAAAGTGATTCCCAAATAAACCTTTGTAATATTTTAATCATATTATTTCAACAAAAATCTTCCCAGATAACTTCGGATTCCCGGTAAAAAAATCTGAAATTCTAACTATTATCTAATCCTCCCCCCCCCCCCCCCGCTACTAAAATACAAAATAAATATTCTTTTTACAAACATTGTCGCCGATAACTTAATATTGCATTTCCGTCTGAAACAAATCGGCAATCCAACTATTTCCCCCCTGTCACTAAAATACAAAATGTATTTTATTTGTTTAAATAATCTCCCCCGATAACATAAACTTGGACGCCCCTGTGAAAGAAATCCGAAATTCTAAATTTTTTGGAGTGCACTCACCCCACTAACTTACAAAACTAATATTTAAAAAAAAACAAAAAACGTCCCCGATAACATTGTACTGGACCATCGTGTAAAAGAAATCTGAAAATGTTACCATTTTCAATATTATAGTGCCCCCCCCCCCCTACTCTTGAGCTTTAAAATAAATATTAATGTCAATGGATACTTACAATTAGTCATGATATGATAGGCTTTGGTAAGGGGTAGACAGGGCTAACTTAACTTAGTGGTTAAATTTAACTTAGGAAAGTATGAAATTGAAATATAAAAAGGTAGAATTTGACTTGGAAAAGGTTGAATTTGAAATAAAAAAGGTTGAATTTAATTTTTTTCCTTTTTTCGGTACCCCTACCTGGCTAGTGTGGCATACGGAGAGTTACTCTAGAGCTAACCCTTATGGTAACCAACCTATTCTGACCATGGTGGGACGGTCGAGATTTATTCCCTGGGGCCTCCACGAAATAAAAGTCAACCCTCTCAAGGCGGATTCGACCCGCCACCGTTCGGCTCGAGCATGCTAAAGCGGGTCGCGCTTAAACACGCTCCGCTATCCCGGCCCATCGTTGAATTTGACTTGGAAATGCTATATATATGTCTACTTACTACTCTGTCATATTTTGGCGGCATTTTTGGTGTAACTATTGTTGGTCAAAAGATTTTATCATTTGAATTTATTGTTTCCACACTTTGAATTTTTGCATATCTTCAGCGCCATAACACTCCTACTGATCGAACTCATAATTGCATATTTTTTTTCTTTTTATTTAAGAACTATCTTCCATTGGGCTTATACTAACTCTGAGAGCGATGGATCACGGTTCGCCTTATGTATTCTGAATTCCTTAAACATTTTAATAATCTGATAAAGCAGGAGAGGGATATCAAAGAAAGGGAAAAGAAGAAATTTGATAAGCTTTTGTAAAAATCACTTTTTGTGCCTCCCCACAATTAAGATACCTTCTTAAAAAGTTCCAACCCATGTTTCCTGTCCTGAGCCAGCTTTCCTCGTCCAGTCCATTTCTCTCGTTTTCAT
Organism: Aelia acuminata; assembly: GCA_911387785.2. NCBI lineage: Eukaryota > Metazoa > Arthropoda > Insecta > Hemiptera > Pentatomidae > Aelia > Aelia acuminata. Next base: position 35,887,951 of record OU426982.1, read on the forward strand.
GTCTTCATTATATCTTCTTCCCCGACCTTACTTATCTTCCCTGCGGCTCCAATCGACTCTATCTTCGTGATTGGCCTTGGCGAGTTCGGTCTTTGGCCATTTGTAATACCTGTCCATACCACTTGACTTGGGTCACTTCGATTTTATTTAGGCATTAATATGACCTTAGGTTTAAAATTTAATTTAGGTAGAATATTTGTAATTATACTTTCATGGTTTCACAATTTTTACTTCATTTTTCTTTCACATCACTAGCAATGTAATTATTAAATCGAAAACCTGTTTTAATGCTATCCTTATTAATCATATATTATAATAACTTTCAATAATATTAACATATCTTCAAGAATCATTTCATCGACAAACATAAAAAAATAATAAGTAGGCGTATTCCGTAAACAATCAATGTCCAACATCAATCTAAACGTGCATTAACATTGACGACATTCGCAGATGTTCATGGTCATGTCGGTTATCAAACAAATAAATTGACCAGTTTAAATAATTTATTTATTGGTTATTACTGAGGTTATGGTTACTGGAGAGGGAACAAAACACTTTTCTGATCTATGACAACTGTTTATTCTATTGGGATCTAGGTACAGTAGTCAGTACTTCCATAGAATGGTTTACCCAGAATGAAGTTGCCCTCATTTGTCCTATGTTACTCCATACTTTCCGAGGATCCATTGGATTTTTTTGAGTAAATATTAGTTTATGGAATTATAGAAACAATAATCGAGTTTTCAACGACGTATCTTAAATAAGGATCGATAGAAATGAATTACAGCAGATAATTAATTGGAATTAATTTTTCAAATTTTGTACGCTTGATTATTTTTGAGACAACGACTGCGATATTGTATTCTTCTCAAGTATAGACAGTTAATAACGAAAAGTCAATAATTAATAGAATACTGATTATAGACAATTTTATTCATGAATGTTTACGAATTAAATTTTGTTTTCGATCGATAAACATTTTAGCAGCTTCTCTTTCTCTAACAATAATGCTCGCGACTTAATGGCGGTTCCTAGTTGGGTCGGGGAAAACCCTCCCCCCACCTTAATCTATAGTCTTACCTCATAAAGATTTTTGGACCTATGCGAGAGGTAATTAGTCACGAAAAAAAAGCCGTATTAATTACGGTTTGAAATTTTAAGTTCTAGAGAGCTAGGTAGAGCGCGCGGGGTATCAGTCGGGGAATGGGTAGGCAAAGGGAGGGCGAAGTGTCCCACCAGCCTCTCCCCCTTTTGAGGACTTTTGGAATATTTACCTTTGCGAAAGGTAATTAGCTAGGAAAAAAAACCCATAGTAATTAGTTAATGAAAATTTACGTGTGCGAGAGCTAACTTGAGCCCGAGGGCAACGAGTTGACGACAGTGGTGGTTCCTGGTGGGGTCGGGGAACCACCATAACAGGTATATTACTGACTGCATTTTTAATATCACAGTCAAACAGATGAATTATCTAGGATTTCGGATCAGGCAAACGACTGCTTTTGAATTCATAGAAAAATTGGATACATCGCATTCTACGTCAAATCATCCAGCCGAAGTTCAAAATTGTACCTTCCCTCTTCAAATTTTGATAAAATTGTATTAATATAAAATGGTATTAAGTACATACAGAAATACGAAAATATGCCAAATTTTACCCAATTCCAACAAGTAGTTGCAGAAGCATGGTCATTAAGGAAGTTCCGATGACGACTTGACCTCAAAACCAACTTGTACGTCTGAAGACATTCCTCTGTAGAATGGGTATTTATTGAACTGAAGCTTTATAAATGTATTCATTAATTCTGCATTTCATACTGAATCGGATTATACCATAAATATTAGAGACATTATTTTTCATCATGGAACAAAAAACAATTCTTAACAGTCAAAAGTATCAATATGAAGCTTCAACAGAATAGGTAAAAAAAGAATGTCATTTTTAATGAAATTAGACGATTTTCAAAGTGAACCATGATGTGGAAATATATATAAGCTGTATTAATTTGCATGCGCCACTTTTAAAGTTAATTTTACTATATTACATTCAAATCGAAATATGACTCTTATAACTCAATAACCCACTAATAATATTTCATCATTAGGTAGAAAATTCTATCCTCCTTTCAGTTATCACCAATCATCCAATTCTGTATGAAAAGCAGAATTAATGAATAAATTTTGAAAGCTTCAATTCAATTAATACCCATTCTACAGAGGATAGTCTTAACACGTACAAGTTGGTTTTAGAGTTCAAGTCGTCATCGGAAGTTCAAATACCTCAAAGGTTCAAACGACCATAATTCTGAAACTACTTGTTGGAATTGGGTAAAATTCTACATGTACTTAATACCTAAAAATTTGTATCTAAATCCGACGGGGAAAATCAAAAATTTTGAACTTCGGCAGGATGATTTGTGTGGAATGGCCCTCGTGTAGTTGAATAGTACTGGAACAAATCAATCTTTCTTTTCGTTTAAACTTGATTCTAATCATAATTCTCAAAGGCCTCTAACAAAATGTAAAAATACAGGTTATTGTCGATTCAATATCAATCATCACTAGAGAATTCAAATTTTGTTTTGATATTGCATCATTTTCGTTTTTCGTTTGAGCCAGTAAATTCAGTACATTTGTTTGACAAGGTTGCACTTGACATCTTCATCTAATATGAGAATGAATAATTGGGTCAACAGACTCTTCTAGGATGGATAAAAAAAGGGGGGGCGTAAGCCAGTATAAAATCATATTACTTTTATTGAATTAATAAAGTAAATAACTACACATAAAGTACAAGGAACAAATTTAAAATGGAAAAACGAATATCTAAACTGCTGAAAGACGATGTAATAAAAATAACTACTTGTTCCATTAATGAAGGGAAATATTACTTATAATTATTATATAATACATATTATAGTAGAATAAAACGAAAAGCAAGACCAATGATTATTATGATCATTTATTCCACTAATTCCACTTTGCGATTTTTAGAGGTATACATTTATTCCACTCATAATCTTTTTCGCTTTAATATTTATTTTTTTAAACTGCATTTCCACCAGTTTTATACGGCATTTAAAAGGTCAACTAATTTTTCTATTAAACCATCGCATTATTAAATTAATATGAAAAGAAATGAGGAAAAACACTTTGTAAGAATTATTAAGCACGTCAAATTATAAATCACTTCAACATTTCTTGAATTTAAGACTAGAGTAGTTAAAAAGAGTAATGTATTAAAATAATTTAATACATTATTCCAGGTTTGCTCTTATTGATCATGATCCTTCTCGTCTGATCTTATTGAACTCGATCCCGTCAGGTTTTTAACTCTATTTTTCATAGGTAGCGAGCGCATTTCCGTTGCTTGAATTTAGCTCTCATGCTTGGTTGTCAGAGTTGACAGCTCACTTGCGTAGGTTATAAACAAAAAGTTTTGAAAGTAGAATTTAGAGTGTAATGAATAGTGCATAAATGGAGGAAAAAAATAAATATAATATGATAAGAAATAAAGTGAAAAGAATTCTAAGGATGGGGTATTATACACCGAAACGTTGATGCAAGTAGAGAAAATAAAGTATAAATAAAAGAATTATATTTTTTTTATTCCACGCAAAAAGAAACAAACTTTTGGTATTACTTCGGATGAGAAGCTCCAAGATGGCGGCCGGCGTGATTAAACAACAAGGTATTCCAATCAAGCCCTACACGACAACCACGATTCAGTTCGGGTTTACCGAGAGTTCCCGAGATCTGATGTCGGCTTTATCCACATTTTTGGAGGGGAATTCATTCGTTGCTTACTTTTATTAGGTTAGGTGCAGCTACATATACATACACACTGATGCAGCTACACAGTTTGTACCTATATCCAAATGGCATATTTATATAACGAATTTCCAACAGCTCGTCGAAACATGGAAAAAATGATTGATATATATGTGTAACTTTTAATTGGGTTAGGGCAGAATAACATTAACAAATATAAAAAAAAAAAAAAAATAAATCATGTACTTCGGAATAAATAATAATAAAATAATAAAAGAAAGAATAAAACAATAGAATAATAAATCATGTACAAAAGAATAAAATAATAGAATAATAAATCATGTACAGTTTGTTCTTTTTCCGTAGGAGAACTATTTAACATCATCATCAAATCTTTTTTAAAAATATCCATTTTGGTAATTTAAATACATTTTTCTTGAAATACAAAAAAATAATATATCGTGGCTAAGAAGGCTAAGATTTTTATATTATTAATTATTTGTACCTTGTGCAAATAAGTCGATCCCATTTAATAATTTAAACAGAACAATAACATTTAAAAAAAAAAAAATTCAAAACAAAAGATTAAATTATTCTTTTTTCGTTATTTAAATACATTTTTTCAGGTCAGGCCACACATGTCAGACAGGCCACTTTAGGCATAACTAAAGGTAATATGTAAGATAAATTAAAAATATTCTGAACATAACCTATATTATTGCTGCGGTGCGGACATGTGTGGCCAGACCTTTATACGTGCATTTAACTTGAACCCATTTAATCATTTAAACAGTACAATAACATATTTTTAAAAAAAAAACAAATAAATTCACAAAACAAACTATTAAACTTATTTGTTAAATGGTCTGTTTAGTTTTAAATTTAAAATTTTATGCAACCATCACAGGAAATTTTCATATATTGAAATAGTACTTCCATTCATATCTGTTGTACTTTAATTATATTAAAGAAACATTCATTTGTACTTTATGTTTACTTCACTAAGGCGGGAAGGTTATCTGGACTACATCTGCCCGGGAACTCTCGGTTAACCCGAACTGAATCGTGGATATCGTGTAGGGCCTGATCGGAAAACCTTGTTGTTTACTCACGCCGGCCGCCATCTTGGAACTCCTCATCCGAAGTAATACCAAACTTTTTTTTTTAAATTTCCAAAATAAAAAAGATTTTTTATTTATTTTGGAAAATACTAATTGCATTTCGCAACAGCAAATTGCTATCGTGCACAAAGCAAACATATGGTTATAATTCTATAACCTCCTTACACTGTAAACTCTACTATCTCAGAGCAATATCGAGAGGTTATAAGTATTGTAAACTTAAACAAAAGCTAAAGGCATCTGTTCATCCGTGTGTTACAAAGTGATAATTTTTGTAACCTGTTTCTTAAATATTTGTGTTGTTATAATTCGTGTGGAATTGAGAATTTTTGTTTTTTTTTTAATAAAAATTAATAACCCACATAAGTATTACAGTATTTTATTTTTTTTTTTTTTAAAGAGGATATGTACAATCCTTCGAGCCTTCTGGAAATGCTAGCTTAAATTTTTATATTATTATTGAAGCATGGAAATGCAAAAGGGTATAAGTGCCTTAATTTTTTTTTCTCCAGAAATCATGTAAATTATACCAACTAGGGTGAGATACGTTCGAAACTTACACCCATGCCATACGTTCGATTTACCTTCTAACAACAAAACATTACTAATACCCATTTCTGAAGAATGGATTTGGCAAATATTAAAATTTAAAAAAAAAAAAAAAACCCTTTTTTTTTTTTTTTTGGCATTTATACCCTTTTGCATTTCCGTGCTTAAATTAACAAGAAGGAACGATATCAATCGTCGATAATATCGAAGTAGATGATATCGATGATGAAAATATTGAATATCGGAAAAACATCGATAGTTCTCATTCCTAATACTCTTGTGTTCAGTGTTCATTGTACTCCAGGCATGGGGCCCCATGAAAAAAAATTATTTTTTTGGAAAATAGCTGCTCGCGGTCAGACATGATGCATAAAATAATTTTTAACGCATTTCTTACATAGATTAGATCCTACGGTAACATCGAAAAAATAAAAAATTGAATAAGAAGTCTCAAGTTGGGTGCTATGGGTAAAAAACAACTTTTGAGTTTCATTGTGCCCCATCTCCTCCACGTCTACAGTGAATATCCACTCCATTGTTACATTCATTGTTATATCCGCTCAATTGTTACACAAACAAAATTAAATAATTAAAGTAGTAATTCGGATACAATAAAAAAATGAAGATTCCATGATCACATTGAATATCACAATTCTTAATTTTAACAGAACCTGAATCGATTGTTTAACAAAGAATCCTTTTTTACAATGCTCCTTACATGACAGATGCCATAAACATAGAAAAAATAAATAAAAATGATAATTTCGGAGGTGGAAATGGTGAACAAGACACTCCTAGGGGTGGAACTTCTTTTCTTAATTCTATACCCCTTATGATTATTTTCCCAATGTTTCAAAACTATTTTGCTTAATATAATTGCTCTTGTTTTGAATAATTTGCCTAGACTATTATAACGAGAAAGAAAAATTAACTTTGTTATGCGGTTACTGTAGCCCTAAAACGCCGTTTTATCCCGCCGAGAATCTCGGAAGATGTTTTAATACTATTTTATGCGGCCCACAGGATTGCGTACGGGAAAGAGCGAGCACAATCCCGCACTCCAAATGTCACATTTACACATACACTCTTTCCCGCGCTCTTTCCCGTTTGGGCCTCTTTCCGTGCGGAAAGCGTGTATGTGTAAAGGCACCTAATCTCAACAAAGAAACAACACACAGACATCATTATTAACGGGTACCTGACTTTGACCAGGCTCGGGAACTCCATTTTACGTCCCCGGCTAAGAACAAGGATTTTTCGCTCTCACAAAAATCCTAGGACCAGGTGCATGCAACCTGGGGTACAGTACTTGGCTAAAATAATTTAAATTTGTATAAGTATTACAGGTAATAATATTGAATGCATTTCGGAAATTTACAATTACACAAAAAAGGAGGAATATTATTTCTTTACAACTTTTTATTTTCCATAAGTGAAATAAGATCTTAAGGATAAAAAAATGTTATTTTTTTTTTTTTTTTATCGTTATGTGAAATAAATGAAAAATGAACATATATTAATTATTGCGTTTGGAACATTAATGGTTGTTATTTGATTTTTCATCCACAGTAATTAAACGTCTCAAAATCGTTTTTGTATTCAAAGTTTTTATAAAATTGCTTAATTTGTAGAAATATTCCGTATTTTGTTCATCAGTCGAGACATTTATAACTCTTCATAAGTATAATTGAAGATGGTTAAAATTCGTTAGAAGGAAATATATCGAGCGTTTGGATCTAAAAAAAAAAAAAAAATAACAATACAAAAAAAAAATTGTAAATATAATTTATTGACCAACAGTGAGAAAATGAGCGCCCTTTGGAATATACCTTCACGACCTTTAAGTAATGCGGGTTTAATCGCACGTCCACACTCGTAATCCATCACTTCCAAAAGTCATCTCCGCTTTATTTTTATTTATAATATATTTACATGCGTGTATATTTATTGTATGTTTACATGGATGTTGAAAATATTTCTTCATATTAATAAAGGGTATTCACATATCTTCTTTGTTTAGTAATATTATTATATAAAAAATAAACATACCTCCCCCTATCTGACTCAAAATCGAATAGCTTGGCTATTTCCCTAATACTTTTAAAATATGAGGTATATAAGTTAAACATTATTATTTTTTAACTAATTAAATACCTATACAAAAACGTATTTATCACATGCGATTGGATAATTAGGCGATGTGTATACTTAATAAAGAACAGGTTGCTTGATAAAGAACTGTTTTAAATAGCTCACTACGATTGCCTTATCTGATTAGGCATGGATGATTTATCCATGGACATTTAAGCGCATTGAGAAAAAATATCCGATATTTGAGATTTGAAAATAATTTGAAATTGGTGCAGTTTTTTCTTATTTTTGTTTAAATGTCTATTATTGTTGTTTTTTTATTTATTTCTTTAATTTTTCAATATGCTAAGTTTCATGTGATTAAATCATAGGAAAATCTAAGCTAAGGGTTACATATAGGGTGGCGGTTAATATAGCCTACCTACGCCTAAGGATAGATAGATAGGAGGAATTTCTCCGTACTGAAAATCCGTGCCATGTCAGTTACTCATTAAAGACCACTATCACAACTATACCTAGATAGGTAAAAATTTAGGACTCATAAATAATCCATATTGGCATAAATTGGCGTTAAATAAATAGACAATAATTAAAATCGTAATAATTTTAAAACCGCCTAGATTTTACAGCTCTTTTATTTGAGCCTTAGAAAATAAAATACGTCTTAGCATTAGATAATTGAATTTCTTAATAAAATAAATCAAAGTTAATCCTAATGCTTCAGAAAACCATCTTATAAAAGATTACTTTGAATTGTAAATTATTCCTATAAAAATACAAATAAAATGCTAAATTTGAATAAGGGAGGTGCAATATTACCTCCTTATATCTCTTTATCACAGCCTATAAGGGAATCCAAAAGTGAACTACCCTTCTAAAGGCATCTTTACTATTAAATTGGCCCAACTATAATGCGATCCTCTCTCCCTATTTAAGGAAACTTTTTTTCTTATTTCTTATTCCGGAGACGTTGAAGATAGATAAGGATTCCCTTATACCCACACTCTCAGAAATTTTATGTTGATAGTGCAATAACCTGTTTATTCTTCGGGGAGAGATAGGCCCCTATCAATACTTTATTTATACCGTCTGGTTTATGGGCTCTTTACTGCACAAAACTTTATTACTCCCTGAAATGACTTTGCTAGGAAAAAAAAAATATATACAGTACAAAAATTTCATTACTCGCCTAAGGAATTGTTTTTGGACTCCATTAAATATTGGATAAATAAATAAGATAAATTTAACAATGCTTAAAAACGAAAATTCACCAACACATAAGCGTATCCTTTACTATCTGTAGCATCGTCCGATTTACAGGATGCGAGAAGACTAAAAAGACACTGGATGAGAGATCTCCTCTCTTAAACTATTGTGATTGAATCAAGCCAGAAGGAGGTTGCTACTAGGAGTAATATGGGAGTTTTCCTTCCTCCTGCTTGACGTCACGAGCTGAGGGCCAAAAAAGTGTTAGATTTGAAGAAAGTTTTTGATCTTATATCCTGAAAGTACCCATTTCATAGACAATAAATCTGAACGTTTGCCACCACATATCGGTTGCCATCAAATTTTATAGGCAAACAAAATCGAAATTTTCCAACTTTTTTCAATTTTTTGCCCATAACTTGAAAACAATTCATCGCAGAGAAAAATATACCCTCTATAAAATAAAAGGGCATTAATTGTCGTGTCGACTGAGTTCCTCAAAGTTAAAAACGGTTTAGTCTTTTCACCGAAACCTACTATCAATTTAGCTACATTAGCGGAAAAATGAATTATGCTCATGTTCCAAAGCCTGCAATTTGAAGAGAGCTACTCCTAATAAAAAATTTGCCTACAATAGTTGTAGAATATCAAATTCTTTGTAAAACGAGCTCCTTAATTTTAAAATTAGCAGTGTCCTGTGGAGACAAAGTTATTAAAACATGAGCATATTTAGCGCCTAGTGGCCTAAAATCGGTGAAATTATTAGATTTTTTTTTTCAGTTTTGCACATATGAAACAAGCTCCTTACACACAAAATTAGCTAAATCCTGCGTGGAAATACGCATAAAAATGTGAAAGTATTCCTAGTGCTTATTTCCGGCTAAGACTGCAGTGTTTAAAGTATCAGGGGACTTGATAAAATATACATGTAAATAACTACTTAGATAGGTTTTACTTGCCTAAGGAAAGGTATTAAAAGGCATTGTTTTGGGACTCCATTGAACATTCCATAAATAAATAAGATAAATTTAACAATGCTTAAAAATAAGGATTTACGAACACATAAGTGTGCCCTTTATTCTCTGTAGCATTGTCCGATTTATATTATTAATAACGTTAAATATACAAACAAATTTAATCTAACTAAGACCCCTAATATCTATAATCAATCAATAAGTTCTTATTTGATATATTTTCTGTAATATAACAGTGTTTCTGAACAAAAAAAAAATTGTATTCGGTTCAATGGAATTCATATCATTCATGTGAGAAAACTACTTTGTAACAAGGAAATTGGACAAAACGTAAATTCAGTTAAGTATAATTTTTATTTGTGCGGCAGAACGTGGTAAGTTAAATAAATAAAGATCTTTTCCGAGAACTTCATTCAAAGGGTTTGATTATCATCACACAATGGATTGTGCTATAATAATCAACGATGACAGCTGATATTCTGGCGAGAACTCTCAAACAAACCATTTTATTTGTATTCAATAGCCACTTAAAAATTAATAATAAATGGAAAATAAGCTTCTTATAAACAAGAAAGCTATGAGAATTTTGTTTTATTCTATTTTTCAAAATTGCAAAATAATGAAAAGGAATCAATTTTTTCATATAATCAAAAAATTAATGGTTTTTTAGGGTAAATAAGTTAAATTAATGTTATATAATGTTTTCTAGTATTAAATTCCCTTATATTTTTATTTTATTTTTTAGGACTTTCATTATTAATTCGCACCTGTCAGTAATGGGCTGACAATTAGCGAATGAGAAGGCTGAATGAGGAAATAATGACGTCAGGCATGAGGAAGGAAAGCACCCAGCAGTATCCCATTCCAAATTTAATTCAATCACGATAGTTTAACAGAGGAGATCTCTCATCCATCGCCTTTTTAATATTCTCGTATCCTGTCGTAAATCGGACGATGCTACAGAGAGTAAAGGGTAAACTTTTTAGCTATGCCGAATATCTGTGAGGAGTTTGTTCATATGAGCTTGAGTAAGTACATATATGTAATTATGTCATGTTTTATGTTATGTTTTAAAACAAATTTTATCCATATTAAATGAATAATTTAACGACATATGATTTTTATCTATTTTTTTCAAAATTGTTGGACAGTGGAAAATACGTTCGGTATCCAAATACACTCAATATTTAAAAAAATATTATAATGAGTATACTCAATTATATTTTTAAGAAAATAAAAATTATGGAACAATGAGGCAAAAACTAACTTGTTTATATCCAATTGCTATGGAGGAATAACCGATGATATTAAACTGAAGGAAGTACTGCGTGGCCCGAAAGCCGCTTCGTTGAATAGAAAAAAAAATGGGGAGATAAACTTTTTCATTTAATCCTTTATTCACACCCGTTGCTCTCATATACATGTTATAAAATTAGAGTTTTTTGCATCCCCACCCCCCTCCCCCAGATTGCCAAGCCAAATGTTACATCATAATTCAAACATCAATTCATAAACTGATTCAGTCATGTGAATAAAAAACTGGTAATAAAATAATAGTTTTTTTTACTATTTTACGAGTAGTCAATTCATCCGTGAATTCCCATTTTAGACACTTTGACTGTTTTTGCCTAATAAATTCAAAGAAAAAGCAATATTAGGGAAATATTTTTATTTTTATAAAATATATTACGCAACCAAGAAAGTTTAACATAAAATTGGTTACTACTAAATACTTAATACCGAATAAGTTGAAGAAACTGCTTACTTAATATTAAGTAAGTTTAAGCCTAAAGGCTGCAAACATACTCACTACTAATATCTAAAGTATACTCACTACGTCTAAAGACCAGTTGTTGTATTTTATTACCAGATTAAAAAAAAATATCATCGCTTTATGCTTGAAAAAAAAATTATGATAACGCTTTACCATAGAAAATTAAAACGGAGCTTAGGATTGAATACCGTGTGAGAGATAATATAATAATGTGAGACAAAAAATTAATTACAAAGAGATAATAGAATCTGCTTTATTCCGCTAATATTTTAGATTTCTAAAGATTCATTCATGCAAAGGAAGCTGATACTCCTAAAAATAAAATAAATCTCATTAGTTCTATAAATTATTTTTTAAACATTAACTAATTGATTCATTTTTGTGGATAAATTTCCGGTTAAATTTGTGATTTCTACCTTTAATTAATTATTTAATTTGTGATATTGAAGTGTTTCTCTAGTCAATTGATCATTTATTAATTTATATCCTTTTACTGTATTTTATGAATATTAATTAACCAAAAGCATTTGACAGAGAAATAAAATAGCTTCCATTTTATACTCTTGACGTTTTTTCTATGCTTGCCGTTTACAGGAATACACATTACATTTTCACACTTCCGTTTCTATTAAAACATATTTAAATCCTTCTTTGGAATGGTTGTGATTTTTTAAAAGTTTTTGTATTTAAAAAAAATGAATACTTAGACCAAATCAATGCGTTGAAAGCGCCTAAATAAACAGGGTTGTGGATATCTCATTTTCCGAATATTTTTGGTTTCTCAAAAAACTTTTCAGTTACTGTAAGGCGTTTTATTTATGAATTCATTTTTTTTTTTTTTTTTCCTATTCTTCTCTTTTAATTTTTGCCAGTTTACTAGCGCTCAAGCATTAATTTCGAGTCCTTAATTCTCGTTTATTTTTAACGTTCAATTTAGAGAATGTGGTAATTTTTTTTTTAGTGTTTTTTCTCTATATTGCTAGGTAGGCCATATAGTTATTGGCACTATGTACAGTTATTGGCACCCCAGCTTTAACTTAATAAAATAGGTAAACAAGTCCTAATTTTATTACAAGATATACATGAGTCTAATGTTTGAAGGGTCCTCTAAGTCATCTATGAAGTAAGACTTTAACAAACTAACCATAGCTAAGATTTCACAATCAAATCACAGGGTGCCAATAACTAGATTTGGCACTTTTAAAAATAAACATTGCCATATTGTAAAACTATTGAATTTTTGACCCAAAAAAACCTCTTGAGTCTTTATGGGGATAGATAATGAGGAGCTATAGGAAGTTTCCATTTGATCCCTTTATAAAAAGTATATTTTTTAAATTTAACCTCATAAATGTAGTCCTAAGGGTGCCAATAACTGTACGGTTACCCTGTAAGCTTTTCTCTTAAATTATTTAATAATAATATCCTTAATATTTAAAAATAATTTACAACAAATGATATTTAACTGATTGGCTTATTGTTTTTAAATATTGATATATATATATATATATATATATATATATATATATATATATATAAGTTTAAAAAAATTAATTTTAAGAGAAAAACTAGATACAGCCGGGCATCGAACCTTGGTCTTCTGCATCTCAATGGTAAGAACGCTGCGAAGAAGAAAAATTATTCGATTCCCTGCCTTAGCAAATCTTTTCTCTTCTAATAAAATAATCTAAAAAATTAATAATTTACGCATCCTTGTTTTTCGGCACTGAGGGGAAGGTAATATTCAAAACTATTTTTCAATCATTGGATTTGACCAATTATGAACGGTCATATCGACAAAAGGCCTCATTTATAGATAATACATACGGAATTAAAAAAGAAGTTTGTTAACATATTACAATAAAACTCATTTATTGTTTGAAAGAATTTAGCTGTAGGATTGACTGCTTGGGCACTCAGCAGAAAGCCATGTGTAATCTGCTAGCTAAGGGGAAACCTCCTCGAGATTAACAATCAGCTCAGATTGGACGAGGCCATTATGATTCCAGTTTTGTTTGAGCATCTTGCTAACATCTACATCTGCTAACTGACCCTGCCCCATCCCGTCCAGCTCGGACGGATTTAGAACCGCTACTGACGCACTCGGGGGGAAGGAACTGCTAGAGTGCTCCAGTTTATTATTGTTCGACAGATTCTTTGAGCCACGTGTTATATACTCGAAATAGAACCAATAACAAACCTCGGAATAGATCCACCATTTACCGCAGCACTGATCCGCACAGGAGCTGCGCTTACAAACTTGTAACCACACCAACCCCAACTACCGTTACAAATAAAATGGATTGGTGCGAACTATAAGGAAACCATTTATTATTTTTTTAAATAAAATTAGTTTGATTAAAATAGGATTTTTCCAATGTTAGCTACAAAGTTCAGGTGTTATGCATAATAACTGGTTTTATTTTTATGGAAAATAATTCCTTCACATAATAATAATTATAATTACACAATAATAAGGGAAGAAATCTGTACGTAGTAATGTACTTTTCAACATATCAATATTGATTCCGAAGGAAAATAATATAAAATCTACAGTCGGTGAGAAAATATCAGGAAATGGCGATGGACCTGAAAAAAAAACTATAATTTACCAATTGTATAATTTTTATTACACGAAAATAACAATTTAACATGTCTGACAAACAATAAAAA